>JAAGEH010000426.1:8041093-8539028 GCA_011751065.1 Lasiurus cinereus
TTGAGAACCCAGCTGCAACTTTTCCAGGACTGAATTCTCTCAATAAACTTTGCTTCCTCTAACCATTTTTTGTTGTGAATCCATTCTTCTGTTTTGCTCTTGGACTCAAACATCTCACATTTTGCTTTCACTAGGAGGCACTTCAATGAGGCCATAAGTGCAGGGCAGTGTAGGTATAGGAGAATCTAGAAGTCACTTTATAAACCAAGATGCAAAGGTAATGTGGGCTAGACAGCCTAAGGGATGAGGGGTTTAACACAGGAAAAATGAGACAATCAAAAGGTAATTCAGACTGACCTGAAGGTTAATCTGTAAAGTCAAAACATTCTGGAGTTTAAATGTCTAATATCTGATTGTATTACAAGCTATAACTAGCATAGATGAAGATGATGGTGATTTCTGTGTTAAAATCAAGTTATCCCAAGGACCAACTAGAAACAAAGGTCCATGAGGAAATAATGCATGACACCTGAATGAAGGGAACCTATTTATAATGAAGCATTACGAAAATTGAATAGATGGCACTAGCCAAAGTAGTTATATTTTCCTTGGTGAATGTCTTTTGGGCTTGCATGTAAGAAGTAGCGAATGTCAAATACTATATTCTAAAAAACTCTGTAAGCCTGCTGTAAGTTCCATCACTGATTAAAAGAACTGAATATCAAATGTAACCAACAAACTTCCTTTTCATTTATCTGCTTCTTCGAATACCAAGTATTTTCTTATCTCCATCACTTTCAGACTTTTTCTTGCTATGTGTCTGTCTATACATATTCATCAACTCTGACAGAAGAATCAGGTATAAGAATTCAGATAAGAAAACATGCTGTGTACTGCTTTATCTTTTAAAATACGGGACATACATAAAAATAGACATACAACGACAGCTTCTTAGAAATGACAATAAAAATAAGTGCACACAGTGTATCTTCATGTTTATCCTGATAAACATAGAGCAAAGTCACTCAATGATCATTTGAGTGGTGGATATTTTTTATTTCTTTTTTATCTCCTAAAAGTCAATAACAAAAGCTCCTGTATATACTGCATAGGTAATTATACTTCTATAGATTATTCTTACCCCACTGCCAGTGGAATATGGCAGTAGGAAGATTGGTCCAGACACAGAGAAAGACTTTTGAAGTCAGAGCAATTCTTGAATTGATTGTCTGCATGAGCCTTCACCGTAGACTCAGAGAGATACCTCAAAGACAGGGAATGAGTTCTGGCTACATTGGAGTTGGTTCTTATACTATGACTGATCTTTTACAACTACTGTTCTCTGAACATCTTAGAAAAGAGGGTTTTGCCACTTTGCATTAATTGGTGCACTTCATTTATCAGAGACTAATAAACTTCCCTTAAAAATGTAACTATATGATGCCATCTGATAGAATTCCTAAAAAATATAAGGAATTTATTCTGTACAACCTTCTTCTGGTTGTTACATTTTTTCGCTTTCTGTCATTAACTATGTCATGGGTTGAAAGAATAATTTGTTATTAGTTCTCTAGAAAAAGACATGCTGAATATGTCTAGGATTCTTTTTTTAGTCACACATATTACTGTTATTTTAAAATTTATATTATCATGAGCAAAAATTAATTTAAAAATATCTAATGTTACCAAAGATTTGTTTTTTAAAGAAACAATAATTGAACATAAACGCAAATAAGTTGTCATTTAACCTTCAAGTTTATTTTACTATATTTAATTAGAAATATGTATGTAGAGCTACACTCATAAACCATGCATGTGTAATTTTGCCTCTTTCTAAAGTGAGGAGAAACAGCTGAAAAGTATGAGCCTTGAACAGATTCCAAATTCTTCTACCCAGCTGTTAATTCTTATGAAAGTTCTAGTGAGAATCTAAGAATGAAAATATGACTAAAATAATGAACCTTAATGCTGTTGCTCAATTTATTTTGTACACTAAGAAATAATTGATTTTCCTAGCAAAAAAAGTAGTTCATCTCCCTGAACTAGATTATTTACAATTTGAACCCCAAGTCACTCTAATAAGACCTTTAAAAAATGCATGTCCTGTCAATCAACTTTCCTAGAAGCCAGGGCCTACAGGATTGACATTGACTTTTCAAATTTCAACATCTATGTCCTTCCTCCCCTGGCCTCCTTCCTTCCTTTTAACAAGCACTCAGGCAGAAGTACTCAAAAACAAGAATCTCTTCAGAGAGAAACAGAGTTGCAAGTAAATGTATTTGCATATCAAAATGTTTTTGATGTGAAATACAAAATTTCCCAGAATATATCAAGAATAAACAATATATATTCTAGCATTAATGTATAATCTTAGATAGTACATAAACTCTATTTAACATCATTCACTTTTAATGACTCACCTAAATCATTATATATTAAGAATAAAGAGTTGTATACTAAAAAATAATGAACTCTATCAGTGTTTTAACACCACTCCACACTTAGATTTTAGATTTTATGTTTTTCCTGACATTGAGAAATTTAAGTTTTCCATGGTTTTGTCCTTGTGGCAGTTGGATTAGAACACATGTTTCTACATGATGTCCTTTCAGTAGATCAATTGCTTCATCACAGTTAATTAGAGAACTAAATCAAATTCCCCCCTACCCCAGAAAATAACTGGTGCTTGAGAAAAGCCACATAGTAGACATATCCATACAAATAGGTTTTGGTAAAACAAAACAATAATCAGAAAATAATTGCCCCTAAGTAGATGATGGTTATAACTTGGATTCCCAAACTTACGAGTTATTTAATATTTTCTTTATGAGATACAACTCTTAGTTACTAATGTATTGACATGATGCTTTAAATGTAAAATTCAATATAAAATAATGTGCACTGTACCTTATTTGTAGCTCTTGTACATAGTTTTCAGAAACATGACATTGCAAATTCCTGTAAATAGAACAAAACTGATGAGCCAAATTCATTTTCAGATTTGAATCTGAGCAAATTTTTGTAATTAAGGGAAAATTATTGTTACCTGTCAATTATTTTCTTTTAACATCTGCTACTGATTTAATTTTTAGAAGTGGTCTATATGTTACTATAGACAGAAACCAATGCAATGACTATTTATACCATTAAAAAAAGAGTTGTTTCTGTTTAAACCTTATATTAACAAAACTTTTAGGTCCTGGTATTGAATCATTTTGGAGGCTAATTCTTCAAATTTCACAATGAATATGGATATAACGCATAAGGAATACTGTTGTTAAAATTGATACATAAGATGGTTTAACTAAACCGGACAAATAATACACACACACACACACACACACACTAGAGGGCCGGTGCATGAACTTCCTGCCCAGGGTGGGGGGAGGGGAGTCTTGTCCTTCAGCCCAGCCTGCTCCCTCTCCAATCCCCTTCAGGGATGTCTGACTGCCCATTTAGGCCCAATTCAGGTAGGTTTGGGCCTAAACAGGCAGCTGGACATCCCTCTCACAATCCAGGACTGCTGGCTCTCAACTGCTCACCTGACTGCCTTCCTGATTGCCCCTAACTGCTTCTGCCTGCCAGCCTGACCACACCCCAACCACTCACCTGCCAGCCTGATAGATGCCTAACTGCTCCACTGACAGTCTGGTTGCCCCTAACTGCCTTCCCCTGCAGGCCTGGTCACCCAAAACTGCCCTTCCCTGCAGGCCCGTTCGCCCCCAACTTCCCTCCTCTGCTGGCCTGGTTCCTCCCAATTCACCTACCCTGATGGCCTGATCACCCACAGCTGCCCTCCCCTGCTGGCCATCTTGTAGTGGCCATCTTGAGTCCACATGGGAGCTGGATCTTTTGACCACATGGGACAGTCATCTTGTGTGTTGGAGTGATGGTCAATCTGCATATTACTCTTTTATTAGATAGGATAGAGGCCTGGTTCATGGTAGAGGCCAGCTTGTTTGCCCTGAAGGGAGTCCCAGATCAGGGTGGGGGTTTCCTTGGGTAATGGGACAGCCTAGGCGAGGGACCTGTGGTGGTTTGCAGGCTGGCTATGGCCCAAGGTGACCGAAGCTGAGGCCCTGGTATCTGGGATTTATTTATCTCCTACAATTGAAACTTTGTAGCCTGGAGTAGAGCCAAGCCTTGTGCTCGCTCAGTGGCTGCAACAATTCTGTTGGGATTTATTTAACTTCTATAATTGAAACTTTGTAGCCTTAAATGGAGGCCAAAGCAAGCCTGTGCTATGGAAAGCTTGGCTTTCTCCATGGCCAGGGGCAACCCTAGCCTCCTGTTTTCTCCAGCTGCGTGGCTGCTGCCATTTTTCTTGGAATTTATTTATATTCTATAATTGAACTTTGTAGCCTTGAGTGGAGACCAATGGTCCATTCAGGGTGTGCAAAAAGCTTGGCTTCCTCCATCGCCGGGGCAACAGAAGCCTCCCTCATGTTCTCTCTTTGGCCACAGCCATCCTGGTTGGGGTTAATTTGCATACTCACTCCTGATTGGCTGATGGGCATGGCTTGTGATGTAGCAGAAGTAAGGTCAATTTTTATATTACTCTTTTATTAGTTAGGAAATATATATATATATGTAACACACTCATACACATACATATATGTGTGTTTATGTGTGTATGTATGTATGTGTGTGTATGTGTGTGTGTGTGTGTGTGTATATATATATATATTAAGTGCACCTGAGGAGTAAAATAGTTTATGGAAAAAAACTCTTCTTTCTATACATGTACTCAATATGTTTATTTAGGAAAAATTGCAAGAGTAATACATTTCACATTGCAATAAGTTGGTGTTTTGGAAAATATTGAAATGAAGTTTGGGGCAATATGTTTAAAACAATAATTTATATTTATAGCATTATATTTCACATCTTGAAAAAAGTAAAATGGATTGTGTTGGTTTGGGACAAGAGATCTAAGTTAATATAAGATCACATTAACAATATATTGTCTTTAAATTCTTGACAACTCTAACTTCTCTCAGTAAATGAGAAAGTAGAAGTTAACAATATCTAATTCAATACTTAGAATAAGACAAACACCTGATAAATAGTATAATGCATTCCATTTTCAATTATAGCCCCAAGACAAACATTACAGAATGTTTTATTTTATATTTTATATATATGTATATATTTTATAAAACTATTTTTATAATAAAGTATAATATATATATTTTATAAAACTATTTTTATAATAAAGTATAATATATAGACTATATAATATAAGACTGTCTAATTATAAAACCATTGCTTCAATATAACATGGTTACTATTTTAAAATGTAGAAATAGTAAATAAAACATAAATACAGACATAATTGTTAATATTATGTTTTAACATAAAAAAGATTATATATAGTAAAGTAGAAGAGATACATATTTGTAGAATTTGAAAAC
The DNA here is from genome assembly GCA_011751065.1 of Lasiurus cinereus. Classification (NCBI taxonomy): domain Eukaryota; kingdom Metazoa; phylum Chordata; class Mammalia; order Chiroptera; family Vespertilionidae; genus Lasiurus; species Lasiurus cinereus. Next base: position 8,046,448 of record JAAGEH010000426.1, read on the forward strand.
ACATAGGTACACAATCTTAGAAGCAAATAGAAACTCAGCAGTTACAGAAATTGGAACCTATATTTATGGGGATATTAAAACAATTCCTTAAAAGTCCGTTTAAGGTCATGTAGCACTTTTGTAACAGGACTGAAATAAATACCCATCATAAAGGAACTATTGTCACATTTTAAAAAATGACATGAGTCCTGGATAGTGTGGTTTATATAAAATTCCATGAAAATACATTCAACTGCATGAATTTCCTGTAAATAATTCACTTGCTGAACTTAGAATATATAACCTGTGGAAATCAGATGATTATAAAGTGAATCTAAGTTATTTCCTAATGTTAAGTTGATGCAAAGGTCTGATGCTGAAATTGTTTTATCTTAAGATGTTTTTATCTACCTCACCTTTACTGTCTCTGTATCTATCCTTTTGTTTATCAGTTTATAATGTTCTTTATTATCCCCCAATGAGTGAGATCATGTGGTGCTTCTCCTTCATTGACTGGGTTATTTCACTAAGCATAAGGCTCTCCAGTTCCAACCAGGTTGCTGCAAATGGTAAGAATTCCTTCTTTTTAATGGCTGCATAGAATTCCATTGTGTAGATGTGCCACAGTTTTCTGATCCACTCATCTGCTGACGGGCACCTAGGCTGTTTCCAAATTGTGGCTATTGTAAATTGTGCTGCTATGAACATAGGGGTGCATAAATTGTTCATGTTTTAGCTCAGTGGTCGGCAAACCGCGGCTTGCAAGCCACATGTGGTCCCTTGAGTGTGGCTCTTCTACAAAATACATACTACGTTCAGGTGTGCACGTATAGTACAATTGAAACTTCATGGACCATGCACAGGTATAAGGTTTTAGGCTCTCAAGAGAAAGTTCAATCGTTGTACTGTTGATATTTGGCTCTGTTGACTAATGAGTTTGCCGACCACTGTTTTAGCTTAATATTTTTAAATTTTATTATTCATCCCAAGGATACAAAAATAAGTTTATTTGTGATTCAATAGTTTAATCTTTGTTCTTCAGTTGAAGTGAAGAGTGAGCAAAACAGATTTAAATGTTTTTAAATATAACACTGGATTTTTTTTACTTTCAGTTCATATTAAAGACAAATTAATATATATTTGTATTCTTGTAACTTATCAAACATGACATTTTTCAAAAATATATTTCTGCCGAGACCGGTTTGGCTCAGTGGATAGAGTGTAGGCCTGTGGACTGAAAGGTCCCAGGTTCGATTCCGGTCAGGGACATGTACCTTGGTTGCAGGCACATCTCCAGTGTGGGGCGTGCAGGAGGCGGCTGATCAATGTCTCTCTCTCATCGATGTTTCTGACTTTCTATCTCTCTCCCTTCCTCTCTGTAAAAAAATCAATAAAGTATATTAAAAAAATATATATATATATATTTCAAGTGAAATTGAAAAAAATCCGTTTACAAGTTTAACACTTCTATCATTGCTGCTAATTCTTTACATATTTTATTTGTTTATTTAATATATATTTATTGAACACTCTAGCTTGTGTAATTGGTACTTTGCCAGGCATCTGAAATATATTGATAAACATTTTTAAAAGTTTTCTAAAATAGCAATTACAATATAGCAATAGACAGAAAATAAACAATAGACAATAAACATCAAACAAGTAAATTACATATCATTAGAGGGTGTGTAATTGGCAACACCATTTAGTCCCAGTTCATCTAGCCTATCAAACAGTGCTACCATTATGGTACAAATAATAATTGCTCTTTTTGGAACATATTTTTTGCCTGGTTTTAACAATGATGTTATTATATTGTTTTCAACAATATATCGATGCCTCAGTTTATTGCTTTTATTGAATGTGATATATGTCAGGCAAGTAATTTCATGCTCTTAAATAAACAAAATATATAAAGGCAAAGCAAAACTGGGAATCCTTGCCTTATGAGTCCATTTTCCTTCTTTTTATCTTGAGCTTTTTGACATTATTAAATGATCTGCAGTAAAAGTATACTTAATGTTATTTTATTAGTATTATTCTATTTAAATTTAAAAATCTCAAGATTAAATCTTATTGAGGGACTAGGAAGGAACTTGAACATTCTATACTGGCCCCACTTCCCACAATCCAATGGCCATCAGCTGTAGCCTGAGTTCTCTATTCACGCTGAGGGTGAAGCCTTGAGGTGGCTGGTATAATGGATCTGTCTCTTGCCCACTGGTGTGAGCTGGGCCCTCCCTGGAGAAGGAATGTGAATTCCCCGAGATAAGTGATCAGTGCCGGAGCCCCGCCAGCAGGCGAGGGGATCCCCAAGGCAGGTGCTGGACTTGGAGGCCACGGGGGCATAGGCTACCATGGAGACAGAACTGAACCTCACATCATCCTTCTTGGACCCGGAGGATGACTGGTTAGCCAGAGACGGATAAGATTCCTCAGGGAAGGAAAAACCTAAGACAGGCACAGTCGCAGAGGGGCCAACAGGAGAGAACTTGGGGGTCAACAGAGGTAGGGCACAGACCCTCATCACCCCGTCCAACCTTGCATGGGTCTGAACCTTCACCCCTTCTGAGGGAGGTCTCCTGCCCCCAGGGATACCTCGCTTCCCACGCTCAGCACAGATCGGGACCCAGATAACAGAGACTTGGCCCAGCTCAGATCAGGACCCAGGTAACAGACAGAAACATGCCGACAGCAGCTGCCCTATATCTAAATTCAGCCTAGTACTAGGAATGCTCAGTGCCCACTCAATGCAAATAAACCTTTCCACTATTACATACAGGGTAATCTAAGATTGTTGGTCGAGTATTAAATTTGACATAAAAGAGTTGTCAAGCTTTCAGATTAATTTAAATTGGAGAACTGAAATAAGTGAACACCCAAGAAAATTTAAGTGTACTGGAAAAAAAGCTGTTTTTTAAGTATCAATTAAAGTTTCTATTGATAGCTCATCTCATGGTAAAATTGCTTAATATGTAATGAACATAAAACAGGCATATTTGTGTGCAAAAAATTAAAATTTAAAGTTATCAAGATTGCATTAAAAAATTTTACCAAATGCTCCATTGATCAAAAAAAAAGGGGGGGGTGAGTAGGATAATATCATGTAAGGAAAAATATCTAGTAAGTAAATTACATCTAGAAAATTTTCACTTTAGAAAATTAATTTCCATTTGTAATACTAACAGCAAGACAGCCATGAAAAACACAATGGTATCAAAATAATCCAAAGGAAAAGTAGTAAGCAAAAATAAAAAGCACCCCAAGTCAATTTTATAGAAAAGATTCCTTTATTAACTCTTGGTAGAGAATATGTTTAAATACTTTCAGAAAACTCCAAGACCAAGTGGATTCCTGCAACAGAGAGTAACTGACAGGTCTGCGCCAACCACGAAGGCAAGAGGAGAAACAGTCCAGAGATGGAAGACACTGACGAAGCCTTGCCATGCGAGCAGTCAGCAGCTGTGCATCGCTACAGGATGCCTAGGACCAAACCAGAGAGGGTCGGACCAGCATTCCCACCATTTGTCCACTATCCAGATACCATTGATGACATGTACACATAAGGAACTGTTTGACATTGAAACTGGGACTCAAAGCTATCAGACATTGGAATTGGGACACAATCATTTTTCTTTTGCTTTTGTGGGTTTATTTCTAGCCTACAGGGGCAAGATATTTTTAAAGACAAGAATCAGGGGGTGGGGGGGAAGTAGAAGCAGAGGCCAAGAAGCAATGACCAGACTGTTGTGCTACAGTGGGAAGGCAGGGGAGGTTGGCGGGGAGGGCTGTAGGAGATCAACAGAAGAACTTGTATGCATTTGTGTGTAGGCATAGCTAGTAGATACAGGGCAATGGGGAGTGGTGCGTGGGGGAGATGGATGAGGGCATGTAAAATAAAATAAAAGATTAAATCTTAAAGTAGAAAGGAACTCTAAAATAACTGACTTTTGTTCAGTTATGTGAGATTGTGGTTTAGATAATGCATCTCACAGAATTTTATTTATATCTTTTCAAATCTAACCAGCAAAGAGGATACTTAATTACAATTTGTATATTTGATTGTTGCAGCCAGAAATACACACACACACACACACACACACACACACACATATATATATATGTGTGTATATATATATATATATATATATACTAAATATCCCCTCCTTCTAAATTAACTTGGTTTAGTTTTAAGAATACAATGAATCTTTAAAAATCTGAGACTGAAACTAAATCTAAATAAGATAGCAAAATAGTTTAATAACTATTCCAACTTAATAACTATTAAGCAATATTTACAATAATATATCTGTATCATTGCATAATGGGTAAAACATAAAGACAGTTTCATCTCATCCTGTCATCAATGTGGATCATAGTATCCTGGTCCCTTATAATAAGGAAAAACTAAAACTAAAATACTATTTAGGCAAATAAATAGCAAGAAAAAAAAAACTAAATGATTTTCTAACAATCCTCAAATTATGTTGCACCCTTACAGCCACACTCTATTTTCTTAGCTTTGATATAGTATTTCTATGTGACATTTTGGGTATCGTGTCTCATTAGAAGGGCAAGAGTTAAAGTATGAAGACAAAGACAAAAGTATGAGTATAAATTTAAAAATACCTAAGATAAGTATGACAAAATACAGAGGAAATAAATGCTTATGGAACATACGAGAAGCCTGATTCACGAAATTCATGCAAGGGCCTTGGCCCTGGCCCCAGACTCGCCCACTGTGGCCAGCGACCTCTGCCACTTGTGCTGCAACCCTCACCTGCTGAGGCTTTATCTGGATGGAAGGACGTCCAGTCTAATTAGCATATTACACTTTTATTATTATAAATATTGCATATTAAGCACTTAGTAATTATCCATTCTGGTTTCAGTACCACAACTACAAGAAGAAACAGAAAGTATTACCCTTTCAAACTCAGAAAAATTGCTCTGGGTTCCACAGTTAATAAATAAATGGCAAGGCCAAGATTTGACCTCTAATTCCAGGTTACTTTCTCAGTTGTACATTGCCGTGTTATAAAGATTGACACACTGAAACAGAAGAACTATATCAAAAGCATTTCTTTTTCCTTTCCCTCAATCAAGGAATTAATAAAAAGTTATTGTCCAAAGCTGAATCCAGGCTTGAATCACTTAAGTCCTTTTAGCCATTATTTTATCATCATAGACCCATACAAGCAATGTTGTTTTATTTTCACCAAAACACATAAAATCCTGGCTTATCAAATAAATTCAGTTGAGAAATTATGAGATGAATACAGCTAGTGCAGTTTCCAAGCATGCTATGGAAGAAACAAAAGCATGTGTTTATAAAATTGTCCACTATCAACCTTTATATCTAATGCAACAAGTTAACTGGTTGATTTTGGAATCCATTTCTGAAGTTTGCAAAAGTTCAGACAATGTCAGATTACATGCAAACAAAAGAAATGCCAGGTGCTAGGGCAGTTATAGGAAGTTTGGGAAGGCAAAGCTTTTCAAGGAAACTTGGTCATGACATGAAAGGGAGTATTGCTGTATGTACTAGTAATACCTTAGGAAGCTGGACAGAGTTCTCTTTCTGATATAAATATGAGGTAATTCTCATATCAACAGGGGTGAAGAGCTTTGGTTTATGCAAAGATGTTGCATTTGTATCATGAATACAGAATTCCTCCCTCTTAACATTTCATTTTGAACATAAACCATGTTTAATGCAGTAGATTAACAGATCTGCTTTCTAAATATGCTCAGATTTACTTTCTAAATATATTCAGATTAAGCTAATACTTTTAATCCCATTCAGCTTCACATATGGTAACAATGTGCAATGCAAATGTTTACACAGAGGGATGTCTCAATAAAGACAAAGGCATAAGCGGAGAAATAATTTCCATCACCCCTAAAGTCAAAGTAAGATTCCTACCAGCATTAAACTCACAAACAACATAATATTCCCTAAGCAACAGGGGAGAGAAATCAGCAGTGGATACTTCAAGAATTTCCCACATAGCAAAGAGAATCCTGTGCCCATTTGTAATTAAACTGTGGCAGAGTATTGTCGATGTTTTGGAATGTCTGCATCAGGATTGCCAATAATGGAGGAGTCTAGGTTACTCTTCTCTGGAAGTGCTCTTTAAAATACAGCCATCTGGCATGACTCAGTGGTTGAACATCAAAGTAGGAACTCAGAAGTCATAATGGATTCCTGGTCAGGGCACATGCCCTGGTTTTTGGCTCCATCTCCAGGCAGGGGATTGCAGGAGACAGTGAATCAGTGATTCTCTCTCATCATTGAGTTTCTCTCCCTCTCCCTTCCTCTCTCTGAAATCAATAAAACATATATTTTAAAATATATGTTCTAAGGTGCAGAGAGCATGCCCTAAAATGACTGTCTTCTCAGAACCTCACATATTACTTGGAAAGTGGCAAGAATCTAATAGATGTGAGTTCAATTGCAATATATACAGGCCACAAACCTAAAGGATCCACAGGGGATCACTCAGCCTTTTAGTCTTTTTAAGTCCTGCTTTTTGTAAATAAACCATGATTCTGCATTCTCTTTTCAGGGAAACAAAACAAAACAAAACAAACAAACAAACAAAAAACACAGAGAAAAGAGAAAAGATTACTCCTTCTATGAGTGTACATTGATTTATCTTTGGCTACCCAATTGTAACTCAAATGCATAATTTTCTCTGTAGAAAAATAGAATATAATTATCAAAAACTATCTGGTCTATTGGTCTCTGCCTTTTGGTCCACATGAACCCTCTCCATTGTTTTGTTCCCCTGGGAATACTTGCTTCTGGTCATGATGTTCCCCTACTCAAAATAAGTACTGTATTTTGCAGCATATAAGACGAGTGGGCATATAAGACAACCCCCAACTTTATCAGTTAAAATATAGAGTTTGGGATATACTCGCCCTATAAGACAACACCCAGCATATAAGATGACCCCTGACTTTTGAGGAGATTTTCCTGGGTTAAAAAGTTGTCTTATAGGCCAGAAAATATGGTATTGTTCTTCAGACATCAGCCTGATTCCCTCCTCTTATTATTTCTTTCCACTTCACCTCCCAATTATTCTGTACCTGATTCCATCATGTTTTTTTTTTTTCCCTTGGGGGAAAAGGGATGGTCATAGTTAAAAAATAAGCCAGTCCACAATATGATGAGGACATGAAAATAAACATAAGCAAACAAAGGTGGAACAGTAGGAAATAGACACATTTTTTATTCCGATAAAAGGAGACACTATATAAAGAACGGCAGAGAGAAATAACATAAGGCAATACCATGTCCCGGTAGTCACAGCCAAAAGAAGTGTTCAGTATATTTAGTATGCCAGGTTTCAAACACGAATAGAGAGAGTGTCTTGAATAAAAAATACATACAAGCAACAAATAGAAAACAAATATATACAATGAGTATAAAGAACATAATTCAAGTATAGTGAAGGATGGAAAGTGACTGCAGAGTAGCTAGAAAGTGAAATTTTCTAATCTCTTAAACATTTTAAGAAAATGGTAACATTTTAATTACAACACATTATAAAATTTTGGCCAAGTTTAACCAGGTTTTACTCTGTTAATCATCTATTGATCTTTAACTGTAGCAAAATATTTTTATAATAAAAATTTTATTGATTTTATTAGGACAGCAATTTTCCACCTGTGTGCAAGAAACGTACCAGTATGCTGCAAGAATTTTTAAAACATGCAATACCTGACAATTTAGTCAGAGGCACCAACATCTTTTCCCTTACATTGTCAAAAAAAAGTGACAAGAGCCAACATAAACAATAACTGTTCAGTGCAAATAAATCAAAATTATACCTATTTTTCCAACAACAGCAAAACATGTTTCCCATGTGATACAGACTCTTAGTAATTAGTTTATGTGTGCCATGAGATTAAAAAGGTTAAAAATTGCTCAGGTATAATGTAGATTAAGTACAGAATGTGCTAATCTAAGTTTTAATAACATTAGTTTCTTTTAACTTTTTTCCAGGACCTGTTGATTTCCTATTTTGTCTATTAAAATATAGTGAATGCCATTGCATAGCACCAAAATTGTAATATTATAACAGAAGTGTTCTTTTAATTAAAATATGTATTTATCAACAATATGAAAAGTTATACTGTACATTTTAAATTTATAGAATATCATATGTCAACTTATCCCAAAGCTGGGGAAAAATAACAAGATAAAATGATATCGGATAATCTTTCAAAACCAGGAAAACAAAAAAATAGTGTTAATTCAAGATTGGAGCTTAACACAAAAGAACAAATAACCAATACAGTTCTCATTCATCCATGCTGCTGGAAAGGGTAAAATTTTCTTATTTTTTATGGCTGAGTAGTATCCCATCATGTAAGTGTGTCACAATTTTTTTAATCCACTCATCTACTAATGGGCACTTGGGCTGCTTTCAAATCTTGGCTATTGTAAATAAAGTTGCAATGAATATATATAGGTATTTGAATTAGTTTCACATTTCTTTGGATAAGTTCCCAGAAGTGGAATCACTGGGTCATAAGGCAGTTTCATTTTTAATTTTTTTAAATTCTCACCCAAAGATATGAGAGAGAGAGAGAGAGAGAGAGAGAGAGAGAGAGAGAGAGAGAGAAAACAGTTGCCTCCTGTATGCACCCTGACCAGGGATCCAACTCACAACCTGAATATGTGCCTGAGTGGGATTCAAATCCACCACCTTTTGGTGTATGGGACAATGTCCAGCCAAATGAGCCATCAGGCCAGGGCCCATTTTTAATTTTTTGAGGACACTACATAGTGCTTTTCATAGCGGCTGCACCAATCTTCTTCCCAACAATAGTGCACAAGGGTTCCCTTACCACCACTTATTGTTTGTTGATTTGTTAATGATTGCCATTCTGACAGGTGTGAGGAGCTATATCACTTTGGTTTTAATTTGCATTTTTCTGATGTTTACTAACGATGAGCATTTTTCATATGCCAATTGTTCATTCGGATGTCTTCTTTGAAGAAGTGTCTATTCAGGTATTTTGCCCATTTTTTAATTGGATTGTAAGGAATGACTAGGCAATCATTCAAAGAAAGAAAGATGCAAAAGTGAAATAGAATTATTGTCTGGAGCTAGACTTTATGTGGAAATTTAATTTAAAAATATTTAACTTGCAGGGTAACCAAAACAATTCATATAAAGCAATCCTTTTTTAAAAATATATTTTATTGATTTTTTACAGAGAGGAAGAGAGAGAGATAAAAAGTCAGAAACATCAATGAGAGAGAGACATCAATCAGCCGCCTCCTGCACACCCCACTGTGGAGATATGCCTGCAAGCAAGGTACATGCCCCCTCCCGGAATCGAACCTGGAATCTTTCGTCCGCAAGCCGATGCTCTATCCACTGAGCCAAACAGGTCTCAGCAAGCAATTCTTGATAAAGAATAAAGTTCTTGCTAAATAATATTAAAGTAATACAATTCTCTCTTTATTAAAGTTTTAAACATTTTCTTAATGTGCATATTTTGCACTAATTTAGATTTTTAAAAATCTTTCATATATATATATATATATATATATATATATATATATATAGTTAAGTTATATAAAGGAATTTTCGATATTATCAATAAAAGAAGAATTGCTGATTACCAAAGCCATTACACATGATTCAATATGTTTAGAGATGCAGAAAAGTCTGCCAATTGTTGTTATAAAACTAATTGTCACCTTTGATGAGATTATGGCATTTAGACCTACAATACATGAAAAATGAAGTGGAATGAATTGCTATGTGTGTAAAGTTAAAACTAACCCTATATAGCATAGTATCCTACCTGTTTGCATAGTATTTCTTTTCCCATTTTTTAAATAAATTGAGCTCTTATCTTTGACAATCTTCCTAACTACTGAGGGTTTGTCAGTTTACTTTTAGATGATCTTCCTTGTAACCATCACTAGAAATTCCTATTACCCAATTAAGCATTTGGAGTAAAATATATGGCCATTAAAGATCCATATAAAGAGTCTAGAAAGTCAAGTGCTGTGCAAATTCTGACCCCCTTAATTTTGTCTAATGAATCCTTCTTTTAATTATTCTCTACATTTCATCATCCTCAAATTGATTGTTTCAATAAGACAACTCTATAATCACTTCGCTCTGGGGTAGAATCTGGGTAGGAGAATCACAAGTCATGGAAAACAAGGAATATGTATTTCAATCGTTTGTAGAAGTTTTATATTCTAGCAATTAATGGAGAAAATTGAGGAGGTTGGAGCCCTGTGCTGCTCACAGCATCCCCAAATTAGGCAGTGAAGAAAAATATCACATGGCCTGGAATATAATGGAATATAATGAACAACATAAACTGATGAACAAAAATAGATCCAGAGATACAGAATTATCAAATATTCCATCAATCCTCAGATGGAAGGCAGGGGAGAGTAAAAGATTAACCAAAAAACTTGTTTGCATGCATATAAAACATAACCAATGGATACAGACAATAGGGATATGAGGGCATGTGTTGGGTGTGGGGGTCACTGATAGAGAAAAATTGAGACATGTAATACTGTATGTCATACTTTAAACAATAAATACTTTTTACAAAGAAAATAAAATGCATTAAATAGCACACAATTAAGGTCAGCTCTCTGAAGCAATTTTATCACCTTTCATCTACTAATCACACTTAAGAGTACATTCAGGAACTTTGGAGCATTCCAGATATTTAAGAAGCCTTCCAAAATACTGAATACAACATTTGATTTACATAAAAATGTTTAAATTTTAATTTGTTCTACAATGATAGGCCATTTCAAAGGCACATATGAAGCATCCAAGCTGAAACCGGTTTGGCTCAATGAATAGAACATCGGCCTGTGGACTGAAAGGTCCCAGGTTCAATTCCAGACAAGGGTACATACCTTGGTTGTGGGTACATCCCCAGGAGGAGGTGTGCAGGAGGCAGCTGATGGATGTTTCTCTCTCAGAAATATTTCTCACTCTGTCCCTCTCCCTCCCTCTCTGTAGAAAATCACTAAAATATATTTTTTAAAAAGAAACATCCAACAACATAAATAATTGTAAAAAATTTAAATTAAAACATCACAGTTAATGCTTTTTATGTTAAAACTATTCTTAAAAGATATGACCCCGTTTCTAATCTTAACTCATACTGCTTAGTTATATAAATATTAAGGCAGATTACTGTTTATTATCTCTGAGCCTAGTCACCTACAAGACTAGTTAGTCTTTAGGTCTTTTGATTTGCTAATATGTCTGTTGATTAAAGCATTAGTAATACTTGTGTTGGTAGAAAGAAAAATGTTCAACCTAATGACATAAGTCTCCAGATAACTGCAATATTGTCAAAATGAAGACTTATTTTGTGTCACTCTTGAGAAGAAAATTAGATATTAAGCTGTAAACTAGATAACCGTAAGGAAGAAAAAAAAAAATAATAGGCATGCTACTACAATAGAATTATCTGTCTTGTGAAACTAGGAGGTACTTGTTTCAGGTATGGATGATGTAAATATGTATGAGGAAAAAAAATCTTCAAAATTCATCAAACAAAAGACTCCATGAGATAGATGAAGGCTTTCACAGATATGAATGTTATGTGAACCACTAAAGTGTTCCATCTGAGGAAGATGGGGACATCATGAACCAAAGACAAATTCATAGCTTACACATAAAATGAAAATTCATCACCTATGAAGCAGAGGATTCTGGGAGAAAATGCACCTTCATTGGGATGTTGGTAAGTGATATTATTGCTGGTGGTCTGAGAGTCTTATTCTGAGAAACACTGGCCTGTGTGAAGTAATGATGTAGTGGAATCTATCTTGTTAGACTTTAGAGCCTACATAATGTGTGTACACCTACAGAAAATGTTATACAGAAAATGTGTAATTTGAATAACTTTTTAAAATATCATGTATATTTCCAAGATAAGCATGTTCAAACCAACAGGAAAGTTTTCTCTGTAAGCTGAAATTATCTGTATTATCAATACTTCTATCCCATACTGATACAATCTAAATCATTATTTAAGGCATTAGGATTTGTATACTAATACATTCAATGCTTTGATAGTCACATTTTTTCATTCATCTGCATTTAGCTAAAAGCATGTATCCTCTCCCCAAAAGTGCACTTACACAATCACTACACAGTTAGCTTCCATGAGCTGCCTCTTTTAATGCATTTTTTTGTATAAAGGTGATCATGGCAAAAGTGGAGTTCTAGCTCAAATAAATATAAAGTGCAATATAATTTCCAGTTGATATCTTTGTAAATATCCATAGTTACCAAACCTACTATTTGCCTTAAGTGAATAACAAATTAAATAGAGTGTATTTATTTAAAAAGTGAGTTGAAAATAAATGTCTATTTTTTGAAGCTGTGACACTGATTTATGAGGGAAGAATAAATCATATATTTTTTATTATCATCCATTCTGAAAAGCAAAAGCTATCATTATATATCTTAAAATCTGAGGCATTTACATGTAATTTACATGCCATATCTCCTCCACATAACTGATTTTTTAAAAGTCCTTTGAGAGGGATCAAACTGGTTTTTGCCAGGTGTAAAGAAGATAAAAACTTGTCATCTATAATAATAAAAAGGTAATATGCTAATTAAACTGGATGTCTTCTGGACATCATTCCAGATGTCCTTCCTGAAGAAGCCACGGCCAAAGGGAAGCCGGCCGGGGTCCTGGATGCTAGAGGGTAGCCTGTGCTGACAGCCAAAGGAAGAAGGCCTACTCTGGCATAAATTTTCATGCATCAGGCCTCTAGTTCGAGTTGAATAGAGAGTATCACAACCACTGACTTATGCTATTTCCTGAACTGGGAAGGTGATTTTTGAGATTTTTCTTAAGTGAAATTGTATGTGCATGGCAGGAACTATTTTCTGTATTTGGTACAAACAGAACATATAAATTTAAAGGATTTAGCATGTAATTTATTTGTCAGAAAAACAAAAAGATGGGATAGAGGAGAGTCTACATTCCTGAAGCTATAGAATTATGCAAAAAATATAGCTGAAATCTTAATAAATAGACATATCTATTAGGAATTGAAGAGAAAATATATCTTCTTATTTCTATATTACTTCATTAAGAGATTTCTTCCCCAGAACAACCATATAATAAAAAATAAAACAAACCATATATAGATACTGAATGCTCTATAAACAAACTAAATGCTCTTGTTTATTGTGCCACAATTACAGACACTCCTTGATTTAAGATGAGGTTACACTCTGATATACTCATCATAAGTTGAAAATCTTGTAAGTTTAAAAGGCATTTAATATACATAACCTTAGCCACTCCTTCCTTAAATATTCTCTCATTTTTGAGTTATAAAATCTAATTAATATTTTTTTTCTTATCTTCTCTGTGTTTTAGTCATTCGTTACTTCACAATGACATGACAATAGAAAATAAAGTAATAATTCCTTAACTGTGTATGTGTATTAGATGATGGGTCATCCAGATATTAACAGACACCAAAAAAAAAGTGTAATTTTGGCATTACTATTAAAAAAAAAAGTTTAATTTTGACATTACCAAAAAGGGCTTAATGCAAATTAGCATCACTCTTGGTCTTTTTAAAGAATTTCACCCCTGACACTTTATTATTTTCAACCTGGAAACCAAGTACAAAAGCTGCAGAGTCCCTTGGACAAGCTTGCACTAACTCACTGTGTTAGTTTACAATTGTGAATTTCTACTTGAGAAACAAGATTGATGAGAAATAATCTCATAATAAACCCAGGGGTCCTTACTTTTTAGTAAGTATGCACTTCTGACAGAATGGAACATACAGAATTGTTCTCCAAACAAGGGGTAGTTGAAAAGTGAAAAAACAGACTTGAGGCTCTATCTGGGCTTTGACATTTCAATGGTGAATTATTTTGGATTAAGTAGCCCATAGTCAATTGACTGATGACTGTGATAACATCAGAAACCTATAATAATAAAAGCGTAATATGCTAATTAGACCAGATGTCCTTCTGGACATCCTTCCAGACAAAGCCGGGTCTGTGAGGGAAGCCCAGGTCCAGGGTGCCTGTCAGCAGCTGGAAGAAAGCCCAGGTCCTGGGTGCCAGTGCCGGCAGCCAGAGAAAGGAATGTAAGGCCCGATACACATGACTTTTGTGTATCGGGTCTCTAGTAAGAATGTAAGTGCTTTAAAAGCATCCTGCTTGCCGAAACCGGTTTGGCTCAGTGGATAGAGCATCGGCCTGCGGATTGAAGGGTCCCAGGTTTAATTCCGGTCAAGGGCACATACATTGGTTGCGGGCACATCTCCAGTGGGGGCGTGCAGGAGGCAGCTGATCGAGGTCTCTCTCTCATCGATATTTCTGACTTTCTATCCCTCTCCTTTCCTCTCTGTGAAAAATCAATAAAATATATTAAATAAAAAAAAAAAGCATCCTGCCTAGCATTAAAGTCTCATTCTTCTTAGGAATGAATCTATGATTGTTTCCTTTTCTGGAAAACCTCTCATTTAATATTTCTATGTGTAATTTAAACACTGTGTTGAGTCTCATGTTGCAAGAGATATTCCCTTTCATATTTTTTAAGATAGAGTATAGATTCTTATTCATAACCTAGAGAAGTTAAATATTTAACTATCTAACCAACTCTATTTTACTATTTAAAAAACTAAAACTAACTTTTTTCAAATTTATGCAGAAGCTTGTCCAAATTTTATATCCTTTCAATTAACTTTTATCCTTATTTTCTAGGTCTATACTCCAAATATATAAGTTGCATGTATTTTTTTCTAATATACATACTTTTGATTTCTTAAAGTTGGAAAGAGATTTCAGTGTAGACATGAGACTTCTTAGTTCCATAGCCATTTTAGAAATCCTGATGGGCCTTACAAACTATTTTATACCTTCTTTGACTTATCATAGTTCCTAGTACAGAGGTTGAAAAATGCAGTGCATGAGTCAAATTTGTTGTGTCAGCAAGAATGTGTTGTGTGGCATTTTTAAATTTATTAATAAAATAATTAGATTAGTTGCCAATATTTTAAATGGAAATTCCACTCAAAAGTCTGAAACTGGCTCTGTTTGAAAATGTAAAATTATATGATATTAGTGGGTTTGCAAGTTCACCTGACAACAAACCTGGAACAGTTTGGGGAATCCACTCTTCAGGTCAGCACCATATCCAACACTTCTGCTTTCTAATCTCAGGACTGCTCCACACATTTGTTTCTAATGCATGACTTGCTCCACCATTTGTCCTCTTTTGGTCTTCCTTTTGCTGAAATTTTTGAGGTCAGTACAAGTCTAACCTCTTCGACATGCCTACCTTGACCCCCATTGTTTAGTTCAGATGCCATCTTAATAACTCTTTATCTAGCACTTTATCATTCTCAAAGAATCTATAAACCTTGCAATGATTAAATTAGTATTATTTTAAGTTATACTTTCATATTAATAGCCTTATAAACTTCTATCAATATATCAGGCTTTCTGAGGTCTTAGCCTGAGTTCCTTTTTATACTCCAAATACCTAATAAGAAGTAGGAATTCAATTAATACCTGTTGTTTGATTAAAAAAAATAAACTCTCTAATAAGGTACAACATTTAAAAGAGATATAATAAACTGTATATGGACTCCTTCATTGAGTCAGAGAAGGTTTTATCCCTTATGAATAACTTGCAATACTTTGGTGTCCGAATTATAAATTAGAAGCACTACTATCAAGGCTGATAGATTATATACTTTCTGTATTTTCTGGCATATAAGACAACTTTTTAACCCAGGAAAATCTTCTCAAAAGTCAGGGGTCATCTTATACGCCGGGTGTCATCATATAGGGCAAGTATATCCCAAAATCTATATTTTAACTGGAAAAGTTGGGGGTCATCTTATACGCCCAATTGTCTTATACACCGGAAAATATAGTACTCAATTTCCATCAAGAGGGCATTTAATTTTTTCTGTAGTTTACTTTCAAAGTATTGCTCTCCTTTATCAAGTCAATGTAATGTTAATTTGATACATAAAATTATTTCACAATCATATTTATAAGCATTTTAGAAGTTTTGAGCTATGTTATCCTCTAACTTGAATCTTTTAGATTTCTGTTTGCCATTTTGTAAATGGTTTTTGAAAGATATTATGTTGAACAAAAACAAGTCTTTTATTTGAAATAAATCATGGATGAATTTGCAATTAATTTATAAAACACTGCATGGCTTATAAGGTGTTTGCACAAATATTCTCTCTCTTAATCTTAATCAAGACTCTTTGAATTATTTGAATTCTCTCCCAGGAAACTAAGGTAAAAAACAGGTTGATTTTACTATAGTCATAGTAATTTTTACAACTGGGAAGAAAACCAGGACTTTTGACCTTAAACTCAATATTCATTCTGCTAACATGATATTGGCAAAAAACTGCTCTCAACCATAGATGGTCTAGACCTACTTCTCAAGGTTCTAAAAGAATTCTATTACTTGTCCCAATTGAGAAGCAACAGTTAGATCAGCACATATGCCCTTCAAAGTGTGGTGTTAAACACCATGGGGTAACACTTGGAAGTGCAGATTTCTGGGCCCTTTGACAAAGTTTAAAACCAGAATCCCCAGGATATTCTTATACACTACACGGAGAGAGCTTTCTGCCTCACATTAGCAGGCCATAAATGGATTCTGGTTGTGCTAAATTATTGGTACACAATTCCCCAGAGAAGATGGCCAACTTAAATGTGAGCAAACTTGCCCATTTCCTTGTATGCGCCTTACAAATAATATATTTTCTATGTGAACACACTGTAAGTGGGTGGGGATCACTGTTATCTACTATCACTTCTTAGAGGCATTGACTATTAAAGAGAGAAATAATAAAAAGGCAAGTAATAAGGTAGGCCCTGCTTTTTGTGATTTTGTAGTTTTTTGCATTTTTTTCAACTAACATAATAATCTATAATTATGCAATGTTCTTATTAATTTAAGAAAGGTTGTTTATTAGTTTGTTTGTTTGTTTTGTTAATCCTCACCAGAAGATATTTTTCCATTGATTTTTAGAGAGAGTGGAAGAGAAAAGTGTGGGAGCCCCTTTCCATGTCCCACGTGATTCAGGGTTCCCCGTTCAGGGTTTGGGTTCTGAAGGAGGCCTCACGCAAACAAAAAGAGAGACTAGAAAATATTAATTTGGCGATATTGGGGGGCCAGGCGGGAGCCTTCCTCTAGTGGAAAGGACTACCACTTGCTCTGGCCTTTTTCTCCCTTTTATTAAGGCTTTGGGACACACCCCTAGCCTTTAGGCAGGAAATAACAAAAACAGAAATTAACATGAAACAAACAGGTAGAGGCTGCTTCAGCTAACAATGTTTTCAACTAAACAGTGAGTGATTAGCTCTGACCTTTCAGAGCAATTAAGATTGACCAGTCTTCTGGTTTCCTGTTTATATCCATTTAGTGAGAACAATGTTTGGTTTCCGGCAGAAAGGGAAAGACAGAGAGAAGCATCAATGTGAAAGAAACACATCGATTGGTTGCCTCCTGCACCAAGACCCAGGCCAGGCAGAAGCCTGCAACCCAGGTATGTGTCCTTGACCAGAATTGAACCTGGGACCTTCTGATCTGCAGGCCAATGCTCTACACAATGAACCAAACTGACTAGGACAATTTCAGAAAGTTTTGAATGTATCTTATCACCCCTTTTTCCCTAGTTCAAAGATCCTTAGGACTTTGTCCAGAATCAGTCAGTAAAGAACAAGTTAGGCATAGCAATCCAAGTTTTGGGTCAGGGAATACAGCCCCATCTTAAAGACCACTCTGAATTCATGTTCAACTTAAACTGTAATACTTAATGACTAACAAAAAGTTGACGAATTTTAAGTAAGTCTGAATTGAAGTTTTTGGTAAATTTGATGGCAGTGGCAATTTTTATATAAATAAGTGTTATATCTTCCTTCCTGATCCTGACTTCTCTCATTTTCTTTTGCTTACCAATTGCTAAAAGCAGCAGGTATATAACAGAAAACTAGATGATTCTTCAGGGGTAGATTGTTAAGATTCAAGTTCACTTCCCAGTACCTGACACATGCACACAGAAACAGAAAAGTAAAAGAAGAGAAGGTATCCCACAGTCAATCCTTGAACCTTTTCTCTGATATAGGAAATCCAAATCAAGCCAACTGCCAGCTTAAGACCTAACAAATCCACTTGCTTTCCTTAATTAGTACCCTCTTGCCACTAAGGTAATCTTGATAAAAATCCCTAAAGAAGCCAGGCTCTTTAAAGTCATGTATCATAGGTGAGCGCTAATAATTGGATATTTTAATTATGGATTCTATGTGCAGGTTTCATCAGGAACCACTATTATTATATTGTAGCCTCTTCCTTTTAAATTGACCCTGTAATAACTCTGAAAGCTGTGTAAAGTAAAATTAAATCCTTATCCAGAAAAAAATTGCTTTAGCACTTGTTCCTGTGTTCAGGAACTACCAAGGTTAGGTTGATGTTACTCATTACAAATATAAATTAAAAGTCCATTTATTTGCATTCTTATTTCAAGGTACCATGAATACCTAGAGTTAAGATGTAGAAAAACACTAAAAATATCACTGTGGTGGCAAAGAGTTAACATTTGCTTCCTAAAATAATATTTTATACATAAACTGTAAATCAATTTTTTAGGTAATCAAATTTCCATGAGTAAATAAACATGCAATTTGATATTGATAGCATTTAACAATTTGCAAGTCACTTTCTTTTCCATTACCTGTTACTAACTGTTCCTTATATGTCTGTTATAAGGACACAGTTTTAATTTGTATGGTAACTTAAGTTACCTCCAAATGAAATGAAATTTAATTAATTAATTTATTTGCTAATCCTCACCTGAGGTTATTTTCCCCATTGCTTTTTCAGAGAGAGAGAGAGAGAGAGAGAGAGAGAGAGAGAGAGAGAGAGAGAGAGAGAGAGAAAGAGAGAGAGAGAGAGAGAGAGAGAGAGAGAAAGGAGAGAGAGAGATCCATCAGTTGGTTGCCTCCCCAAACAGGGATAAAGAGCAAACACACAACTCAGGTATATGCTCTTGACAGGGAATTGAACCCCAGATCTTTTGATGTGTGGGACACACACACATTGCCCCTTTGGTGTGTAGGACAATATTCTAACCATGGAGCTACTGGCCAGGGCATAAAATAATTTTAAATATATATATCACGAGAGAGGATCATAAAACCCTAGAGTGCATATGTGAATATATTATGTTAATATAATCAACAGGGTAGTTATAATGTCTAGAAATGTAGAAAATATCATGTTTGGATTTTCATATTTCTTCTGAGATATTCTAAAAGCACAATGCATTCAGTAAAATCAGACACAAAAATCACCTTAACACATCAGAGATGATATGCAGAGATAGATGAAAATTCTGCATATATCCACTATTTTCAAAGCAACTTACAACTGTTAACTCATGACCAGGGACAATGCATCAACCAAATCTATTGTGGACCATTCAGTAGATATATTTACCCATGTGTCCAGAAGGTAAGGCCACATTGTATAACGGATTTTTGTTTTTTAAAATACACCCTTCAAATGCTTTACCATTATTAAAACAGAGTTGGATCTTTAAAATCACTACAATGCCCACCTCATTTTCTTCTCCCAGAAACCTAATGCTTGCTTCAAATTATACAACAAAAGAATATAACCTCTATTACTTGGCGGTTTTACAATCTAAATCCTTCTCAGATAATAATATCCTGAACAGATATTTCACTATTGTCTTTATGTTTCCCTGTTTGGGCATTATACATTATCTGCCATTAATTGTTCATCACCAACTTTGCATTTTTTTCAATTACCTGTATTGTTGAAAGTATTACAGATGTAGTTTTTTCTTTTCCCCCACTGACCCTTTCCACTCACTCCATCCCTCCCAGGCCTTCACCACTTTGTCTGTTTTCATGGCCACGCATATATGCATGTAAGTTCCCTGTTAATCACTTTCCACCCACCACACACATGCACCTTCCCTCTCAAATTCGTCAGTCTGTTCCTGCTTCTATGTCTCTGGATCTATTTTGTTTATCAGTTTATTTTGTTCATTAGATTCCATATGTGAGTAGGATCATGGGACACTTATCTTTCTCTGATTGTCTTATTTTTATTAGCATAACACTATCTATGTCTATCCAAGCTGTTGTGAATAGTAAGAGTTCTTTGCTTTTTATAGCTGAGTCATATCCCATTGTGCAAATATACCACGGCCTTTTTATACACTCATCTACTGATGGACACTTGGACTGTTTGTAAATCTTAGCTATAATAAATCATGCTATCAATATAGGGGTTTATATTGGTGTTTTTGGTTTCTTAGATATTGTCCTAGAAGTAGGATCACTTGGTCAAATGGTAGTTCCATTTTTAATTTTTTGAGGAAACTATATACTGTTTTCTCAAGTGGCTGCACTCCCACCAGCAGTGTACAAGGGTTTTCTCTTCTCCTAATCCTAACCAATACTGTCTTTGTTGATTTATCTATGATAGCCATTCTGATACATGTGAGGTGATATCAAATTGAAGTTTTAATTTGCATCTCTCTGATAATTAGTGATGAGCATTTTTCATATGTCTCTTTGACTTCTGTATGTCCACTTTGGAGAAGTGTCTATTTAGGTTCCTTGCCCATTTTTTAAATTAGATTGCTTGTCTTCCTTTGTTAAGTTGTATAATATATTGGTTAAAGTATTGCTATGAGAGATGTCTAAGGTTTCTTCTAAGATTTTTATGGTTTCTTGACTTACATTTAAGTCTTTTATCCATTTTGAGTTTATTCTTGTGTATGGTGTAAGTTGGTGGTCTAATTTTATGTAACTGTCCAGTTTTCCTAACACCGTTTATTGAAGAGATTGCTGTTACGCCATTGTACATTCTTGCCTCCTTTGTCAAATACTAATTGAGCATAATGGCTTGGGTCCATTTCTGGGTTTTCTGTTCTGTTCTATTGATTTATATGCTGTCCTTGTGCCAGTACCAGGCTATTTTGAGTACAGTGGCATTGTAGTATAGCTTGATATCTGGTATTGTGATTCATCCAATTATTTTCTTCTTTCACCTTTGCATTTATTTTTGCTCACATTAACTAGAATTAAATTTAAGTTAAATTAAGTTATTCTTCAATTTCATAGCTGTGAACATGCTGCCAAAGAGATTAAATAATTCCCTATATATTCCCCAAACATTGTGAACATATTTATTGATTAAAACACACATACCATATAATTAACTAATTGAAATGAGTAATTTAATGTGTGGGTGTTTTTTTAGTATATTAACTGAAGCTTGCATCCATCACCACAATCAACTTTATAACATTTTCTTCATTCCAAAAAGAAATTCTGTACCCATTACCAGTTGTTCCGTATCCCCCCTCAACTCCTCCAGTTCTAGGCAACCACAAGTCTACTTTCCAATCTATACATTTCCCTAAGACAAGACACATATATGGACTCATATAACATGTGTTCTTTGATATGTAGCTTCCTTAACTTAGCATAACATTTTCAAGATTAATTTTGTAGTACACGTCTATTCATTTTATCATAATATTATAGTCCCTCATGTTGATATGCTGCATTATATTTATGCATTTATCAGTGGATGTACATTTGACTTGTTTCCTTTTTTGGTTTCTATGAATAATAATAATGTGCACCCATTTTTGTACAGTCACATGATTTTCTCTCTGTTGAGTATATACCTCAGTGGGATTGCTAGGTCATATGGTAACTTTTAGTGTAAAATGTTGAATAATTGCAAAAATGTTTTCTAAATTGTCTGTGCATTTTACATTCCCACCAGGAATATTTGGGAGTTCTAATTGCTTCATATCTTCACTAATATCATTTTCAATCTGTTTTTTTTTATTAAAGCATCCCTAGTATAAGTGAAGTTTTATCTTACTGAAGTTTTGATGGCTAATTATAAGCATATTCTCATGTGTTTATGAGCCATCTCAGTTATCAGATCAACCTCTATTTCATTATTTATTACTGTTTTTAATCTCTTACTCTGCCCAATTTACAAATTAAACTTTGCCATATATGTCCATGTATAGAAAAAAATCATACTACATATAGGGTTCAGTAGTATTTGTGGTTCCACATATCCACTAGGGGGATATTGGTATACAAACTCTCTTCTAAAACATGAATCAGCAAAATGTTAATATAATGATCACATTTATTTTTCATTGTAAACTGGGTAATTTAAAATGCATTAATATAGGTTTTAATTTTTATGTATTAGCCAACTACTAACTGAACAGCTATTATGTATAAGGCACTATTAGGCAATAGAGGGAAAATAATCAGTAATAAAGATAACACTAGTTAACATTTCTTGAGTACCTCTATATCTCAGTATTTGCTAGACTCTTTGGATGGATTAGTTTATTCAATTCTTGCAGAAATCTAGAAAATTTGAAACACAACCTTTTCTTCTGGGCCCTTTGTAACTTCAGCATGAGCTGAGCAAAGGGAGGGTACATGGGGACTTTAAAAGATTGCTTGGGGCAACGTATACATGGTGATGATGATATTTCGGTGAGTTGTACATTTGAAGTCTGTATGACTTTGTGAAACAATGTGTGAGAACCCTAATCAAAATACACTGGATGGTCAAGGCCAATTGGAGTGTGGGGCCCTGTCCAGAATATGCCAGATGTTCTAGGTCTATGGTCGGCAAACTGTGGCTCGCGAGCCACATGCGTATCTTTTGCCCCTTAAGTGAGGCTCTTCCACAAAATACCATAGCCTGGGCAAGTCTATTTTGAAAAAGTGGCTTTAGAAGAAGTTTACATTAAAAAAAAATTGGCTCTCAAAAGAAATTTCAATTGTTGATATTTGGCTCTGTTGACTAATGGTTTGCCAACTACTGCTCTAGGCCAATTTGTCATATGCAGGTGCAAAAGCAAGGGCACAGCGATTGTGCCGTATGCACTGCGCAGGCGAGCCTTTTTGTAGCTCAAGTATTTTTTTTATCATGTTACATGTATATATATCTCCCCATCGAGAAGCCTCTTCTGTCTAAGTTGGTATAAAGATGTGTTGATGACCAGCTGGTTGGAGGCTGCTTTTATGTAGGAGGGCTGCTTCCTCTAGCCATGTTGTTAGCAATGGCTGTAATGTTTACAAGGGGTCCTTTTTGCTACTGTATAAGCAAGGGCTCCTATGTGTGCTGGACTACTTGTAAGGCTACTTTGAAGAACTGTTTCGTCTGATGGCTACTTGGTAGCAATGACTGCTTGCACTGCAATAAAGATTCTTGATATGCGCCTCTGACTTCGCATGTCTTCTCCATCTAATACCCGGTATTCATGATGACCCTGTTCTTGGCAGGGGAACTTGGACCTCACACAATGTACCCCAGTAAATTCAATAAAAAAACTTTAAAAGATAAAAAATAAATAAAGAATAAATATGAAGAAAATATCCTAATGCCTTCTACCTATCATTCTACCCCACCTTATCTCTCCTGAATGTGTCAGCATTATCCTACTATTATTCTCATAGTAAAGGTTACACAGTCCTACTTCAATTAGTTTTCCTATAAACTTCTTTATGGCAGACCTTTATTTCCTCCTCTATAGTTTCACAAACTACCTACCATTACATCCAGCTCTCAGCAGTTGCTCAGTAAGGCAGCATTTCTTAAACCCTAGTTTACAGATCAATGCTGTGCCTGTGGAGTCCTCCACGCCATTTCTAAATAGATTCCCTACTCTGTTATATGTTTTTTTCTAAAATATAACACTTAGATCACTTTAAAACTTTTAGGATTTTACAATCTTATAATTTACTAAAGATATTGGTGACTTGTTTCAAAGTTATTATAACATTTCATTTAAGATTATTATTATTATTATTATTATTATTATTATTACAAAGGAAAAAGTTAAGTAGGGTAGATGAGCCCTAAAACACAGGGGACTTCTTATTTTAATGATTTATATGATAGATACTCTTGAAAAATTATGTAGGTTTTGTTTGAAATAATTTTAAAATATTATAAACTAGGAACAGCATTCATTCCTTTATTTATTGTTCAATAAAGCATGATCTGCATTAATTAGTTTTAGAAACTTTCTTGGCTACAGGAACCAAATCAAACTTTGGAGGTATAGCTGTTTGCATTGATTAAAATAATACTTTACAAATTACTAGGAAGCTTGAAGGCTGAAAAACAGAGATATAATTAGCATATCAAAGAAGTCTATTTCCCCACAATGTAAATAAAAAGAGAAGAGCTTTCTTCTTCCTTTGTGTCCCCCATCCCAGAATTGTACCATAATTTTCAAACAATTATTATCTCAGAAATAAAAAAAAGTATTTTGGTTTTGTAATCATTTCTACAAATAGTAATTGCTATGTGTATATACAATTTCAAAACTCATAAATTGATGTTCACATGGTTCTAATAGAGGAAAACAGGTAAAACAAAACCAATAAAAAGGTTGTTTAGTCCCAAATTCATTCACTTTATAGTCTTTCTTTCCAAATGTAGCTGTTAGTGGAAAAGAAAAAAAAATCTCAAACTTATAGAACATGTACTTATAATCCATAAAATCAATTTAATTTTCTCCTCTTTCTATGGAACATAACCTTGTAAGTTAATAATTAAAATATAATTTTATAGGTCAGTTACAAAATAAAAATCATTTTTACACAGGTATCTTGAAACTAAACCCAAAGCTTTGCAAAAGCTATGGATAAAGGATGTTTCCAGCAGCATTATTGATTTTTGATCTTGAGAAACTTAGCAATATACTCTAATAAATGAAGACTCAAACAAATTTCTGAAACAGATAAGTTTAGTCTGATTTCTGAAAACATCCAGCCACACTAATGCTACTTTATTTCACTGCATTGCATCACCAAAATTATGTAAAAAAGGGATCCCACTGAACAGGAGAACATGGTTGGCAATGACACACCTGATAAAAGATTAATATTCGAAATATATAAGGAACTTATACAACTTAACAAAAGAAAAACAGACAAACCAATTAAAAAATAGGTAAATGACCTAAATAGATACTTCTCCAAAGTGGACCTACAGATGGCCAAGGTACATATGAAAAAATGCTCCCAGTCACTGATCATCAGAGATGCAAATTAAAAAGACAATGAGGTATTACCTCATACCTGTCAGAATGGCTACCATCAACAAATCAACAAAGGACAAGTGCCAGAAGGGATGTGGATAAAAGGGAAGCTTAGTGCATTGCTGGTGGGAATGCAGACTGGTACAGCCATTATGGAAAGTAATATGGAGTTTCCTAAAAACATTAAACATAGAACTGCCATTTGACCCAGTGATCCCACTTCCCACACCAATCAGAAAGAATGTATGCACCTCTATATTCACAGCAGCTCAATTTACAAGACCTGCAAACAGCCCAAGTGTCCATCGGTAGATGATTGTATAAAAATGCTGTGGTACATTTACACAATGGAACACTATGCAGCAGTGAAAAGGAAAGCTCTCTTACCCTTTGAGCATCATGGAGAGTCTTGGAGAGTATTATGCTAAGCAAAATCAGCCAGTCACAGAAAGACAGGTATCACATGATCTCACTCATGCTGAATCTAATGAACAAAATAAACTGATGTACAAAATAGATCCAGAGACATAGAAACACAGAACAACTGTGGAATCTCAGAGGGAAGTTGAGGGATGGTGGGTGAGTGGGAAGAAATCAACCAAAGAACTTGTACGTATATTCGCATAATCCATGGACACAGATAACAGGGTGATGTAGGCCTGGGGCTGGGAGATGGCTATAAGGGTTAATGGGGGAGGGAGGAAAGACATAGGTAATACTTTCAACAATAAAGATTTTAAAAACAAGTAAATAAATAAACTGCTATTCTATAAAATAGAATCTAAGAGGTGGAAATGTGAAAAGTTATCATTAGCATACTCTTATTCATTAATTACTAAAGATCACTTGATAATAATTATATATAATGCTAGAGTCCCAGTACATGAAAATTTGTGAACTCAGGGGCATCCCTCAGCCTGGCCTGCACCCTCTCACAATCTGGGACCCTTAGCGTAGGGTCCCTAGGCCTGGCCTGAGATCTTAGTCTATCAGGGATTTCCTTTCTCAGGCTGAAGGTAGCTGGTCCCCCACCTTTCCCCACCCCACTGCTGCCACTGCTTGCCATCTGTGCAGCACTGGCCCCTCCCCTGTCACTGGTGGCCTCCCTCTACAGGCAACAAGCTGGGCGCAATAGCTTGCCTGGCCTGGGCTTCCCTCTTTCTTTGCTGGAGGGCAGGACCAGCCCTGAAAGGGGCCAGTCTGCCTACCTGATCAACCCTGTACCACTGGTCTGCCTAAATGATCATCCTAACTGCTGATCTGCCTACTTATCACCCTTAAAATTTTGTCTGCTTACCTGCTTACCTTTAACCCCTCTACCTTCCTTCCTGATTGCTCCTTACCGCTTGCTTGGGGCTGAGGTCAGCACTAACTTCTGGTTGGTCAGCCTCTGGTCATTATGACCGAGGGTTTTTATATTAGGATACTAGAGGTCCGGTGCATGAAATTCATGCACTTGGTGGAGAGTGAGGCCCTCCGCCCAGCCTGTGCCCTCTGGCAGTTCAGGAGTCCTTGGGAGATGTCGGACCATTAGCTTAGGTCCATTCTCCATGGGAAGCAGGCCTAAGTCCTCAGTCAGACATCTTTATTGCTGCTGTGAAGGCTAGAAGAGGCTCTCGCCACTACCATTGTGCTTGCCAGCCATGAGCCTGGCTTCTGGCTGAGTGGTACTCCCCCTGGTGGTCAGTGAATGTCATAGTGACCGGTCATTCTGCTATTTGGTTAATTTGCATATTAGCCTTTTATTATATAGAATATTGAATATTTATTTTTAATGAATTTTTATTATTTTGTTTCCATTAGTACTTCTATGTCTTCTTTTTAAAAAATATTTTATTGATTTTTTACAGGAAGGAAGGGAGAGGGATAGAGAGAAACATCGATGAGAGAGAGACATCAATCTGCTGCCTCCTGCACACCCACTATCGGGGATGTTCCCACAACCCAGGTACATGCCCTTGACCAGAATCGAACCCGGGACCTTTCAGTCTGCAGGTTGATGCTCTATCCACTGAGCCAAACCAGTTTTGGCATAGGGTATTAAATATTTATACACATCATATACCTGCAATTAGTTAGGGTAAAAAGTTGAATTTCAGGAACTTTTTTAATGGTTCAACTAAAAATTATTAAAGCCCTAACCTGTTTGGCTCAGTGGTTAGAGTGTCAGCCTGCAGACTCAAGGATCCCAGGTTCAATTCCAGTAAAGGTCAGGTACCTTGGTTGCAGGCACATAACCAGTAGGGAGTGTGCAGAAGGCAGCTGGTTGATGGTTATCTCTCATTGATGTTTCTAACTCTCTACCCCTCTTCCTTTCTCTCTGTAAAAAATCAATAAAATGTATTAAAAAATAAAAAATAATTAAAATTTGTGAGAAAATATTTTAATATTAAAATGATAAAACTGAGACATTATTGGGTATGTAATATGCTCAAGATCAGGTATAGAATAGTAGGGTCATGAAGAATGTTACAGTTATGAACCACGGACAAGTGATTATTTTATATATATATTTTTTATTGATTTTTCACAGAGAGGAAGGAAGAGGGATAGAGAGTTAGAAACATCGATGAGAGAGAGACATCAATCTGCTGCCTCCTGCACACCCCCTACTGGGGATGTGCCTGCAACCAAGGCACATGCTCTTTACCAGAATCGAACCCAGGACCCTTCAGTCCACAGGCCGATGCTCTATCCACTGAGCCAAACCGGTTTTGGCCAGACAAGTGATTATTAACAAGTTATTTAACCTCTGTAACTTTCATTCCCCTCATCTATTAAGTGGGGATGATTACATCTGTGCTTTCCATTTGACAGACATGTGGTAATACAGAGGAAATTTCAACATAAAGCACATGCTTGTATATACAGAGAAGATGAACTGAAGAGGAGGAGAAGGACTTGGCAGAAGGAGACTCAGTACTTAAGAAAAGAGGGTGGTGTTTGAAAGTTGGTAGAGTCCCTCTGAGGGATTTCTAGCCAGCGAAATAGAAAGAGTGGTATTCAGAAAATAGTCAATTTATGTGAGATTTGGAGAGCACGAGGCTTGAACGCTTACTTGAGTTCAATATGAAAGAGAGTATTTCAAAGAAATGTATTTAGTAGGCTACAAGGTTTTTTCCTCCACTACAGCGGAGTAGCTTCTGAGCAGTGAAGAAGTGGCTGAGTAGCATTTCATAGGGAAATAAACAGGAGAAAGCCCTGAGAGCAGGCTTAGCAGTGGCAATGTGGGGTTCTCAAGAAGGACCTCATTAAAACACAGGAATAGGAGAGAAGCATTGCAGCTGCTGCCCAGAGATCACATGGGAAAGTAGTGGAGCAGGAGTTCTCTCTCTAGAGAAGGGAAAACCCAGAAAACCCAGTGATCACAATGAGGGAATGAAGCTTTTTGAGTTAGTCAGATCCCCATGGTGATGAAGCCATCAGAAGCCACCTGTAAGCTTGCATCAGAAATGCATAATAACTATACCAGGGTGACTCATGGAGTTCAAGAAGAAAAAAAAATCAAACACAAATCTAACCTGGTAAAATAAATTCTTATAAAGGAACCTGAAGAAGAAAGTAGGACATAAAAATTAAACTTCCGAGACAGAAACCACCCCAAAACAAAGAAACTGTTGCACAACTCTTCCTTATGAATTAATATAATTGTAAAGGCATTTGTAAGTTATGAATCAAAGATTTAAATATTGTAAGTAAATATAAACAATATGGAATTAGAAATGCGAGCTAAACAAACTTTGAAGACAATGAAGGAAAGGTAATATCTACCCATACTGTATGACAAAACTACAAAGTTACCAAGAATAGTTCAACTAGATGTACAAAAAAATAATTGAATAGTGCCAAGACCATGAAAATGAAGCAAAGAATGAGATAAAATGAATCAGAAAGACAGTTGGAAAAAAAATCCCTACCCCTCAAAGGAGCAGAATTTAAAATTCAAATTCCAGAAAATTTTGAGAAATGGCATGAGAAATTAAGAATATGTATATTAAATGGCATACCGTGTGCCAGATAAAACTGGCCCAAAATAGTTCATACTACATAGATCCCCTTCTGGGCTACAAAAATAAATAAATAAACAGTGACTTGGGAAAATACTTGAGTCAACTTAAGGACACATTTTACTCAATGAAGAACTTATTAGAAAAACAAATGAAATGATAACTGTAAATAAGTGTAAATCTCTGGAAATATATATATATAAATTCAAAATAA
Organism: Lasiurus cinereus; assembly: GCA_011751065.1. Lineage (NCBI taxonomy): Eukaryota > Metazoa > Chordata > Mammalia > Chiroptera > Vespertilionidae > Lasiurus > Lasiurus cinereus. Next base: position 8,075,819 of record JAAGEH010000426.1, read on the forward strand.
TAGAAGAGAGTGTGAAGAGAAGGGAAACAAAACCAGGTATGCCACCACTGGAGATGACTACTAATCTAACCATTTAACAAAAAAATGAATAATTCATGGAAAATAAATAATTACTTACTATTCATTTTTAGGAAGAACTGTGCTTTATCCCTAGTTAATGATGGAAGATACTTCTCAGAAGAATGCCAACTAAAATACTTACAAGCAATGATAGAATCAGAAAAAAAAAACGATTTTGTAACCTCTTTTGTAACCTCTTAATTCATAGATTCAATCAAAATTCACTAATAGATATTACAACTGTTAGGTTTTGGAATAGGTCAATTACAAGATGATAAAATAAAACAGACAGGATACTTACTGATATCTAGGGGAAAGCTTATTTTTAAAATGAACACATCTCATAATACTCTCTTAAGCAAATACCTGAAAATTAGAATCACTAATCATTGGACAACATAGTGTATGCCCACTAGTAAGATGAGTTATGAAGGGCATAACATGATCTATGAAATTGACTTGGCAAAAAAAAGTTTAATATGAGTCTAATTTAGGCGTTAGACCTACCTTCACATTTCTAGGAAATACAGGGAATAAAGGAACAGAGTAAAAGATGTCATGAGGAAATCGCCCTGGCCCATGTCTCTAAGTGGTTAGAACATGAGCCTGAGGACCAAAGGATCTCAGGTTCAAGTCCTGATCAATGGCATGTATCTACTAGTAGGTTGTGGATTCTAGCCCAAGCCTGTTTGGGGTATGAGTAGGAGGCAACCAATCTGTGTCTCTCTCCCCATCCTCCCTACCTCTCTCTCTCTTATTCAAAAATAAATAAATAATTTTTTTAAAAAAGATACTATGAGGAAAGACACATAAACAATATCCTTACAAGAAAAACTGTCTGGTTACCTTATGAAAGAGTCATAGAACAATAGAGTAAAAAGACTGTTTAGAACAAAAGGTACTAAAGAAAAAAAATTACTAATTTTCATCCTGACCTGTATTAGGTCAGGCCAAGAAGTAAGGCAATGATATATCTGGAGACAATGCATACAAAAAGGCTGGGATGACCATGGTATTGGGAATAGTCTCTTCGTCTTTGAAAATTGGTTGTTAACTTCTTGGGACCCAAATTTCAGTGGTAGTCCTATGATCATGCCTGTCTTTTATTCTACTTCTGGAAAATATTTTCTTATATATTTCATTTTATTAATTTTTCCTTTACTGATTAAGGTATTACATATGTGTCCTTATCCCACCATTGCCCCACCCCACATTCATGCCCTCACCCCCCTGGTGTCTGTGTACATTGGTTAGGCTTATATGCATGCATACAAGTCCTTTGGTTGATCTCTTCCCCTTACCCCTGTCCTCCCCTACCTTCTCTCTGAGGTTTGATGGTCTGATCAATGCTTCTCTGTCTCTGGATCTGTTTTTGTTCATCAGTTTATGTTGTTCATTATATTCCACAAATGAGTGAGATCATGTGATATTTATCTTTCTCTGACTTGCTTATTTTGCTTTGCATAATGCTCTCCAGTTCCATCTATGCTGTTGCAAATGGTAAGAATTCTTCTTTTTTACCACAGCATAGTATTCCATTGTGTAGATGTACCACAGTTTTTTTAAACCAATCACCTGCTCATAGGCACTTAGGCTGTTTCCAGATATTAGCAATGGTAAAGAGTGCTGCTCTGAACATAGGGGAGCATATATCCTTTCTGATTGCTATTTCTAGTGCTATGAGGAAACTCCATACTGTTCTCCACAGTAGCTGCACCAGCCTGCATTACCACCAGCAGTGCAAGAGGGTTCCTTTTTCTCTGCATCCTCAGCAGCACTTTTCATTTGTTGATTTGTTGATGGTTGCCATTCTCATAGGTGTGAGATGGTACAGCAATGTCATTTTCATTTACATCCCTCAGATGATGAGTGATTTTGAGCATGTTTTCATGTGTCTCTTGACCTTCCTTGTGTCCTTTTTCAAAAAGTATCCATTTAGGTCTGTTATCCATTTTCTGATCTGGTTGTTTATTTTCCTTTTGTTAAGTTGTATGAGTTCCCTATAAATGTTGGAGATTAAATCCTTATTGGTGATAACATTGTTAAATATGTTCTCCCAAACAGTGGGATTTCTTGTTTTTGTTGATTTCTTTTGCTGTGAAGAAGCTTTTTATTTTTATATAGTGCCATTTATTTTCTCTTTAGTTTCCATTGTCCTAGGAGCTGTGTTGGTGAAGATATGGCTTTGGCATGTCTGAGATTTTGCTGTCTGTGTATTCCTCTAATATTTTCATGGTTTCCTGTCTTATGTTTTAGTCCCTTATCCATTTTGAATTTATTTTTGTGTATGGTGTAAGCTGTTGGTCTAGTTTCAATTTTTGTTTGTATCTGTTCTTATATTTAATTGATGCCATGTATTGAATGACTCTCAACTTTGTATTTACGTATTTGACCATTAACCTGAATATCATTAAATTCTAATGTCATCTCTGTGAGTCACTAGTGAGGCAAACTTTGCCAAAAAATACCACTATGTAGAAATAAAAATACCAGGTTAATTTATCTTGTGAGTCTATTTAAACAAACTAACTAGGGTCTCAGTGCACAAATTTGTGCATGGGTGGGGTCCAGTCAGCCCACCCTGATCAGGGCCAATTGAGCCAGGCAGGCCAGAGGGAGGGTCTATGGGAGGTTGACCAGCTGGCCCTGGCCCTGGTCAGGGTGGGGAGGGCAATCGGGGACAAGGCCAGCCAGAGGGGAGGGGCAAAAGGCAGTTGACTGGCCCAGCCTCCTGGTCGAAATCCCAGTTGAGGGAACAATTTGTTTTATTATATAGGATAAATAAATATATGAAAGATTTTGACATCTGAGAAATAATGCATTTAAGATAATTTATTCGATGGTCCTTTAAGCATATGGATTTATACTTTTCCTTCACTGAAGTAGACACTATTTCACAACAATGCCAATACCAAACTACTTCCTTGGAGGGCCAATAAGCAAATTGATACTGTTGAACTTGAAACTCATGCTATTTTCTTGAGTTCCAATGTAATTTGTGGTTCTGATATGAGTCAATAGGTATATACTGAAGAAAGATAAGCAATACTCTACCCTTTTTTCCCCATAAGTAAAATGAATTTTAAAAATGACTTTTGGCAGCCTACCATTAGGAAGATGGTATTGGCAGTGGGAAAATAGCTTCAGAAACATAACTCTACACTTAAATTGTGTACTTGCAGTAGAAATAAATGACCAAATGCTTAAAAAAAATGTTGCACCTTTATAGTAAGAAAAATTTAAAAAGGTATATGGAATCAACTTTCCCAGCTATGTCCAGAAAGATGGCTATATACCTGCAGGGTCGTGCACTCCAGAATAACAGATCACAGAGCATCTTAAAGAACAGAAGCACACACATCCCAGACTAGTCACCTGAATTCAAATCCCCTGATTCCAAAACTCTGCCTCTGCTTAAAACACCCCAACAAAGAAACAATAACATAAAAACTGAACATCTGAGGTGTACCAGGGCTTTGAATATTAACTTTCTTTCATAGATTCCTGAATACAGATTTTTACCCATGATGACAACTCTAATTTTATGTCACAAATCTAGGGGTCGGAGTTTGTAAAATTACTGTATTTGCCTCAGGGTGATTACCATGTAAATTATAAAATAGGTTTTCTGAATTTTGTGTGTAATTGCCGTTCCCAGATCCCAGAAAATCTAGTGATTTTCAGTGGCTTGGTCCTGGTTTATTTGAAATCAGAATAATGTCTGAGGACTCTGAAATTTTAGGGGCATTTTCAGAAATATTTTTTCATCTTTGTTGTTTTTGGGATTTCTTCTTTCCTTATTAGCTGCCATTATAATTCCAGTGCTCATGTATAATGGTACTAGGTTATAGAGATAATTCTTCCTAGAAGTGAAATGAATGAAATAGTGGCATAAGCATGTTGACACTGAGCCAGAGAGGAGTAAGAATTATCTTTGATCCAAGATGGTGCTGGCCGGGGCAGAAGGAGAAAGCTACTTTGGCCTCCTAGAAGCAATCAGGGGATTTTGATGATATTCATCTTCTCATTTGAGATTTGCTATTTTGGCAAGGCATGTAGGGGAATTAATGGATAACTCATTAGTGAAATTCATATCTAGAAATACAGATAGCAAATCGTGTGTTTTTGACCCTTTTAACTGAAATAGATTGGGTTGGGCCCCTTCTTCCACATTCCACTAAAAGTCCTGCTTATTATTTCAGTATTACATTTTATTTAAACAGCCACTTTGGCTCTGAATTTCTAGATCTTACTAACTTTTTATGTCCCATTCTATTTTCTTCTTTTTATTTTGTTCCTACTCTTTCTGGAAATTAACCAATGTTCATATTTTTCCCCAAAAAACAAAAGTCACACAAGGCATTTGACTGGAGACTTTAAAATGATTTGTATACCACCCAGCATAATAAAAATAAATAAATAGCATTGCATTTAAAAAGTCTTCAGCTCACTAAGTAAAGGCTAGAACCAGTCACCTCTCTTAAGGGTCCATTCTAGTTGGGTTGCTAGAATTCCTCTCTCCAAGTTAATACCCTTCCAATATTCCTGTACCGATCAGTTTATCTTGTCACAGTGCGAATTTTTTTTAATCTGATCCTTCATTAACATCTGTGTAAAATAAAGTGCCAGCACTGCTAGCTGTAAATGAGAGTAGCACAGAACAGGCAGAGGTTTTTAAATGTTGGTGTATCTTTGACCTCAAACTCCCAAATACTGAGACAGTAATTTTAATCACTACGGTGTAACTTTTTTCCACTTTACTAGCATAAGAACTATTCATGTAAATTTTGCAGAAAGGAATGATGTCGGTCTGGAAAAATATGACAAGTTTTTCACTGGTCCTGCTGATTCCACATTTTCATTACTAAATTACATGTTCCAAAAAAATTCTAGAAATAATGTAGCCTCATTGTGTCCACAGGAAGATACAGAAATAGAGAAGTCTTGATCCCTTGCCAATCCATCATATACTGCAAGTATGCAAAAGTCTACAAGATGGTCTGAAACATTTACAAGACAAAACCATGCAAATAATATCATTGATTGGGTTTGAAAAGTAAGAGATCATTTCCTCTGGCCCTTAAAATTATGTTATTTTTTTTTTCTGGTGAGGTCAAGTTCTGAAATGTAATAAAACTGTTAATTTTAATTCCTTTTAACCCCAAAATGAGAAAAGTTTTAACCACGTCAGCATGATAATTTATTCCTAGTAGTCAGAAAGAGCAACCAACTTTGAAACAATGTGTTGTAACTTCTGCAGCTGTTACAAAAAAACCAGGAAGGTGTCAGTAATTAGTAGTTTATAAATATTTGAAGTAATATTTCAACTAAATTTGATAAAATCAAGTTGTACAAAAGGCTTAGCAAAAGAGAACATTAGCTGTAGTACACATATAAAATATCCATAAGTATATTTGTATTTAGGTAGTGGGCACACAATACAATACACAGATGGTGATCAAGGAATTGCACACTTGAAATCTATATAATCTTATTAACTAATGTAACAACTACATTTAATTTAAAAATAAATAAATTTAAGTGTATTCACTGTAAGTAATGACCCATCAGTGAAAAAGGAATTGATTTACTATAGTTTTTTTAACAAAATATTAACCAGTAAGATAGAAATTATCAGCATGCCTTTTACTCAGTATGGTTTTGTGAAATTTTCCTTTACTTATATATGCTTGTCCTTGATGTACTGTGTGTTTTAAAAAGCCACATAAATATTTCTCCATAACACAACCACATTTCAATTAAAAAATGTTCCCCTGTAGGGGAACTCGCTGTAGGCAAGTCCTAATTAAAAACAGCTTTTCCTGGGAATTTACAGTAAAATAAACTACTAATATGATTTCGCATAGCTTAACTCCTTAAATACCTTACTTATAAAAACAATGTCAAAATTGTTAGTCACGAGATATTTTCTGTCTTTGTGTGTGTGTGTGTGTGTGTGTGTGTGTGTGTGTGTATTATACATATATAAACATACATATAATATATATGCATCCAGGCCATGTATGCATATTATGCATAAATATATATTTGATAATATCATTTAAAAATTATATTATTATACATATGTTATATATCTTTGACTAGTAAAAACAAGAAAAATAGATAATGAAATCACTAATCATTAAATGATATTCTAAGACAACCTAAAAAAATATGATCAGCAGAATTCAGTAACTAGGCTTTTGGATACTGGAGTTGGGACTGAAAGCTGAGAAGAGCTGGATTAGCAAGTAAATTGAAGAAAATTTGTTCCAGGCTATGCTGGGTAAAGAGATAGTACAGCAGGCTAACAAAAAATAAATAGAACAAAACTTTTATTGATTTCACTTTTTGCTTTTTATAACTTCCTTGGGATATTATTGGCATTATATTGCATCTACTTTAAGAGTGCCACTTGATAGTTGCTGACATGGACATAAACCCATGGAACATAATCTAGTCAAGGTAATAATTACATCCACCAGCTCCATAGTTATTACTGTGTACAGCTCCATAGTTATTACTGTGTAGTGTCTTGCTGCTTTAAATATGAAGGAATGTCTCATTGGATGTCAGATATTTTGAGTTGTACCTACAGCTTCATGGCTGGTTTTCTTGAGCATCATTCCAGCAAGTAGTCACAGTACTTGGAACTAGTGTGATTCTTGCTGAAAGGCTTTTTTTTTTCTTTTTCTTTTTTTTAAATTTGTTAGCTCTATCCAGGGCAGTTTTCAATCTAGGACTAATTATCCCCCACTACTAAGATAGTTCCCTTCTGAATATTCTAACCAATGGAGACTTTCTTCTCACCCTGGAAAGGAGTGTGTTCCAGTCTGGTTAGTTAGCATGTGAATTATTCTTGCCCCCCCATGAGCTCTGAGGAGTATCCCTCTGTTCTTTGCAGGCTCTCCACAAAGCTCAGGCTGTTTCCTCACATACTGTGGCACTCTGATTTCTTCTGGAGACTTGGAGAGGACTCACAAAATCTTACGGCCTGTTTCTTCAGAAGCTTTTTCCTGTCCACTACTCAGTCCTGTGAACTCGAGCTGCCTTCGCCTTCTCAGTCACCCACCTCTGTTTCCTTAACTTGGAAGGGTTGCCAGGTATTACCTGGCTTTCCCTGAACAGTACAGACTGGATAAATCTCTCCAAATTATAACACAAGGCATTCTCAGCTCTCAATCTGTTTTCCTCTCACCAAAATCATTGTTCTGATAACCAATTTATGAAAAGTGGTGCTTTACCTATTTCATTTCATTTATGAGTTGTTTCACGTAGAAGTGCAAATCCATATCTATTATATTCTACTAGCTTGAAACAGAAATCTCTCAGGATGTTTTAATTTTCAAAAAGGTTTTTCTTGTTTTCCTGTAGACAATTCAATGTAAAATCTTTCATATCTTCCTATGAAGTCTTCAGTGAAAAATGCAGTTAAAAACAAATGGTTGACGGTAAATGTATTTTAACAATGTCCAGAAACCCTTAGTCCTATTTTAATAATTAGGATATCATTGCAAACTTCAAATGGGCAAGAAATTTGCCTTATCTATCTATCTCCAGAACCCATAATTATATTTATACATAATAGGCACTTAATAATAACTGCTGAATAATGTAAAGGTAGCTATGGCTAAAAAAATAAATAGTCCCATGCAGATACATCATCTTCACTGTTCAGTTTAGCATAGATTTTTTTCTCATTAAGATACATAATTTAGCCCTGGCCAGAGGTTAGAGCATAGGCCTGGGACTAAGAGGTCATCACAGGCTCAATTCCAGTTGAGGGCATGTATCTGGTTTGCTGGTTTGTTCCCTGCCCCAATCAGGGCCACTGCGGGAAGAAACCAATCAATGTGTTTCTCTCACATTGACGTTTCTATCTCCCACTCCTTCCCTCCCTTCCACTCTTTCTAAGAAAGCAATGGAAAACAAATCCTCAGGTGAGGATTAACAACAATAACAACAAAGACATACAATTTTAAATAATTATAAGAAATGCTAAAGCTCTTTAGACCCACATTTGCTGTAGTCGTGAAGCTAACAATCATACCTTGCCCCTGACTCCAGACACTTGTTAATTTCTAAATGTCACTAAACCCAGGTACACATATAATCAAGAGGGAGAATTTTATAGGTCTTCAGAAGAATTTCCTTAGTTTCAGCTTAGAACAACTCTGACAACTCAATCTTGAAAAAAACCTACTGAAGTTATTTTGAACTAGACTGGGACAGTAATTCATAATATATCAAATTACCATTTCATGACCTGTCACACCCTAAAGCACAATATGGCCACTTAGGAAACTCTTTTAAAATTCTTTGATATAGGTAATAAAATATACATGTCCACTTAGTAAATACAGCTCTGAGGATTATTTTTAAGAGAAGAAGGTGAGGTAGTACCATAGAATAATGACAATGATAAATTTAAAATGATGGATTTTATGAAAGAAATATTCCACTATTAAAATTATGTGTGAATGCTTTGTAGATACAAGGAAATATAAAGATATAATTAATAAATTAATAAAAAATATACAGAACATTAAAATGTAATTGTAATGCCATGCTAAAATATATATGACATGAATAAGAATTAGAAAGAAATACAGAATAATGAAAACAACTAATTTGTCAGAGTGCACAGAAGTTAACAGTTCTTTTTTAAAAAAAATATATGTTTTATTGATTTTTTACAGAGAGGAAGGGAGAAGGATAGAGAGTTAGAAACATCAATGAGAGAGAGACATCGATCAGCCTCCTCCTGCACAGCCCCCACTAGGGATGTGCCCGCAACCAGGATACATGCCCTTGACCGGAATCAAACCTGGGACCCTTTGGTCAACAGGCCAACACCGGTTTTGGCATAGACAGTTCTTTACAATCAAATTCATATTTAGACACTATGTTGTTATGAAATGGGCTGCCTGTATATCACATATATATTATAGAGCTAGGTATAATTTGGGTTATATTTCTAAATACAGAACGTCAGTTTTCATTACTTAAAATCTTTCTCAAAACCACTGCTTTCTAGTACATATGAAATCAAATATCCACGTTTTTCTAGGCTATATAAAACTACGTATTCATATTTGTAACCCAGGGGTATTTTAATTTGCATCTATGCTTGGGGAGTGAGTTTCACTCTAATAAATTGTTACAACTTTGCATGGTAAGCCCTCAAAGGCTTTGAAATCCTTGTTTTATGCTCCCATTTCATTATGTGGACTGACAGTGGCTTCAGAATTGCTCAGTGTAAGTATAGGGAATAAGTGAGAGTAGCCAAGCTTCACCATTACTTACACAAGTGCACTGCTGAAGTGACAGAATTAGGACTAATTTCCATAAAATGTGTGCCTTGTTTTATGTGAAGGAAATGTAAGCCTTACTGATAGCATGGCAGTTATAATCATCTCAGGGAGTAACTAGCTTTAGGTCACCAAGTTAGACCTTGAGAAAAGAGCACGCTGTGTGAGAACAGATAGGCAAACAGATAAATACACACACACACACACACACACACACACACATACACACACAACACATAGACACATACAAAAAAAAGAAACACATACACATTTGTAAGACCAAAATAATACTCCTGATTATGAAACTAATGTCTCTAAGAATCCTATCTAATAAAGAGTAATATGCAAATTGCTGTACCTCCACTACACCCACAGCCATGCCAACCAGCCATGTCCATCAGCCAATCAGAGTGAGTATGCAAATTAACCCAACCAAGATGGCTATGGCCACAGAGAGAGCAGGAGGAAGGCTTGGATTGCCCCCAGTGATGGAGGAAGCCAAGCTTTCCATACACCCTGGCTCACCCAGGCCTGCCCTTAAGGCAACAAAGTTTCAATGGCTGTGATAGCAGAAGGCTTGGCTTTGCTCCAGGCTACAAAGTTTCAATTGTAGAAGATAAATAAATCCCAGATACCAGGCCTCCACTTGGGTTGCTGGGGCATGTGGCCAGCCTGCAAACCACCACATGCCCTTCGCCCAGGCCACCCCATGCCCCAAGGGAATATCCACCCTGATCCAGGACACTCTTCAGGGCAAACCAGCTGTCCCCCAACCAAGCACCAGGCCTCTATTCTATCTAATAAAAGAGAAATATGCAAATTAACCATCATTCCAAGACACAAGATGACTGCCCCCATTTGGTCAAAAGATCTTGCCCCCATGTGGACACAAGATGGCCACCACAAGATGGCTAGCATGGGAGGGCAGTTGGCAGGGACCAGGCCTGCAAGGGAGAGACGTTATGGGCAATCAGGCCAGCAGTGGAGGGCAGTTGGGAAGGACCAGACCTGCAAGGTAGGGCAGTTGTGGGTTATTAAACCTGCAGGGGAGGGCAGTTAAGAGTGACCAGGCCTGCAGGGGAAGGCAGTTAGGGGCAAACGGGCTGGCAGGGGAGCAGTTAGGCATCAATCAGGCTGGAAGGGGAGTGATTGGAGGTGATCATGCTGGCAAGGAGAAGCAGTTAGTGGCAATCAGGAAGGCAGGCAGGTGAGCAGTTGGGAACCAGCAGTCCTGGATTTTGAAAGGGATGTCCGATAGCCCATTTAGGCCAGATAGGATCGGTTCTAAACGGATAGTCAGACATCCCTCAAGGGGTCCAGATTGAAGCAGGAGCAGGCTGGGCTGAAGGACATGCCCCCCCATGCATGAATTTTGTACACCAGGTCTCCAGGCTAAAACAAAAATCAATTATTAAATGATCAATTTATGAGATAAATATATCACTTTTGCATTTATCTTCTAAACAAGAAATAAAGCAAATAAGCCATAATATACTGGATAAATTCCTATAGCATACACAATATGCACACACACACACACACACACATGCAACAAAGGGACAATGGCATAGCTTAAAAGATAAAAGTAAATATCTTTTCAATTAAAATGATACATAGTAATTTAATAAACTTTGGTAAAACTCAGTGACACACAAGAATACAATTCAGCAAAGGGAATATTACGCAATTCAACACAATATACTTGTTCACTGAGAAAACCCCATTTATATTGATACTATACATCTATAAAACATATAAACATCTTAATGTGAAGTATATGTGTTCTATGGTTAGCTTTCAATAATATCCTCATGCACTCTTTCTTTTATAACATTGAAACTTCCCAGCCTTCTATGCCTAATGAAATGCTTCTTTTGAACTCAATATTGTAAATGTATATTTCTGTCAAAATCCTTCAAAGTTGTAAAAGGTTGAGTAAGTTCAGAGCAGCAGGATATAGTCTTTAATATAGTTTTACCTTTATAATGCAATGTAGTTACCTGGAAATACTATAGTTAATGTTGAACTCTGAATGCATATGGAAAGTTAAATGTGAATTTGAGAGATTGTTTCATGAATATGTATTTGGTTTTCAGGTAAATCTTAATTATTGCTTTTATAGAATGTTTTAAAAATTGATAAAATTGCATAACACAAACAGAGGTACACAATGGCATAAAATGGATAAATGATATCTCAGGTCAAGCCTCACAAGGTAGGAAAAGCACACATCTTCATTGGGACTCCACAAAGAATGACTAATTCCATCTATTAGTATTTTGAACAACTACTACATGCTGAGAATTTTCCTATGGGCACACAAACAGTGTTCTGTATGACAAACAGGAATGTCTCCAATGTAGTGTCACTGAGTCTATTTACTTCTTGTTCAAAAAGGATCAGTGTTACAGCGTATGTTGATCATTTGGAAACTGCTTTTTATTTTAGAATTTTAAAGATATTAACTTAGTTATCTGATGCCTACTTCTGGGAATTCTAACTTCATTCATTTTGAGAACTCTATAATCATGCACAAGTTACTTACATCTTTTCCTGTTATCTATAATAATAAAAGCATAATATGCTAATCTGAATGATCTTCCGTACAAAGCTGGGGCTGTGAGGGAAGCCCGGGTTTTGGGTGTCTGATGGTGGCAGGAGGGAAGCCCAGATCCCGGGTGCCAGAGGGAAGCTGTTGCTGGCAGCTGGGGGAAGGAAGAACTACTCTTGCACAAATTTCATGCATCAGGTCTCTAGTATTTATATAACTTCAAAAAGATCTTGAAAAGTACATCTATATATATCTATATATAAATATGCATTTATATTTTATAACTATATAAATATAGGATAGATATGTTATTATGTATAAGTAAATACATACATGTACATGAAAAGCTCTTAAATCATAGTTGTAATAAGTGAAAGTCCTACAAAGTGCTATGGGAGCACGTAGTAATGCCATAGTAGGAACTAGTGGATGAAAGGATATCAAGTGGTGGGTAAGAGAAGGCTTCCTGGGGAAAGTGATGTAAGAGATAAACTTTGAAGACAACTAGCAGTTAGAAAAGTAAATGAAGGAGGAGAGGGGGGAAACTGGGAGGGGAAGAATTTATTTTTTCTTAAAAACAAGGAGCAAGAAAGAATGTGGCCAAGTTTCTTAAGTGAGATATGGTATATATGACAGAAGTGAACTGGAAGTTGAGTATGGGTGGAAAACACTATGTAGAGCAGAACAAAGGAACATTTGTAGGAAACAAACAAAGCTCTATCCTGAATTACTTGGTATTTGTATACCTTGAAAATCAGCACACTGGGGATACCTGAATTATTAAAGTTGATTATTTAGTTGGATTTAGAATCCAAGTTCTCCACAATGACATTGTCCTTAAGTTGAAGTGAGATATACAAGATAATTCTGTACCACCAAACTGTTCCTTTCACCTTTAACTGTACCACCAAACTCCTAAAGTATATGAAAATACCTGGTTACTCTAAGCAGTCTCTTAGCCCAGTCATTATCTTTTCCAAATTCCAATAATTGTCCAGATTTCACTAAATCACTAGTATTGAAATTTGAGGAATTAGAATAAAACTGCTAAAAGGCTGAAAAAATGGTAAATATTATTTTCAAAGGAATAAACACAAATATCATCTCCAGTCTTAAAAATCAATCACAATATTGGTTCTAGAATTGCTTGTTTATCGCTTCTCGGCCTTTTGGCTAAGATCAAGTGTGTAGAATAGCTTGTTTAAGGGACAAGTGACTCTCTAAAAAAATATACACTGGGAATTTATACAAGTGTATTAGGCATAAATTACTATGGGTTGAACTTAAGTTTTTCTTAAATAGGGTTAGGAGGTAGTAATTTAATGAGAACTCAATGAGTCCTTATGTATATGATATTCATAATAGGATATTTATCATACATGTATCTGATAACTCCTCATAGAAACATAACTACATAGGTACATGTTGGCTAAAGTAAGGACATTTAGATCAATAATTTTCAGGACAATATATAAAAGCATCTATATTATGTATAATTTCAAACTGTAAAGAAGCTTCTTAAAGCATTTCTATCCCCTTACTCTAATTCTTCTCAACTTTTGTTATTTATGACATGAATTAATATTTGGACACATATAAATCCTATATATAAATATACTTTTATAATATACTTTTAAAAGAAACCTAAATGAATTAAGTAAAATTATTTAACCAATTTGCTAGTGTGAAGCAATAGGCTGAAACTAATAAAAATTTAGGTAAAAGACCAATATAAGGTCCCACACTGAATTCAAATATAATAAATGCATAAAGTAATTGCAAACTAGCATTTGTGTTTGTGAAGTGGGAGTTGGGATGTATTGAGTTGGCTATGTATTATAATAGATACAAACCCTGCAATCTAAATGAGTATTTAGAATGAGGGTCAAGATAATTTTATAATAATAAAACTAATAATGATAACAGTAACAGCATGCCTGACAACTGCATGAGTGCTATAGTAAAATTAATCTTCATGCTGACTTTATAAGGACTTATTATCACTCCCATTTTACAGATGAGAAAATAGGCACAGAGAGATTAAATAACACTTCAAAGTCACAAAGTTAATACTCAACAGGGAAATTTGGCTCTTAAGCAAAACACTACATTTTAAACATTAAAAGAACATTCAGAAATTATTTTTTATCGTGATAACATTACGGGAGGAATCCATACTTGCAATGGAAATTATTGACGTTCAAAAGTGACTTCAAACTTTGAACAGCTCTCTTGAGAAAGAGGATGGACTTCTTTCTATGGCTCCAAGGACAAATGAGGACTCAAAAAGAGGTATATTTTTTAACACAGATTTTAAAAGAGAGAGATTTATAATGTGCTAACTACATAAGATGAGTTTTGGTTAATGATAGATAAAATTGCAGAATTACAGAGTTCAAGGGATGAAGTGTAGATAAATGTGTCTTTAATAATAGTGACAACATTTTTGTACTATATTTAATGTTTGTGAAATCTGTAATTGACCTTTTTAGCCTCTAAATGGGCAATGATGTGGTGGCCATCCATTATGGATTTAAAACCTTAACACCAACAGGCAATCCATTTCAAAAGGGACATTTATGTGCTCAAAAACTAATTAGCATGCTCCAAGTATAACATTTGCATATATCTACATCTAATTTTATTTGATGTACTTTCAATTCAGCTAATGAAGATAAAGAAGCTATGCTCTTTAAAATATTTTAACAGGCAGAACATTTCTTATTCTATTCCATGTTTCATACTATTGAGTTAACATCAAATCATTTCCTCTAAGCAAACAAACAAAATCCTACTTATTCTCTGTATTTTCCTGCTGTATTCTGTATTTAGTAATACAGTCAGGCTGCCTATTTTGCTCTAACTATCTGAATAATTATCCACCTTCCACTCATTTTTAACTATGATTTTGACACAGTGTATACATTAATAAGCTCTACATTTGAAATTATTTTTAACAGCATCATTCTAGTATGTAATTTCTATGATTTATGTGCATTAAAATTCTACTGTGGCATGCCATATGACCTTGAGCTTGTATTTTTCAGACTAAGGACATAGTATATTCAAATAAATGAAAATCTACTCAATTGCTTATAGAAACAAATTGAGCTCACTTCAAATATGAAATGAAATATGTATTGATTTTAGAGAGAAAGAGGAAGTGGGAAGGGGAGGGAGAGAGAAAGAAAGAGACAGAGAGAGAGAGAGATCAATTTATTGTTCCACTTATTTATGTATTCATTGGTTGATTCTTGTATGTGACATGACTGGAAATTGAACCTGCAAACTTGGCATATGGGATAACCCAAATCCAGTTAGGCATCTAGAAACATGTTTCTATCCATCAATATTTTAAAAAAATAAACAAATAAATATTTAATAATCAGTATCCTCTTTAGATATATTTCCTCTTCCAAAACTTCTGTCCTATAACAGGAGAGAAAATATTCAAGTCCTTGCCTACTGTTATCAATATCCTAGAGGCCCGGTGCATGAAATTCATGCATGAGGGGAGTGTCCCTCAGCCCAACATGCACCTCTCCAATCTGGGACATGCCTCTCACAATCCAGGACTGCTGGCTCCCAACTGCTTGCCTACCTGCCTGCCTGATTTCCCCTAACTGCTACTGTCTGCCAGCCTGATCAGTGCCTAACTGCTCCCCTGACACCCTATTGCCCCTAATTGTCCTCCCCTGCTAGCCATTTTGTGGTGGTCATCTTGTAGCCATATGGGGACAGCCATCCTGTGTTGGTGTGATGGTCAATTTGCATATTACCTCTTTATTATATAGAATTTCCTTTATGGGCATATTGCTCATGAATTAAAAGCCTTTTCTTCTTGCCATATTATTTACCTACACTATAATGAATATACATCTCTATCCTCATTTACCTTACCCAATACCCCACTCCCTGGCAAACTCTGACAAATAAAGTTCTTTATATTGTAAGCTCTTTAAAGAGGTATTTGCAAGTTACCACTTGAAATGTACTATTTTTATATCCTGAAAACAGCTATGATATTAATAATAGTCAGACCTGCCAAACCAATACTGGCTAATGTTTCAAAGTAATAAGGCTTATTTTATAACAAGCTAGTATACACAGAGAATTGATAATAATATAAAACCATTAAAAGGCTCTCTTTTGAAAACCTATCCTAACTGTAAGAAATATTTTTTGCGTCAATCAATTCCTCATTTTTTCACAGAATCATAACAAATAATATTGTAATTAGCCACCAATTTCTGCAATTGTTTCATTTGTTTACATATCTATTTCTTTTGCCTAGCCCAGTGGTAGGCAAACTCATTAGTCAACAGAGCCAAATATCAACAGTACAACAATTAAAATTCCTTTTGAGAGCCAAATTTTTTAAACTTAAACTTCTTCTTACATCATTTCTTCAAAATAGACTTTTGCCCAGGCCATGGTATTTTGTGGAAGAGCCACACTCAGGGGGCCAAAGAGTCGCACGTGGCTCGTGAGCTACAGTTTGTCGACCACTGGCCTAGCCCTATTTATTTTTTCTGCTTCAACACTCCTCTCCTGCAAAAAAAATAAATAAATAAGCAGAGAAATATTTTAATGAAGAACCACAAAACCATAACAATCTTGAGCAATACTGTGCTCATATGTTCAAAATTATTGTTCATACATTAAAGGGATTATAGATATGATCTAAGCAGTGTGGAGAGAATAAATATGATCAAGTAAATATTGCTGTTTATTTCTCTCTCACAATTTAAACATGACATTTAAACATGACATTGATAATAATCTAACATATATATGTATATATATATGTGTGTATGTATGTGTGTATATACACATACATGCACACACACACACATATATATAAAATGCTAATATATAAATAGACCAAATGGTGGAACTACAGAACAACCAGTTCCTATGATGTGCACTGACCACCAGATGGTGCACCCACAGAACATGATGGGTGTGGGCACAGGTGGCGGCAGAGCATGGAACATGGCAGGCATCTTTGCAGTGGGATGATGGAGCAGGTGAGTGAGGGTGCCAGACCAAGGTGGGGCTCAGGTTGCTATCATTGGGGCAAGCTACCAGTGGTTACTGCAGATTCTTTGCTCCTCTGTGCCTCCGTCCTGCCTGGCACTCACACCTCCTGCCGGCACTGGACCCTCTTACACTTGCTGCCAGCCCTGATTGTTTGTTGCCATCAGAGTATGCGAACAGCAGCTGCCAGCCCCAATCACTCCTCAGGGCTTCTCCATCCCCCGTGTTCCTGAGGGATAATGGGGCAGCAGCCATTGCTTGCACCTGCCGCTTGAGCCAACCCCAACCGCTCTGCACCAACCCCAATCACTCTGTGCCATCAGTGGGTGTGAGAGGGACTTTCATTGTCAGCACCTTGGAACAAGAGTGGTGGGAGCAGGGCTGCTGTCAGACAAGAAACCAGGGACCATGGCAGCATGGGCCAGGCAGGGGCAAGAGGATAAGCCAAGACCCACCCCTGTGCACACTGCAGATTTGCGGCCCACAGTTCCTTTCAGGGTATACAAATTCATGCACTGGGCCACTAGTGTATTAATAATTATATGCTGTCCATTGGCTCTTATCTTGCTCAAACTTCATAAAATCCCTAAAGCTGCATTTTATTGTTCCCCTTTAGACATAGAAGCAAACATTCTAATAGTTTGAATATTTTGACCCCAAATTGCACAGCTACTATGTTGTAGAGTTATCCTATATAATAAAATGCTCATATGCAAATAGACCGAACGGCAGAGCAAATGGAACAACATTACAACCAGTCACTATGATGTACACTGGCTACTACAATGCATGTGTAAAACATGGCAGGCATTAGCTGCAGTAGGATGGTGGTGGAACAGGTGAGCAGGGGTGCCAGACCAAGGCGAGGTGCCACTCTCTGCCTTCAGGGCAAGCCTCTGGTGGTTACTGAAAATTCTTTGCTCCCATGCACCACAGTCCTGCCCAGTGCTCACACCCACTGCAGGTGCTGGAGCCACTGCTTGTACCCGGTGCCAGGCCCACTTGCACCTGCAGAAGGTGTCCAGCACCAGTCCTGATCCCTTGGTGCTATCAGCGGGTGCAAGCAGCAGCTGCCAGTCTTGATTGCTCCTGAGGGCTTCTCCGCCTCCTGTTCCTGAAGGGCAATCGGGGCAGCAGTCACAGCTGCTCACACCCATTGCTGGTGCCAGCCCTAATCACTCAACACCTTCAGCAGGTATGAGTAGACTGGGGACTAGGGGAGGAGGGTGATGGCAGGAGGGGCCAGGCAGGGGAGCAGAGGATGGGTTGAGACCTGTCCTATTCCTACTGCAGCCTTGCAGCCCATAGTTCCTTTCAAGGTGCATGAATTCATGCTCTGGGCCCCTAGTATCAAAATAAACAGTCTGATTTGACAACTCATATTCTGAACAATCGAGTATTACCAATCAAGAGCCAATATAAATATGTGATGTGCTAAAACTAATATAAATACTGCTCAATTTATATATCAACCCTTAAATTTGGGGGCTACTATTATCACAACTGCTACCTTAGGACATTATCACCTTATATTAATCAGACATGAATAAAAGTATAATTGGACAGTTCTTAAATTGATCTTGTTATTTCTGAACAATAATGAATTAGTTCTATGCCAAGGTTGAAATAATATGAAGATTGAATTATAATGTGAAAAACCTGTAACAAAGAAGAAATTTTGGAAAGATCCTGTTATTAAGAATTTATTAAAAATAAGCACTGTTGACGAGACCAGTTTGGCTCAGTGGATAGAACATCGGCCTGCAGACTGAATGGTCCCAGGTCCAATTCTGGTCAGGGGCATGTACCTTGGTTGCGGGCACATCTCCAGTGTGGGGCGTGCAGGAGGCGGCTGATCGATGTCTCTCTTTCATTGATGTTTCTGACTTTCTATCCCTCTCCCTTCCTTTCTGTAAAAATCAATAAAATATTTTTAAAAAATAATAAGCACTGTTCATAGTGTCTCATGATTTTATAATAAACTAGAGGCCCAGTATAAGAAATTCATGCACGGATTGTGTGTCCCTCAGCCCAGCCTGCACACTCTCCAATCTGGGACCCTTCAAGGGATGACTGCCCTCTCACAATCCAAGACTGTTGGCTCTCAACTGCTCGCCTGCCTGAGTTCCTGGATTGCCCCTAAATGCTTCTGCCTGCCAGCCTGATCACACCCTAACCACTCCTCTGACAGCCTGATTAATGCCTAATAGCTCCCCTGCCAGTCTGTTTGCCCCTAACTGCCTTCCCCTGAAGGTCTGATCACCCCTAATTGCCCTCTCCTGCAGGCCTGGTCATCCCTAACTATTATCTCTGGCAGGCCTGGGTCCCCCAACCCCCTCCACCTGCCCTTCCCTGTATGCCCTGTTGCCAGCCTAGTCACCCCTGCCTCCCCCCTGCAGGCTTGATCACTCCAACCTGCCTTCACTTGCAGGCCTGGTCCCTGCCAACTGCCTTCCCCTGCTGGCCATCTTGTGGTGGCCATCCTGTAGATCTTGTGACCATATGGGGGCAATCATCTTGTGTGTTGGAGTGACAGTTAATTTGCACATTACTTTTTTATTAGATAGGATAGAGGGCTGTTGCATGGGTGGGGGCCACTGGTTTGCCCTGAAGGGTGTCCCGGATCAGGGTAAAGGTTCCCTTGGGCAGCCTGGGCAAGGGGCCTATGGTGGTTTGCAGGCTGGCCACACCCCCTGATGACCCAATTGGAGGCTCTGGTCTTTGGGATTTATTTATCTTTTATAATTGTAACTTTGTAGCCCTAAGCAGAGGCCAAGAAAGGACAGGTCTGTGGGAGCTTGGCTTTCTCTATTGCCTGCAGCAACTCAAGCCTCCTGCTCTCTGTGGTTGCAACCATCTTGGTGGGGTTAATTTGCATATTTGCTCCTAATTGGCTGGTGAAGGTGGTTTGTGGGTATAGCGGAAGTGGATTCAATTTGCATATTACTCTTTTATTAGGTAGGATGGTTCCTCAATATTAGGTTGAACCACATAAAACTGCACATATTAGATCATATTTTGATCTATAAAACAGGCAGTTATACAGGTTTCAACTAATCAGCTGATGTGTAATATTAGACTTATATAATTAATCCCATGCTTTTAGTTGACCTTTTAATGGCTTTTTAAGAAATTGAAAGAAGATAAGGGCTTTCAGCAAGTGGGAATTGAAGCTTGATGTACCCATGTTCATCTATGTGTGTTTGTGCACATGTGTATGCAAATATTTATGTGTAATAGATCTCCCACATATAATGGTATATTTACATTTAAAAAATAATAACATGAACACATTCTTACCAACTCACAAGTTAAAAAACAGAAAATGCTGCATTTAAATATTAAAGATTGGCTCTAAATGATTTTGAGCCATTGGAGCATCTGATTTAAAATAAATAAGGCAAATTCAATCTATGTTTTAAATTCTTGGAGATTTCTTTTCCTCAGTAGTTTAACAGGTGGAAAGAAGAGATTTGGAAGACTATCTTTTTGTCTTATGTTCACATGCAATGCTCTTTATGCTCTCTTGTAAGGAGTATGGCCTTGGAAAAAGGCTTGCGCCCTGCCCTAATTGACAGAAGGCATGAAAGTGGAGGTTGGGGAAGAGGTTTTGCTCTCTGGGACTCCAGGGATGTGCAAGGTTGCTTTCTGTGAAGTTAGTTAAGTAAACAAGGAAAGACTTGAGTTATCAAGGTACCACACGAGAGCCAAATACAACCAAAAAAGTGATCAGGCACCCATTATTGAGAAAAAGTAACTTAAAATATGTCTTGGAAAATGGAATTCCAGAGGAAAAATATGGGAGAGAAGATTTTCTACATCTAGTATAGTATTTCTCTAGATTAAACTCTTAAAATTCAGTCCTGACCAATGTGTCTCAGTTGGTTGAGCATCATCATATTCACAAAGAGGTCTCTAGCATGATACTGGGTCAGGGCACATGCCTGGTAATGGGCATGGTCCCTTATAGGGTGAGTGCAGGAGGCATCTAATCCATATTCCTCTCTCATCCATGTTTCTATCTCTCTTTCCCTCTCTCATCCTTTCTATCTAAAACCCATTTAAGAAGTAATAATAATAAATAAATCCTAAAAATTCAAAACAAATCTGGATGTGAACTGTTTAGTAGGAGAGCCAGTTTTTATCATTGATGGGGTTATAAATTAATAAACACATTATTGGATATAAAATTGGCTAAACTTATTAAGCAATTAACTTATACAAAATAATATTTATGTAAACATAGAGTTACCTTAAATGCTCTTCATAAGAACCATGTGAGACAGGAGCTATGCATATGTTTATTAAATAGGTAAACAAACTGAAGTCAAACAACTTAGACAAGGTCACGTAGATAAGAACTGATGAAACTGAGTTTCTATCTGCAACAGGTGAACTCCAGAATTTTGCTTAGAACAACAAATTTATAACATCTTATAATTGTTGATGTGCCTTTATATCATGTATTTTTCTCATATTTATATGTAGAAATATGTATACACATATATATGCTAAATTGGAATAGTAAAACTTATCATCCTTAGAATTACAAAGCAATGTTATAATTTCCCTAGAAATATTTGACACCCTTCACAAATATATGTACATTAAATTCAATGTAAACACATATATTCATGCAGGTAATACAACTAATGTGAATATTCTCAAAAATATGTACCATTCTTCAAGAAATACAGAATGCATTTGATAAGACCTAGTCATGACATTTTGAAAGTTGACATACAGAAGCCCCAGAGACTTATGAAAACATGCTAAAAGTCACTAATCATGTGAGAGATGCAAATCAAAAGGATAATGAGGTATCATCTCACAGCTGTCAGAATGACTATCATCAACAACTCAACAAACGACAAGTGCTGGTGAGGATGTGGAGAAAAAACAACCCTTGTGCACTGCTACTGGTAATGCAGTTTCTATCTCTCTTTCCCTCTCTCATCCTTTCTATCTAAAACCCATTTTAGATAGAAAATGGGTTTTAGATAGAAACCCATTTTCTGGTGCAGCCACTGGTGAAGAACAGTATGGAATTTCCTCAAAATACTAAAATTGGAACTCCCATTTGACCCAGTGATCCCACTCCTAGGAATATATCCCAAGAAATCAGAAACACCAATCAGAAAGGATAAATGCACCCATATGTTCATAGCAGCACAATTTACAATTGCTGAAATTTGGAAACAGTCTAAGTTCCCATTAGCACATGAGTGGATTAAAAAACTGTGGTACACCCACACAATAGAATACTATGCTACTGTAAAAAGGAACTCCTACCATTTGCAATAGCATGGATAGACCTGGAGAGAATTATGCTAAGTTAAATAAGCCAGTCAAAGAAAGATTGATATCACATGATCTCACTCATTTATAGAATATAATGAACAATATAAATTGATGAACAAAAAGAGATCTAGAGACAGAGAAGCATCAATTAGACCATCAAACCTCAGAGGGAAGGTAGAGGAGATGGGGGTAAGGGGGAGAGATCAATCGCAGGACTTGTATGCATGCATATAAGCCTAACCAATGGATGCAATACAACAGCAGAGTGAAGTCTTGTTTTGGGGGCATGGAGTGGAGTGAGTGGCAGAGAGAGACCAAGGGGGGTAAAAGGAGACATATGTAATACTTTAATCAATCAAAAAATAAATAAATAAATGTTAAAATAAAATATATGCCTGTCATTTAACCAAAGGTAGCTCCAAATAAATTAAAAACAGTGTGGTAGGGGAGAACTAGTCATGATAGTGTTTCCCTTTTAATTTGTTTTTTGCAAAGAGATCACTTTTCAATTTTTCAGAATCTATGTAAGAATAAAGTGGTCTTGATAGTATTGCTATCTCTATATTGCCCATATCATAATTCCTTTTTTTCATTATTTTGAAATATTTTTATTATTGTGCTTCCCACATTTATGTGTGATTTAGAAGTTATTATATATAGAAAAATTCAATATATTGAAGCATTAAAAATATTGAAGAATTTAAAGTATGAAAATAATCTAAACAAGTTGTGAGCACGTGGTCTATACTTTTTATGTCTACAATGTCACTTTCTATTTGACTCTTCTTCAGAACACTGGTTCTGTTTAGTCTCCAGGTGAGCTGGGAGAGGCAGTAGCACATCTAGTTCTAGGGTAAAATGATACATGATATCTGGCTAGTCAGTCCATGCAGTGCTGTCACAGGAATGGTCTACAGCGGGCATGATTTCAGTCAGTCCAAGGAGAGTGTATTTTGGGCTTTGGCTGGAAAGTTGGTGATACAGGTAGTCTTTCTTGATTCTGTGCTTGGAAACTTGGTGTGCAGACAATATTCCTGAAACCAACACTGACATTTTTCTACACTCAAAATTTCAGCCTGAAGTCAATGTGAATTCCATGGAAAGGGATAACCAACAAACCACCGAAAATTAGAGTCAGAGCTCTAACCAAGCAATCTCAGAAATCTATCTAAATTCTGGATTATTACAATAATGTGGATCAATGTATTTTGTTAATTGCTTAAACCTATTTGATGGGTATTATTTTATTTAACCAAAAGCATGATCAATGTTAAAAGATACACCAAGAATACTGAAGATGTAATATTTGAAAGGATACAGACATGAAATTGGCCTCACTTAAATATGGAGCAATTTCAATATTCATATTCAATGCAAAAAAAATAACTTTAGCAGTACATTTTAAAATTTCCTATCACTCCCAGCTTTATTGAGATATACCTAGTGATCAGCATATATTATTGTATAATTTAAAGACGTACAATATGATATTTTGATATATACAAAAATTTTAAATGATTACAACAATAAGATTATTGATAACTAGAGGCCTGGCATACAAAATTTGTGTGAGGTTACGGTCACTAGGCCTGGCCTGCAAGCAAGGCCATCTTCCCTAGCTGCCTACAGCAACCTCACCCGCCGCCTTCACCCACCCTCGGTTCCCTGTTTGCCATCGGGTGATGGCTGGGGGAAGGGACCAAGAGGTGGTCAGTGCACCTCATAGTGACTGGTTCAATAGTCCTTCTGGTTTTTTGTGTGTTTTTTTTTTTCCGTGAGGGTCAATTTGCATATTACCCTTTTATTATATTATTATATTGGATAGAGGCCTGGTGCATGGATGGGGGCTGGCTAGCCTACCCTGAATGGGGCCCCAAATTGGGGTTGGGTGTTCCTGCTGAGGTGTGGGGCTGGCCTGGGCGAGGCGTCTGGGGCAGTTTCCTGGCCATCTGTGCCCCCATCAGGGTGGGGGGTCCCTGCTTCGGGCGAGGCCAGCCTGGGGAAGGAGCTGCAAGTGGTTTGTAGGCTGGCCATGGCTTCGAATTTGTCAGGAAGGACATCCAAATGATGTCCAGAAGACATCTCTAATTAAAATATTATCCTTTTATTAGTATAGATGATTTTAAACAGCCAGTTTAAAGTTCTTAATATCTAAAATCTGTCTTGAAATAATGTCTAAAATGGAGAAACTACTAAACAATTTTTAAAAATAGTGTCTATTGTGAACAAAATACTAATGCTAGAATAGTAAAATAGATATAAAGATAAAAATGAAACACTAAATCTCTAATCCTATTAATAATATATATATATATTTTAAGCTACAAATAAAAGTTTGTTTTGTTTTGCTATCTTTGTAATACACTGGCGTCTCTCTCAGACATATACATCCTGGACTTCCTTCTCATCTTCTTTCCTACCTTCCTTCTAGTATTTAAAAATTATATTCATGAAAGAATACATCATTGGCTGAAAAATTTGTAGTATATAAAATTATGAACTAGTAGAAAAGGAAGAAAATGGCAAAGGATTAGGGAAGTAAACACAGAAAGCGAAATTATGAATAACTGTTTGGTTTGGTTTTCTCTTTGATTATGAGAATTTAAAATATAATTTTCCTTTATATAAAGCAAATTTACCTTTTTATATCAATGCTGATCCAAGCAGCAATTAAATTACTGTTACTTAGAAAAAGGTAACTTTCAAATCATTAAGATTATATTACACGTATCAATTTTATTGTTATGAGATTTTATTGCCATATTCATTAACAAAATATTGCAGGGGGGATGCTGTTAATAGAGTTGAAGGAAAAGATTTAAAAACAAAAACACCCAAAATATCTAACAGGTAAAATCCTATATAAATAAAATAGAATTTATTGAAGTTGAAAAATACAAATAGGTTTTAAAAATGAGTTTGAATAAAGTAAACTACAGAATT
Organism: Lasiurus cinereus; assembly: GCA_011751065.1. Taxonomy (NCBI): domain Eukaryota; kingdom Metazoa; phylum Chordata; class Mammalia; order Chiroptera; family Vespertilionidae; genus Lasiurus; species Lasiurus cinereus. The sequence goes on from JAAGEH010000426.1 coordinate 8,101,025, forward strand.
CAATTTAAATGATATGGTCATGAGACTTCACATTTTATATATATATGTGTGTGTGTGTGTATGTATATGTATGTATGTATAAGTATATATACATACACACACACACACACACACACACACACACACACACACAGATATCTTTAAAATAGAGCAATCTACCTTCTTTGGAAAATGAAAATTCCATCCACATTTTAACATCTTCTCTAGACAATGAGGTTATATAACTCATTGGTGATTAAATTTTCACAGGGAAACTGGCTTTAAAAACTGACCTACACTAGAACATATTCCTAAGTTTTTAAGATAATGAATAGTGAACAACCTACCTATCAATGTTCAATAGCCTAAAAGGCAGCAAGGCAGATTCAATCAGAAGCATCTCATGATCCATTGGAGTTAATGGTGGTCTAAGCATGGGAGCTTCGTAAAGATTGGATAAACATTTGCAATGCTTTGTTAAGTAGTCTAAGCACTAACTAAACAGTGTGAGAACACATCACAGAAATTCAATAAGGAGCTACTCAATGATCAATCATGTAAATCTGTTTATAGGGTCTTCATGTTTATAAGATTTGTTGGAGGGATGTTGAGACATTTTGTCGAATAGTTTTATTTCTTTAACTGGTATGTGTTTGTCATTGTTATTTAAGGAAAAGCCCATAGTATGGTTTTCAGTTATTTATAATATTTTTCTAAATTGGGTAAAATGTTCCACACCATATAGTACAACTTCCCTAAAATCCAATTCTGAATGACCTCTGGCAGTACACAACTAGATATCATTTTTCAGAATATATGGTGCATCTGAGTAACCTTATCTCATAACCATTTGCACTTACTTTAAATTTATTATGTTTTTGTTTATTTTTGGAGAAATTATATCCATGCCAAATTCAACAATAAATAAATTTACATATACATATAAATATTTTTTTAGCATTTAATATAGGGATTTAGATTGTATCTGTTTTGGAAATCTTTTTATTTTAAAAAATTAATGCTTGCCCTAAGTCTTTAAAGTTAAAAAATATATAAATAAGAAGAATCAGCTGTTTGGTGGGAAAGTGACAGTGAATAAGGAATGGAAATATGTCACTTGGGTGAAAACAAGCATCAATGTTTGTTTTATGGCACTGTTTGCATTTGTGTATGTAAGGGAAGCAGTGTTCAAAGTGACTATTCCAACTATATACTTTTTAAAAATATATATTTTTATTGATTTCAGAGAGGAAAGGAGAGAGATAGAAATATCAATGATGAGAGAGAATCATTGATAGGCTGCCTCTTGTATGCACCTACTGGGGATTGAGCCGGAAACCCAGGCATGTGTCCTTGACTGAAATTGATCTAGGATCCTTCATTTTGCAGGCTGATACTTTATCCACTGAGCCAAACAAGCTAGGACCCAAGTATAGACTTTTAATAACTTCCTTGTTTTCTATCCTTTATCTTGTCTTTCTACTTTGCAATCCTAGTGTCTCCAAATTCTCAGATTCTCAGTTTCCATTTACCTGTTGCATTTCAGGCTGTGACTTCCTTCATCTTACTAAATCAGTTATGAATACCTTACCTTCCACCTTTGAAAATAGATTAATAGATCAATGATTTCACTTTTAATTATTTTTCCAATTCGAAAAGAAGTTTAATAGGCTGCTATTATTATCTGTGAAAATTTGCTTATTTGAAAAGAAATGTGTATATGTGGGCACACACATACAAACACACCCAATATTCAAAATAACCCCTATATGTCAATTTGTAGTAGAGGGTGCAATCAAGATACAGCCAGTCTAAGGGTAGATTTGGAAAAAAGTATTGAGAACTGGATTGAGTAAGACAATAACTTATTTTCCGAGATGAGGGCAACAGCACAAATTGAAAAATACCAGAAAATACTTTGGGAACCCTAGCTGGTGTGGCTCAGTGGATAGAACTGAAAGGTTCCAGGTTCAATTCCAATCAATGGCACATGGCCAGGGTGCAGGCTTGATTCCAAGTGGGGGACATACAGGAGGTAGCCAATCAATTATTCTCTCTCATCATTGATGTTTCTATCTCTCTCCCTCTCCCTTCCTCTAGTTTTTCATGGTTTCTGACAAAATACAAGTCTCTCTTCCTTTTAGTGTAACGCTGGATTGGTCTCTAGTCAGGTTAAGTACAAAGAAAAAAATCCCCTAGGGATAGCAGTGTTATTTTAGTTCTTTTGTGGTAATTTAAGAAAGAACATTAGGTGGTTCCAGTTACCTGCTCTAAAATATTACTGCAATTCAAAGCTTCCTGAATAAAATTTAGTAAGGGAAAAAATATCTTAGCAATAATCATTTGTGAAATAAAGCTTCACAATATCCTTTGTAAGTTTTTATTTCTTGTTGTTAAAGCCCCAATTTATTTTCATTTACTTTGCATTTTAAATGTTATTGAACATGATTTGAAATGACACTATGTACTAAATGCATCATTATTTGTGAATATATTGTAAATCAATTGTATTGCCCACTCTCTTTCATAAAGTTCTAATTCATTGCACCAAAAGGCAGTATCAATAAATGGGCGTAATTTGTCTTCAACAACATTAATTGAATGTAACAATGATAACCAGATTCATATAAATATAATATTACACTCATTGAATAGATAAACAAAATTATATGGGGAAAAGTTGTTTTTCCCTATCTTAAAATTAGAGGTCATTGCAGAAAGAAAAAAGTCAGGCATATTGACTATTTTATATATAACTAAATACTTTAGTTTAATGGGTCATAAAAAAAGGAAACTGATATAAAAATTGAAATTGAAGGCTCTCTTGGCCTTGCAACCAATTATTAATTTCACACATACATGCCCACAGACCTAATTAAAAGATGGCAGATTGTAAGATGGATTTTCTGGTTTCCTGTCCTGTATTATTTCATCACAATGATGCTAATGTCTTACATGTCTCAGGCATTTTTCATTTCAAAAAGAGTAACGGCGATAGGCATATTGACCTTCCCAACATATCTATTATGGATAAATGAGAGGTGCTATTTAAGGAGACTTGCCTAAAATTACATCATTTATTTAGCAGTAGAGCTGAAAATAAAACTGATGTCTTTTAACAACTTTGCATGATAAATAGAACTGAATGTTCTCCAGTAAGACAGTCATGAATGGCTGCTGATCCATATCTCTTGTGAAGCAGCATCTTGAAGTATCAGCCTGGTACCATTAATAACCTGGTTATTATTAACAGGAAGGGAATAGGAAGACTAGATAATATAGTTCTGCCATTTATACAACTTTGCCAAAAAGCTACAGTTTAACTTTCTCCAAGTCTAATTCCTGCAGATGGATGGAGAAAAGGACTAGACAGACACAAATTAGTTGCATACCAAGAAAGGTCCTTGTGATGTGGGAAAATTCTTCCCATAAATCATACCTGGGGAGCAAGTCAATGGCCAGAATAGGCATGGCTCCTGCAAGGGTAGAAATCTGACATATTTATCTTCAGAACAAAAGGAATACTCTTTCTTGGTGCTTGTGATTTTGTGATCTTGCCACTCTTGCTCTCTTGAGACCTCTGTTTAAAGGAATATACTCCCTTACATTTTTCCACATGGCTCACAGCTATATGGAATACATACAATGGACTGATGGACTTCAATTAGCCTGATACTATATTGGACTCATCTTTACCATAAATAGAATTTCTGAACATTGACCCTAGTTTGAACTTTGTTGATTTGCCAGCTATCCCTTTTCCAGATCTGGTTTAAGTGACATTGGATTTTGCCAAACAAGAAATATAATCGCACACAAATAAAAATCATGCATTATCCTATGGGGCAGCAGGAAGTGCTTATTTCAGTGATATCCCTAGAACTCTACTCTTAGAACAACAAGAAAAGAAATTCTAGGAGGGAATTTTGTTGAATTCCAGTATTTAATGAACAATTGAATATCAAATTTTATTGGCAAAAGAGAAAGAAAACCTGGTATAAGCGGTGGTTTGTAAGCCATTATATGAGTGTTTAAAGAAAGAAAAGGCAACCAATTTTGTTGAACTCCACTGTGAGTGATAGTGAGAAGCCAGAGAAATGACTGTTGTGTTTGACAATCGGGACACAACTGGAATAATAGCACTGACCCCAAATCTGAGTGGCTGAAGAATGAACTAGAGGTAAGAAAGTGGTAACAGGCAATAGACACAACATACCTGAAGGATTCTGCTATGAAGGAAAAAAGAGAAGAAATGCTGTTGCTTGTTAAAATGCTTCTCAAATACAGCTAGAAAAGGTCCAGTAAAAGAGAGAGGTTAGTAACCCCCAAATAAGAGAATCTACATTAAAACATAGGGATTTTATAATTAAATTAGATAGATTTTACTTTAACTCATAAAAATATTAGTCATTTCTCATTCAAAAAAATAAATAAAAACAGTCAGAACTTCGAGCTAAAAGATGTTTCTTACTTATAGCTATTTTGAAAAGAACATTTTTTTCCAAAGTTTTCCACCTGATATATATTGGGCCTCTTGTACATAATTTTGTTGTTATTTAAATTCACATTCACATAAAAGAATGAAGGTATAAACTGAAATGTCAAAAACATTATACCAAACCCCAAAGAAAATCCTCAGAAGTTGAGTCTTTTTTAAAATTTAAAAATATGTAGCTTTTAAAAATGTTTTCTTTTTATTCATAAGAATATTTTAGTACCTCAACCTAGCTTTTTCTGACCCATTGTCATTCCTAATTAATGAGGAAATATGCACAGCAAATGTCATTTTTACAAAGGCAAATTCATAAAAGCAAGTACAGGTCTTTAAATTGTGATATTGGGGCATTAACTTTAGATGTCAAAAATAGCATCCTAGATCTACAAAGCAGTTGTCTGATATAAAATATCCTTAAAGAGAAAGACAGATTTTTCCTATAATATAAAAATTTTAGAAAAAATATATAGAGAATACAAAGTATAATATTTTTACAGGTTATAAATACAGTACAATTAGTAGAGATCTCTATGAGTTCTTATAAATTTATTAAAATTTCTCTATTTTCAGATAGGAAAATGTGAAATGGAATATATTCAACTAGCATTTAAAAAATTGGTTTCATTATCAGATAATTTTAAAACAAGAGTATGTATAAAATGCATGTGCATGTATATATAGTTATATATATACAAAACATGCACATATATAAATATACATACATATACTGTATACATATATATACACATATATAACTATATCCTATATAATAAGCAGGTAATATGCAAATTGACTATCACTCCAACACACAAGATGGCCACCCCATGTGGACACAAGATGGCTGTCACAAGATGGTTGGCGGGAGAGGGCAGTTATAGGAGATCAGGCCTATAGGAAGGGCAGTTGGGAGGGACCAGGCCTGAAAGGGAGGGCAGTTAGGGGAGATCAGGCTGGCAAGATAGGACAGTTAGGGGGACATAGGCTATTGGAAGCCACCCATTGCCTTCACTAGCAGAGAGGTGTGGAGATAGAACCTGGAAGGCGGGTCAACCTTGAAGCTCTGAAAGGTCAGAGCCAACCACCCACTGTCTAGTTGAGACAAAAAGGAGCTAAGCAACTCTCACCTTTTAGTTTTATGTAAATTCTTACTGATTGGCTATTATTGGAGTTGCCTGCCTAAAGGCTGTGGGTGTATCCTATAGTCTTAATAAAAGGGATAGCTAGGCCAGAGCAGAATGGGGTCCTTCCCCTTGAGTTGGGCTCCTGCCTGGCCCCCAATATTTCCAAATTAATATTTTCTAGCCTATTTTATTTGTGTGCGGCCTTCTCCAGAGCCTGAACCCTGAACCACAAGGGACATGGGGGAGGGGAGCACTTGCAACTGGCAGCCGAACATAAGGTACTCACACCAGGCCAGCAGGGGACAGCAGTTGGGGTAACCAGGCAAACAGAAGAGGGCAGTTTGGGGGAACCAGGCTTGCAGGGAAGGGCAGTTGAAGGTGACTGGGCCTGCAGGGAAGGGCAGTCAGGGGCAACCAGGCCTGCAGGGGAGGGCAATTAGGGGCAATCAGGATGGCAGGGGAGCAGTTAGGTGTCAATCAGACTGGCAGGGGAGTAGCTAGGGGGTGATCAGGCTGGTAGGCAGAAGTGGACAGGGGTAATCAGGCAAGCAGGCAGGCAAGCAGTTGGGAGAGGATTGTCAATTCCTCTCCTGGATTGTGAAAGGAATGTCCAATTGCCAGGCAGTTAGACATCCCTTGAAGGGTACCAGATTGGAGAGGAACACACACCCCCACCCCGTGCACAAATTTTGTGCACCGGGCCTCTAGTATATACACATATAACTATATATACACATATATACATTTGTACAAGCACAAAAGCATTATACCAAACCCCAAAGAAAATCCTCAGAAGTTGAGTCTTCTTAAAATTTTAAAATACAGCTTTTAAAAATAAGTTTTCTTTTTATTCATAAGAATATTTTAGAACCTCAACCTAGCTTTTTTTATGTGTATTCACACACACACACACACACACACACACACACACACACACACACAACTATATACGTATTTTACACAAACCTACAAATATACATATCATTGTCTTGGGAGGAGAGTAGCCATTATTACTATGAGCACATGGACAATAGCAATTTATTTAACATTTTTTGGAAATATTTTTATTAATTTCAGAGAGGAAGGGAAAGAGAGAAAATCATCAATGATAAGAGAGAATCACTGATTGGCTGCCTCCTGCATGCCCCCCTCTGTGCATCAAGCCTGCAACCTGGGCATGTGTCCCTGACTGGAATCAAACCTAGGACTCTTCAGTCAACAGGCCAAAGGTCTATCTACTGACCCAAACTTGTTAAAGCTCGCATATTTTTTTAAGGAAAAAATAATATAAGTTATAATCATTATGTAAATTTTTGCTATTTGTGCCCCTTCTACTGCCTTTCTCACCTCTTTTCCTGGATTAAATTTCCATGGATTATATTTAATGACTGGTATTTCAATGTAGTGCAATACAGATTAATCATTTAGAAATACTAAAACAGTGATTTTTATAAATTATATTCAAACTCATATCCTTCCACATAGAACTAAAAAAAACAAAACAGTTTATGGTTGGGTGGTTTCTTTACAACACACATCGAAATGTAAAGGTAAAGGTAGTCATAATATTCATAGCATGGTATACTAGGAAAGGGGTATAAGGTTATTTTAATTTGGGAGAGGATAAATTCTTTGTGAAGATTTTAAAGCTTTTGATCTGTTATAATATAAAAACCCCATGGTTTAAGAGGATCATTTTTCCAATAAAAACCTTCCCATACTCTCTAGTTAAATGTTATAAGTCACAATTTTCATTATCCCTACATGTTTGGGACAAAAACATTAAAATAGGAGAATAGAGATAGGTCCAAATTTTATTACAAAACAAAACGGCATTTTTATATCAGGTTGGGTGGTAAAGTTTAAACTTTTTGCCTCACAAAATGAACATATTGTTGTCTTCACTTTATAAGACCTTTTGGAATCATAAAAATACTGGAATATTGTATTTTGTAACAGGGCAATGAGGAAGATAGTGTTGAAATTACTTTTTGGCTTCATCCATAATGATAGAGCTTCTTGGTATTTCTATCCATACTCCAAATTGCCTATTATTACATGACCACCACTATCTGGTTCTACAGGAATGATATTTATACCAGCAGATTATCACATGTTCCAAAATTAGGCAATTATAATAATCCAGAAAAAGTTAAATTTAAGCTATTTTAGCAGAAGATAAAAGTTCTAGTCACTTTTGAATCCTTAAATTTGTGTTTGTTAAGGCATTCATTCCGAGATCCATTTAGTATCTACTTAGACATATATCCTTTATTGATTGAACCCTGGATTCAAATTCTTTTCTAAGGGGTTTATCTCTAATTAGTATATGAATTTACTCTTTCCCAGTTACATGGCTACTCCAACCTCATTTTAATTATCTACTTTGACTCCCAAATTTTTATCTTTATTCTTAATTTTTCTCTTAGTTTACTCATTAATAGCCAGTATCACTAATTCTGATTTAATTATCTTCTTCCCTACTGAATAATCATAACAGCATTTTAAAGTCATATCAGATATGATAACTCAATAAGAAAATAGATTGCAATTCAATTTGAAATAAAGGGTAAGATTTTTACCACAATTTTAAAATCTAGCTTGATTAATTATGCAGTAAAGAAGGAATGTAAGGAACAAAAGTAGAACTACTTTGTCCTTTTTCATATTTCATTATCCTCCTCAACCCGATTTGTTTATCAAAGTGTATTTTAACCTAATGCTTTACTCACTAAATTTATAGACATTGTGACTTCTTCAATGTCATAAAATTATTTACAATAGCAACTCAATAAGATAAAAATTCAATGCTCTCCTGGTAAAATATTATAAAAATAAAATTTAATAAAAAAATCAAAAGAGGACTTGAAATCTCCATTTTTACTATAGGGAAATTTTTTGGAGAGTAATATATAAATTTAAACTTTATAATTTTAAGCCATACAAATCAACCACCAAAAGGCTTTTATATCACAAAAGATTAAACTTCAATTGTTAGATGTTTATAGCTATTAGGCATTGTTTTACTCACAAACAGAAAGGTAGAATAAGCACACACTGGATTAAGAGTCAGAGGCAGACATTATTACTAGGGAAAAATCCATCAACCATCACTAGTAGAAACTGTAATATCAACTCCTTATTCTAAAATTAATCATTAAGACCAAAATGTAACCACTTACCATCATTTCTCTTTAGCAAAAACTGAGTTATATTTCTTACTATAGAAGAATCATCCAGTAAAAGCAGGAAAAATAACAGAATTAGGAAATCACACTTTAGAGCCTTGCTCTCGGTTCTCCCATTAAAGCCTAACAAAAGATCTAGCTTGGCCTTCATAAGATGACATGATTTAATTATTATGAGTCAGATTTGCTAGCTTCAGTAACTGTAGTATGAAAAAGTAACTAATGCAAACCCAAGTCACTGTGAAATGCCACCTGATGTATCACCTAATAATAAGTAAGCCAGTAGCATGAAGGCCTCCTATGAACTCTCCTCGGCTGTTAAAATGAAAGAAACGACTTTCATTTTGTAACTTTGCTTGTGATGAGTCAAATAATATCTGAAAACGTTCTTTTCAGTCAGTTGGAATTAATGAATATTGAAATTATCAAATATTATTAGTTCTAATATTTACTGATGCTCTTTCCTTGATCTCAGTAAAAATCATATGAACAGCAGCAAGGGGATGGGGGAAGAATGTCAACCATAGCTATTTCACACAATTCGCTCCCTTTGAAATAAAAATAGAAATGCCTCCCAGGGCCAAGAGAACTCCATACAACCCAGTACTGCATAAATCCACACTGGGCCAGATGCACAACAAACCCTGCTTTCAATCTAAGATAGGATGTTACAAATTTCAAGTCATATTCTCCCACTTTTATTTTCCTTACTCCTCACTTGAGGATATGTTTTCCATTGATTTCCAGAGAGTGAAAAGGAGGGTGGAGAGACAGAGAGAAACATTGATATGAGAGAGACAAATTGACTGATTGCCTCCTGCATGTGGGGGCTGAGCCTGCAATTTAGGCATGTGCCCTTGACTGGAACTGAACCCACAATTCTTCAGTCCTCAGGCCAATGCTCTAATCATTGTACAACACCGGCTAGGGCCCCTACCACTTTTTTAAAAATATTTTTTTATTGTTTTAAAAAAGGAAGAGAGAGAGAGAAATAGAAACATCAATGATGAGAGAAAATTATTGATCGACTGCCTCCTGCATATCCCCTACTGGGAACCAAGCTCACAACCCAGGCATGTCTCTTGACCAGAATTGAAAATGGGACCCTTCAGCAGAGAGGCTGACTCTCTGTCCACTGAGCCAAGCTGTCTAGAGTCATGCCACTTTTTAAAAATATATATATTTTATTGATTTTTTACAGAGAGGAAGGGAGAGAGATAGAGAGTTAGAAACATCAATCAGCTGCTTCCTGTACACCCCCTACTGGGGATGTGTACACAACCAAGGTACATGCCTTTGACTGGAATCAAACCTGGGACCCTAGAGTCTGCGGGCCGACATGCTATTTACTGAGCCAAACTTTTAATATTGTTTGAGCCCACTTTTAATACTAAATATGCTTTAACAAAACAGGTCTCATGTTATAAACACAAATACTGTATTGTTTATTTTTATTTTATTTTAACTGCACAAATCTGGGTGTGTGAGTACACACATCCCTGCGTATATGTGTGTTTATGTATGTGTTTACTGGATAGCAATGGATGTTTGTCACATTAGGGAATAGTTAAAATTTTAATGGTTCTAATACTTAACAAGACTAGATACTTTATCTACTTTTTAGTAAAACCACCTACTAATAAAACTTGAGGTTTGTGAAATTTTTTAATTGCAACAGTTATGAAGTTCAAAAAAAATCATACTCTTTCATTCACTGGGATGATCAACAAAATTAGTGATGATTATTGTCAAGTTGATTTTTATGGTATATAATTTATATTTTTTATTAATAGTTATTTTATGTTATGCCATTCTTCATATTATTTATAAGATCCTTTTTACCTGTTTCTTGGTTTTAAGACTATGAGAAATATCTATAGTATTAATAACTAGGGAAAAAATCTAGTTTAACCTTACAATCTAAAATTGAAGAGTGAAACACATTTCTTGATTAACAACCAATGTTTCCAATTTTGCTTACAACAAAAATGATTAATTGTCTTCTAATGTGTTAATCAATACTTTGCCTAATTGTATCTGTTTCTCAGAATTATATACCTCCAGCTCATTAACTCTTTTAAATAACAACCTGCTTTGGAAAATTACACAACACTTTCAAAGTCTTGATAAATTTGTTACTCAGTTTTACACTAAGTCTGTATTAACAATCATAAAAATATGGATTTTAATCATCCTGACATGTTTTACATAAATAATATGGGGAAGAAAAAAAAACACTGAGAAGACTCTGTACTTGTTTAAATCCTTACAACAGTGATAAGGTTAAAAGCGGACCCCATCAGGCTCTATATAGTCTAAAACATTGGGTAACGTTGATGTAAAAAAATCATGAAGGGTGAAATTATACATGAATACAGTCATGAAGTCTGCCAGTATGCAAAGAGACTAGAAGGCTAGTTTTCATTCACTTCATAAACATTCAAGGAGCCTAACTACCTGATTGGCTTATATTTGTAGAAAAGAAGGCAAAGCCCCTGGACTCATGAGAATTAGTTTCCAGTGGGTGATTTACAGAATATAGAAGCACATCAATAAATTAACAAGATAATTTCATTTAGAGTAGGTGCTATGAAGATAATGAGTAACTCTGGATAGAAGGCAGATATAAATTTGGCTCTCAGTCGCCGTCTCACTGAGGAGGTGGCGTGTTAACTGAATCAGACTCCAATCACAAGGAATCTGCTATATCATTCAGGTTGAGGGGATAGCAAGTACAAAGCCTAACACACAAACAATCATAGTGCAAATAAGAACAGAAGGAGGGCAATCTTGCTGATACATAGCAAATGAGGGGAAGAGGACTAATAATTAACTTATCAATACTATATTATCAAATTTTTAAAATATTATATGCATAGTAGCTAAACCTACATTTTTTTTATTACTATGTGAAATTAGGTGTAACTCCATGTCCTCCAATGTGCTTGGCTCTTGCAAAATTCAATCCGTCGTTATTGAGGTATCTAATATATTCAGTGAGGTTCCTAAATAGCTGGATTCTCAGTGGTGCCATTGGGTTGCAATTGCCCAAATTGTGCATGGCCCCTTGAGGTCTAACAACTACATCTTTGTCACATACAGGGCATAGGTGTGTGTCAAGTGTGAAAACTCAGTGCCTCGGTTACAAGCTCCCCAGATATTGTGCAGCTGTTTTTATTGACCTCAGGGCTAGGTGCCTTAAACTTTGTGGAGTTCAGGGAAAGGCCTGTATCACCATTCATGTCAAAGTATCAGATCTGCCTCTTCTCTCTTGACCTCTGAGCTCTTCCTCTTTTTAGGGATTTTCCCTCTAGGGCTTATCTTAATCTATTTCCTCCTTTTCCACTGCAAACCTATATTAGAAACTAAATCTTTAAAAACAAAAGCAAGGGATGTAAAGTTAATGTCTTATATACCCTAAAGGATATTATTCTCTTAAAGCAACAAAGGGCCAAAACCGGTTTGGCTCAGTAGATAGAGCGTCAGCCTCAGGACTGAAGGGTCCCAGGTTCGATTCCGGTCAAGGGCATGTATCTTGGTTGCGGGGACATCTCCATAAGGGGTGTGCAAGAGGCAGCTGATAGATGTTTCTCTCTCATGGATGTTTCAAACTCTCTTTCCCTCTCCCTTCCTCTCTGTAAAAAATCAATAAAATAAATATTTTTAAAAAAAGCAACAAAGGACATAAAGCCTACACATTTTTTTAAAGTGAGAGAATAAATAGAAAAATGAGGAAATGTCAACAGGATATCAAACAGAAATAAATATCTCAATAGATTTTCTTGACAAACACACACACATACAACGTGCACGCACATACATTTTAGGGAGTTAAAATATGATTAATTTAAGAGATAGAAAAGAGATGCAAGGCCAGATACTGAAAAACTTTTCAATTTATTAGGAATATGAAAAGTTTAGATATTACTAGAAAATGTAGAATTAAGCTTACAGACAAGAAGATGTATTGTACAAAATATCAATGCTTTGATGGCTGAACTTGAAATAGTATATAATCTTAAAACTGCTTAAGAAATTCAAACATAGAGGAATTTTCTAATGGTGAATATACTTAAAAATGGAGGTTAGTTAATAATTACAACTATGTATTATTTTTCTGGACATGTAGAAAATTAAGAGTTCTTCTGTGATATCTTCAGTACTTTCAATCCCCAATTCAAAGATTTACATATAGAGAATTCAAGTTTGTTTTTCTTAAGATTTTAAAATAAGCAATGCATTATTTAAAACTGAATAATTTCTTAAAAAATCAAGAATTCATTAGAAGGTAATCTTCCTTTCTTTCAGATTTTAAATTAAAACAAAACAAACAATATTTGGAAAGCAGTGGGAAAGAATTATAGCTATATTAGTAGTGACAGACCATGCTCTCAAAGGAGGATTAGACATTAAAAGTGAATATAAATTGAAATAAAATGAAAAGTTAGAGATTAAGAAAATAATACTTAGTGTGGAATGAAGAATTATATTAGAGATGAACTCAAAAAATGTGTCATGATTAAAGTCTTAGCCATTGTGTATGAAAACCACAAAAATAGATGTAATTCTCAAAACTCATGTGAGAAATTAATGTTGGATGCTTCCAGGACATCCAAACAACAGTAAATCTTCTGGTCCATTTTTGACAATGGAAAAAGACAATTACAAATTGCCATATCTCTCCCTGGGCACAAAGTGTATTTCTGGAACTAGCTTGTAAACATCCCTATTTCTTGTATAGGTCTTAGTATTCATCAAAGTTACTTTGCATTGTACTAATTACTTTGTCATCTAAAAAATAATAAGCTTGCTACTTGTTAACTAGTCTATCCTTTGCATCTTTACTCATACCTGTAAGTTAAGCTAATGGTTGAAAAAGCTGTGATGTTAAAAATTATGCAGGGTCATTTAGTCACTCAGTCACATTTTGAAAATATAAACAATATAATAATTTTTCTAAAAATCTTCAGAATTAGGAAAGTGAGATATAACTTTCAGAATTATTTCTTCTTCTTCTTTACTTTTATTGATAAAGATTTGTTTTGTGAGGTATTGTCAAAATGTAATTTAGCACCCAATTGGTATGGCTCAACAATTGAGCATCCACCCATGAACCAAGAGATCACTGGTTTGATTCATGGTCAGGGCACATGCCCAGGTTGCAGGCTCAATCACCAGTGGGTGTAGTCCTGGAGGCAGCCAATTAATGATATTTCTCTTTCATCAAGGTGTCTATCTCTCTATACCTCTCACTTTCTCTCTCTCTAAAATCAACAAAAACATATTTTAAAAAAAGTAATTTAGCTATCCAAGTATCAATTAATATATATCTTCCCTCTATGAAATCAAATATTTAAAATATGTTTCTATTTAACGATTTCATTTCCTACCTTTCAATGTAGTTGGTAGATTACTACAGTCAATAGAAACTCTACTCACAAAAGTCAATAATGGTCTCTGAATTTCTCAAATTCAGTGCTGTTTTTAAATACTATCATATTGAGCTTTATTTAATGTTTGTCAAAATCAAGTGCCTATTCTGCTCTAGAACACTTCTCTTTGCTTCCATTAAATCATGTCTTTTTAAACATTCCTCTCAAATTTCTAGCTCCTTTGAAAACTAAGTCACGCTATCAGCCGTTAAATGCTGACATATATATCAAGAAACAATGCAAAACACATTACATAGAAAAATTTACACATAGTGGTGATGTTTACATAGATATCTTCTCAATACTAGATCTAGTCCAGACTTTTAAATTAGGGAGTAGAATAACCAACTGCCTATTAAACATCACTTTGCATTTGTTAAAATTTTTCCAATTCAATATATACAAAATTAAACACCTAATATATCTTCCTTCACGAATTTAATGATTTCCAAATATTGTTTAATTTGATACGTAGGAGTACTATGGATTTATTTCTCTTAAGATTAAAATATAGGAATCATATTTGATGACTTCCTAGTTTTCTCAAATTAATCACCAGATACCTTTGATTTTATTTCCAAACTGTATCTCACAAATACACCCATTTAGTCTCCATCTAGATTTCCTCTCCAGTTGTGGCCTTTCAGATGGGCAATGAAACTGCACCTAATGGGAAAATGTCCATCCTCTCTTGGCCCCTCCAAATAGTCTGCACCTAGAAATATCTTTGAAAGACTTGCCATGCCAATTTTTCTTGAAAAACCTCAGTTTCTACAGGAATCAATGCCTAGTTACTACATTTTGAACCTCTTTTCTGCTCAATCTCTGTTCCCACCACTATTACCATTCTTCTCACATCAGGGCATTTCCATAAGTCTTTCCCTTAACTCTGAATATGTCAGTAATTTTGCCCTAATCCCTCTGCTTAGTCAATTGTAGTATTGATCACCTCATCTTAGCTCAGTGATCCCTTATAGGATGCTTTATTATATACTCATATTTTCCACTTAAGAATTAATAATGTATAATTAAATAGCTGGTGATTACTTGATTGACATCTGTCAGGTTCAGGATGTTTGTTCAATTTTGTATTCATATCAAATATCAGTGTACTTGGTTCAAAGTTGGCCCATAGATATTTTTAATCAATAAATACGTGAAGCAATCAGAGATTAAATGAAAGAACACCAAATTTCAACCCTAGAACAATTTTAGACCTATTCATTACATTCCTAAATTTTTAGCTTATTAAATCTCATTGAATTGTCTATCCTCTATGAATTTGATTGCATCACTTAATTTCCTTTCAGATTTTAGGATTCATTAAGCTATTATGATATGGACATAAACTGAACATTTTATAATGCAATATAGCTTAAAGCAAAATACAAAAGTAAAAAGGAATTGGATATCACCCATTAAAATATATTTACCATGTTTACATAAATGAGAAAACAAGTCTGTGTATTAAAAGTTGATTGAAAAACATGTAATGAGTATTAAATAAGCTATAGAATCCTAATGCTTACTATAATGAATACAGAAACAATATTGTCCTACATAATGCAATGTGATAAATATTGCTTCAATGGCAAACATAATACAATTCATAAATATAACAAAATAAACACATTGTACACTTTAAATTTACAAAATTGTAACATTTCTAAATTTTTTAAAGTTGCTTAAATACTACTAGAGCTCCCAAAGAAGAAAAACAGCTTGAGGCAATATCTCATCCTATTATGAAGCATAACCTAACCATAGCAAGCACTCATCTATAATACAAAAAACAATAGGGAGGTGAAACACTAACACTTATTACCTCAACTTCGGCTTTTGTATCCTCATCCTTGCAGTGTTCACCATTATTGTCTAGGGGCCTTTTACTCCTTCTCTACTGGGAAAAATATTGCAAATGATGAGTTCTGCTTTTATTTGCAAAACATATAAAGAAAAAAAGAAAAAAATATATATATACATATATATAAAGAAATTATGCTTATAAACAAAACCATGTATCTCCTATTTAATAAATTATTAGCGAGTGACACTTTTCTGCAATGACAGAAATGAGAATGTCAGAAAAATAATTCATTTTGACATATTTTATGTGGCACAAACTAAAATATAAAATTTGTAGCCCTATGCTTTGTAGTTTCTTCAGTAACAATGGAATCCTCATGTCCTATATAATGGAAAATAATGTTTCTTCAAAAACACTCTAATTAAATACCAAACAAAGACATATGGTACTTTATCATGCTTAATGACTATACAACTTGAGAGTATTTTTAATTGATGTGGGACCTCCAAGGACCATACTATATAAGCATTTTCAATTAAAAGAAGTACTTCAGTCTCTTAGGTTTCCATGTCCTCAGTTGTAGACTGTCAGCACTACAATTTTCTCAGATTGGAAGTGTCTGTCGATTCTTACTTGGCCGGTGGCCTCTGTGCAGAATATATCCTTTGTCTTTTTCTTCCCACAGGGCTTACTCTACCCCAGTGCTCCTCTAGATATACGTATTTACATTATTTACTCACTATAGAGACACAAAACCTGGCAAACACAGACATACTTTAATGAAATATAATCAAGCCACTTATCTCAATAGAGTATTTAGGAGGTAGGTTTGAGTGCCAGATGTTGTTTGATAAACTTAGGAAGTCTGGTCAAAGGTGAGGAAAGAGAGAGCCAAATGTTGGATATTTGGCAGCATTATGTCCTATGGCCAACATTACTGACAAAGGAAGTATTTGTCGGAGTTCTGGCAGAAAAGTGCACTCCAACTGGGTAATCTGAGAAAAGTTTAATAAGGATACTACTTAAAAGCTACGGGCAAAGAATAAGAAAGCCACAGGGGAAGCTGCTCTACCCTGAAGCTGGTAACAGTGACCCAGTTCTTGTCACCTTGCAGCACACGCACTTGTGCCAAATTTTATATCTTAGCTACCTTGGATTCCAGTTCACCCGTGGTGGACAAATTGTGTACAATGTCAGCCATTCTTATTTGGCTTTGAGATTTTTTTTTTCTACTGAAGCCAAAGGAGACCTAGGGGGAGAGGAGCTTTATGGAAGGAGTTTACATTGCAGGAGCAATGCATTTGGGGTAGGATTTTAGAGTAAGTATGCAAGCTCTACACCCTTCAACATCCTGATGCACATTCTACATAGTTGCTTAGGGAGTTTCCACAGGGCTTGATCCCCAGTTGCTCAAAGTTCTAACAAGCTCAATAATACATTTTTTTACTGTTTATTCCTCTTGTCTTACTCTGATGATCTGAGGGTAACTTTGATTAAACTACTTATACCTAAGTTCTTAAATCAGAGATTTATAGAAGAAAACAAATTAAGGTAAACTGTCTCGCTGGTGTGGCTCAGTGGTTGAATGTCTACCCACGTACCAGGAGGATGAAATTTGATTCTGGTCAGGGAATATGCCCAGGTTGCCAGCTGGATCCCCAGTGGGGGTTGTGCAGAAGGTGGCTGATTGATGATTTCTATCAACATTGATGTTTCTCTTTTTACCTCTCCTTTACTCTCTGAAATCATTAAAAATGTAAATTAAATATTAAAATATTTTAATAATGAAAACATGTTTTTTAAAGTAAACTCATGAGCCTTAAAGATAAGAAGAGAGAGACGCTATACAAACTCACAGAGAGATAATTAGCTGTTGAAAACTATTATTTTAAAGCTCTCAGATTTAATCAAAGGAGGCATGTCCCTGCATCTACCACTGGGAGGAAAAAGGAAAATAGAAGCCTCAAGTTCACTTTTTTCTTCACTTAAGTTCTCTATTGGTTGAGTCAAATGAATTCGAAAAGGTAAGAGATTTCGTTTATAGTAGTTTCCATAAGTCAGCCACAGAGGCAAGTGGCAAAAGCAATACCTTCAGCACAAAGGGAACTTGTATTTTAGACCAAAATCAATTATGCTCCATTCTAGAGCTTATTATAGCTCTGTTTTCTCTGAAGCCCTCCTAACATAGTTTAACTTAGATGATGACACTAATAGGAATGCACCATATGACAAAAATACAATTTGGGAAAATAATACAAGAATCTTTGCGTCTATGTACATTTAATATATTTTGCCTGTGTTTTATGGGTGGACTAAAATTCAATATTCTCCTGAGACCATAGAAGAAAAAGAGTAGTAAAATAATAATGGGAAACTTTTCCGCTATAAAAATCACATTTTTTTTTTGCCTGATGGGACTATATGTGGGTGTTTACATGTATTGAAATCATATGCATTACTGAATAAGCATGTTCAACAGCTGACCATTCTCATTTGTGTCCAAGCAAATATATATTTTTGTTGGTTTTTTAATATATTTTTATTTATTTCAGAGAGAAAGAAACATCAATAATGAGAGTGAATCATTGATTGGCTGCCTCCTGCATGCCCCACACTGGGGATTGAGCCCGCGACCCTGCATGTGCCTTTGACCCGAATCAATCCTGGGACTGTTAGGTCCACATGCCTACACTATATCCACTAAGCCAAACCAGCTAGGGCCAAGAGAAGCTTTTTTAATACTATGCTTCTGGATCATTTAATAATCAACAAATAATTATTCTGTATTTACAAAATGTAGCATAACATTGGGTGGAAAAGTAAAAAATATAACATGAAGAAATTATTAACATAAAGTTATAGCAGAATAGTGTATGCCAAAGATAAAATATGAGGTAAATAAGAACTCAATATTCTATAATGTCAATATTTCAGTGGTTTGATAGAGGAAGAGGAAAATATAGTAATTATCAAGCTTTAATTGTAAATCAGTTGTCAACTCACATTTTTCACTTTGAATTAGTTTATATGTATTGTTATCTCTAATATAAATTTTAATAGAGAAATGTATAAAATTAAATAAACATCAAAGGAAATATCAATGTAGTATTTTTATTTTTACTCATACAACAACAGTACAGAGTAGAAACTAGGAAACTGGAAACTTAAAATAAATGTGAGGTAAAAAAAATTATTTTGAGTAGTAAGAGATAAAATCTTAAGTGTTCATGTTCCAGTGCACAGAAGCCGGAGGAAGCATTTTATGGCTTAGAGCACTTCATAGAAAAATGGGAAAGTTAGAGGGTTTTCATTAATCTGTAAACTGAAAAGATCCATGTGCAAAAGCTTATCTGTGATGAACTTATAATAGGAAACTATTATAGTAGTTCACAGATAAGAAAATAAATGTGCCTGAATGAGAATGAGACAGGGGGAAAATAAGATAGCATGATTTTGTGCCAATCTTTAATTTAATGGAATAATTGTTATTTCTAAAGATTTGGGATTTTTGTTTTTACAATAGCAATTAGAATAAAATAATAAATACAACTTGTTTTGCAAGGGCATTCAGGACATTTTGTGGACTATGATGCTAGAATTCAAGACATCAATGATGTGAGATAGTCATTGATTGGCTACCTCCTGTGCACCCCACACTGGAATTCAGCCTGCAACTCAGGCATGTGCCCTGACTGAGAATTGAACCATGATTTCCTGGTACATGTTCAACCACTGAGGGACGCCATTTTCAAGTTGGTTTGCATACCAAATAGCTCTTTGACAATAGTAGAGCAATGAGAATATCTCTCTCTGGAGCAAAGGAGGGGTTTGCCTCCCACAAGTTATAAAACGTTTGGGTTCTTTTAACTCAGTGTTCCTCTGCTGTAATATAACTCACTATCCATATAACATTCATCTGGGCCTCTTCACATCACCCTCTGGAAATCAGAGGTGGGAGGATTGGCTAATGCTATTACTTAAGCTATAGCGAGTGATCAACAGCCCTTAATCTCTGACCCAGGAATCTAATGTCTGTTACCAGCCAAGAAACTGTGGCTGACCAATTCTTTAGCTTGAAAGTAGGGTGACTCCTCAGACCTTCATAATTTTTGGCATAATTCTAAATGAACCCAGTTTTATATCCTTAAACTAAAAATTATCCATAATATTATGCTGAAGTAAAATATCTATTGCTCTGATATTCAATGCAATGTTAGTAAAATAGATATTAAGAACAAAAAATAACTATAAGGTGAACATCAGATGCATAACTGAACTATTCTTGGGTCACTAGACAAATCAAAGTTGTACAAAGAAGTCACACAAAAATAATTTAGATGTTGGAGATTAAACCTTTATCAGTGATAACATTTGCAAATATGTTCTCCCATACAGTGGGCTTTCTTATTGTTTTGTTGATGGTTTCTTTTGCTGTGCAAAAGCTTTTCATTTTGATGTAGTCCCAATTGTTTATTTTTTCTTTAGCTTCCATTGACTTTGGAGCAGTATCAGTGAAGAAGTTCTTTCGGCATATGTCTGAGATTGTGCTGCCTGTGGATTCCTCTAGTATTTTTATGGTTTCCCTTCTAATGTTTAAGTCCTGTATCCATTTTGAGTTTATTTTTGTATTTGGTGTAAGTTGGTGGTCCAGTTTCATTTTTTTTGCATGTATCTGTCCAATTTTCCCAACACCATTTATAGAAGAGGCTATCTTGGCTCCATTGTATGTTCATGCCTCCTTTGTCAAATATTAATTGAGCATAGTTGTTTGGGTGGATATCTGGATTCGCTATTCTATTCCATTGGTCTATATGTCTGTTCTTGTGCCAGTACCAGGCAGTTTTGAGAACAGTTGCTTTGAAATCTGGTATTGAGATCCCACCTACTTTATTCTTTTTTCTCAGGATTGCTGTGGCTCTTTGTGGTCCTTTTTTGTTCCAAATGAATCTTTGAAGAATTCTTTCTAGGTCTGTGAAATTGGTATTTTAATGGGTAGTGCATTGAATCTATAGATTGCTTTGGGTAGTATGGACATTTTAATGAAGTTGATTCTCCCAATCCATGAGCATGGTATGCTCTTTCATCTGTTTACATCTTCCCCTATCTCTTTTTTTCAGTGTCCTATAGTTTTCTACATATAGGTCTTTTACCTCCTTAGTTAGGTTTATTCCTAGGTATCTTAATTTTTTGGTGCGATGGTAAATGGAATTGCTTTTTTAGTCTCTCTTTCTGTAATTTCACTATTAGTGTATAGAAAAGCCACAGATTTATTGGCATTAATTTTGTATTACTGATAAAGGTTTAATCTCCAACATCTACATCCAACTTATACAACTTAATAAAAGGAAGATAAACGATTCTATAACAAAATGGGCAATGGACCTAAATAGAACCTTTTCGAAAGACCACAGAAGGAAGGCCAAGAGACACATGAAAACATGTTCAAAGTCACTAATTATCCAAGAGATGCAAATCAAAACGACAATGCGATACCATCTTATACCTGTCAGAATGGCAATCATCAACAAATCAACAAATGACAAGTGTTGGCGAGGATGCGGAGAAAAAGGAACCCTTGTGCACTGTTGGTGGGAATGCAGACTGGTACAGCCACTGTGGAGAACAGTATTGAGTTTCCTCAAAAAACTAAAAATGGACCTCCCATTTGACCCAGCAATCCCACTCTTAGGAGTATATCCTAAGAAATTACAAACACCAATCAGAAAGGATTTATGCACCCCTCTGTTCATAGCAGCACAATTTACAATTTGGAAACAGCCTAGGTGCCCGTCAGCAGATAAGTGGATCAGAAAACTATAGTACATCTACACAATGGAATTCTATCCTGCCATTAAAAAGAAGGAATTCTTAGCATTTGCAGCAACCTGGATGGAACTGGAGAGCCTTATGCTAAGTGAAATAAGCCAGTCAATGAAGGAGAAACACCACATGATCTCACTCATTTGTGGATAATAAAGAACATTATAAACTGATGAACAAAAGGATAGACACAGAAGCAGAAAAGCATCAAACAGAGTGTCAAATTACAGCAGGAAGGTTAAGGAGAGGGGGGTAGATAAGAGATCAACCAAAGGACTTGTATGCATGCATATAAGCATAACCAATGAACACATAACACTGGGGGGGTTGGGGTATACCTCGGGGGGTGGGGCAATGGGGAGATATGTATACATGTAACACAATAAAATAAATAATAATAATTTAGAAGGTTTGTGGAAGATTTCCCTAGAGAATGTCATGCTTTGACTCAAGGAAGGAGTAGTGGATTACTATATTCTTATTTGAGCCTACTATAAATATATATATTTTTTTATTTTCTAGAGAACAGTTTCAGAAAATATGTGGTTCTTGTGTGTAAGTCTGAAATCTGTTGAGAAACTAGTAACTATCTTCTTTTGGCAGTAGTAGGTAAGCAGTGTACTTCAGAGGTTTCAGAAACAATTGCCTATTTCATAAAATGAGCATTTTAAAAGAGGAAGCCAGACTGAATATATTTCAATTAAATATTTCCAACAAAACTTTATATTTTTTGACATGTCACCAGTCTTGGTCAATAGAATATACCATCTTACATGACCACAAACACCATAACTCCAAAAATAACCAACTTTCATTTGTACCTTAATTCAGTCAGGCATTAACTTCCTTCCCTCTTTCTTCCCTCCCTTCTTCCTTCCTTCCCTCTCCCTTCTATAAACTCATTCAATGTACATATTATTATAACATTTAATTAATTTGAATAATTTTTTTTATTCAAGAACTTTAATTGAACGTTTACCATGCAAAATACTCCATGCAAATGACCTATGAAAACAAAGATAACAAACAAGTCCTATTTTCAAACAGCGGATGGGAAAATCTGGGCATGTAATAAAGATTGCTAGAAATATTCAGTATAGTAAGTGCTAAAATGAAACAAATATTTAGTAATGAAAATGCAACAGAGAGAAGATTTGATTTCAATGGAAGATGCTAATTTTTGAGGAGCTTTGAAGGCATTGTTTAGATTTCAAATGAGGTTAGTATAATAATAAAGAGGAATGAAAGAGAAAACACAAGGTATGAGGTTAGAGGAGCTATTTGATCTTATACTGCTTATATATATCTTTTTTATTTTATCTTTAGATCATTTCTAAAGCTCTTTTTAATTGACCATGCTTTATATCTAATCTCATTTGTACCTCTTAACCTGTTTTATATTAATCCACCTACTTCATCTTCCTGAACATTTTTTATACATTATTTTTCTCCTCAAGACCTTAAAATAGTGCTGCTTGAATGGTAGACAGTGTATACTTTTTAGAGGGTCATTTAGAACCCCGCAAAATTGCATCTCTCCCTACCTTTCTAACATTACTTGCTGTTATATTCAAGCATGCATCACTGAATAAGATGGATGAGTTTGAAAGGTGGAGTGGAGATAAAAAGGGACTGTGAGAAGTAAGCCATATTGACGAAAAACAGGGTATGTTTAAGTAAACTTCTTTCTAATGCTCTTTTAGAATTTGATTTTTTTTCCAGGTTTTTCTCAGTACAATATTCCTTGATTTAAAGTGCTCTTACCTTTAAAAATACTGGCAAATACAATAAAATTCAATATGTACATATCAAATTACAATGTAATTTTTTTCCAAAATAATAATATAAACGTTCTGTTTATTGACACGTGTGTTGGGTCCATGGGTACGTTTAGTTTGTCAAAATGCAATAAATAAGCTATGGAAATCTTACACTTTTCTATAAGTATCTCTAATCTTTTTAAAAAACTATCTTCACTGATGAAAAAAAGTACGTTTAGAAATAATTAACAGGTGTGTTCATCTTCTAAATGTTCTTATACTACAGAAAGTTAGTTTACACTGATAAGAGTTAGCTATCTAGCTTAATTAGGCAGACAGGAAGGGCAGGGGTTGGGGGGCATTCAGGGAGGACAGAGGTATCTCTCGCCCAAGCAATTAAAACCACATTAAACCAAGGACAGAGGTATCTCTGGCCTGAGCAATTAAAGCAAGCAACCAAAAGTTAGATCTAAAGCAGCCCTGACCTAAGCAACTGGGAAAGCCATAAGGGAGAACAAAGCAACTCCAACCTGAAGAGATGAGATGACGTAAAAGAAGTGCAGATCTAGGGGCCATGGGAACTGATTACAAGGCTGAAGTCCCTAGATGGGAAAGGCACAATAAGGGAAGGTGTGGTCTCTAGGATATAAATTCTAAAGACAAAGAGAGCAGTGGCCACCCTCTTTAGGGGATTACTCTGTCTGTCCTTGCTAGGAAAGACAGAGTCTTAGAATTAGAAATGTAGGATTAGGGCTTTAGAGGAGCAATAAATGTAGGATTAGGGCATTAAAGCAGCAATTACAGAAACTTTACTGCTTGCAATAAAGTTTCTGTAATTCTCACCTACCACCTTTTGTCCTTGACTTCATTTTGCAAATCAGTCTGGATGAAAACCCAGGAAAGAAATCACCCTTGCACCCATGCTCACCCAAATCAACATCAAGTTGTCAGAGTATATTTTAAAATAATTAACTCCAAAAGGGATTTAAGATTATTTTTTATTTGATAAACTATTAAATTATGAATTTTAACATCTTTCTAAACTTTCAAAATATTATCCAGTTTTTACAGTAGATTTTGTGAGAATTGATTAGAAATAATGGTTATAATCTTATAACTAAGTATATAACACTAGGAAACTAAGCAGTTACATCAAACAATAGCAGCATGCATAAAATTCCAATTGTGAAATGCCATTTTAAAGACTTTTTAATATTTTATTTTAAAAATAATTTTGTGTAAAATATTGCATTTTTACATGTAAAAAATAAATAAATTTCATTATCACAACAAAATAAGCATATATTGTTGAAAGATAGTCTTGAAAGAATATCCAATATAATAAAAGGCTAATATGCAAATTATCCCCTCAACTGGGAGTTCGACCAGAGGGTAGGCTGGCCAGATCCCACCCTTGCACGAATTTGTGCACTGGGCCTCTAGTTATAATATAAACATCCAGGATTAAAACAAAACTAGGTAAACTATTACCTACTCTTGGGTGTGTGCATGTGCATGCATGCACACACACACGCTAAGATTTTATTATTTGAAACTAGAGGCCTGGTGCATGAAATTCATGCATGGGTAGGATCCCTAGTGGTTGCTGGATGCTGACCAGGCCCTCGATTCTCCTGCCACAGCCAGCCAGGGGAGGGACTGCAGGCAGTTGACCAGCTGGCCCTATCTCCTAGTTGAGCTCCTGGTCAAGGGGACAATTTGCATATTAGGCTTTTATTATATAGAATAGAAGAGCTATTTTTTAAAACTAAAATTCTCCAGTTAGATGCATTCATGAACACAGTAACAAATATCCTTTATGTGTATATTTGTGTATGTGTGTATAGTCTTTTTCTATGATTCAAAGATAAAGTACAGACCCACATATCCAAATTTGTATTGGGTATTATCACATACATATTTCATATGCACAGCAAATTGAACAGGTTTAGAAATGAATTCATCTTTCTCTTTTTTTCTTCTTCTATGTACCAAATCTCAAGAAATGTCATTATTATCAATTTGGTCAGCTGACCCAAATATCTAGGAATTATCCTTATTCCCTTATATTCCTTAAAATTCACATCTAACTGGCACCTAATCCCATTAGATCTAACTCTATAAATTTACAACTATGATTCCCACCTGCCATCCCCACTGCCACTAACTCTGCTGTGTTTCAGGCTTTCATTACTTCTAATCGACATTGCAGTGACAACCTTTTGACTTGGCTGCTTGCCAACAGTCACAGCTGTTCCTTTTCAATTCATTCTCCAGGCTGTGGTAAAACCTTTTTGTTTTTTTTTTTAAATAAAAATGAAATTTTTGAAACACCTCACTGACAGCAGAATCAAATTAAATAATCTATTACTTAAAATCTCCAGTGTTCGAAACATACAGCCTCCCTCCTTGTATCTCCAAATTCCCTTAACATTTCACTTTTCATGTTATGCTACAGTCGTACCTTATAGAACTATGTGTGTGTGTGTGTGTGTGTGTGTGTGTGTGTGTGTGTTTGTATCTGTGCATTGAAAGAAAGTGGCATCAAAGAGAGCTGGAAATATGAAGAAATAAAGAGAAGAGACATGCACAGTCACAGATACCAATGTATCAAAATGTTACTGTAGTTTTATCTGGCTCATGAGATTTCTGATGACTTTATTTATTCTTTAATGTTCCCTTCTACAATGACCATGCTAGTTTTATTGTTCAAGGACTATTTTAAAATTACCTTATATTTTTCATTGTAAAGTTCAACACATATATTTAGAGCCCATCTTTAAAATCATATGTAAACATCAACTTTCGTTATTCTGGAAATTATTATAGTCACCTACTTGTAGAACTTTGAGGTTCTTATTTTATAATTAAAGATAACTTCTCAGTGAATAAACATTGCCTTTGAAATAAAATGTGTATATTAATTATAGCTTAATATCACTTATTTATACATCCTTACAAGTGCCGAAAGATAGATTTTATCATATATATTATTAGAGTTCAACCCTACCCTATTTTGACTTATTTATGCTTTTATTCAAGGGTTTCATGAATGTATTATTTTATTAAATGCAATAATTTTTTGTAGTGTAACATATCCTAAATATGTGCTCTGCAACATATTGTATACAGATTCACACAATAAAGGCATATATCAAATGTAATGGAAATTCAGGGTCAATAAAGATGGCATCTAGGTTATTTATTTATTTATTTATTTAGCATTTTATCTGGTCTTGTTTAGACTTTGATTCAATTTCTAAATTGAAAAGCCTATCAGGGCCAAAAATTCCCTTGGAAGTAATAAACCATAACACAAAGTAGAGGATAATCACAGATTCAATTTGAATTAAATTTGAGGGGAAAAAAATGAAAAGTATTAGATAAGTTTATAACTGATAAAGATCATACTATAGAGGACTGTAATTTTAGACTAACATGCTTTCACATTATTCTACAGAACAATGTAAACCTTTCCAATATTTTCAGTAAGTTGAGGACAAATTTAACATTGCATTGCAGGAAGATAAAGCCCATACAACTACATAAAATAGATTGCAGGATAATGGAGCAGACTGATGATAATTATTCTATGATAATAACATGAGGTAAAAATATTTATTAAATGCTTATCTATATTTTATGCAATGTGCTCAAAGACACATACATCTGCATCTACATCTATATCTATATTTATATCCACAAATACAAACACACTGCCTGAGACACATATACCTGTTTAGTATCTATAATAATAAAAGCATAATATACTAATCAGACTGGACAGCCAAACAATCTTCCGGACGTCCTTCCGAAAGACCCTCTAGATGAAGCCGGGGCTGCGAGGGCTGATCTCCTTGCACGAATGTCATGCATTGGGCCTCTAGTTATATATAAAATTCGTGCACTGGGGAGGAGGGAAGCCCTCAACCTGTCCTGCATCCTTTTTCAGTCTGGGAGCCCTTGGGGGATGTCTAACAAATGCCGGGAGCGGGCCTAAGCTGGCAGTTGGACATCTTTGGGGCTGCCTGGAGGCGGGAGAGGCTCCCACCACCACTGCTTTGCTTGCCAGCCATGAGCCCAACTTCTGGCTGAGCAGCGCCCCCTGTGGGAGTGCACTGACCATTAGGGGACAGTTCCTGCATTAAGCATCTTCCCCCTGGTGATCAGTGGGTGTCATAGCGACCAGTCATTCTGCTTTTAGTCTATTTGCATATTACTCTTTTATTATATAGAACTAGAGGCCTGGTGCACAAAATTCTTGCATTGTGGGGTGCTGCACCCTCTCCAATCCAGCACCCCTCGGGGGATGTCCAGCTGGCAGTCAGACATCCCTTTCACAATCCTGGACTGTTGGCTCCTAATCGCTCACCTGCCTGCCTGCCTAGTTGCCCCTTACTAATCCCTGTGCTGGCCTGGTTGCCCCACACAGCCTGCTTATTCAGTCATTTTGTCATCTCTCACTAACCCCTTTGCTGGCCTCGTCATAGGCAGCCATTTGTGAGGGTGTGAGGGTCAATTTGAATATTATCTCTTTATTATATAGGATCTTATCTTATAAAAGAGTAATATGCAAATTAACCTCAACCAAGATGGCTGTGGCCATGGAGTGAGCCAAGGATAGATCCCAGATTGAAGAGGGTGCAGGGTGGGCTGAGGGCTAATCCTGCCCCCTCATGCACGAATTTTGTGCACTGGGTATTTAATATTATATATTATTTAAACTCCCCCAGAATTACTGTTTTCTCACTGTTTTTTACATAGGAACTCTAACATAGCTCGGTTAATTAGAAGTTCACACAGCAATGTTGCAACTCATTTGAGGCACAACAACAAAAATATGAATATAGATATATAGTGAAGAGAGTGAGGAAAATAATAGCCTAAGCAATGTAAATCTGAGCTAGGAAAATAGCCATAGGAATAGATAAGAAATAATAGATGATAGAAGTTCTAAAACTTTAATGTCAGTAGCTTTAGAGAGAATGATTTTGAGAAACCAAGAGATGTTCAGGATCATTCCAAATTGTGAGGGTGTATTACATTGAGTGGCCAGATTATTATGATCTCTGAACACATATTAATACCACTCAGTGTATATCCTATGTAATAATAGGCTAATATGCAAATTTTCCCCTTGCCCAGGAGTTTGACCAGCACGCAAGCCAGCCAACCGCTCATGCCCCTTCCACATGGCCAGGCTGGTCAGACATCACCCATGCATGAATTCATGCACCGGGCCTCTAATACACACACAGAAAGAAACACACACACACACACACACACACACACACACACACACCCTGAGTGGCCAGATTATTATGATCTCTGAATGTATATGGATATAATATCTTTGAATATAATATCTCTAAAAATGTGGAGAGAATGAGAAGATAATTTGATGCCTGAAAGTTTGAAGAAAAAATAAATTAATATCTGGATAATTTGTGTGTGTGTGTGAAAAGACAGAAGGCATAGTCAATTTTCAGTTTTAGATACCAAAAAAAAAACATCCAGGTCGTAATTTTTACAACATGAAACTTGACCTCAAGAAAGTAGAAGCAGATAGGATTGGAAAGAAAGGAATGACAGCTTACTATTACACAATTTAATTCAGGATGCAGAGTTACTGAGATGGTAATTAAAACTAATGTAGTAGTAGTATATAGGAGGGAGCACATAACAAACATTAGTGGGCCAAAAACAATTAACTGAGGAAAATCTGCATTTGGAGAGAGAGAGAGAGAGAGAGAGAGAGAGAGAGAGAGAGAGAGAGAGAGAGAGAAAGAGAGAGACCTGGAAGGTGAGACATAATAGAAACATAAGTGTTAAAGGCTAAATTTACTAGGGAAACACACATAGCTTGAAACATTTTAATAGCTAGAAAGAAGGAAGAGGTAATACAATAACTTTAGAGATAAAATATGAAGGAGTTACCTTTTTTCAGTATGATACTGGGTCATGGACATGTTTTTATGGTTAACTAATGAATAAATTGGTAATGGGAATATTAAAAATGCAGACAGAAAAAAAGAGCCAATTGATAGAGTAGGATCCCAGAAGACAAGAGAGTAAATGAGATTAAGAAAAGAATTATTGTGTTTTGACTTAAGCAGAGGATCTATTCATTTTTCTGAGACAAAGGTGAGTATAAGTAAAGATATACCAGGATAAGAGGAATGAGACATTCCTATTGCATGTCATCATCAAATTAGATAGATAGAAAATAGAAATTACTGACATCTGAAGAGAAAATTAGATTTTTAGATTATCATTGAGGGCTTATTTAAGAAAAAAATGTGTAGGTTGCATAATGCAAAATGTGGAAAGGAGCCTTCAGAGATGAGTTAAGATATACTACATACTTGAGTCTCATGAACTTTCTCCAGGCCATTATCAGTATTTAACATGCACGGACCATAGTTATCACAAAGTAATAGGAATATATTTTAGGAAAATATTTTTAAATTATCCATAGGCTGTATACTTATTTTGTTCATAATCCTTGCTTAAAAATAAATTTAAATTTGCCATTTGCCATAATACCTTCATCATGTAAGAAGCTAAGGGAGGATAATATTCTGTCAATATTTGCATATATATTTTCAACTTACTAATTCTTTCAACATGTAATTATTGAATGCATTTATCTCTGTTCACACTTTAAGTGTTAAGAATGAAAAAGCAGATGTCTGACATCTCATAATGATTATAAATATCAGCTACATCTTTAAACTCAAAATATTTGATCTGTGCCAGATTTTACTTTAAATCTCTAAGCAAAGGTCAATATTTACAGGATTAATTGAACTCATTTATTGATTATTTAGGTGGTGATGCATTTTCTGCTAATTTTTTTTCATTCATTCTCTTATTTAATCTTCAAACTAATTTTATGAGGCAGTATTTTTATTTTCCTCATTTTATGGATGAGGAAATCTACTTAAAGAAGTTAATTGCTCAAGATATTTTGGCTAACGCTGATGGAACCAGATTGAACCAAGGTCTTTGTGATTCCAAAAGTGGTATATCCCACTAGATAAATACTAAAGAAAATAAAAGGTAGGGAAAGCTAATAGAAAATATAATGAATACCTCAGGAAAAAAAAGGTAATATCTGAATTCAACTACATTTCTGAAACTAAATACAAATGAACAAGCACAATGCCCTTAGATTCAAAAACACCACTTACTGAGGAACAAAACACTCATGCTTTCAGCAAAGCTAAATGTTGAGTATTTGGAACTTCACCATCTGTTCTGACTCCATAAAAACTGCTAGGTTCAATTTTAAATTAAAAAAAAACAAAGAGTATCCATTTAAATATATATAAAAGCCTAATATGCTGTGCCTAACATTTCCTTAAACTGTTCATCCAGTCGCTATGACACACACTGACCACCAGGGGGCAGATGGTCCCATCAGTAGGCTAGCTTGCTGCTGGGGTCCAGGTGATCTGAACTGGGCAAGACAGGCTGGACAGGCCCTGGAGCCAACCTCCTGCAGTCCCTTCCCGGCCTCTAAAATATTTCTTCTAATTAATATACTCACAGTGTATGCACCAGGCCTCTAGTTAAACATAATGGCTAACCAAGATCATGATTCCTTTTTTTTTTTTTAAACTGTAAACAATATAGATAACCCCTTGCTGTGCATCTTCCAGTATTGCTTCTCTCCTATAAATGTTTCTAACTCTCTATCTCTCTCCTTTCCTCTCTGTAAAAAAATCAATAGAATATATTTAAAAATAAAGTGGATGCAGCATTTTAAAAAAAGTAAAAAAACACACACAATAGAGGTAAAACTAAAGTGATAGGGTAAATTTTGCTAGCAAATATTAAGGGAAGAAAAGCTAATGACATAGAAAGCACCCTAATGTAGCCTTATCCAATCATCCTACTAGTAAAAGAGTAATATGCAAATAGACCACACCTCCACTATACCCACCAGCCACGCCCACCAGCCACGCCAACTAGCCAATCAGAGAGGGTATGCAAATTAACCCAACCAAGATGGCTATGGCCACAGAGAGAGCAGGAGGGATGCTTGGGTTGCCCCTGGCAATGGAGGAAGCCAAGCTTTCCTCAAACCCTCGCCAGCAGGCCTCCACTTAAGGGAACAAAGTTTCAGTGTCTGTGCCAGCAGAAGGCTTGGTTCCACTCCAGGTAACAAAGTTTCGGTTGTAGAAGATAAGTAAATCCTAGAAACCAGGGCCTCTGTTTGGGTTGCCTGGGGACATGGCTGACCTGTAAACTCACCCAGGCTACCCCAAGCCCCAAGGGAACACCCACCCTGATCCAGAACACCCTTCATTGCAAACCAGTTGACGCCCACCCATGCACCAGGTATCTGATTATATGCAGATTGACCATCACTCCAACACACAAGATGATTGCCCTCATGTGGACACAAGATGGCCAGCCCAAGATGGCCAGCAGAGGAGGGCAGTTGGCATGGACCAGGCCTGCAAGGGAGGGCAGTTGTAGGTGATCAGGCCAGCAGGTGAGGGCAGTTGGGAGGAATTAGGCCTGCAAAGAAGGGCAGTTGGGGGTGAGGAAGCCTGCAGGGGAGGGCAGTTAGGGGTGACCCATCCCACAGGGTAGAATAGTTGGGGCAAACAGGCTGGCAGGAGAGCAGTTAGTCATCAATTATGCTGGCAGGAGTAGTTGGGGGTGATCAGGCTAGCAGGGAAAAGTAGCTAGAGGCAATCAGGAAGGCAGGCAGGCAAGCAGTTGGGAGCCAGCAGTCCTGGATTGTAGAGGGATGCCCGACTGCCCATTTAGGCCTGATCCAGGTAGGATCGAGCCTAAACAAGAAATCAGACATCCCTTGAGGGATCCCAGATTGGAAAGGGTGCAGGCTGTGCTGAAGGACATCCCCCTCCCCTGTGCATGAATTTCGTGCAATGGGCCTCTAATAAGTTATAATTGCCTTTAACTCCTATTCCTATTGCCCATTATTTCTGTGTAGTTATAATTCATTAAGAGCTATGCCAGATTTTCTCTCCTCTATTTTTGCTACCACTTTGAGGACAATGGTAGTTAAGGTAAGGTGAAAAAACACAAAGGACTAGCCAAAGGACAACAGCTGAAGCAGCTAGTGCCACAAAGAGATCCAGAAGAGCTTGCCTCTGAGAAAGAGAAGATTGCCAAGAATGAGTAAAGAAAATGGAACTTTCTTCATCTTAGAGCTCGTTACACACAAGACTTCAAACAAGTGATTAAAAGTCCACATTCAATGCATTTTTGGTTCAATTATTTTTTTTAAGAAAATTGAGAGATTATGAGTTTGAAATAATTTGTCACAGATAAGTTAGGCTGCCAAACTGATTAAGATTTTATAATGTTTTGGTCACATTGGAATTAAGTCTCCTTCCAAAAATATAAACCAAATCTGTAGGCAGCTGGAGCAGATTGGCAGGCAAGTGCCATCATGGGTCTCTTGGTATTGTGCAGTGCTGTATTTAATGCGAAGAAAAGCACAGAGCACTCATTTGTACCATGTGCAGGATGATAAATGGTACCCGAGGGCTGAAGATTGGTACAGAGACCAGCACTTTCAGGTTCTTTGAATCATCTTTGTTTCACTTTTTCTTTGAGAGGTTTCTTCAGAAATCTCTTAAGGGTTGAGGAGCATATTAAGGTATCATCCCAGAATTCAAAACTTTTCTAAGATTAAAATGAAATACAAAGAACCCTTGAATAAATAAGGCATGGCAAACTGAGTTATGACTTAAAAGAAGCAAGGTAGACTTTGAGCTCAGAAAGGAACTAGGAAAGACATAGAAAACTTTATTTGAATAAAACAAAATCTTAAGAAGAAAATCAGTTAAGAAATAGATAAATCATAGCTCTCAAATTTATATTTTAAAATAAACCATTATATTAAAATTTGTACTTTTTTAATGAAATGTTTGAAATAAACCCCAAATTTCAAAAGGTTGCAATAATGTCCCATTATTTTTCAGTGGGATAGATTAACTCCATTAGAAGTAACAGTGCCAAATCAAATGAATGAATTAAAATTGTCATGTTCGTAAAAAAATTAAAAAAGATAAAATTATGTGTGTGTTTATGGAAAAATGAACGTTAAAATAAGAAGCAAATTATAAATTTAAACCGCCAAAATAATGCCAAAATCTTGCTATCTGAATACAATTTAGGCCACTGAAAATTAGCAGAAACTAAATTACACTGTAAAAGAAACACATTTCTTACTTGAAGTAGGTGGTAGGCACATAAAATCTTGCACCTTAAACAAAGTGGTGAAGTTTTAAGAATTATTTATATGTGCCATTTACAGTTTAGAGGTTAAAGGTAGAGACCAATTTATAAAGCCTCTCCCCCACAACCATCCGTCCCTAGTATGTATTTTATTTAAATACTGAATTCTAAATGGGCACATGCACCATAATCTTACTAACTAGGAAAACTATTTAAAGATTTATCCAAAAATTCACTGTATACATTTCATCACCGCATGCATAAACTCAAAATCTAAATAAACTGGATTTAATAGACACTATACTAGCTAGAATATTCCTGGAAAAAAGTGAGACTCACTGACCAAATTAGTGCAAAATACAGAGAATTCATTATATCACATGACTGGAATTAGGGTGGTAAAACATTGATTGTTTCAAAGATCTCATTAAAGTCAGTCTTTTAGATTTGTTAGGTATAAGCCTTAAATTGGCATTAAAATGGGTACCTTAAGATTTGGGTTCATATTCAGGACAAATGGGGTCCAGAGAAAGAAATAAACTATTTTTTTTCTTAAATTACTTGTTTGGGAACCAAGAGATTTACCCAATTGCCCAATGCCTACACTGAAGTGCAATAATGCATAAAAAATAATAAAAATAATGTTTTTGTTGGGATATACCAGAGAAAGAGAGAGAATAGATTTGTCTTGCTGAATGAGAAAACATTTCTAACAGGGAGATCTGAATATTATTTCATGAATTAAGGAAGTTGTACATCACCTGGAATTGATAGTGTTAAAGTTACTAATTGCAGATACTGTAGCTGATTTAAGACTATAAGGAAGTAAAGCAATCTCCTATATTATTTGGCATATTTTTATTTCCTACATAATCTATTATTTATCCAGCAAATATTTATTGACTATCCATTATATACCAAGCATTACAAAGACGTTTATATTTAGACATAAACTCAAGATAAAACTGTGGGTATATCAATTCCTATTTTTCAATTTCTGGAAATTGAGGAAAGTGTAAAATCAACTGGACTAAATAAAATAGTATATTTCTATTTTCCTCCCTACAATGAAACGGAAAAAAAAGGAAAGTTTTACAGAAAACTAGAGACAGCTGAATGTTTTAAATAGAGAACAAAAGTAATAAAAAAAAATCCACTTTAACTGGCCTCTAAAACTCAGGGTCATAGACATTTCAACCTTATTACATGTTTTGTGAGAACTCACATTAGGCTTAATCTAAAGAAGTAAATGCTAATTTTGTCAAGTGCTTAAGAAATAAGGTTAAGAAAATGCAGAAAATAATTTACATTAATGGTCTAGATCTGAGAAAATTTCCAGACTGCTGACTTCACTGAATTGCGGACTCAGAAACACACTGTAATAAGTAGCTCCCATAGCAGGCACACTGAGTAACTTTTCAAAAGGCAGATGAGGAATTTGAAACCACTTTGGATTTGACTTTTGGTTGAAATTTAATTGAAAAAGTTATGGAACTGAAGATAATGGGAGGAAGCAGTATATAAAATCATCTTTTTCTTATTGTTGTATCACATGGCCTTACTCATCACCTTCCTGAAGGACCATATCATTGTGATGGCCTGATGTCTTATTTACCTAGGATAACATAGACGACTGTATTTTTCCATGTATAAGGCGCTATTTTTTTTTCCTAAAATTGTTAGACTGAAAACTGAGGGAGGCCTTATACATGGAAGTCAGCCAAGAAGGGAGTTATGCTGGTGTAGCTGCCCATACCTTGTCAAACAGGCTTCCTCCAATCACAAGCCTTATTGTTACTGATGTCAGTTAATGCTATATTGAAGGTGGAGGTAGAGAGTGTGCAAATGCAACAGGGACTTGAGTGTTCTGAGCTATTAAAGATGTCAAAAAATAGAAAGATAAATACCTATAAGCGGTTGTCTTCCTTTGCAAAATTCAAACTGAATGTAATCAGCTACCAAAAGGGCATGGAACTAGTGTTGCAGAGAGACAGTTTGGACCTCCTCCCATTGAGCGTATGATATGACAGTGGAGGAAACAGGGAGAACAACTCCTTAAGATGCCAGAAAAGCATAAGGCATTAAGAGGAAAACCAGCAAAATGGGCAAATTTGGAGCAGAGGCTTAAGACTTGAATTATGGAGCAGCGCCAGAGTGGCTTATGTGTGTCAACCAAGCTTACTGAGAGTCAGGCAGGAATGTTTACAAGTGAAATGAATATTGTTGACTTGACAGGAAAGGGAAAATGGTGCTTTAATTTCATGAGGAGAGAAGGGTTGGCCATGAGAACATGAACAAAGTTAGCTCAGAAAATGCCACCAGTTTATGAGGATGACCTCACACATATAGACAGTGACTCAGAAGACAGCAGTCATACATTACAAGTTGAAATTAATATGTCTGGAACTAATAGTGATGAAGAAAAGAGCAGTGATGCAACAAAAGCTGAATAAAGTGATTTGCCGCATAATCTCATAGTACTGGTATATAAACATTATCTGCGGTAATCACTAAATAAAAATGTGTTCTGTTTTATGTTTAAAATATTGATCTCTTAGTTTGGGGTTGGAAAAGTGGGGGGGTCTTATACACGGAAAAATATAGTACTTATCAATACATTTCTAAGTTAAAGTAATGGGGCTGAAAGCAAAGATGAATGGTTCTTTTAAGATATTGTCCTGGTAGACCAAGGTTTCAGGTTCCATACCCCATACCCCACCTACAGGAGGCAACCAATGAATGCATCAATAAGCAGAACAACAAATCCTTGTTTCTCTGTCTTTTTCTCTAATCAATAAAAATTAAAATTAAAATTAAAATTTGTATTCAACACTGTCTTGTTAGTAAAAACGTGACAGCTTGTACCATTGTTTCCTTTCTACTTTCTAGACAGTCTTATACTTCGGTTGAATATTTATGATTAATTAGAAATGGTTTAGTAAATTACATGAAGGAACAAAATGTTATATGACAAATATTTATCAGAAGTATCAAGCTCGCTCCATTGTCTTTAAAATTAGTAAAGCTAGTCCATTATTAGTATACTTGAAATACTTTAAAAATACTACTTTCTTACAAGTATATATCAAAGATTTATGCATATGGAGTAAAAGGAAATAGACTAAGTAATTTGATTTTTTAGCATCATTAAAATTATCTGTGAGTTGAAGGATCACACACCTAACAAGATATATCAATTGCATTGATACTTATAATACATTTTGTAAGTATTTTACAACCATTGTTTAAATGTAAAGACTTTCACCAATTTGAATCGACTACCACAATATATCATAATCATACCAGATTATATCTTAAATTCACATATTATTTGTTATATTTCAAATATTTTATATGAATAAGAATCATTCTACTTAAAAAAACTCACAGTCAAGAGGAAATAATTCTAAGTAAATAGTTAATGAAAATACATTTAGAAAATGTAATATTGCTTGCATATACAATGTCCTTTGGGAATAAAAGGAGTAAAGTGACTAGCATAAATTTGGAGAGATGCAATGTGCACTGAAATGTACAATTAGAAACTATTATTCATGAAAAAGTAGATGGAAAAATGAATTGTAGGTCACATGTTTTTGCATATAATTCCTCTATTCTTCAAAACATAAATATATCCCTTCTCACCTTTTTCTTTTTTTTCTCTCACATCAATGTTTCTGTCTATTTTCACTTTTAATGAAATTTACTTTAAACCTGCATTTTCTTCTATGTTTGAGTTTATAATTTTACACTAAAAGTCCAGCATAATTTTAGTTATCAAAAAAACCTAAGATGAAACTTATTTTTCTAATACTAGAAACAAAAGTGTGGGTAAGATTTTAATTTCTTGATAATATACTTGTGTTTCCAAGCTGAAAAGTAGTAACCAATGGCTAAATCTTCACCTTACTTACAAGCAAAGATTTATCAGTTACAAAGTCATAGTAGAAAAACAGATATAGCACACATTTAATGAAGAAAATGCCATAAAACAATAGGTGGTAATTATTATTAGCCTTTTCAATGGTCTGCGACTTCTTCCACATTTAAGACAAGAGGTGGGAATAATTAAAAGCATAAATTATTCTTTCAAAAGAGAGCCTTTAAAAATGATAAGAGCTTAAAGGTAAAAAGTAAACACATAGACCACTAGAAGAATATTACATTAAAAGTTAATCTCTCATCAAAGCCGGTTTGGCTCAGTGGATAGAGCATCGGCCTGCAGACTGAAGGGTCCCGGGTTCGATTCCGGTCAGGGGCATGTATCGTGGTTGCGAGCACATCCCCAGTAGAGGGCGTGCAGGAATTGGCTTATCGATGTCTCTCTCTCATTGATGTTTCTAACTCTCCATCCATCTCCTTTCCTCTCTGTAAAAAATCAATAAAATATTTAAAAAAAAAAGTTAATCTCTCCTATCCCCAAACACCAGTGCCGGAAACCAAACACTGTCTCACTAATAGATGTGAACAGGAGACCAAAAGGTTGGTCAACCTTAATTGCTCTGAAAGGTCAAAGCTAATCACTCACTATTTGTTGAAAACATTGTTAGCTAAAGCAGCCTCTACCTGTTTGTTTCATGTTAATTTCTGTTTTGTTATTTCCTGCCTAAAGGCTAGGGGTATGTCCCAAAGCCTTAATAAAAGGGAGAAAAAGGCCAGAGCAAGGGGTAGTCCTTTCCACTAGAGCAGCGGTTCTCAACCTGTGGGTTCAGACCCCTTTGGGGGTCGAACAACCCTTTCACCAGGGTCACCTAAGACATCCTGCATATCAGATATTTACATTATGCTTCATTAGCAGTAGCACAATGACAGTTATGAAGTAGCAACAAAAATAATTTTATGGCTGGGGTCACCACAACATGAGGAACTGTGTTAAAGGGTCGCAGCATTA
Source organism: Lasiurus cinereus (assembly GCA_011751065.1). NCBI lineage: Eukaryota > Metazoa > Chordata > Mammalia > Chiroptera > Vespertilionidae > Lasiurus > Lasiurus cinereus. Next base: position 8,139,742 of record JAAGEH010000426.1, read on the forward strand.
GAAAGGTTGAGAACCACTGCACCAGAGGAAGGCTCCCGCCTGGCCCCCAATATTGCCAAATTAATATTTTCTAGTCTCTCTCTTCATTTGCGTGCAGCCTCCTTTAGAACCCAAACCCTGAACTAGGAACCCTGAACCACAAGGGACGTGGAAAGAGGCTCCCACACACCAGGTATGAGTTTCTCTCTCCAGACCTAACTAATTACTACCTTCACTTCTAAAGTTTAGGGTAATTGTCTGACTTCAACTAGAAATAAAATTATAGAATTTCAGACCATAAAGAAACTATAATAATCACTACCCTGCTGCCTTCTGTCAGATAATATATATATGTCATAGAAATGTTAAATGATTTACCCAAAGTCAGCTGCTGACAAAGCTCAGGGTTTTTCTGAATTATTCAGTTACTTCTTATACTTGGGTGGGATCATTTTAACAATAAGAGGGATTTTAGCCCATGAACAGACACCCAGCATACTTGACCCTTATTATCTTTCTTGACTTGAGAAATAGACTACTGCCCCAGTCAGTTAACTTCCAAGATTTATATCTATAGGAAGGATTATATGAAAATTTTAATGTGAGGATACCTGGCAGTGTAAGAAAAAAGAAAACACTTAAAGAAAGTTACTGTAATAATGATAAATTGGTTTTAAGAAATCTGGTGAGAAAACATCATAGTATCCAAGATGAAGTCTTTGGTAGTTCATCATATATAATATTTAATCCTGTTTAGTTATAGTAATTTAAAGAGTTTCAGAAGATAGCATAACTCTGAATATTATAAAAAATCAAGTGAATATGGTAGCATTTGCCTCAATAGAAATACCATAGTTTTCTCAGGTATCTCAACTGATAAATGATGAAACTTGATATGCAATCCCAAAGATAATTTGAATTATTTTAGGAAGGGGCTGTATATGAATTCAGACATTCTTTAAATGTAAACTACCAAGTTGGTAAGAGATACCAGGAACATTATTTCGATGGTACAGGACCAGAACCTAGTATTCCAACAACACTCATCAAAGGGCATTATAATCCTATTATAAATGGCTGACAAATTCCAAACCTCCTGAATTATATAATCTACAAGGCAAAAAATAAAAAATAAAATCTCTTCAGCATGACTTTTTTATTCAAGAGCTCATTCACTGCCAGCCTAATTAGAACTACTATAGAAGTTCATCAGATAGAAATCTTAGTTCAAAGCAGTGCTGTGAAGGTCTAGAAGGTATGCAAGTCTCAATTTCATAGCACTTCATTTTCAATTCCTCTTGCATTAGAACATGCTAACCCAGCACTGACAGTCAGAAAGCTACATCAAGACAGTACATGATTCGGATTCAAATAAACCCTCTGACAGGTTAAATCACTGTCTGGTTCAAAGCATTTGTGGGAAGAATTTGACTTCGACATTAATATAAGGTGAGGGACAGAAATGTCTTTGTTCAGAAAGGAAGCTGCTGCAATTGTATGCCTGTGTATTAACGGAAACTACATTATAAATACTGAAAGTGCTGAGTTCTTATTTGGTGAGACAATAGACTTTAAATAGCATTGGCTTTCTATTATCTGCATATATAAGTGTTGGTTATGTCTTTTTATTTTTATTTTTTTAGCTATTTGATCAATAGACAGATTCTCAATCATTCTTAGCCTAAGTTTCTTTATGTGCAAAGTACAGGTGATCATGGTATAAAAAGCTCACAGAGTTGATGAGGGTTAAATAAGAAAACACATGCAAAGTGCTAAGAAAACAGAGCTGTTGCTCAGTACAGGTTAACTATTATAAAAAGATATTAAACAATTTCAAGTAAAAGGAGAACCATTGCTTCTATTCAGAACTTATATGTTTGTTAATTTACTTAGATTGATTTATGTATGAACTATGTATTTATTCATCCATTTGTTTATTTACTAGAAACCCAGGGCACAAATTTGTGCACAGGTGGGGTCCAGCAGGCCTGCCCCTATTGGGGCTAATCAGGCTGGGCTGGCTGGGCAGAGGGGCCACAGGAGTTTGAATGGCCGGCCCTGCCCTCAATTGGTATGTGGAGTGGGCAATTGGGGCAGGGTACTGGCCTTGGGAAGGGGCCATGAGCCATTGGCCTGCTGGTCCCACCCCCTGGTTGAACTCCTGGTTGAACTCCCTGTTAAACTCCTGGTTGAGGGGACAATTTCCATCTTAGCCTTTTATTACATAGGATGTCTTTCTAGTCTTTAGAGAAAGTGGGAGAAAAATATACACTATGTGCAATGAGAAAAAAATAAAGTTTCTAGTGGTTGAGAAGCACTAGTTCAGTTCATTGGATATGTGAGTAAAAGGTAGGAAGTCAGGTGACCAACTAATGTGTACTTGGAGATGGACCAGTCACTGGATAACATTATTTGCTGGGAAACAGATTGGTCTTGCACAAGAGTGACCCTTTCTGTTTGAAAATAGAAGTACACTACATATTCTAAGTAGTCATTAAATTGTACACATATTGATAGAATGCACTTTATTTTACTTTTCTTACATGAAGAAAGGGTGGCCTTAAAAATAAAATACTATATATTTGTAAATATGTTTTGCTTTTATATTGCTACTGTAGAGAAAACCATTTTAACTCCTGGGTTTTCAAAATCCTATGGATATGGCAATCTCTTCTCACTTAGCTGATCTCAACTATTACCACTCTCATTATAATCGATTATAATCATCATAATCTAGGTAAATAAACAGGTCTTTCCATTCCTCAGATTAGCTTCTAAGCCTCCACACTTTTTCTATAATCTTCACATGAAAATCGTCCCCACAAAATTCCCATAGTTGACTATTAGTTGTCATTTGTTTTAAGGAAGTATTCTTAATTAAAAAAAGAAACTTTTCCTGATTTCATGATATAATTTTACCTTCTGTATTCACTCAACAAGATTGTTTATTTTTCATTGTTTTTATCACTATGTGAAATGATCATATTCATACAAGACATGTTTATGATGTTTCCTTGTATTATTCACAACACTATACACCTGCACTAGATTACAGTTGTTAAGTAAGGCTGAATTAATATACGATAGAAAGAGTGAATAAACAATAACCAGAAAGAAATGAGCAAAAGAAAAAAAATAGAGTCTACATTCTGTGTTATCATCAGACAAAGACCTACATTATAGATATCCTGTTTGTTAATCAAGGTCCTCAATCCTTTTTCCCCATTCCTCTTCTAATTTACCATTTAGTCTTTAATCTTTAAAATTTTAATCTTTAATTTTTAACTGTTCCTTTTCTTTAGTGATTGCAATTCCCTTTATTATCTGTGTGCTCTGATATTTCATAGACTCTGGTATTTTTATTCTGATAATACTATTTGGGTATATGAAGGTTGTCATTATTTTTATTGTTTATTACCATTTTTAAAGTTATTATAAGGCTAATGAATTTTTGTTTTTTTTTTGTTTTTTAGGTATTATCAGAAATTTGTTTTTACCCACACAACAATCCAAGCAGTAATGTTCTTCAAAAGAGTCCTAATAGCATATCTTAAAAGTAGATGAGGGAAATTTGAAGACTAAAATGTGAAGAGGAAAGTAGATATGTACTTAGTCCTGAAGGCAAGCCCTTTCTCTTTCTAACCACCTCCCAATCCCAGGTGCTAGATTGTTTCTTCTAGTCATAATTGAAAGATTTCTCCTACCTCACTAACTAGCCTAATCTACTTCAAGTATACCTCTCTTTTCCAATTCTTCTCTGGAGTCAAACCAAAAAAATAAAAAAAGTTTTATTCCCTTAAATGCATTTATCTTCTCTTTATCTCTTTTCTTATTTTAATTCATATTTTATTCTTATTAATTTATTATTTTAATATGCTTTTATTGATTTCAGAGAGAAAGGGAGAAAAAGAGAGAGGGAAGCACAAATGATGAGAGAAAATCATTGACAGATTGTGTCTTGCATGGCCCCCACTGGGGATCGAGTCCGCAACCTGGGCATATGCCCTTGATCAGAACTGAACCACTACCTCCAGGTTCATAAGCTCAACCACTAAGCTACACCATCCAGGCTGATGTTTTACTATTTAACATGTGTACATGTTTGCAATTCATTTTCTATAGATTTTTGGCCTTTATCTTTTCATTATTACATTGTTTCAAACATTGTATTTTATTGACTTGGATATCATATCTCCTTTATCTTAATTATATGTTTTTACCTTTTGTGTTCTTTACATTTTAATAACATTTTATTTATTTGAATGTATTAATATTTATAGAAGGTTATTTTGAATGATGCATCTGTATATAGGTTTAGCTATATATCTATTCAAATGTGTGTGACTGTAATTTTGTTTCTTTAACAGTAATTTTCTTTTATCTAGTCTATTTATTTACACACACACACATATATTTCATTGATTTTTTTTTTACAGAGAGGAAGAGAGAGAGATAGAGAGTTATAAATATCGATGAGAGAGAAACATCAAAGCAGCTGCCTCCTGCACACCCCCCGCTGGAGATGTGCCTGAAACCAAGGTACATGCCCTTGACCAAAATTGAACCTGGGACCCTTCAGTCTGCAGGCCGACACTACTGAGCCAAACTGGCTATGGCTTATTTAGTCTATTTCAACTTTGACAATCAATTTACCTCTCCCTCTTCTTTGTGCCAATGTATTCTATATAATGTATTTCAACATACATATGGACAGAAATCAAATTAGTATACAGGTAAACATAATATATTTATCTTATTATTATGTATATATTTATTTTTTCAAAACTAATTTTACTGATTTTATCACATTGGGGAGATTTTAAAATGGAGATACTGTATCATATTATTTCATATGTGTCTTCTAGAAAGGTCACCTATGAGAACCTAGTACTCATTTTGGGAAACATACATTTAATGTTCTTTATGCCCTGTGGTAGATAGATTTAACCTCATGAAATATTTAGTCTTATACAATTTTATGATTTTCATTCTAGTTACATATGATTACATTTGTAATAGATGCTTAACTCCTAGAACAGCCCACCTACTAGTCTTAGAACATCTTGGTTGTGAAACACACGCTGAATCTGGTCCTGAATCACATAAATCTACAACAGACGAGTTTCCCAAGCACAGTTAAATCATACCCTCTAAAATCAGGTGCTGGATCTGGAATGATTGCTTCCTGTGGCTACTGCTGCAAAGTGGTCCCTAAAATATGGGAACAACTTTGAGATTTACTAAAATTTAGAAGGCTTTTAAGAGTTAATGTGCAGGGAGTTCTGAAACATGTGGCTAGAGGCAAGTGGCCACAATGATAAAAGGAGACCACAGTATTTTAAAAACCTTTCTACCTTCCCATGTAATTGTACAGAAACTTACTACTATACATTTTTTTTCAAATTTTATTGTTTAAGGTATTACAAATAGTAGTACATATGTCTCTTTTTTTTCCCTCCCCATTGACCTCCCTCCGGCCTCCTCTACCCCCAGCACTTGCCTCGTCTCAAGTGTCTTGAGTCTGATGGTTGTGCTTATATGCATGCATACAAGTCTTTCAGCTGATCTCTTACCCCTCGCAACCCTCCCCTATCTTCCTGCTGTAGTTTGATAGTCTGTTCAATGCTAAGTGAAATAAGCCAGTCAGTGAAACATAAACATCACATGGTCTCACTCATTTATGGATACTAAAGAACATTACAAACTGTTGAAACAAAAATAGTCAGAGACAAAGAAGCATCGGGGCACTATACATTTTGAATTGTCATTTTTATGTTTTTTTTATTATTTTTAGAGAGGGAGGGAGGAGGACGGAGAGAGAGAAACAGGAATGTGGGAGAGAAACATCAATTGCTGCTTTCTGCAAGCCTCCTATTGGGAATCAAGCCTGCAACCCCAGCCTATACCCTGCCTGGGTATTGAACAGGCAACCTTTCTGTTCACAAGGTGATGCCTAAGTAACTGAACCACATGGGCGAGGGCCACTGTCACTTTTAATGCACATTGTTTCTGCTTTAATAATAAAAGTTTCTCAAAGATTATCTTTACACGTATTACATTTTTGTGCCTGGCACTAAACTAATTCTGGGCATAGACTATAACAGGTGCCAAAATATGTGACAAAAATAAATCACAGTATACTATTATTTGAATTTTAATCCTTTATAGTTGCCTACTTAACACTAATTGTAATAAGTTAGATGCATGGTATGAGGAAGGAAGGAGCCACATGTACAATGGATAGAGTCATTTAAAATCTAAATATCCCAAGTTACATAGAAGGCTTAGTCTAGAGTATGTTTCTAATTAGCTCTGTGATGGTGTTAAGAATACTAGAAAATCTAAGTCTCAAAGTATCTGTGCTTATATTTGCAATAATACTGACACTAATCTATATTTAAGAGGACTATAATGATTAAGAGGACACATTAACACCTAATACATGTTGCTGGATATGCAGTGACACCTAATAAATGGATACAATTATAATGACATTTTATATAAATATAAAGTAACTATTTCAAAATCATGTCTCTAATAAAGAAAAAATGGAACAATATTTATCATAAAGCTAATGCACAAATTTCATTCTATAAAATAAGTGTTGTGTGTATTTTTTAATTCAGTGGCATATAATAAAATAAAAAAGAACTGGGAAAATAGAACAATTTATTGCTATCTTCCTTATTTCCAGTCTTCAGCTCCATTGCACATTGTATCACTATAGAGATTAATGTAATGATAAAAATAATAGAATTCTCATAAAGTGAAGCAACTAATAGTCTCATCTGATTACTTGCTATATCAAGCAATAGGGAAATTTCCTTCAAGGTTCATGGGAGTATTTACTGACATCACTACTCAAATAGCATTCTTCCTATACTGACTTGGTTGGTAATATTACAAAGACTATGAATTAGGGATTTGAAGGCTTTGAAGCCCTACCTTACTATTTCCCATTTATTAACTGCATAACCTCCAGGGATAATGCCTTAGTTGCCATATCTGTAAAATGAAATCAAAAACAACAACAAAATTAGTTCAGGTTTATATTCAAAGTCAAATGACCCAATTTTGTTTGTTCATTTGTTTTTTAGATTCCACATATAAGTGAAATCATATGGTATTTGTCTTTCTCTAAGTCCATTCTTTTAATTATTATGATTTAACATAGAGGTACAGATTTTTATTAAATAAAAATGTGTATCATTAGGCAATCCTAATAATTATCTGAATAATCCTTTCTGTCGCTCAGGAAATCTGTGTTTACAAATACAGTTCTTTCCCCTAGTCAATTAACTCTTTCTTTTAAGTGATGCCATAGTACATCTGGGCATCTCTAATTCTTATTTCCTTTTTGTGTTACATTTCAATTCTGAAAAAAATGTCTGTCACTTGTTATGTTAATAGTGAGAATATAATTTCATAGCAACACTGACATTTCCATACCATAAAATTTTATCGTGCTTTTGCTCTCTTTACCTAGATACAAGGCAGGGAAGATTTTGGAGCTAGGGAGAATTATTATTTTTTCTGTAAAATATGGGATTTTTTTCCCTCTGTGTGTTTCTTCTGAAGAGGACATATTTTTTGTATTATTAAATTTAATTGGTAGATTTGCAGAAAAACAAAGCCAACATGTATAAACATAATAAACCACATAAAAAGTGTTCAAATCAACCTGTTTACTTCATTTTATAGCATTACAAGTTAAGCTCCCTATAAAACTGTCCAATTTCTACATTCACACATACTTCATAACCTGACATTCAAATAGAAGAAATCATGCTTCTGGGACTAACAAAGAAATAAGAAGATAAACAGCTGATAAAAATATCATATGTTTCATATAAAAAAAAGTTGTTGGCTTGAATATTCAATGTTTTGCTGGTATTGTCAGGAAGTTAAATATTCTACATTTCATGCATTTTAGATGGTGTAATTAATTAGTACATATTAAAATAAGAATAAACTCAGTGTTCCACATACTCACAAATGTAAACCTACTATTGCCCCATCTGTATATAAGTAGGACCATTATTAGAGAAAGATTCTTGAAAGTAAGGACTCCATCAGAAATTCCTCTTAACTATTTAAATGACACAAAAACAATAATCACACACAAAAAAAATAAAACAAAACAAAACAAAAAGCAATACATGTAGGTTATTGGATTTACCTTTCACAGGATTTGATGAACTGATGTTGTTTTTAGAATTAACAGATTACCTAACATCCTATAGACAAAAGCATAGTCTGCCTCTACTTTTCAGCCATGATGGTGACAAGTAAATAATGTGTTTGCAAGCAAACACATTCCCAATGATAATCATCCATGTGCTCACAGAAGAACACACAAGGCTGGAGCATACAATCTCTATCATACCTCTGAGAAAAAAATTAAGTTCAGTATTAACCCATTAATAGGTGCTTAGTTTCTTGGAATCTGTTTCCTAAAATAGTCTTTTCCACTGAGTGGATACCTAATAATATGAAAATAAAGCCTACAGCTGTCAGGAGCATGTTTTTCTCCAAAGGTATTATGATCCAAAACATGCAGGATATTAAAAGCAAATCAACCATAATATAGTAATAATTTTTCCTTTACTTTTGATTTGCTTCATCAAGAAAAACTTATGATAATTCTCACACTATCAATTTATATCTGTGAAGCAGATGTAAATACAAAGACATTTTAACTATGAATGAAAAGAAAAAAGGTGCTAAATAATTCTCATTTGAGACATTACAAGCACAGTGCTTATTTTTGGATGAATTTTTAATAGACTCCCAAATCACTCTTACAATAGACAGACATTTTAAAATATATTTCAAGGAGGCACATTTTCCTTTATCATCACTCATCTTACTGGATGCCAACAGCAAAACATCTGGATGAAAAGTGAAAATATTCAACAAGCTAATGGGAAGGGCTGTCCACAGGAAGCTTAGCAATTGGATATGCTTACAGCTCAACTGCAAGAAATTATACAAGAATCATAATTTTAAAATATAAATGAGACTATATCACCTTCCTGATTTCTTGCTGCATTTAAATAAAATAAAATAGAAATTCCTTACCTAGCCCTAAAATTCCCTGCCTGACTACTTTAAAAGTCTTTTTGATGTATCTGTTCATTTATTTATTAACTATTTCATCACTGTATTTTAGAATCCAAATGAGCAGGGGCCTTATTTTCTTACCAATGCCTCTCTGCCCAGCACATAGAAGAGATCCTACTATTTATAAGAATTCAAAAGTATCTGTTAAATAAGTGAAATTTTTAAAATGTAAATTTTAGACTTATAAAAATTAAACTCAACACATGTTGATCAGTTTCTGTACAGTCTATCCTATTTATTTTTAATTAATTATTCAGCTCTTTCCTCTCATTCTTACTCTTTAAAATTATCTAGACTATCAAACATACATTGTTTCAGACTAAGAATAATTTTATCAAATCAAGGTTAAAAACAATATTATTGTGATTGTTATTTAATTTTTGTTACTATTATAGATGTATTTTGGAGGGAAAAGGTCACTTGATACTTACAAATCTTATTATCCAAAAACAATATTTTTATAATTTATCAGCTTTTATTTATATTTGGCAGAAAAGTTTTTAGTTTTATTTATAGGCAAATTATCACAAAATCATCATTTTGTTATATTTTAAGTACTCGTAAATGATATTATTTTAGACATTTTCTTCTTATGAGTGGTTCTTTCTTATCTATCCTTGAATATCCCTTTCTTTTACCAGACTAGAGTTATGCCAGACAAGTTTTAATTTTTTAATCAAAGGACCAATTCTTGGCTTAATCAGTTGTGTGTTTATTATTTTAACTAATTGATTTCTATTTTTATTATTTGTCACCAATTTTTTGGTTGAGATTGTTTTATTTTGTAAATTATATATATGAATACAAAGATAATGTATTTTATTTAATTATTCTTTTAAAATTAGAGATGTGTTTCTGATTCGAGTTTCACTGTATTTAAATTTGGTATGTAGCCGAGACCGGTTTGGCTCAGTGGATAGAGTGTCGGCCTGCGGACTGAAAGGTCCCGGGTTCGATTCCGGTCGGGGCATGTACCTTGCTTGCGGGCACATCTCCAGTGTGGGGTGTGCAGGAGGCGGCTGATCGATGTCTCTCTCTCATGGATGTTTCTGACTTTCTATTTCTCTCCCTTCCTCACTGTGAAAAATCAATAAAATATATTTTTAAAAATATTTGGTATGTAGTGTTCTGTGTATTACATAATATAAATATTCTGTACACATCTTTTGATTTTCCTCAATTCTCTAAAGTAACTTTCATTTAATTTTTATAGATTATATAAGTTTTAGATTATTAATAGTATAAATTTAGAAATAGTTTTATGACATTTTCATGTGTTAAATAATATAAATATCTAATTATAGATACGAAGGTGTAATCTATAAAGAATAAAGAGGGAATGTGTGTGTGTGTGTGTGTGTGTGTGTGTGTGTATTTATGTGAACACAATGTTAAATGTCACATATCCTATTGTCTTAGCATTTTAGGTAAAGCCCTAAATCTGAAGAAAATGTGTAATATATACAGCTACCCATTTCACTGCGTAAAGGTTAGGGATACCAATGTTTTCACAGTTAAAAATCCTATAAAATAAAAGAATAATATGCAAATTGACCATCACTCTAACATACAAGATGGCTGCTCCCATGTGGTCAAAGATGGCTGCCCCCATGTAGACACAAGATGGCCACCACAAAATGGCCAGCAGAGGAAGACAGTTGTGAGGGACCATGCCTGCAAGGGAGAGCAGTTGGGGGCAATCAAGCCTGCAGGGGAGAGCAGTTAGGGGTGACCAGGCCAGCAGAAGAGGGAAGTTGTGGGTGACCAGGCCTGCAGGGAAGGACAGTTGGGGGAGACCCAGGCCTGCAGGGGAGGGCAGTTAGGGGCAAACAGACTAGCAGGGGAACAGTTAGACATCAATCAGCCTGGCAGGGTAGTGGTTAAGGGTGATCAGGATGGTAGGCAGAAGAGGTTAGGGGCAATCAGGAAGGCAGGCAGGCAAACAGTTGGGAGCCAGCAGTCCTGTATTGTGAGAGGGATGTCTGGCTGCCCATTTAGGTCTCATCTTACTGGAATAGGGCCTAAACAGGCAGTTGTACATCCCTCAAGGGGTCCCAGATTGAAAAGGGTGCAAGGTGTGCTGAGGGCCACACCTCCCATGCACAAATTTCATGCACCATATAAAAACTCAGTGGCCCTAATACTGTTACTCTGTAACGGCCTATAATCGGACTTACCAAGAGGTGCATGGAGCACCTCTCAGTCCCTTTCTTTCCTCCCACAACACCCCCCTCTTGCCCCCGCCACCTGCAAGGCAGCAGGATGGGGCTCACGGCTCATGCTTCAGTGGAGCGGGACTTGCAACTCGTGCAGCGAGGTCCACAGGCTCTGATCACAGAAAGGCAGGTGGACGGGTGGGCGGGGCATGCAGGAGTAGATGGAGCTGCACAATTTTGCTGCTGGGCTTCTATTCTGTGTATAACTTAAGTTGGCCCTCCACAGTTCCCCAACCACAGAACAAAAATACAATTGTGTAAGTGGACCCATACAGTTCAAACCCGTGTTGTTCAAGTGTCTAATCTACCAGCATCCGGAGAAGTACTAGAAAATATATGTAGGGCATATTAAAAGATAAGAAACCAGTCTAGCAATATCCATGCCATTCTGATCAAGTGAAAAGATGTTTCCATCTAATAAAAGTCCTCACAAAGACTTGTGTATTAGTTTTCTATTGTTGCCATAATAAATAACCATTACCATATAAGCTTAAAACAATAAAACTGATTCAATTATAGTTTTGCAGAAGCCTGGTGCCATTTCACTGGGCTATAATCAAGGTGTTGAAAAGGCTGTGCTTCTTTCTGAAGACTCTAGGGAAGAAAAATGTATTTGCTATTGAACAGGCCACCTACATTCCTTAGTTCAGTGCCCCCTTTCTCTATGTATAAAGTCAACAAGGGTTGTCCTAGCTGCTTCAGCTCAGCAGATAGAGCAATGGTCTGCACACTAAAGTATTTCAGGTTCAATTCAGGTCAAGGGCACATGCCCAGGTTATATATGGGCTTGATCTCCGGTAGGGGGTATGCAGGAGGCAGCCAATCAATGATTCTCCCTCATCATTGACATTTCTCTCTCTCTCTTTTCCTCTCCCTTCTTCTCTGAATTCAACAAAAATATATTTTTAAATAAATGTCCCACAGGAAGTTCATTAAATAATTAAATAAATAAATAATAAAATCAGCAAGACCAAGTCAAATCCATTCTACAATCCCTTTTCTCCTGTCATTGTATTTCTCTCTGATGGTGGCCAGGACAGATTCTCTAATTTTAAGGACTCATGTGGGCCTCCCAGATATCCAGGGTAAATTCCTCATCTCATTACCTTTATTATTAGTCATATCTGCACAGTCCCTTTGACCATAAAATGTGATATATTCAACACTCCCAAGGATTAGGACATAGCTATTTTTGGGAGTCCATATGAGATGTGTCCATAAAAGAAGCAAAGGGTCTGCACATTCTAAGGTAAGGCATGATCCAGATAGTGTATTAGGTATTCTGCTGAAAGCTAAGAACGCATCCTGCAAGGAATAGGTTTATTTTGGATTATTGTTGACATGACAATGGCACAGAGCAGTTAGAGTCTGCTATGGTAAGCAAGTACTGGGGAGATGAAAGCAGGTGTTGATGACTCTCAAAGGAAAAAGACATAATAAATGTTTAACCCTGTAGTGGCCAAACTAGAAGATATTGATGATTGAGCGAGAAATGTCAGTAGATCATAACAGGATATGTGAAGGGCTCGAATTCAACAGAGTCTAGCAGTCCAGAAATATTTTGGAGTTGCAGAGAAAAAATTAAAACTCAAGGAGCAAATTTACTTTCCATGTCTAATTTTAAAGATATAATAAAGTACATGAGTTCATTAGATTAAATTTGGGAAATATTGTTTTTTTACCTATCTATCTATATAATACATATGTAAATGAGCTATTTTAGCTCACTGCAGTGACCCATTTCATAATTATTGCAAAAATTTATCAAGTGATTTGACAGTGATTGACAACTGCCATAGAAACAGTTAAAATAATTTTGTATAGATGGTGAGATACAAACTGTTGTCAGATATTAAACATATTACTAGGGTTTCCCCTTTAAATGTATTTTGAGGACCGCCACAAAACAAACATAATGTAAAATTGGAATATATATGTATATATGTATAAATATATATAGATATGTGTGTGAATGTGTATACTTAAATATGCATTATATGTTTTAAGATTACATGAGTCCATTTAGAGCGTTGAAATATAATGTTAACACATAACTTAAATAACATACCTATAATATTTAATATATTAAACAAAAAAATTCTAATGGTTTTTCATGTCCAATTTCCCAAAGTGGCCACTTTCTACGTAGAAGTCAAGTCATTAATATTCATAATAGTTTGAATTTTAAATAACTATAACCCTAAAACAAGTATTTTACAATTTGTATGCAAACCTAAAACATTTGTTTAGTTTGTATTTTAGAGAAACAAATATATAGATAGGAAATTAAAAACTCTTCAATTAATAAAAATTATTTTATGCTGATTAGATACTTATCTTCAGAATATGAGTGAAGAGGTTAAAATCTTAAATAAAGCTATATCATTGAAATTTCAATTTTCCTCAAGTCTCTATGCTGTCCATTAGTGTATTTCTTTATAGAGTCAAATGATCTATTTCATAAGATTTGAATGTTGAAATATTAAAATACATTATTTGTAACTGGAATCAATTGAAAAAAAACTTGACCCTTATCCACACTGATGTGACTCAGTTAGTTAGAGATTAGCCTCATGAACCAAAGATATTGAGTTGGATTCCTGGTCAGGGCACATACCCAGATTGTGGGTTCAATCCCTAGTCAGATTGTGTGCAACAGGCAAACAATCTCTCTCGCCCTTTCTCTCTTTAAGTATCAATACATGGGGGAAAAAACACCACACTTACCTGAATCTAGTTGAAAAATAAGTTCTGAAAAGAAATATCAAGGCCTAAATTCTATTCTTTTGTAACTTTACATTATTAACACTGAGTTTAATGACTCTAATTACCATAGCTAGTAAAATAGAGAGGAGGAAAATATTACTTTTTCTTCTTAATATTTACCTAGTAGAGTTGCCATATTGTTTTTTTTCAAGTATCTAACAAAAGTTCCAATTAAAACCAGAAGAAAAAAATACACCTATAATTTGAAATATGAAACTAACCACTGACTTTGAAATCTTATTTTGCATTTCCTTGAGATTGATGCTTTTCATTTAAATAAATCCTACACCTTACATATAACCCAAATAATTTATAGCATTCCAAATTGAAAACAATTAGTACTCTGCTTTCCTCACTGGGCTTCTGCACAAATAAAATGAGGAAATATTTGGAGAAACCATTAAAAAGTAGAGAGTTGTTTTATTTCTGAGTTTTTCAACCAGAACTACAAGCTGAGCCCTGATCTATACTTCCATGGGAAAACGTTTAGCTTATCAAGAAAAAATGCCCCATGCTTCATACAGATATAACTTCCTTAAAAGTATATTGATACAAAACATATTATTATTATTATTGATGGATACCTAAGAATAATAAAACTTCTTTCACAATATGACTTTGTAAGTAACTGTTCAAACTTTTAATGAACTCATATCAATGGGACATTTAATAATTTAGGTCTTAACTTTACTAGAAGGTAGAATCATGAAGATGCATTTAATTGCTGTTAAAAGCTTGAAAAATTATTGACTATGTTTTAAAAAATAATAATTTCTGCAAGAAAATTATGCAACTTCTCATGCTGAAGTCTTCAATATTCTGAATATGTATTAAGGTTTAATTGATTTGAAGATTGTCTCTAATATGAAATATAAATGTTACAGTGAAAATGAAACTTTTAATAGCTGCCATAGAAAAGCATTAAGCTTTTAAATTATTTTTCCCCAGTTCCTAGAGTATTGGATATGCAACTTTAAAATATATAAAAACAAAAAGTGCAATATTCATTTCAGCAGAGGAGAGAGGTTTAGGGAGAAGTTCTACAATAACATAGTCATATGCTTTGCTTGTCATGTAAGTAAAAGGATGATGTCGTATGCTCCAGCATGCTCCTGACCTCCCCAAGAAGAAGGCTAGCATCACAGGCTCCTTCAGATCTTGCCCTGGAGCTAAGGCTGTATTTAATACCTGCGTGAAATTGTTGTGACTGTAGGTAACAGCTTAAGGGGCACATTAAAGTGATATAGATGTCCTTCCAATAAGCGGCAGGGGGTAAGAACTATTCACCTTCAGGGAGAGATTTTCCCATTCCATGCTCTTAGGAGGAAAGTCTGTCTTATTCCATTATCAGTCAGCTATCTGACCTTATGCACTTCTGTGCATGTATATCAACAAAAACACAATGTGGAAATCATGGAGAAGAAAACATTCAAAGAATGTGAAGAAACACAGAGGTCAGCATTTTCCACATTATTTCAACTGTATACTGCTTGCAAAAATTCTGCATTAGATTAATTTGGAAAACACTGCATTCTCCATCCCTTTTTCTGAGAGCTTTCACATTAAAATGTGGAAGATGCTAAAATATCTATGGTATAAAAAAAAGCCTATAATTAACCATTTTGAATCTATTTTTTGTTTCAGCACAGTATTCTTTTATAGTGGAAACATATATTAGCATCCCACAGAGGTGCTCTCCATAGAACAATCTCTGCTATAATTATACATGATGTTTATTTTATAATATATAATATTAATTAATTCTACTATGGTCTCAAATCTTTTAAATGCAATGGATAGTTTTAAGAAGTAAAACAGTATAGCAATATTCCTTAAAAATAGTCATAGTAGGATATGGTTTTGTAATAAAATTTTTCAAAATATTAAAACCTGCAACTATACTTTAGGTGGGAAAACAAACACATATACAACAAAAACTAATGACCCAATATTTTATTTGTAAGACTGTTAATTGCATTAAATATCAAAAAATCTCATTTATTATGTATAATTCTAAAGAAACAATCTAGGGTTTGGTGTGAAAAGCAGAAAGGGAAAAAAAAAAAGACACCACCTATGCCTAGTTTCTCATTCTATATAGTTTGTTAATACCATTTGACCCTGTTTCCCACAGTACTCCCATATCAAATCTTGCAGTGCACTTTTAAAAAATGCTAATGCTATTATAGAAATCTAAAGTAAAGTAAGTTAATCCTTATGGGTAATACCTTAAGTAGATTAAGTACTCAGTGGTGTATATCTTTGGAGAGTTAAAATACAAAGGGTACAATTATTAAATATAACTTCACTTAAAATGGCAGATTAAAGACTAAAATTCTTATTTTCCTATTTCTATGAAAGGTAACTCTAAATATAAGGAATAGTTAGGATATTTGTTGAATTTACTATGCAAATTAATCCATTCATTCAGAACTTTTAAAATTTGTTTACTACACTTTTTTTGGGAATGGTGAGTGGCACAAACAAAATTTAATTATTAAAATTCTTATTTCATCTTTACCTTTAATTACTTACTTTGGTTCTTAGTCCTTATTGTCCTTCCACCTCCACCAAAAAAAATAAATAAAAATGGGTGGGAATAAGAGAAATGCACAATGGACAGGCTATCTCACCACTAGGGGGTGGTGTCAGTGCATGCCAGAGCCAGAGCCAAGATTTTAGTTTTTGAGGTTGTAATTTTGTACTAAAATATTTTATTCTAACCTTCCCCACTTTCAGGGCATTTTATGTTTAATATGACTCATCAGATATACAATATATATATATACAATATATATATAATATACTGTCATTTATTATCTCTAGAACAGCCCAAAGACTAAAATTTCAACATATATCACAGTACAGAATAAGTTTCACTTAATTTTTATTGCATTGTTACTAGCTAAAAAAAAAAAAAAGAAATTATAAAGACAAAAATATCAAACTAGTCTTCCCTCCATATGAATATACTTCTCACACTTCATAACAATGCCTTTGACAATCACCTTTATAACCAGAGACAATAAACCTGTCTCCTCGGGGTTCTAGAGGAATCCTATACACTAACTGAAAGGTTAAAGTCAGTGATGCACGGGCAGCCTAAATAGCTTTCTTAGACAGTGAATAAAGAAAAATTGATTTCTTTTTTTCTCATGGGAATGGGGATCTCCAAAAGGTAGAGCTACATACTACTGAGCCAAAGGGTATTGGGTCCATGATGCCCAATATACTTAGGCCCCATCCAGTTTGGCTCAGAGGATAGTGTTGGCCTGGAGACAGAAGGGTCTCAGGTTGAATTCTGGTCAAGGGCATGTACCTTGGTTATGTGCACATCCCCAATAGGGAGTGTGCAGGAGGTAGCTGATCGATGTTTCTCTCTCATCGATGTTTCTAGCATTCTATCTCTCTTCTTTTTCCTCTCCCTTCCTCTCTGTAAAAATACAATAAAATATATATTTAAAAAATACACACGCGTGTGCACACATACACACATACACACACACACACACACACACACACACACAGGACAGTGACACAATGAAGGGTATAGAAGAAACAACAGGAGGGAGCAGAGGCTGGGCTGCTTTGGCTCACTGGGAAGCAGGAGAAAAGGGCCTGCTGCTGCCCATTGCTCCCCTGATTGCAAGTCTCCTGGAACCCCTTGGAGGGAAGAAGCAGGGAAGGAAATGGTTCTGGCACGCTCTGCAGGTGGAAATCTTAGGGGAGGGCTCAGGGAAGGATCTCAATAGAATATTCATCAGCTTTTCACCTGATCTCTTTCAGGGTTATGTTGGTGTCCAGACAGGAGGGCATTAGTCCATGCAGGGGACTGGAGGCAGCCATAGCATCACTTGAGTGGTTTTGCTGCTTTTCTGGGCCCTGTGCTAAAATATAAGTGAAGCCCAGATGTTATCTTGAGGAGGGTCTCTATCACCTGACCAGTGATTTGAAAGATCAGGAGTCCAAACTGATGTGCTAGGGGTGGACTGTTTTCCCAATTTTGCCTCTTGCTAAGCATTCAGGGATTTCTGCTCTGGTGAGTTTCTGTATCCAGTTCATTGTCTTTGTTCTGCTCATGTCTGTATAACTTAATTTTCTTTTAAAGAAGAGGTTTTGAGAATTCACTTAAGTTTTCATAGAAACTGGAAAATAAAACATCCTATTCTTTAAGGCAGTTTAGTATATTGCTATCAGGGATATTTTAAATTCCAAACCTGAATTCTAAACCAATAATGAATTAAAAATATCTAGATTGTATTTAAGCGAGCTTATTAGTAGTAGGATAATACTAGTAGTAGTAAGAAAGTAAATGTTAAGAAATTAATAGCAGTTTTTTGAATTAACTGCCTGTTTCACCATAGAAGAAAATGGTTCAAAAAGGGCTTAACTGACTTGAGAAGAAAACAAACCAATTATAAAATGTACATTTGAATGCACCAGTAAAAAAAATCCATACCAAGGACTTATTTTAGGAATATGTTTATTGGGCTGTGAATGTATACATGCCTGCAGTCTATTTACACTTAGCTAGGTACTGGGAAAAGCATTCTCTTCTTCAATGCAGATTTTTTTCACTGATAATATAGTATATGTCTTAATATAGATAAATACATATTTAAAATAATGGCAAAGCATTCTTTAGATATGAGCTTCTATTAATAATTGCAATCTTGCACTGAGATAACACAATGAGGAGAAACTGGTACCGAAGAAAAGGCTGCAGAACAAAAATTTATTGTATATATTATGCAAATATAAAATATTAAATGTTCTAACATCTTCAACCACAGTGGAAATAGTGTTTAGCATATATTACAGTTAAGACTGTCAGATTTAGCAAATAAGAATGTTAATACTGGAGACATATTTATACTGAAAAACTTTTGTTTTTTATCTAAAATTTCAATTCAGCTGGGCATCTATATTTTATCTGGCAATTCTAGCTACAGTATAATGCATGGCAAATTGTAAGCTGATTACATTTCTTTTTGTTTTATATTTCACCAAATAACAAATAAGAAGGATTTGTGATGATAGCAGAAAACTCTAAAAAATAAAATTAGTATTGGCAAGAGGAAATAAGTATGTTTTATGTTAGAATTAACAATATTTTTTACACACACACACACACACACACACACACACACACACACAAGCTGTAACATACTTCAATGTTTTTTGTGCCTCTGCAGATATTTCACCATTGGGAATCTTCCCAATACTTAAGTCGTATGACTTTTTAATTTAAAAACAAACAAACAAAAAACTCTTGGAATTGCATCTATAAAAATAGTTGACTCCCAACATCTCTTAGAGTTAAGTATATTTTCTTAACTAAAATAAAATTTTCTGAATTCTACTCATTGGCTTTAGTTTAGCTATTTGTCTGTATTCTTGTTACTTTCAGCAAGTATAATTTTAAAACTTGTTTTTAATATTTTGCCTTTCAGTCTAGAACCTTAAAGAAATATCAATTCCATAATGTTAGCAAACGTTCAGTATCTGTTTAATCTGTTCTTGGAAATACAATGACTATTTCAACCCACAGCACATTTATCCCAATCATCACACAATAATCTACATCTCATTACTGTTACTCTAAAAATTGAGCAATTAGTTCATCTGATACAAGGGATGAGTAAACTCTTCATTGTCATGTATTTCATAGGAAAAAAACAACAACAAATAGTGTGTAAAGTTTTATTATGTGCCCAATACTATGATAAATAATACAATGAATCACTATATTAGTCTATTTATAGTCTAGATATAAGATGTGCATATTGACAGTATTGCATATGCAGTTTAATTCAAATAACAACACTATGAAGTCGTGTTTTTTAAGTCATTATGTTTGATAAGAAACTAAACCCTAAAAGGTGAGGAACCTGAATTCCAGTGAGTAACATAATTGGGATTCAGAGGAGCTGGGATATAAAATTGGGTCCTAAAACTCTAGGTGCAGCCCAACATGGAACCATTAAACTGTAAAACAAAGCGCATGCTGAGATCAAGTGATGTGGCAGCCTCTGAGTGGTTCATTCTCTCCAGTGTGAATTTTTTAGTGAGAAAAGTAATATTCCATAAATTAAATGATAGATAACAAAGGACATATTTTTTAGAGTAACCCGCCACAAAATCACTTTTCTGTAATGTACAAGCCAGAGACAATTTAAGAGGCCACCTTTCAGAAGAAATGGAGAGTCAGAAAAACAAAAATGAAATACAGCAGGAGGCTGAAGAGCTACATCTGAAATTTTTCCACTGAACTTTTATTCTGAATGGAAAATAGATATTTTTGAACACTTTGTGATTGAGATAGGGATGGTCTCTATTTTAAAAACTAACCTCATTATTTACAGAGCAATGGAATTCTTGGTAATATGTGTACTAGCAACATCCTAGATATGATATGCATGCTCAACATCACTTTCAGAATGAGAACAAGAGAATTGAAGAAGAGAAGGAAGTTCCAAGAAAAGTACAGAGAGGCATTGCCTGGTCACTCATGACAGAGGATTTTACACAGAAAATATTTACATATTTTTTATACATGGGTTATATTGATACTATCTTTGCATAATTATTTAATACTAGAGGCCTGGTGTATGACATTCATGCACTGGGCAGCAGGTGGGTGGGGGGAGGTGTCCCTCAGCCTGGCCTGCGCTCTCTCACAGTACAGATCCCCTCAGGGGATATCTGACTACTGCTTAGGTCTGACTACTGACCCTGCTTCCGTAGTGCTCCTGTCACTGCTGTGCTTGCCAGCCATGAGCTCAGCTCTGGTTGAGAAACACTCTCCCTGTGGGAGTGCACTGACCACCAGAGGGCAATTCCTGCATTGAGCATCTGCCCCTGGTGGTCAATGCATATCATAGCGACCAGTTGTTCTGCCATTTGGTCGATTTGCATATTAGGGTTTTATTATATAGGCTATGTTGTATACCAAGAATGGCTTAAATAACTAATTTAAACCTCATAAAAACCTGAATATAGTATTACACTCTCCATCTTCAGATGAAGAAGTTGGAACAATTAGAATTCATGCTCTTAAGTAGCAGAATCAGATTCAACCTCAAGAATTCTTAGCAGCTTTTTTATTATCTTCTCCTATGCAAAGACTTGCCATAAATTGTCATTCATTAATTGTCATGGCTTCCTCATATTCCAGATTCATGATTTTCCAAAACACATACAAGTGGAAATGTTTATTATGTTTATTATTTCTACAATTGCAGGAATTTGGGGAAACATGGTATAGATTGAAGAAATTGGGCTTGTTTATCAAAGGCAGCTGCTACTACAATACAAATACTTTAAAAAATTAACTAAACAGATAGTGTCAGAGGAAAATAATGAATTTTAATTGTACAATATGCCTCATCCCTTGGTGAATTATTACTACAATGTATTAACCTGAAGAGTTAAAAATTCTCAAAGTTAAGAATAGAGTGGAAATTTGCAGAGTGCTGTAACCCAGGTGCAGGTTGTTACTGTAACCCAGGTGCAGGTTGTTAGTGTGTGTGGTGAAGACAGCCTGTAGTCAAATTGCGGAAGGAGACAAGGTCCAGATGTCTCAAGAGAGTAACCCAGAGATAACCAATAACCGCCAGCTGCATCCTGTTATTGTAATACTATAAAAATACCCTGTAACTTGGTTCGGGGCTCTCAGCCTCTGCTCTGCTTTCAGAGTACGTTGTGAGCCCCAGCATGCTTGGTGAATAAACCCTTTGCTGTTTGCATGAGAACGTCTCTTGGAGCCTTCCATTGAGCGGCAAGCATTTCGACCCTTACATTTGGAGGTCCCACCGAGATCAGCTCAGGCTGCTCTGGAAGCCCCCAACAGACGCTTCTCGGGGTAAGTACAGGCGCCTCTAGATACAGCGATCGCTTAGGTTCTGGTTGAGGCTGGCAAGGTGGCTGTTGGTGCGGAGCGTGAGCTTCCTCCAACTGCAGCTGACAGATGTGTCCGGGAGCTGCAGGCCACATCCCCGGGGGACGCCCTGGTGGAGATAGGGGAGCTCCAGGGACGCCTGGATGTCTCCCATCTGGTGAATTCTGATTCAGTAACTTTATTGCCAGCCAGGTCAGTTTTGCCGGCTAATCTGTTTTGGTTTCTGTCTGAACGTTTTGTGTCTGTGATTATTGTTTTCATCTTAATTGTTATTGTCTGTTTGTCTGCTATTATGGGTCAGACCACCTCAACTCCCTTGTCTCTAACCCTGGACCACTTGTCGGAGGTAAAGGATCGAGCACAAAATCTATCCCTTATTATTAAGAAGGAGAAATGGCAGACTTTCTGTTCTGCTGAGTGGCCGACCTTTGACGTTGGCTGGCCACCAGAGGGCTCCTTTCATCTGTCCCTCATCAGGCAGGTGAGAAATGTAGTCTTTCAGCCTGGTCGACATGGTCACCCTGATCAGGAGGCCTATATTTTGGTTTGGCAGGACCTCTGTGAGTCTCCTCCCACCTGGGTATAACCTTTCTTGCCTCCCGACCCAGTTCCCGAGTCTTCTGCCTCAGCTGTGATGCTCCCTATGAAGCCCACAGCCCCTACTCTTTACCCTTCCCCTCCTCCGGTTCTTCAGGAATCCCAACCTGATCTCATCCTTCTTGACACCCCTCCTCCTTATCCTCAACCTCAACCCCCTCCCTCTTTCCCCGACCCAGTTTCGCCAACTTCCTCCACTTTGTCCCCTCCTCAATCCCTTTCTGACTTCGCAGGTAGTGGGCCAGCTCAAGGGACACGAAGCCGGCGGGCTCAGAGTCCTCAAGAAGACCCGGATGTGGCCGTGACTCTGCCGCTCCGTCCCTATGGGCCCATGATAGATGATGGGAATGGTGGGGATATGCCAGCTTTACAATATTGCCCATTTTCTTCCTCTGATCTGTATAACTGGAAAAATAATAATCCCCCTTTTTCTGAAGATCCTACCCGACTGACAGGACTCGTGGAGTCCCTTATGTTTTCCCATCAGCCAACCTGGGATGATTGCCAGCAGCTGTTGGGCACCCTCTTCACCACTGAGGAAAGAGATCGGATACTCCTGGAGGCAAGGAAAAATATCCCTGGACGAGATGGGCGCCCGACACAGCTCCAGAACATTATTGATGATGTGTTCCCTCTACACTGACCTAGCTGGGACCCTAATACTTCTTAAGGTAGGGAGCATCTGTCCGCCTATCGCCAGGCTCTCGTGGTGGGTCTCTGCGTGGCTGCTAGGCAGCCTACCAATTTGGCCAAGGTAAGAGAGGTGGTCCAAGGACCTAATGAGTCTCCCTCAGTGTTTTTAGAAAGACTGATGGAAGCCTATCGGAGATACACCCCCTTTGACCCTCAGTCAGAGGAACAAAGAGCCTCTGTAGCCATGGCCTTTATTGGGCAGTCTGCTTCAGATATCAGGCGCAAGTTACAGCGCCTGGATGGACTGTAGGACTTGACCCTTAGAGACCTGGTAAAAGAGGCGGATAAGATTTTCCACAAAAGGGAGATAGAGGAAGAAAAGGAGCAGGGAAGAGAGAGAGGATATGAGGGACAAGAGGAGAGACAAGGCATTGACAAAAATCCTGGCCACAGTGGTAAAAGGCGCAGGATCCAGACGGGATAGGAGAGACAGTAAGGGAAATAACCTGGGCCCATGCCGCTGTCCAAACCTGGACCCAGACCAGTGTGCTTACTACAAGGAGAAAGGTCATTGGGTAAAGGAGTGCCCTAAAAGGAAAAACTCTCGGGCTGCTCAGCCGGCGATTCTAGCCCTGGATGAAGGTTAGGGGCGACGGGGCTCAGAACCCCTCCCCGAGCTCAGGGTAAAGTTTAATGTGGAGGGGACCCCCATTAACTTTGAAGTGGATACAGGGGCAGTCTATTCTGCTCTCCAGGCCCCTCTAGGTCCACTGTCCAGCAAAAGATCATTAGTCAGGGGAGCAAATGGAAGCAGATATCGTGCCTGGACAACGAAAAGAACTATGGATCTGGGAAGAGGAAAGGTCCAGCACTCGTTTCTGGTAATCCCTGATTGCCCAGCCCCTCTTATGGGAAGGGATCTACTCGCCAAATTAAAGGCACACACAGCTTTTAACCCCGAAGGGCCAGAAGTGGAATTCCTAAACCCCTTGGTAGAACAGCCAGCAGTTGCAGCATTAACTATGTCAGTAGAAGATGAGTATCGGCTATATAGCTCCCCGAGGGAGCCCCTGGGGCAAGAAATACAGCCATGGCTTGCGGAATACCCTGAGTCATGGGCAGAAATGGCAGGATTAGGATTGGCTGTTAACCAACCCCCAGTAGTTGTAACTCTAAAAACCTCAGCAACTCCCATTCGAGTTAAACAGTACCCCATGAGCAATGAAGCTCGAAAAGGGTTTAGACCCCATATACGAAAATTACTTCAGTTGGGTGTTCTAAGACCTTGCCAATCGGCCTGGAACACACCCCTCTTGCCTGTCAAAAAGCCTGGAACAAGAGACTATCGCCCTGTGCAAGACTTGAGGGAGGTAAACAGCAGGGTACAAGATATCCACCCTACTGTACCTAACCCTTATAACCTACTGAGTACTCCCATTCCTGATCGGACTTGGTATACTGTGCTGGACTTGAAAGATGCTTTCTTTTGCTTACAACTACATGACAGCAGTCAACCCGTTTGCCTTTGAATGGACAGATCCCGGGGCAGGAATCTCAGGGCAGCTGACTTGGACGCGTCTGCCTCAGGACTTCAAAAATTCCCCCACCATTTTCGATGAAGCCCTCCACCAAGACCTGCGCCTCTTCAGCACCCGCCACCCAGAGGTAACCTTGCTCCAGTATGTGGATGATTTGTTTTTGGCAGCATCCACCCAGAAAGAATGTGAGTACGGGACCCGCTTCTTCTTGCAGGAATTGGCACGGCTAGGATATCGGGCCCCTGCTAAAAAGGCCCAACTATGTAGACAAGAAGTAACTTTCCTGGGATATACCCTCCGGGGTGGAAAGCACTGGTTAACCGAGGCGCGGAAAAAGACTGTTATGCAGATTCCTGTACCCACTTCCAGAAAACAACTCCGGGAGTTCCTGGGAACGGCTGGGTTCTGTAGACTGTGGATTCCGGGGTTTGCGTCATTGGCCACCCCACTTTACCCACTTCTAAAGAGTGATGCAGAATTTTCGTGCGGACCAGAACAGTAGCAGGCTTTTGATTATATCAAAAGGGCCCTATTGTCAGCTCCAGCATTGGCACTCCCCGATGTAGAAAAACCCTTTACTCTCTATATAGAGGAACGGAAGGAAATAGCTCGAGGAGTCCTAACCCAGACTTTGGGGCCCTGGAAGAGGCCAGTGGCCTATCTGTCCAAGCGTCTGGACCCCGTGGCAAGCGGGTGGCCCCGCTGCCTGGAAGCTATAGCTGCTGCTGCTCTGTTGGCCAAAGATGCCGATAAATTGACTTTGGGACAAAAATTAACTATCATAGCCCCACACACCCTGGAGGGTGTCATCAGGCAACCTCCAGACCGATGGCTCTCAAATGTACGCATCACCCATTACCAGAGCATTGTGTTGGATAAAGACCGGGTGACTTTTGGGCCACCGTCCACTTTAAACCCCGCCACCCTGCTCCGGGACGAGGCTGCAGACCCAGTCATGCACTCTTGCCAGGACATCCTAGCAGAGGAAGCTGGAGTTCGCCATGACCTAAAAGACCATCCGCTACCTAACTCGGAGGTAACCTGGTTCATGGATGGCACCAGCTTCCTGCAGGACGGTAAGAGACATGCGGGGGCGGCGGTAGTCAGCAGGACTGAGACTATATGGTCGGCAGGGCTGCCAGAAGGAACCTCTGCCCAAAAAGCAGAACTAATTGCTCTCACAAAAGCCCTGGAATTGGCTAAAGGAAAGAGGGCTACCATCTACACAGACAGTCGCTATGCATTTGCCACTGCTCACGTGCATGGGGCCATTTATCAACAGAGGGGACTACTAACATCAGCGGGAAAAGACATTAAACATAAGACTGAGATTCTTAGGCTCTTGGCAGCTGTTCTGCTACCTACCGAATTGGCTATTGTTCACTGCCCCGGTCATCAAAGAGGATCAGACCCCGTAGCCACGGGGAATCGACAAGCAGATAAAGAAGCAAGGGCAGCGGCCCTCCGAGAGTCAGAAGTTCTAGCACTAGTGACTGAGACCCAAGGAGATGATCTTATGACCGAAGCTACTGAAACTAAGGAACAACAGGCTACCTCCTATTTACAACACGTTCATCAGCTCACCCATCTGGGTGCTCGAAAAATGCAAGAGCTGCTAAGGGAGCAACCTTTTTCCCTGACCCCCACAGAAAATAAAAGGTTGGCAGAACAAATTGCCAAAGACTGCCAGGCCTGTCGAGTTGTAAATGCACATCCATCCCAGGCTCCGGAAGGAAAAAGACTGAGGGGAGATAGGCCTGGTCAATTTTGGGAAGTAGACTTTATTGAAATTAAACCAGCCAAATGTGGGTTAAGATATCTTTTAGTTTTTGTAGACACTTTCTCAGGATGGGTAGAAGTCTACCCCACCCGAAGGGAAACGGCCCAGGTGGTGGCCAAAAAGATTATGGAAGAACTTTTTCCTCAATTTGGACTCCCCCAGGTAATTGGATCAGACAATGGACCGGCTTTCGTGGCCCAGGTAAGTCAGGGATTGGCCAGAGTTTTGGGGATTAATTGGAAACTGCATTGTGCCTATGGACCCCAAAGTTCAGGTCAGGTGGAAAGAATGAATAGAACCATTAAGAAGACTCTAACTAAATTGACCTTGGAGACTGGCTTAAGGGACTGGACCTTGCTCCTACCTTACACCCTATTTAGGGCTCGAAATACCCCTTCCCCTTCTATGTACAATCTTAATCCCTTTGAGATTCTGTATGGCACTCTGCCTCCAATTTTAAAACTGACCTCCATGGTAGATATAAATTCTTTGCCTTGTACCCCCTTGATCGCCAGGTTAAAAGCCTTGGAAGGAATCCAGCAGTTTATCTGGAAACCATTAGCGTCTGCCTACCAGCCAGGGGAAACCAAGGTCCCCCATCCCTTCCAAGTTGGTGACTCAGTATACGTGCGAAGACATCAGACGCATAGCCTGGAACCTCAGTGGAAGGGACCCTACCTGGTGCTCTTGACAACCCCAACTGCAGTAAAGGTAGATGGCATTGCCTCCTGGATCCATGTGTCTCACCTCAAGCCTGCGCCGTCACCGGGATCCGGATGGATATTGGAAAGGACTGAAAACCCTCTCAAACTGCGCATTTGCCACATGGGTAGGGCTATGCTTTCTTCCCCTGACTACTAGCAACCCTCATGCCCCCTCTTCTTTAACTTGGGAGATCGTAAATCCCACGGGGCAAGTAGTTTGGTCGGTCAGGGGAACCCACACCCCGGGGACATGGTGGCCAACTTTATCAGAGATATTAAATTAATGGTCATCAGACAACAGTACACTGCCCTACAGGAACCAGATACAGATCTCTAAGATTAGAGATCACACAAAAAGAAGTGGGGAATGAAAAGTTAAAAATTCTCAAAGTTAATAGAGTGGAAATTTCCAGAGTGCTGTAACCCAGGTGCAGGTTGTTACTGTAACCCAGGTGCAGGTTGTTAGTGTGTGTGGTGAAGACAGCCTGTAGTCAAATTGCGGAAGGAGACAAGGCCCAGATGTCTCAAGAGATTAACCCAGAGATAACCAAAAACCGCCAGCCGCATCCTGTTATCGTAATACTATAAAAATACCCTGTAACTTGGTTCGGGGCTCTCAGCTTCTGCTCTGCTTTCAGAGTACGTTGTGAGCCCCAGCATGCTTGGTGAATAAACCCTTTGCTGTTTGCATGAGAACGTCTCTTGGAGCCTTCCATTGAGCAGGAGCATTTCGACCCTTACAAACCATCTGATACAAAGTGTTTCAATCACAACAGGCATCAACTTTTGAAGGATATACTGTGGAATTCTCCCAACTAAGTACTAACCAGGGTGGACCCTGTTTAGCTCCCGAGATTAGGCACATTCAGGGTGGTATGACCTTAGCCTGGGGTTTTCTCTTCACTGCATTACAATAGATAACATTTAGAATACTTCCTACTTATATGCTCTGGCCAACATTAATTTTGTATAACAGAACCATGTCCACAATATGCATAAATTAGTTTTCTCATGGATTAAAGTTTTCACTATAAGCAAAGTTGATTTTCAACCAATAAAAAAAAGTGGGGAGCAACAGAAAAACAAAGCTAATAAACTAGACTGCCAAAAAAACAACAACAGATGTCTTTCTCATTACCAACTTTCTTCAGTTACTCAAAGCAGAAAGTATACACAGTTCCCTTCAGAAACAAATCCTAAGTGAAATATAAATCAACTAGGAAAGATAAAAAAAAAATAAAAACCTGGAAAAAAAAAAGACATGGGGAAAAAGTAATTCCCAAATCCCCAAGCTGATATATTAATACTTTTAAAAAGTAAGGGAGAATTATTAGCATGGCAAAGGCTTTTAATGGTCCCTCATTTGCATTCTCTTCTTCTGTGTAAAAGAAAAGGCCTTGAGGTTTAACATAAGAGCACAGAGCCACCCAGCTAGGGTGTGTATTTTCCAGCCCCTTTGTAGTAGCTAAGGCAATAAGACCGAGTCAGACCAATCTGGCATGAAAGAAACCAATGGTGAAACAGAGTCCAGGTCGCCTTCTTCAAATCCATGTTTGGGTGTCTTCTTTCTCCTTTCTGTAAACTAAAGAACTTGCTGTTCTCACTATGGATGCCACAAATCTAGGACATGAAAGAGCTATGGGATTCAAGGAATCTGGATCTTTCAGTGTCCCCAGAAAACAAAGCTTATCCCACATGCTTTAGACTACTGACCTCTGAGCCATTTTAGAAGAAAGAAACTTACATATTATTTATATTCTTGAAATCCTGAACCTCTGTTAAAACAATTTATCATGACTCAGAATGATAAACAACAAAAAATATGGTTAGATATTCAAATTCTGATGCACAAACTAAAAATATTAAATTTAGGAGACTTAGTCTCAGAACCAACATAATGAAAGTTAATGTTCTTACATCAATAATATGCATTTTTTTAGTGTCCAATTGAAAAGTGTCAAAAAACAAAATTTTATGTAGAACACTTCACCTGAATCTCTGCAAGTGACAAATGCTGTACTTGAACTATTTGTTGTTTTCCTTTTATTATCAATGTATAAACAGATTTATCTTCAAATTAATTCCAAAACTGCCTTGCTTTTTTAAAATTAATTTGAAGAAGTGCCTGCATCTAAATCATTATTTGCCCTAAAGTAAAAGCGCTCTTAGAAAACAAGGATCTTAAAGCAAGAAATACTCAGAAGAAAAACCTCTTCAAAAGGGGAAGAAATCTATGCAGCTTTCTAAAGTAAGAGCTCCCTGCTACTTCATTAAATATTTACTTTTCACATATACAGCAGTGGTTGGAAGCATTCAGCCTTGGAACAACATGCATACAAACATAGCATGTATTAGACTCTGTGTTTTCACTGTATATTGCAATGAAATCATTTGAAATTCTTCCTCCTTGGTCTGATATTGGTACTATGTCTGAAGCTACTTAATGGGTTGCATGACCCAGGTATTGTTGTGCCTGCCCACTGTTCAGGATCCCCAAGAACCCACCAGGAAGGAGAGGAGCCCGATGCAAAAGCAAAAGAACCTTTATTCGCATTAGCACGAGCTCTCATCTCCAGCAATCACCACCCGCACAGCTGTGATAGAGAGAGAGCGTGCTCTGGTGGGCAGGGCTTTATAGCAGTGGGCAGGGGAACATTCGCGGCCCCCGTGGATTGGTCAGGGGGCAGGATCAGGGGTCTGGTTACGCAGGGATACTGAGCAGTTTGCCTAATTCCGGCTGAGTCCGCTTCTCTGCATTCCTATTGGCAGGTTTGTGCAACTATTACATTCTCAGGGTTTACAGGGAGGGGCAGCAGGGTGAGTTGCAGAATGGTGGGTACAGAACAAACGAAACATCATGACAGTAACAGAAAGAACTTCATGGACTCAATCTAATTTAGCTCTATCAGTATCAGCAAGGGGGGGACCTGCTCCTGGAAGAGCTAGTGAAAGTGACTTAGAAAAACCAACCTGATGGTCTTGAACAAAGCCTCCCCCGCAATCTACTTGTTTCTAGGGACATATAATTCTGAGCCTAATCTGCTTCTATGACTTAATCGTCCACCTGCCATGTCAACATAACAGGAATCTCAGCCCTTTTTTTCCAGTTTTCAAAAGAAATCAATATATTAGTTTTATCACATTTTTTAAGAGTTGCGGGAACATCAATAAAATAGATCGCATAGCAGACTAAATTGGCTTAACACCTCAACTGCATTATCCCTTTAACTTCAAGTACTGTATATGCCGGGCAGCATAACTTTCACTAGCTTTCAGATACAATAGCCAAACCTCTTCCCTGTTTAAATATAATTAGGGTAAGTTGCAATCTTAAAGGTTTTATAGATCAGGACCAGTGATTTTAATCAGAGGATAAGCAAAACTTATAAAATAGGTGAATAAATTAAAGAAATAATGGTAAGTCAAAATATAACCTGGTGACCTAGATATGTGGATAAAAAATAATGACTTACAAATTAATATTTAATAAAAAGTAACCTTTAGCTATCCTGGATTCAGCAGCTAAAATATATTAATACTAGAGGCCCGCTGAACAGGTTCATACACCAATGGTGTCCCTCAACCTGGTCTGCACCCTCTCACAATCTGGGACCCCTCAGGAGATGTTGGATAACCGGTTTCGGCCTGATCCCCGCAGGCCTGATTCATACAGGAGGGAGCCCAATCCTGTGCATTGAGTACCTGTCCCCTGGTGGTCAGTGCACATCATAGCAACTGGTACACTGGTCTTTCAGTTGCCTAGGCATGTGTATGTGTGTGTGTGTGTGTATATATGTGCATATGTATATGTCTGTGTGTGTGTGTGTGTGTGTGTATATATATATATACATATATATTCTTTACAATAAGTACAGTATCTTGTTTACTTATTTGAATTTTTTGTTTGCTCATTCAATTCAATCATAATTCCATGTCATTTTTAAATACATTTTTATTTATTTCAGAAAGAAGCAAGAGGGAGAAAGAGAAATAGAAACATGGAGCCTGCAACCCAGTCATGTGGCTTGGCCAGAATCAAAGTACCCTTTAGTCCACAGGCCAACGCTCTAAACACTGAGCCAAAACAACTAAGGCTCAATGTAATTTTTAATTCCCAAATTTATTTTCTCTTCTAATACCTGAATTTTTTTTCTTATGCTTTTATAAATCTATTAGAGGCCTGGGGCATGAAATTCATGAATAGGGGGTGGGGTTCCTCAGCTCATCCTGCACCCTCTCCAAACTGGGACCTCTCTTGGGATGTCCAACTGCCCTCTCACAATCTAGGACTGCTGGCTCCCAACTGCTTGTCTGCATGCATGCCTGATTGTCCCTAATAGCTTCTGCCTGCCAGCCTTATTGATGCCTAACTGCTCCCATGTCAGCTTGTTTGCCCCTAACTACTCTCCCCTATAGTCCTGGTCATCCCGAACTTCCCTTTCTTGCAGGCCTAGTCCCCCTCTCTGCAGACATAGGTCCCACCCAAGTGCCCTTCCCTGCATGTCTGGACACCCCCAACTTCCTGCTCTGCTGGCCTGGTCACCCCTAACTTCCCTCCCCTGTAGGCTTGATCACCCCCAACTGCCCTCCCCTGCTGGCCATCTTGTGTCCACATGGGGACAGGATCTTTGACCACATGGGGGCAGCCATCTTATGTGTTGGAATGATGGTCAATTTGCATATTACTCTTTTATTAGATAGGATAGAGATCTGTAGCAAAGATGGGGGCCAGCTGGTTTTCCCTAAAGAGTGTGCCGTATCAGGGTGGGGGTTCCCTTGGGGCGTGGAGTGGCCTGGGCAAGGAGCCTGTGGTGATATTCAGGTTGGGCACACCCCTGGTGACCCAAGTAGAAGCCCTGGTATCTGGAATTTATTTATCTTCTACAACTGAAACTTTGTAGCCTTGAGCAGAACCAAGTCTCCCACTTGCTCCATGGCTGCAGCCATTTCTGTTGGGATTTATTTACCTTCTTTAATTGAAACTTTGTAGCCTTAACATAGGCCAGGACAGCCCAGGGCTGCAGAAGCATGGCTCGCTCCATCGCTGAGGGCAACCCTAGCTTCCTGCTCTCTCCACCTCCATGGATGCTGCCATTTTTGTTGTGATTTATTTATCTTCTATGATTGCAACTTAGTAGTCTTGAGTGGACGTCTGGGCCTGCCAGGGTGTTTGGAGAGCTTGGTTTTGTCTATTGCTGGGGAAACCCAAGCCTCCCTTCTGCTCACTTCACTGCCACAGCCATCTTGGCTGGGGTTAATTTGCATACTTGCTCCTGATTGACTTGTGGGCATGACTTTTGGGTGTAGCAGAGTGATGGTTAATTTGCATATTACTCTTTTGTTAGATAGCATGTGTATGCTGCAAAGATTCATTGCCCAAAGTTCAGGGAAATGGTGGAGATGAATGTATCAAGAGAAGGGAACAGTCAGGGTGATTATAAAAAAAAAAAGAACTGGATGTTGGGTGAAGAAAGGCATTACAGACCAAATACATGCTATAGTAATTCTGCTGCTAGGATGTCAGATAGAGTAAATGCACTATCTAGCTGTAATAATAGACCCATGGCAAAGGGAAATGCAGGGTCTCCTTTATTTAATATAAAACCATTATTATTGTGATGAATCTACTGTGTATAATAAAACCTACAAACCTGCAATAAGTCCTATAAACTTTATCAGTATCTAGAGTATTCTTTCAACAGGCAAAGCACTATTAGCATCTATCTTTCAATGGAAATAACCAATGTTACACTCTACAGGCCAAAGAAAAACCAGGGTCCTTGCAGTCATAGACCAATTACTGTGGCTTAGAGATACAATTTTCTGGCTGCAAAAAAGCAAAGTTTTATCATTCCCAGGTGGTGTGAACAGTTTGTCCAATTGCATTCTGGCAGTGTCCTCATTTGAACCTGGAATGTCCTAAGGGAAACAAAACAGTCATTCCCACTCTTTAGATTCAGGAATCAGTCTGAAACTAACATCAGTATCTGACACTAGAAAGGGTTTCAAGGGAGATAAAGGAGCTAATTTGTGAAGGCTCTGTAAAGCAACAGAACGTGACAAATAGGGAGAAACAAAGGAAAAAGGGCATTAACAGCTGAACTCATGAAACACCATACCAGGGTGCCATACATGGACTGCTGTGCTGAGGTCAATTTTGACTTTTTGTCTCATATGGTAGATGAGTGTTTGGCTCAATTGAGCTCTCAAAAGGAACAAAATCACTTTATATTAGATTTCCCCGGTGATTCCTCAAACTGGTGGGGGATGGGGGAAGAAAAATAATGCTTGAGGAGTTTCCTTCAATTATGCAAATATAGGCCTTATAAAGTCCATTTATCTGAAAGAAGGCTATAACAAATTCTGATGTTAAAGTACCTCTTACGAAGTGGAGATGGTTAATAAGAGAAAATTAATTAAAATTATAACCTTCTGGAAAGGAAATACTAATACCCTGGCTACCATTCTCTGAGATTAGAAGTTGGGAAACACTGTCAGATAGGCATGCATTGTCTTAACCAAGTCCAGAGCACAGAGAAACTAGAGCAGGATTAAGTAACAGGGCTGATTCAAGGATGAAAATTCCAAACAGAAAAAGTTTAAATGGAAAAAGAAAATGTTATTCTATTTTTTCCATCACCATTTATCTTCCCTATAACCTCCTCCACCACAACCCAACCCCCCATCCTTGAGAAGTCCACACACTGTTGTTCCTGTTCATGAGATGTTTCTGTCTATGATGTTTTTTTCCCTCTTTTTCCTTTTTTTTTCCCCCACTCAATCCCTGGACATGTGCTCAGGTGCACCACATAGATATTTGGGTTTAATTAACTAGGTAAGGAAGCTTTCCAGATGTATGTTGTAGGAAAATGATTGTGAAAATGATCAGATGTTTTAAAAACAGATGTTTTAAAAATGGGTGAAAATCTTAAGTAAGGAGAGAGGTGAGAGCATGATGGGGATTATTGAGAACAAAATATAATTGAGTAATTATTTCAAGATCCCCCCAAATGCTGAATTTCAATCCTATCTAATAAAAGCATAATATGCAAATTAACCATCACTCTGCTTCACCAACAAGCCACACCCACAAGCCATCCCCACCAGCCAATCAAAAGGAAATATGCAAATTAACCCAAACCAAATTAGCTGTGGCCATGGAGAAGGGAGGCTTGGGTTTCTCCCAGTGATGGAAGAAATCAAGCTTTCCACACACCCTGGTGGGCCCAAGCCTCCATTCAAGGTAACAAAGTTTCAATTGTAGAAAATAAATAAATCCCAGAGCCCAGGGTCTCTGCTTGGGTCACTAGGGGTTGTGATCAGCCTACAAACCACTACAGGCCCCTCAGCAGGCCGCCCCATGCCCCAAAGGAAGCCCCATCCTGATCTAGGCAAACCATCTGGCCCCCACTATTGCAGCAGACTTCTATCCTATTTAATAGAAGAGTAATATGCATATTGACCATCACTCCAACACATAAGATGGCTGCCCCTAAGTGGTCAAAGATCCTGCCCTCATGTGGACACAAGATGGCCACCACAAGATGGCCAACAGGAGAGGGCAGTTTGAAGGGACAAGGCTTGCATGGGAGGGCAGTTGTGGGCAATCAGGTCAGCAGAGGAAGGAAATTGGGAGGGACTAGACAAGCAGGGGAGGGCAGTTAGGGTTGATCAGGCCTATCAGGGAGGGCAGTTTGGAACAAACAGGCTGGCAGGGGAGTGGTTGGGGGTGATCAGGCTGGCAGGCAGAAGTAGTTTGGGGAAATCAGGAAGGCAAGCAGGTGAGCATTTGGGAGCCACCAGTCCTGGATTGTGAGAGGGATGTCAGACTGTTTAGGCCCAATCCTTGCAAGCCTGGTGGAATTGGGCCTAAACGGGCAGTCAAACATCCCTCGATGGATCCCAGGTTGGAAAGGGTGCAGGCTGGGCTCAGGGACACACATCCCTTTGTGCACAAATTTCTTGCACCAGGCCTCTAGTAATAAAATAAGTATAGACCTGAGAGTCAAAGGGCACTATATATGACTATGTAGATAGCACATAAAGAAGAATAAATACTATTTGAATTGATAAATGTATCATATAAAGAATATCAAAGCCCAGAAAAGTCAAGGATAGAAAAAAATGGGGAAAAGGAAGGGAGTATGTCACATGCTAACATGACTAAATGGAATCAGGGGTTTGGTGGATCATAACAATAAGGGTATTGGTAACTAAACAAATCCTAAGGAATGAAAGTAGAAACTGTTGATCTTGGGAGAGAACAGGTGACAAATACACATACATACACAATTAAATATGCTCAGACACTTGCAGAGAATATCAACTTACAGAAAACTATCCTAAGAAAATATCCAGAAAAACACATAAAGGTACACGTAAATGTTCTTCAAGATTAAAATAATGAGAAAAACAATGATCTTGTATATCTAAAATTTATATACTGGTTGAGGAAATTAGTCTATCCTATCTAATAAAAGAGTAGTATGCAAATTGACCATAAGTCCAATAAACAAGATGTCTGCCCCCAAGTGGTCAAAGATAACCACCCCCATGTGGACACAAGATGGCCTTCACAAGAAGGCCAGTAGGTGAGGGCAGTTGTGGGTGATCAGGTCTGCAGGAACGGGCTGTTGGGGATACCAGGCTTGCAGGGGAGGGATGTTGGTCGGGGATGCGGGGGGTGGGGGGTGTGAGGAACCAGGTCTGCAGAGGAAGGCAGTTGGGGGAGATCAGGCCTACAGGGAGTGCAGTGGGGGGACCAGGTTTGCAGGGTAGGGCAGTTTGGGGGAACCAGGCCAGCAGTGGAGGGCAGTTTGGAGGGCGTCTAGGCCTGTAGGAGTGGGTGGTTGGGAGGGACCAGGCCTGCAAGGGAGGGAAGTTGGGGCTATCAGGACTGCAGGGGAACAGTTAGGTGGTGATCAAGCTGGTAGGGGAGTGGTTAGGGGTGATCTGGCTGGCAGGCAGAAGCGGTTAGGGGCATACAGGCAGGAGAATGGTTGGGAGTCAGCAGTCCTGGATTGTAAGAGAGCATTCCTTGAGGGATCCCATATTAGAGAAGGTGCAGGCCAGGCTGAAGGATACCCCCCATACACAAATTTCATGCACCGGGACTGTAGTTTACACAGTAAATATGCAATGTTATGAGATATACAATAAACATAGGTACATTCCTGTTATGTACTGGAGTTACTTGTGACTTTTTTAAAAAAACTTAAATCTATTCAATCACCTTCCTATATCAATTAATTTGGCATGTCTGTGTTTACCCTGGATAATTCTATCATTTGAAGGTGCAGCCCAGCTGTGTCTAATGCAGGTCAGGGTTATAGACCATTGCAATGAATTGTTATAAAGAAAAACCAAGCAGGATGGGGAAGGTAAAGAGGAGTCTGGGTTAATGTGGATAGGAATGTGTGTTATGTCAAACAGATGGTCAAGGAGACATAAAATATAAAGAGAATGCTGAAAGGATATGCATAAGCCAATCATGTTCATATCTGCGGAGGAGCCCTCAAGGCCAAAGGAATAGTTAAAGCAAAAATTCCAACACAAGGGCTGCTAGAAATATTTGAGAAAGAGCAAGGAGGTCATATGAGAGAAAGTTGGGTGAAAGGTTATTGCTTAGTACTCAAGAGCACAGCTTCTGGAAAGAGCCTGCCTTGTGTGAAAGCTCAGCTTTGTCAGCTTGTAGCAACATAATGCTGTGAAAAAAACATATTTGTGACTTAACATTCTAATAAAAGTACCTATATCTTTGGGAAATTGTGAGGATTTAATTCACATCTTACAGTTTAAACATGATCATTGTATATATGCTCTCAATGGGAATTACCAGAATTAATATCCAAGCGTCATACACTATAGGGCCTTTTAGAACTCGGGAAGATAGTTTTTCACAGAGGTACCTTTATAGTTCAATGAATATATGACAATATAGAAAGTGTCCTATGTTCAGTAGGTTTCTAGTATCAAGCAAAAACCACCACCAACAAAAACTATTAAAAAAAAACTTTTCAAATGGGTTTCATTTTAATTAGTTAAAATTATTACAATACAAACTAGAGCCCCAGTAAACAAAATTCATGCATGGGGAGGGGGTGTGTCCCTTAGCCCAGTCTGCACCCTCTCCAATCTGGGACCCCTTGAGGGATATCAGACTGCCCCTTTTAGGCCTGATCCCAGCAGTCTGATATCCCTCTCACAATCCAGGACTGCTGGCTCCCAAATTCTTGCCTGTTTGCCTTCCTGATTGTCCTTAACCACTTCTGCCTGCCAACGTGATCACCCCCTCAATCACTCCCCTGCCAGCCTGTTTGCCCCTAACTGTCCTCCCCTGTGGGCCTGGTCACCCCTAATGCCCTCCCCTACAGGCCTAGTCACCCATAACTGCCCTCTCCTGCAGGCCTGGTCATTCCTAACTTCCCTTCTCTGCTGGTTTGGTCACCCTTAACTGCCCTCCCTCCCCTGCTGGCCGGATTGCCCCCAACTGCCCTCCCCTGCTGGCCATTTTGTGGTAGCCATCCTATGTCCACATGGGGGCAGCCAACTTTGACCACATGGGGATAGCCATCTTGTGTGTTGGAGTGTTGGTCAATCTGTATATTACTCTTTTATTAGATAGGATATTTTAGGAATTAAAGTCATTAAATGTATCATTCTTCCTATTTCCAACATCATAAAAGTCAAATAATTATTATATCTAATTTAATATGTTATACTAACATTGTATATATATGTAAAATCACAAATATATATGTATATACATGTATATGTATGTATGTATATATATATATACATATATATGTAAACACACACACACACACACACACATACATACACACTAGAGGCATGGTGCAGAAAATTCATGCAATGGAGCATGGGGTGGGGAGGTGTCCTTCAGCCCAGCCTGCAACCTCTCCAATATGTGACGGCTTGAGGGATATCTCACAATTCAGGACTGCTGGCTCCCAATCACTCTCCTGCCTGCCAGCCTGCTCACCCCCTAATCACTCCCCTGCCAGCCTTATTGATGCCTAACTGCTCTCCTGCCAGCAAGATTGCCCCCAACTGCCCTCCCCTGCTAGCCTGGTTACCCCCAACTGCCCTTCCCTGGAGTCCTGGTCCCCCCAACTGCCCTCCCCTGCTGGCTGATCACCCACAAGTGTCCTCCCCAGCCAATTTTCATATTATCTCTTCATTATAAAGGATATGATGAGCTAGGCACTTCTGGAGAGAAATTTAAAAAACACGTTATTATTATTTTTAAATATATTGTACTAGCCATTTTGTATAGTTCACATTAGTGGGAAAAATAGACTTAATCTTGGTGGGAGAGGAAATAAAATGATTACAAAAAACAAAACAACAAAAAAAAACCTTATCTGAGTTCTAAAGAAAGATTTAATATAGACCAGCCTGAGTGAATCAACTCCACAAAGAAAACTCATATTTTCTCTTTCAAAGATAGTTATGGCAAAGTTAATTTATAAAACATTTATCTTCTTTGTTAATTAAAATTTTTAAATAACCCCAAAGTCCCTAGTTTACATTAGGGCTCACTATGGACATTATATATTCTATTGTTTGGGTAAAAGTATAATAACATGAGCCACTATCATAATATCATCCAGAATAGTTGCACTGCTCTAAAAATCCTCAGTGCTTTTCTTTTTCATTCCCCTCCTCCCTAACCCCTAGCAACCACTCATCTTTTTACTGTCACTATCATTTGTCTTTTCCAAAGTGCTCCATAGTTGGAGTGATACAGTTTGTAGCCTTTCCAGATTGCCTTTTTTTTCCACTTAATAATATATATTTAAGGTCTCTGCATACCGTTTCATGGCTTGATTACCTGTTAGCAATGACTGTTACTACCAAGGTTTATTTGTCCTTTCACCCAGAGAAGTACATCTTGGTTGCTTCTAAGTTTGAAAAATTGTTAATGAAGCAGCTATAAAACATTCATTTGTAGCTTTTTGCATGGGTACAGTTTTTAACTCCTTTAGGTAAATTCCAAAGAGCAAACTTGCTTGATGGCAACTCTGAATGAATTTTTATCCTGTTTCCAAAATATCCAAAGGGAGGCTTATTCTTTTGCATAATCACAAAAATGGTTTGTTGCAATACTGTTTCAAAATATTGGGAAGACAGGGGGATCACTAAAACCCTTGTTGAGGGGGAAAATCAGGATGGAGGCATAAGGTATATATACCTGTATGTGCTGCCTCTCACAACTACACCAAAACTACAACTAAAAGACAAAATGTTTATCACCCATAATCTTAGGAAAGCTGGCTGAATTTAAGTTCTACAACTAGAAGGAAAGAGAAAAGAGCACTGAGACATAACACAAGCACAGAAAAGCTGAGGAACAGAAGTGTACGAATAGGGCTGGGAACCGGGTGCACTGTTTTCTTCAAGCCGAAGGGTGACACAAGCTCCCGATTACTCTGAACTCCAGTTTCCAGTGAGACTCTGGGGACCCAGACTCCTATAGGAAGAAGCTGGATTGTCTGCTATCAGGTCAGAAAGTGAGGGTGGCTTTCTTGCAGAGGTGCACACAAGAATCAGTTTATTGTGCTGGGGTGCAGGTGCATGGGATGCAGAAATTCGGAGATGCAGAGACAAGAAGGCTGACTGACAACCAACGCTGTTTGCCATGCCCTAGTTATTTCCTGAGACCCACGCTGCACAATTTACAAACCCACCAAGCTCTACACAGCAGCTTCTGCATATAAATGGCCTGCCCTATCACAGCTTAACCTAACTGCAGCTCTGGTCAGACAGTACCAAAATCACCAAACCCCAAGCAAAGAGTAGAAATATGCAGATCTCACTGTAGCTCCTGCTGGATGACCTCAGAGAGTAGCTGACCTGCACCCCATTGGAAATCCAGAAGACAGTGTACCTAGAGGTCAGTGTGAGACAACCGGACTTCATCTCCTCACATCCATAAGTGACACATTCAAGAGGCAGACTCAGTGAGCACCAAAGAGTGTCTCCTGCACAGCAGTTCTTCCATTAATAGACACAGCTAATCCTCACAGTCAATTGGCCTGGAGGTCAATTCCTCCCAGTGTACCAATAGCAATCAAGACTTAACTACAACAAACTTTGCACTCAGTCCACAAAGAGGTGCAACAAGAGAGGTTCAATCACTGGGCCCTATAGGTCATCTACCACAGAAAACCATTTCATCAACTTAGGAAAGCAGCCAAAATGTGGTGACCAAGAAACATGTCACGAATAAAAGAAATGGAGGAAAGCAAACTATTGGACATAGAGTTCAAAACCACATTTATAAGGTTACTCAAGAATCTTCT
Organism: Lasiurus cinereus; assembly: GCA_011751065.1. NCBI lineage: Eukaryota > Metazoa > Chordata > Mammalia > Chiroptera > Vespertilionidae > Lasiurus > Lasiurus cinereus. The sequence continues at coordinate 8,180,303 of JAAGEH010000426.1, forward strand.
AAAAACCTCTGAGGAACTTAGGGAGACCTTTAAGGATCTTAATGAGAATGCCAAAAAAAAGGAAAAGGACCAGTCAAAAATTATGCATACACTGTCTGAAATAAAGAATATACAGAAATTCAACAGTAGACCAAAGGATCCCAAGAATCAAACCAAAGATTTTAAATATAAGGAAACAAAAAACACCAAACCAGAAAAATAAAAAGAAAAAGAATCCAAAAAATATGAAGATAATGTAAGGAGCCTGTGGTACAACTTTAAGCCTACCAACATCCAAATTTTTGGGGTGCCAAAAGAAGAGAGAACACAAAATATTGAAAACCTATTAGAAGAAATAATGACAGAAAACTTTCCCTACTTGGTAAAAGAAATAGACTTACAAGTCCAGGAAGCACACAGAAACCAAAATAAGAGGAATCCAAAGAGGGCCACACCAAGATACATCATAACTAAAATACCCAGGGCAAAAGACAAAGAGAGAATATTAAAAGCAGCAAGAGGAAAAACAGTTCCCTACAAGGGAGTACTGTCAGCTGATTTCTCAACAGAAATTATGCAAGCCAGAAGGGAGTGGCAAGGAATATTCAAAGTGATGAACAGCAGGAACCTACAACCAAGATAATTCTACCCAGCAAAGCTATCATTTTGAATTGAAGGCCAGAAAAAGAGGTTCACAGGTAAGAAAAAGCTAAAGGAGCTCATCACCACCAAACCAGGATTATATGAAATACTGAAGTGTATTCTTTAAGAAGAGTAAGAAGAAAAAAAAAGGTAAAGATAAAAATTATGAACAACCAATTGACAACAAATGCATGCCTATCAACAAGTGAATCTAAAAATCAAGTGAATAAAAAATCTGATGAACAGAATAAACTGATGAATATAATAGAATCAGGGGCATAGAAAGGGAGTGGATTGACAATTCTTGGGGGGAAGTGGGTGTGAGAAGTGTGAGAAGAGATTGGACAAAAATCTTACACCTATGGAGGAAGACAGTGGTGGGGGATAAGGGAATGGGGTGGGGTGGGAAATCAGGTGGAGGGGAGCTATGGGGGAAAAAAGAGGAACAAATGTAATAATCTGAAGAATAAAAATTTATTTAAAAATAAAAATAAAATAAAACCCTTGTTAACTATAGATGAGGAGCTGAAGGGCCAACAGAAGAAACCTCATTTTGCTCTCTGTAAAAAATGAATATCTACCATTGGCTAGTGTAAGACAGTAATAGTGTTATAAATTTTAAAATAAATAAATCACATACTGACTACTGTAACAAGTACTCAGGCAGTTTCTTGCAAACCACCTTCTTACATATCCTTGCAAATCTAAAGCATTAGTTTCCATAATTTCAAACTTATACATTTCTACCATAGTTCAAAAAATAAAGGCAATATTTTAAAAAATTTTACTCAAAATAGATAAGGATTGCAAAAATAAATAGAAGGAAAAATTGAAATATGGATTGTTGTAGTATTTCATGGAAAGATTGGACAAAATTTCCTGATTACACTGAAATAGGTAGTTTTATTGAATTCTACTGATAAGTAATGTTCTGAAATGTTCTAGTAATCTTCATTTTACATCATTTAATTAGATTAACGCTGTAAACATTTACTTTCCAGAGTAAAGCCAGGAAAATTCATGCTGTCTGGGAAAACACTAAAATATTATTTTAAATTTCTTAATAAGCCCTTGCTGATTTTATTGTGTCATTAGTTGTTTGGCTTTAAATCAAATGTTGATGAGTAAAATCATATATCATAAAAAACAGCTTCAGAAAAGAATGTAAAATACTCTGTGCCATTCTTAGAAGATAATTTGGTGTATGAGAAAATCATGGACTTTGAAAACACATAGATCAGGATTAAATCAATGCTCAATTTTTTACTAGCACTGTGTCCTTAAAACCTTGAGCCACTGGAGTTTAAGTGTAGTTATTAGTAAAGGATGTTATGGAGATTTAGTGAGGTAATGTGTAGAAACACCACCCTGGTCAAGGTAACTGTTTATATCAAGTTTGTCAATTATTTTCAAATCAAACTCATTAGTAAATTCTCAATCTTCAATGTATTTAAAGTATAATAGTGACTTTTGACACAGTTGACCACTCCTTTCTCTCTGAAACCTCTTCTGTATAGTATTTTAAGATACCTATTCTCTTTGGTTCCCCCAACTTATCTTACCACACCTTCCCTGTCTTTTTATATTGTGTTTCATCTCCTTAATCATTCCATTCCCTAGCTGGAGTCACAGCTCACCCATCCTATCTCTTCAAAAACTATCTTTAGCCTTAGCTGGCTTTTCTCAATGGATAGAGTGCCAGCCTGCGAACTAAAAGGTCCCTGGTTCCATTCTGGTCAAGGGCACATGCCTGGGTTGCAGGTTCTATCCCCATTAGGGGGTGTGCAAGAGGCAGCTGATCAATGATTTTCTCTCATCATTGATGTTTCTATCTACCTCTCCCTCTCCCTTCCTCTCTGAAGTCAATAAAAATAAAATAGCATAAAACTCTATGCTGATCAATCCTAAATTAACTTTCTAGCTCTATTCTTTTTCCCAAACTCTAAACTCATACATATATCACACTGACTTTTATTCATATATAATTTGATGTCTAATAGATATCCAGGAGGTAACTAAAACTCAATATTGCAAAAAAAAAAAAACTGAATTACTGAAATTCTTTCTAAAACAAATTCCACCTGCTGCCTTACCCATCTTAGTTGCCTTACCCAACTTTATTCCTTCAGTTGTTCAAGGCAAAACCTAATAGCTTCTCTTGACATTTTTCCCCCTTGAGAATATGACATCTAACTCATCGAGAAATCCTGATAAAGCCTGTTGACTCAATCTTCAAAATTATCCCAAGTCTTAGCTCCTCCAATGCTGACCTGCTATCCAACCACCATCATGATTCCTTTGGATTTCATCATTAACCTTCTATCAGGTTTCTCTGCCTCTGCCTTATTCACCTTCAATATATAATCAACATTACCATTAATAATAAAGCTTTCAAATTCACATAAGATCGTATCCCTTTTCCATTATATATCCTTCAATATATCCCCATTTCCTTAAAAATGAAGACAATTTCCATGCAATGGCCTATTCATACCTACAGAATAATTCTTCCAATCCTTTGTCTTTTCTCTACTAGTCTGGCTGCCGGGCCTCATAGCATAGAGTTTACACATTAGTATTAGTAATTAAATCATTCTTTCAAAGGAAAAAATACTAGTGTCTGTTAAGGTTACAGAAAGCCGATATCTCAGGTTCAGTACATTGTGCCTACTTATTTTTTTTTATCAGCATGCACCTGGGATATTGCACTGTCCTCTGTAATTAAGAATAATGTCATTCTCTTTGGTTGTTACAAAATAATCACAAGGATGTAAAATACAGCCTGGGAAATATAGTGAATAGTATTGCAATAATTATGTATGATGCCAGGCACTGAAAATATCAGGGGAACACTGTAAAATATATGATTGTTTAACTACTATGCTATTCACCTGAAACTTATATAAATAAAACTGAAAGTAAATATATTTGGAAAATAAAAAAATAATATAATTTTCTAAATATGATTTGATTGTCTTTCATTCTCTGAAAGGTAATCTAATTTAGTGGTAGTATTAACTAGGTTGCCATTTTATTATGGGTGGAAGAAGATCTCTTGGGGTGCTGCTATGAAAAGAATTTCCTGAGGCCCTCATGGGAGGATGTTGCTGCATGGAAAGCTTTATTGATGATGTAAAATTAAGGTAGTTTCCCTCCAAGGTCCCATCTCTGTCTGGCTGGCTATGGAAGAAGTCCAATCTTGTCTTTAGCAGAACTAGAATGAACACCACTGCCAAGAATTTCCAAGCAATATTAAAATACAGTCCAGTCCAGTATCTGGCTATATTTTAGTCAATTGTGTGTGGGGTTCTCCTGACCATGAGCCATAGGGCTATGTAAGGGCATATGGCAGGCAAGCAAAGGTCATGGAGCAAGAAAGAATAAGGGGAAACCAGAAGGCAAGAGAAAGGGAACTATTTTTCTCGGTGATCTCAACTTTCCAAGATTCCCTATCCTAGTCCATGATCTTTTCCCCAGTCTAGACTGGCAGACACGTGCCTTCCCTATGACACAACTACTTTTCTGCACAGGCACTCATATCCCCCTGTGTTGCATCCCTTTCCCCAGTGATCTGCAGAAAATGGACCAGTGGTTCCCTGGGGACCATAAAGCTGTGGCTTCCTGATGAAGAGGTCTCAGATGACTATGCTTATCATGTCTGGCCTTCCCTTTGCTCTCTTCCTGTTATTAATACTAATAAACTAGCATTTTGTCAGAACTTTAAAACTGTTAGCTACACTCAACTCTAAGGAGTTTTCCATGATTATTCTAATGATTGACTGTTTCTGCTATGCTCATTTTTATTTTTAGACTAATCTCACTTAGAATGGAACTCCTGCTGACAAGACCACAGGTAAATTTTGAAAGCTCTCAGGTGTGATATGTATAACAAAAGTGCAAAATTTCTTAAGGAAGACAAATTTGGCATGTTTATCAGTTACTTAGTAAGCTTATAAAGGTATATAAATTTTCATACATTGTGAATTAAGGGACAAGAACTTAGCTTTATTTATGTGATTATTCCTATATAAATGCCTTAAGGAGATGTGGCCTTTATTCTTATAGCAATAACAGCTCACTGTCTTGGGGGGCAAGGAAAATTGATAAGAACATGATGTCCATGCTATTTGTTCTGCTATAAATAACAAAGCTCCTTCCTCGTCTCCAAATAAATAAATGCACAAAATGTAAAACAGTCATTTTAATATTGAGATTATATTTTATCTTCAATGTCACTTAATGTCATGATTATATTGATTTGACAATTAAATACTTAAAAGTCAAGATAAATGATATTAGCTAAAGTCCACAATAGATAGGTTCAAAGGCTTAAAATGTGTATGAAACTGTACTTAAAAAGATGTTTTTTATAATGCCTTGTGTCCCATTAAGTAAGACAGTAACAATTATTTTGAAAAGACAACTAACATATTAAGCATTCACTTCCATCCTTTTAGTTTCCTCCTAATTTACATTTTAAATTTGGCAATATATTATTAAAATATGCGTTGTGTAAATATTGGTATATCCCTAATCAGTTGTTCAGTGGTTAGAGCATCACTGAAGGGTCATGAGTTTGATTCCAGTCAAGGGCATGTACCTCAGTTGCAGGATCAATCCCTGCATGCAGGGCACCTACGGGAGACGACCAATTGATGTATCTCTCTCATATCAATGTTTCTCTCTCTGTCTCTTCCCCTTCTACTCTCTCTAAAAAAAAAAGACAATGAAAGAAATATCCTCAGGTGAGGATTAACTATTTATATATTAGTTACAGTACCTTAGAGATTAAACAACTAGTAGTATAACAAAGACCTATAAAGTATATAATCAGAGTTGTAAAAAAGGATATGACTTCATTTTTTATTTCTGCTGATGACTCTCAAGCCCACCACTCCAACTTCAATTCTGCCTTACATCTGAGAAAACAGATATGACAACTAGGGGGCTTGCTCCTTTGGATTTGGCATTAAGTTCAAACTATTAAAACCCTGGCCCACAATCTTACTCCAGCTCTGACCTAACAATAAAAGGGAATGTGGTATCCTTTCCCTGCTCTCACACAGTGACTTTTGTTGAACCAAGCTTTGGCCTACGAAGAAAAACTGTTTTATTGTCAGAGTTTTCCAATATCTATTAAAATAATTTCAAATGTCAATGCTAAATATTATTGTCATTTACGTAGAAAGTTTGAAAAGTTACTCCAGTAGGAGACAGCTCTATTTTAATATAGATTCTGAAAATAAAATAACCATTTAAATAAATGCGCTTTAACTGCTAATCCACAGGGTTAATTTTTCTAAGTCATTCAACATTAAAGGATAAAAATAAATGGTTAAGTAATTTTTTTTAAAAAAATGCCTTTGAGCCAAAACCAGTTTGGCTCAGTGGATAGAGCACTGACCTGTGGACTGAAGGGTCCCCGGTTTGATTCCAGTCAGGGGCATGAACCTTGGTTGAGGTCACATCCCCAGTGTGGAGCATGCAGGAGGCAGATGATCAATGTTTCTCTCTCATCTATGTTTCTAACTCTCTATCTCTCTCCTTTCCTCTCTGTAAAAAAATCAATAAAATATATATTTTTTAAAAATTCATTTGAGCAAAGTTATGCTCATTAAAAGAGCCATATTCCACTTAACAGGAACAACTGCTCCCCGTAGGAAAAAGGACTAAGATTTCTTTACATTCCCCAATATTTTTTAAGACATGTCTTTTGTGGACAACAAATCCAATTTTAATAGCATCACAGAGGCAAGCCATTATTCAAGAAGACCACATTTGACCTTTTATTGTATTCAGAGGAATGATACTTTGCACAGAAACCTAAAACTTCATGCTAAACATGAGAAATGGGCAAATGTGTTAGAGTTATGAGAATAAAATGATGGAAACAGTCTGTTTGGAAACAGTCCTTGTTACTGTAGCCCAAATTAATGCATGTGAAGAGAAACCATCTTTAAGCGATTATCTTTGCCTCTTCATTTTGGAGCCTCCTGAGTGGTTTGCCCCGAAACCCAACTACTTTCCATCCTTTTAACTATTGTACTATTTTATAGAAATGAGAGGAACAAAAGCTATTGACTTTCCAACTGACCTGAAGTCATCACTAGGAATAAAGAGCATTAACAATTTAGGCAGGCTTCAAAATAAATATAAAATGTAGTTTTGTTCTAGACTTTATGAAATACAAAGAATATCTTCTCCCATGATAATTATTATTACAGATATAGATTCAGATATAGCTATAAATAGATAGCTACACGGATAGCTCCTGAAGGAGCACCTACATTAGTAGGCATTTAGTGATTACAACACCCTGGACCCGAATATATGTAATTTGGACCCGCAAACTATGCAGCTGAAGGCAATGATAAACCAAAGCTGCATTTTTATTTTCTTCTTCATTTTCCTTCCTGTTTGTTTTACCTTGGAAACTCTATGATGAGATAATCCAAAATAAAACATGAGACAGTGCTCTCAGATGAGACTCCCAGGTCAGAAAGAACTCAGTTACTGGGGAAGAGCTGAGAACAAGTATCATTATTATGACACAGCCAGACCAACGCTGAAAGGAAGTGTAGAGGCTGAGGTGGCACAAAGGCGAAAGGAAACTTCAATGATGCACACCATATGTACAACTGGAACATGGGATGAACCGAGAAATGGAACATATGAACTTTGCAGTGGGTGGTAAAAGTGAAAGAACCTGGACTGGGATGAGCACTACAAAATGTTCTATGCTGGAAAGGCAAGAATAAATAAAGTAGGTAAAGTCCTGAGGCAAGATGCAGCACAGGCAGTTAGGAGCTACAAGGCAAGGTCAGACCGAATAATATCAATCAGACTTCTAGGAAAACCTAATGACATAATCATCAATCAAATTCTTGCTCCAACTACAGGGGCTAAGAAGATGAAATTGAAAGGTTGCATGCAAGTATCCAAGAAGAAGTTCATCACATACCAAAACAAAACATGTTGATAATCATAGGTGAATGGAACACCAAAGTGGAAAATAAATTGAATCAAATGTAATGAGAAAAATTGGAATAGGGATTATAAATGAAGAGGGTAAGCTTTGGGATTTCTGTGACACCAGCAATCTGTACATTACAAACACATGTTTCAAACAACCGAACAGATAGATGACTGTACACGTGAACATCACCAGATGGCCAATACAGAAATCAAACAGACTATGCCATTGGAAGAAGCCATGGAAAAGCTGAATTGTCACTGCCAAAACAAGACCAGAAGTAGAGTGTGGTACTGACCACGAACTGTTAAAATCAAACCTGATAGCGATACTAAAAAAGAGGACTAAAGCAACTGTAGTGCCAAAATATAGCATAAATAACATCCCTGATGGATTTGAAGCCCGTCAATATTATCTGCACTGTTAAACTTAATTGACCAAGAACCAGAACAACTCTGGACTGAAACTGAAAATGCTATCATGGAAGACTATGAAAATATAATACCAAAAATCAAAATGAAATAAAAATCAATATGGACAGAAGAAACATTAAAACCTGTTAACGATAGATAAGAGGTAAAATTAAAAGTGACAAAAAATAGAATTAGAATCTTGAGTGCAGTTTTTTAATGACTACCATGTAGAGATAAATAAAACTATTATAATAGTTAATGTAAGGTGATAGAAGAGAGCAACAAAAGAAAAAAAATAGATCTCTACCAGAAGATTGAAGAAATAAAAGGGAAATTCAAATCTAGACTAAAAATGCTGAATGGCCACTAAGGAAGCACACTAATCTGACCAGAAGGAAATAAAAGGAAGGTGGAAACAGTACACTAAAAATATCTATGGAAGAGATGAAATATTGGCGGAAACCTCTGGAGAAGATTCCTCTGAGGAAGAACTTGTATCTCTAGAAAGTGGAGTAGAAGCTTCCCTGAAAATATTGAAATAAAGAAATCACCAGAGACAGATGGGATACTGATATAGTTGTTTCAAGCCAGAGACTGAATCTGTCAAAATCTTAACAAGAATATATCAATAAATATGAAAAGCAAAACAATGGCCTACAGACTGGATATGTTAAATAATCAACCCGATTTTCAAGAAAACCAAGGAGTGTAGTAACTATTGCACTATGGTTTTAACTTTCCATGAAATAAAGCAATGCTCAAGGTGATGGCACATATGCTTCTACACTATGTGGAACAAGAAATACCAGATGTTTAAGCTGGTTTCCAAAAAGGAAAGAGGCACTTGAGACATAATTGTGAACATTTGTTGGATACTAGAGTGCTACAAAGAATTTCAGAAGAAAGTCAATCTATGTTTTATAGAACATATAAAGACTTTTACTTCATGGATTATGAAAACTATCGGTTGCTTAAAAGAAAAAAAAAAGGGAAAAAAGGACTTGGCCATTCTAATATGCAATCTGTAATGCAGAAAGGAAGACACTGTCAGGACAGAATATGGAGAGACAGTTGTTTTCCCAAAGGCAAATGTGTCAGAAAAGGATGCATTATATTTCCCTATTTGTTAATCTGTATGCAGAACATATACACAAAACTGGGCTAGACTCAGAAGAGGCATGAAAACTGATGGAAGAAATGGGCAAATGATTTTAGAGTACTGGCATAAGTAGCAATGATTTGAAACATGTTTTGATGAAAGTGGAAGAAAAAAGTGAAAAAGTAGGACTATATTCAAATATCAGGAGGACAAAAATCAAGAAGACAAAACTACGAGGGAAATGCACAACTTTAACACAGACAATGAAGAAAAGAAAATTATAAAAGGTTTTGCTTACCTTGATTTGTCATCAATTCAATTGGAGACTGCACCCAAGAAATCAAAAGAAGGCTGAGACCCAGAAGGACAGCAACAGAAGAATTAGGAAAGATAAACAAGAGCAAAGATGAGTAATTGGAGACTAAGAGTAAGACCATAGACATCCTCATATTCTCCATGCTATATAGGCATCTGAAAGTTGAGACAGTGAAGAAGGCTGGCATTAAAAAAAATAATAATAATCCATTTGAAATTGGTATTAGAGTAGAGCTCTGCAAATATCTTGGATCACAAGAAAAACAAGTGAGTCCTAGAGCAAATTAAGCTTGAAACATCACTGGAGGCAAAATGACAGAACTGAAGCTGTCCTACTTCAAGCACATCATGAGAAGGGAGGGTTTTTTGGAAAAGGCAATAATGTTGTGAAAAATAGAAGACAGCAGGGAAAGATGAAGATAAAATATAAGATTGATTGACTCCATAAAAGAAGCCACAGGCATGAATACAGGAGCTGAGGGGGCTATTGAGGACAGGACATTGTAGACATCACTCATCCACAGGGTTATAAGGAAGCAGGGCTGACTCAGTGTCACATAACACACACCTGGATAGCAATCTAAATAAATATACATGGATATTTAAGTTAAATATGTGTGCATATATTCTCATTCAATTATTTTAAATGGCAATAATTTATATATATAAAAGCCTAAACAACCATTACACTCAATGCAGGAACTGCAGCATGGTGGTCAGTGAGTTCCCACAGCTAACCTCCCATGGCTGTCCAACCTGTGGTCCCTATTCCCCAGATGGTCAGCCCCAGTCGGCCCTGATCAGGGCAGCCAACCAACCTCATGTGGTCCCTCCCCCTGGACTGGACAAGATGGCCCAAATTGGTTCCAATGGCCAGCTAGGCCGAGGGACCCCACCTGTGCACAAATTTGTGCACCAGGCCTCCAGTGTAATTATGAAGATCTATACCTTTCTAGATACATAGATCCTGTGTGTAATGTTTATATATTTGTAGATCTATGGTACTTAATTTTATAATTATTTAAGTGCTGTTATGTAAATATATCATAAAATGTAATTTTATATTACTAACATCTGAGTATTTCTAGATGTGTTCTTTATTTTGTCCATGAACAAAATAATCAGGCTTCTCATATCCAAGTATCTTATTCTATCAACCCTCTGAGAAACATCTTGTCTTCTTTTCATTTGTTGCTATGCCAAATCTTTTTTGAGTATTGAAAAAGAATAAGAGATATGAATGTGGGAGTAAACAAAGTTAGTTGAGAAGGAAGAAATGCAAAGTAAGAGTGAAAACATAGGCTTTATGTATATTTAATATAAGAGAAAAGAAATGATTTAAAGATGTTAGGAATGAAGTTCTACTAATGTAGTATTTGATAAATATTTTTTAAAAGAACTTAATTTCAGGTTAGTGAAAAATCTGGTATAGTTTGTGGCTACTGAACTTTTTCTTGACACACTTAAATTGTACAATGACTCATCCAACTATCAATTCTTTCAATTAACATAATCATTTTACTTTTATAATGAGTGTTCATTTTCACCATGACTGGTGATTTATCTTGATGCTTTGGAATAAAATTAGATTGGCAAAAAGACAATGTGGAGATCACATTAGTAATAAAATTGTATTTTTCAAGGGACTGCAGATGTAAAGGCTGTAACGTTTCAGGTAGGGAACTGTAATTACAAGATATTTTTTTTGAGTTCACTAACTCCATTTAGCCTACCAAATAGACCACTACATTTTCAACTGAATATTTCTTTTTAACTCTGTCAAACCCAATTTGTTAAGGATCTACAGTCCCAGCTGGCATGTAAGTGAGGGAATACTGGTTCAAGTCTGTTGAAATTAGATTAATTCATAATTTTCTCAAATTCCACAAATTGAGATCCATGCCTGTAGGAACTTAATCCTTACTGATGACTTAAAGTAAAGCATATTTTTTGAATTACTGACACAATTTTCACTAGGATCTAGAGAAACTGCACAGAGTTCTGTCTTAGAAGTGTGAGTCTGAGCCCTGATCAGTTTGGTTCAGTGGATAGACCATCAGCCTGTAGACTGAAGGGTCCCTGGTTCAATTCAGGTCAAGAGATGAAGGGCATGTACCTTGGTTGTGGGCACATCCCCAGTGAGGGGTTGCAGGAGGCAGCTGATAGATGTTTCTCTCTCATCAATGCTTCTAACTATCCCTCTCCCTTCCTCTCTGTAAAAATCCATAAATATTTTTTTTAAAGAAGTGAGGGTGTGAGGGTGTGGGAGTGTGGGGGTGGAGAGATACTTCTGTGTTGTAGATAGAACATTCCATAGTAATGATAGGTATATGGGCACAATATACATGCCAGAAAACATTGCTGCATATAAGAAAATATTCAAGAATCTAACCAAAGGCTGTCAAAGCCACGATATCTATTTTTTTTCTGTGTAGGACTCAATCATGACCTAAAATGAATATACAGTATGAAAACTTATGAAATGATTAAAATTATACATGGCAAATCTACTTTTGTATTGTGGATGATAATAAAAAGACATAAATCTACCATGATACACTTTCTGTAAATAGAAATCATACAATTTCCTGAGGCTCAAAGGCATCCATACCTTGTCTGAAAAGGAATGAAATTAAAATTGAGAATTGATAAAAGCTATTGACATTTTGGGTACTCTGAAATCTCATCGTTAGGAAGCCTAATTAAGGCTAAGTTTAAGGTGGGGATAAATGTATCTGCAGAATGACCTAATGAGAATTTACCAAATAGAAATAACTAAAAAAAAAAGCAGGCTGATGCAGTGATTCAGATATGGCTCCTGTCCTTGAATCAGGTTTTTTGGAAAAGAGAGCCAGAACCAAACTATGTTTTTGGATTATGGTGCAGTACATACTGTAAGACCAATTGCTATAGTCAATGATTAATCAGTCACTGTCTTTTTGCAGATTCCCACTATAAATATAATAAAATCCAAATCTGTGGAATATCGTTGACATTCCTATATACTTTAATTGTGACAAACAAGAACGTATCGGGGTAGAGTGGGTTTTTGTTTTGTTTTGGTTTTTTTTTGGTCTCAAATTTATATTTATTTGCCATAATTCATAATATATATCCTACTTAATTTGGGCATTCATTACAGAACTCCAAGTTTTACAAAAAGAGACTGAAAATTTCTTTCCATAAAAATTTTTCTAGAGTCATATGAGAAAAAATGGAGTCATTCTTAATGAAAGAAGAAAAAAAGAAAACTATGTGTTTGGATTTGAAATAGAGGAATCTTGTTTTTAAATGGCATATTTAAAGAGTGGACAACTTTTGGGGGACGGCTATAACAAATTGACTTCTCCCGCATATATAAAGCAAATTCAGAGTGGAACAATTCCATTCTCCTTTCTCTAATCCCCAGCCCCCACATATCATCTGCCACCATTGTTAAGAGGAATTCTGGGTCTTGCTGAATATTTAGAGGATCAGAAGCAGACATAGGAGGAAAGGGAGGGGCTAGGTAAGTTGAGGAGATAGAAATTAGGGTTCCAGGCTACCACCATGGGGACTAAAATTTGCATGTACAAAATTGAAAATATGTACAGGTAAGACACATACAGGGAGAAAATACTCTTAGCACACATAACTGACAAAATATCCATCTCAATCATAAAATAAAAAATTTAAAAAAATGGGTCGGGCATTAATAAGCACTTCACAATGGAAAATATGTTAATGGTTAATAATCACATGAAAAAGTGGTCAAATTTTTCATTATCAGGAAAAAGGAAATGAAAACCACTGTCTTCAGTTCCTCTTCCCAGCTTTTAATTAGATTGTTTGTTTGCTTTGTGTTGATCAGTATGAGTTCTTTATACATTTTGGATATCAACCCACTATTGGAACTGTCATTTGCAAATATCTTCTCCTATTTGGATGGTTGCCATTTTGTTTTGTTGGCAGTCTCTTTTGTTGTGCAAAAGCTTTTTAGATATAATTCCTTTCATTTAATTTTGCCTTTTTTACATTTTTTTCTTTATTGATTAAGGTATTACATATATGTCCTTATCCCTCTTTGCCTCCTCCCCACACCACTCCCATTCATGCCCTCATCCCCCTGGTGTCTGCGTCCATTGGTTATGCTAATAGGCATGAAAACAAGTCCTTTGGTTGATCTCTCCCTTTACCCCCACCCTCCTCTACCTTCCCTCTGAGTTTTGAGCATCTGCTCAATGCTTCTCTGTCTCTGGGTTTTGCCTTTCCATCCCTTGTTTTTGATGTCAGATTCATAAAATTCTTTCTAAGACCAAGGTTTATAATTTAATACCTGTATTTTCTTCTATGTAATTTATTTTTTCAAGTCTTATATTTTGGTCTTTGATATATTTTGAGCTATTTTTCATGTGTGGAGACAAACTAGATATAGGAAGAGATGTTCAACTTCACTAGATATTAGGAAAATGCAAATCAAAACTACAATGAGATACTACTTCATACCTGTTTGAATGGCTATTATCAACAAGACAAGTAATAACAAGTGTTGGAGAGGTTATAGAGAAAACAGAATCCTTATTCAACGCTGTGGGGAATGTAAACGGGTACATTCCACTATGGAAAACTATATTTTTAGGCTCCTAAAAAAATTGAGAGTAGAGTGACTCTATAATCCAACAACTCTTCTTCTGGGTATCCACCCAAAAACTTGAAAATATTCATTTGCAAAGACATATGCATCTCTCTGATCACTGCAGCATTATTCATGATTGGCCAAGACCTGGAGGCAACCAAAGTGTCCTTTGATAGATGATTGGATAAAGGAGATGTGCAAATATATTCAATGGAATACTATTCAGCCATAAGAAAAGACGAAAGACTGCTATTTGCAATAATACAGGTGGATCCTAAGAACAACATGCTAAGTGAAATAACACAGAAAGAGTCAAGAACCACATGATTTCATTCATATGTAAGATATAAATTTGAAAGCAATAAATGGACAAACAAACAAAAACTCATAGACACAGATAACAGTTTGCTAGTTACTAGAGGGAAGTTGCAGTGGGGGAGGAGAGGAATAAAGAGCAAAGAGGATTAAATATATGGTGTTGGAAAAATATTTGATGGGGTAATGAATACACAATACAATGCACAGATAATGTAGCACAAAACAGTACATTGAAACATATATAGTTTTATTAACCAATGACACCCCAATAAACTTAATTAAAAGTAAATTAAATAACACCACTATGTGACCACACTACACAGGCATTAGAATGGCTACAGTTAAAAAGACTAACCTGATAAAGATAGATAGCAACCTGAACTCTCATAATTTTAATGGAAATGTAAAGTGGTGCAATCACTAAAAAACTGACAATTTCATTATTTTAAACATGCATCTATCTTATGACACAATAATTCAAAACATTAGAAAAACAAATTTTGACCCATTTAAATACTTATTTATGAATATTTACCAGCAATATTTTAATAGTATCAAACTGGAACAACCAGAAAGCATATCAAAATGAAAATGTATAAACAAATTGTGGTACTCTATGGATACAATGGAATTATTCTATAAAATAAAAGGGTAATATGCAAATTGACATAATGGCTGAACAACTGGGAAGGACCAGTTATTATGATGCCCATTGACCACCATGGGCAAACACTCAGTGCAGGAGCTGTCCCCTGATGTTCAGTGAGCTCCCACAGGGGGAGCTCCACTCAGCCACAAGCCCAGCTGAGGACTTCGAACAAGGCAGTGGTGGCAGAAGGGCTCTTGGACCACTAGAGGGCATAGTCCAGGCCTAAGGACTCCCCGAGTGCACAAACTTTTGTCCACTGGGCCTCTAGTACAGTTATAGAAAGGAAGAGATGTCTAATACATGCAGCAAGATGAATGAACCTCAAAAACATGCTGAGAAAAATACTTCAGACCTAAATGAGTATACACTGAATGTTTCCATCTATACATCACCATAATACAGGCAAAACCTATTTATAACTTAAAAAACTTGCAGTAGTTGTTCCCTGGCAAGAGGAGAGTTTTGCTACAGTGATGTCCTATATTCTTGTGGCGTGTGAGTTCCATGAGTGATGAAATTATCAAAAGTGATCAAACTATATATTTATGATCTAAGTATTCACTATATGCAAAATATACATTAAATTAAATAAAAACCCTGGCTTGTGTGGCTCAAGTGGTTGAGGGTCATTCCATGCACTATTAAAAGGTTGACAGTTTGATTTCCCAGTCAGGACACATGTCCAGGTTTCTGGTTTGGTACCTGGTAGAAGTGTGTATAGAAGGCAAACAATCAATGTTCTTTATCTCTTCCTCTACCTTCCTCTATTTCCAGAATCAATAAAAACATATACATATAAAATATGATTTATAAATTTAGATTTTAAATCTACTCATCCTTTTCTTTCAAGTTTTACCTTGAACATTTCAAAAGGTGAGGAAACTATACAAAGCTATAACATCATATGTTTAAATAAAGAATTTGAGTTGTTTTTCATATCAAACTTTTCAATAAGCAATTAAAAATCTATAATTTATAGATTATATTTAATGATCATATTGCATCATTAAATATAATCTATAAATATAATAAAGTATAATAATAAAGTAAATGGTTTTCCTAACAGCAAGATGTGATTATGAATGAATTAAAGACTAGATTATAAAAATGTTACTGCTTTTGTACATACTAAATATATTTTGAATTATCAGGATTATGAGAATGTTTTATTTGAAACACATTTGTAAACAATAAACATTAATGAGTCAATAGCTAAAATGAAAAACATCTGTAGTTGTTAACAGAAAAAAATATTCTATTTCTTTCAGGTAATAATGGTCTTTTCCATTCCCACTCTTTTAACATTGCCAAAAATTCTACTTATCAACCTATCTCTTCTGCTTCAACATTCTCCCAAACAAAACTATTTATTACATTTTAAGAAAAGAATGACAAAATACTTCATTTGAGGTAAGATGTTAATATCTATCTATGAATAGATTGAGGTTATGTCAAAATATAAGAAGAACATTTATTAACTTACCCACAAGATAATAAGTCATAAGCAACACCCCATCCAAATAATGAGGTATAAAAGTAAAGATTATATACCACATTGACAAAAGTATTAACATTTTTCAGACATGGAAAACTAGACCTTACAGGATACATCTTTTACTCAAGAGATATATATCAACATATTAACTCATTTAAATTAATGGAGAACATTTCAATTTACAACCCAGGGAATAGTTGACCTTCTTGGCAGGATCAAACCTATGATTTCACAGTAGCTGATTAAGATTAGTATTAAAATGTAACCTTTCAGATATACAATTAAAAGTAAGTTACAGTCCTTAAATTTGGTAGCATATGAATTTCACTATGGAAAGTGCATTTCAACTTTTTATTGGAAAATACATTTCAGTAAGTTGTCTGAAGGGCAAAGAAACAGTAACCCCTTTTAAAATTTTATTTCAGCCATTATTTCCCTTAAACATATCTCTGAAGGTCATATAACATATACAAACCATAAAATAATCATTATAAAGCAGCCCATTTCAACCAGTTTTTACTAAGACACATGTGAGAATCCTTGAAAGAAATTCAAAAGCAGTGAGTTACTGAATTTTAAAATAAATACTGATTATATTTTAGAAACTAAATAGGAATAAAATTTAC
The DNA here is from genome assembly GCA_011751065.1 of Lasiurus cinereus. Classification (NCBI taxonomy): domain Eukaryota; kingdom Metazoa; phylum Chordata; class Mammalia; order Chiroptera; family Vespertilionidae; genus Lasiurus; species Lasiurus cinereus. Next base: position 8,197,427 of record JAAGEH010000426.1, read on the forward strand.
GAAAACTTGTCTGTTACTGCATCAGTATGAGCTTTGTTATCTCCTAGTTGGAATTCAGGGTTTATTTTAGCTTTTGATCTTAGTATCTCAGAATTCAGAAATAATATAAATATATAAAATGGGGTGGTTAAAAAATAGGTAATATTTCTCTAATACATTCAGTATAGTTATCCAGTTGATACTAATTTCAATGACCATAAAATAATGGTTATTTGAAAGTATTAAAAATGAAGCAGTCTCTCAATTAGTACTTCTTAACTGATTGAAAATAAATGAAAATAACATTTAAAATACTTAGTATAACTCTAGCACTTAATAATTTTCATGTAAAATTAATTTATCTGTATTCAATAAAAGTAGTAAAATCTTGGCTGTAGATATGACAAAATATATCAAAGTGCATACACTTAAAATATAATAGAATCTTAAATTAAGTGATACAAGCTATAAAAAACAGCTATGAAGTAAAATAATCTTATGAATACTTTGTGATAAGAATAGACATCATTTATCCGTGAAAAACTCAACTCCCTCAGTAACAGTTAGGAATCTATATTGAAAGTGACAGAAAGAAACAACTAAAATTGGACAGTCAAGATCATGGCTTTTTAAACTGAAGTTTCCAGATATAAGTTGTCAGAAGGCTATTTATTGAGTAGTTTCAACGTTGTGACCAGGGCAAAGTACATTTCTCTTTTTTCTTTTTTTCAGATCTGCTTCTGCTATGCTCATGTCCCAGAGAACTTCAATAGTTCCATGTGCCATTATGTTCTAGTCTAGATTCAAAGCCCCAGAATTGAGACCAATGGACTCTGACTGACCTGAAAGGCAGCATGTTCTCATTCCTGAATTACCGCCAAGGGGATGTTATGCACATACTGAATTACATCTATTAGTTAAACCACTCAGAGCCCAAAATGACACTGAAAGAATTTTCATCCAAATTACAAGCTGGAAAAGCAGAGTCCAATCTGGGCAGGGAAGAGGAAGACAGACAGAGAAGGGGCTGAATGGCTGCCGGAAGCTATAGATGTCTACTAAAGCCTGCCAATAGAAGTTCAGAACAACAGAAAAAACATTTTAATGACAGAAGAGTTTTAGTTCCTGGAATACAACATTAAGACAATTTTATAGAAGATAATTGACCTACTAAAACAAGATTGCTGAAAAAGGTGTCTAATTTTTAAGTAGTTTGCCTTTTGGCAGCAGCAAAGTGAATATAAACAGTAATTTATAGTTCAGCCATATAAATTCCAAAATATAATTATAAGAAACCCATTGATCCTTATTTTATAGTTACATCATATTTGCACAAAAATATTCCATAAGTGAATTATTTAATTAAATGCACATATTAAGGATATATATTTGTCATAATATCACAACCGGAAAGGTAAATTATATATTCTGTTAACCACAACAGACAGTAACACACAATATTGCAAAGTTGGTATACAACTAAAAATAATAATGTCATGCCAAAACCGGTTTGTCTCAGTGGATAGAGCATCGGTTTGTGGACTGAAAGGTCCCAGGTTCGATTCAAGGGATCTGAATCAAGGTCAAGGGCATATATCCTCCTTTCGGGCACATCCCCAGTGGGGGGTATGCAGGAGGCGGCTGATCGATGTTTCTCTCTCATCGATGTTTCTAACTTTCTATCCCTCTCCCTTTCTCTCTGTAAAAAATCAATAAAATATATATATAAAAAAAGAATGTCATGATATTTCAGTTAAGTGGGATGAGTCCTTGATGGTAAAGAAATAGAAATAGCAGTGAAAGTATTTTTTTTAAAGTTAACTATCACCTAGCCAGTGTGCACAATGGTTAAGTGTCAACCTACAAACCAAGAGGTCACAGTTCAGTTCCTATTCAGGGCACAAATCCAGGCTTCAGGCTCGAATCCCAGTGTGGTGCATGTATGAGAAATCTGATCAATGATTCTCTCTCATCCTTGACATTTCTGTCACTCTCTCCTTCTCTCTCCCTCTCTGAAATCAAAATCAAATTTTAAAAAAATTTAAAAACTATTAACTATCATGAGTATCCAAGTTTTACTAGGAATTGCTCAGAAAGAAAATTCAAGCAGTGAATACAATACTGTTAATGTTTTGCACAGCAGGAATGAAAAGCCAAGAGCTTTCACATATAGTTTGAAGTTGTTGAATAGTAAAATAAGAAAATCAAATGCAATGCATGTTTGAATGGTAACTGAGATGCTTCAGAATTTCAATTTCATATTTTCAGTCAATTTACCTCTTCATACTTCTGAAGTAAATAAATTGAATATCTAACAGAAAATGGTAGGATAATGCTTTTGAATAAATCCAAGACTCTATTAAGCAGACCTACATATGCTGTTTTTGCCTTCCATGAAATTCTACCATTTCTTTTAATAAGAGCTAAAAAACTCAGAAGATACCAATGTCAAATTTACTATTTTTTTCTCTTTCAGTTACCTTATATGATAGGGAGTAATTTCTATTATATGTAAAATTTTAGATATCCAATTTAGTTCTATTAAAATTTATATTTTAATAATTAAGGATGGAACATTTTTTTTTCTATAAGTAACAGAAAAATGCAATTTACTAATTTTTTCACAAAGTTTGAATGCATATGTACTCTCAAAGTATATGAGGGTGTAGAATTGCATTTGACATAATCTGTTAGATGACTTAAAATATGCAAGTAATAAAAATATAGCCTCTTGTCCATATTATTATTATGAATAATAAATGTTGGTGACATAAAAATACACAAGGATATGAATAATAGTCATTAACTATTTTCAATTTGGTGAGTTAGGTACTACATCATAAACAGGGTATTTTGTTGAACACCTAACAATATATTACATCTATTTGAATTTTTTTCTGGAATAGTGAGAGTGAAATTTTAATATTGATCACCACAAAGCTCTGTCATTTAGATATTTTTGGGAAAAGGTAAAATGCTTATTCTTGTTGATGAACATTATTTCCCATAATGTATTGTTCAACAGATGTTAATCTAATAAATTCCTGACATATATATATATATATATATATATATATATATATATATATATATATATACATGCCTAAGCAACCATTAAAGTGTTTGAATGGTAGCTATGATGCACACTGACCACCTAGGGGCAGACATTCAATGCACTGGAATGGAAACAAGGAACAGACTGATGAATCTCAGAGGAAAAAGGGGCTGGGGGAGGGCAGGAAGAGATTAATTAAAGATCTTATATGCATACTAGAGGCCTGGTGCACAGATTTGTGCACTGGTGGGCATAACCTCAGCTTGGCCTGTGGGAATCCGTGCACTGGGCCTCTGATATCCCCTGAGGGGTCCTGGATTGCAAGAGGGCACAGGTGAGGCCTTGGAATCCCACTGTGCACAAATCTGTGTACCAGGCTTTTAGTTTATTAATATAATGCTAAGGACTGTGATGAAAAACCACAATTCTAATTTTCAAACATTTTAGGATTTAGTGCTACGTAGATAAGTAAAATATCTCGCACATAAATAGATTAACAAAATATGTCATAGTCCACATCAACAAAGATGAAAGGTGAGTGGAGGAGTAATGACTGAGATGGATTTTGAAGGATCCTATGTGATTCAGCTCTGTAGATGGGAGGAAAGGGGGTGCATTGAGGGTAAGGTAGTGATGGAACCCCTCCAACAACAGACAAGGACACAGAGATTTGCTTGTATTTAATGTTCTTGCAAGTATAAATGCACATCTCTTTTCTCAAAACCTTGCTAACATGTTGGTACCAAAGCGCAGATTTTTAAAAAGTAATCTGTCCATACACAGAAAATTACAAAACATCTCATTGGAATTTGAAGCTGTACCTCATAAATCAAATATATTAATATTTTCACAGTGAAACATGAGTACCTATTTTAAGTGGGTAAGTAACAACAAAATGAGCTTTATGACAGGTCAAGATATATTTTGCCATCCTATGAATTTAAAAATTGTATTCAGAATATATATAATATATAGGATATACACAAACACATATCACACATGCAATACTTATTCCCATATATTACTTAGAGTTGGAGTTACTTCCTTTCCACCACCATACTTTCTTTATTTTAATAGAAATATTTAATTGGCCAAAACCAGTTTGGCTCAGTGGATAGAGCATCGGCCTGGGGCCTGAAAGGTCCCAGGTTTGGTTCTGGTCAAGGGCATGTATCTTGGTTGCAGGCACATCCCCAGTAGGGGGCGTGCAGGAGGCGGCTGATCGATGTCTCTCTCTCATCGATGTTTCTAACCTTCTATCCTTCTCCCTTCCTCTCTGTAAAAATCAATAAAATGTATTTTTTAAAAAAGAAATATTTAATCGTATGCTTAGAGAGGCATGTACTGATAATCAAAACACATAAAAGTGATTTTTAAAATAGAAATTAGGGTTAAAATACAGAGGAAAGTGAGGTAGCAGTAGCAAAGGGTAAAAGGGATCAAATATATGGTGACAGAAGACTTGACTTTCAGTGGTGGGCACACAATGCCATATATAGTTGATACATCATAGAACTGTACACTTGAAACCCATATAATCTTCCTAACCAATACATCTGATTTTACAAAATCAAAAAATAATCAACTATGATTTTAACACTTTACTTTGAAAGTATAGTATAGTTATCTATGTTATGTCATCTAGCTTAACTAATTCATCTGATTACCCACATATATGGTTCACATATCTGAAATGTTCTATAAAGGAAAACAAGATAAACAGAGCAAGATAAACACCTACATAAAGGCTAGCTGGTTTTCTCAGTGGTTAGAGCATCAGCCTGAGGCTGAAGGGCCTGAGGTTTGATTCCAGTCAAGGGCACATAAGCAGGTTTTGGGCTCAATCTCCAGAAGGGGGCATGCAGGAGGCAGCCGATCAATGATTCTCTCTCATCACTGATGTTTCTTTCTCTCTTTTTCTTTCTCTTTCCCCCTTCCTCTCTAAAATCAATAAAAATATATTTTAAAAATACTATAAATAAATATTATGCTAATTTCTGGTAAACTTATACTCTATTCCTTCAAAAGCACTTATATGTAAAATCATGTATAAATATATATACATATATATATACATGTATGTATATGTGTGTGTATGTTGTGTGTGTTTTCTAGAGTAAACAATTTTTTAAAATATATTTTATTGACTTCAGAGAGGAAGGGAGTAGGAGAGGAAAATAGAAACATCAATGATGAGAGAGAATCATTGATCCGCTGTCTCCTGCACACTTCACACTGAGCATTTAGCCTGCAACCCTGGCATGTGCCCTTGACCAGTATTGAACCCGGGACCTTTCAGTCACAGGCAAACACTGTATCCACTGAACCAACCCAGCTAAGGCGACACTCAATTTTTAAAACTTGTTAGCTAATGGTAATGAGTGCTGGTTTGGACTTCTAATCTGATATATTAATACTAATTATTTGGGATTTTATTGATATGATTGGTGTAAACAGATGTGAGATAATGGAAAGTTGGAGAGAGAAAGAAATATCATTGACCTTACAAATTCCAAAGATTCACAACTCCTCAGTTATCTTGTAAGGAGAAACTCTTCTTATTCTTAATGACCCAAAAGTCATCCCAGCTATTAATTATCTTCCAAAACAAAAGTGCCTCCAATACCAGTTTCTCTAATTTTGATATATGCACTCAATGTTCAGACACACAGAATAATAGCTGATATATCTGACAGGCTTTCAGAGTGCCTGGGGTCAGAAAGGAAGCTTTTGAAGTGAGAAATAGATGTAATCATTAAAGAAGCAGCACCTAATGGCATGACTCAATTTGGTCTTCGTAGGAAAAGACCCACAAATAAACTGAGTGACGGAAACTCTCAGAGAGGCCCTGAATATATCTCTATGATGGCATGTATTATCTCGAGGGGAGAGTTTTGTGTATGAAAATATATGAGAGAGAGAGAGAAGGGGAAAAAAGGAGAGCTCAATGCCTTAGGCTATTTTGCTGTTGATGAAACCATTGTAAAAATATCAGCTCATTTGGGTCTTGCAACAAACCTACACAGTGTGAAGGGCAATTATTATTATCCTCATTTCAGAAGTGATGACAGGGAGGCTGATGTCCTGTGTGGCTAAATGACTTCAGTACAGCCAAATCGCTAGTAAATGGTGGACTTGGGATCCCATTTCATATCCTCTCACTGAAAATCCTCAGAAGTTTTATACCACTTTTATATTATAATACACCACTCATCACAAATAACCATTAAATAAAAAGAGATGCTGATATAGTTTCAAATGGCAAAGCTCTCAATGTTTTGTCACATCCAAGTCTAATAGCTTTCATTTGTATCACTTAGATCTGATATATGTTTGTTTACCCTATTTCAAAAGACAGTTTTTCTTTTTCCCCTCTCAATAAATGTACCAGATGATAACTATCCATCTTGGAAATAAATATAAAATATACAGCCTAACATCAACTTTTTAATTTTTTTATGAAATACTAAAAATCCCTGTAACTACCTGTGTACATATATAAAACCACTCTGAATCCTCCTACACCATTTCATTTCCTACATGAAAAAGAAGAAAGCCAAACCATTGTTTTCTCCATTTTCCTTGCAGCAAGGAGTGTCCATTTGATCCATTTATGGGGCACAAAATATAAAGGGGAAAACTTGGTTGGTGCTTTGGGAGGTTTGGCTGGCTTTCCCACAGCAAAGATGGTTGTTCCAAACCACATGTGGTACAGACTTTCACCTCTTCTTCTCTAAGTTACGGTACAATCTTTGCAAAAGCAGTGCCAATCCTACCACCTTAAGGGCGGGTCAAGACAATCAGAGATGACAGGCCCCCATGTTTTCAACATGTCTGCAATGCTGAAAACATGCCAGCAATTGCCAAGCCCTGGATTTGTTCTGGGGTCAGAGGTTGGGGGGAAGGTGTTGTAGGATTTTTGGTTACCTTTATTTACTCAATCCCGAAATGTCCAGATAATGCCACCTCCGCCCCTGAAGCTCTCAAAACTATGTAAAGCATGTTAAGGACAATACAAATAGCATCATCAGACAATATACGCCTGCATCACTCTTGGCAGGGAGTGTGCAAATGGGTATCCCTTAAAGAATGCATTTGTCTCCATCTTGTTCACAAGCTCAGAGGCTTAGTTTTTCTCTTGGATTGAGTACCCTGTTGACACACTTTTCAGTCATACTGGATGCTCCCTCCACTTGACTATCCTATCTAATAAAGAGGGAATATGCTAATTGATCATCACTCTCTCACAAAGATGACAGCATTCATGGCCAATAAGGAGGGAATATGCAAATTGACTGCCACATTCTCAAAGATGGCAATTCCTAGTCCCCTCAGACCCACCAGGTGCGGGGGGCGGGAGGGAGCAGCAAGTGTGCATCACGGCCAGGCCCAATCTCAGGTGGATCCAGCAGCTCCACCTGTCTGCCTGCATCCAGAGTCCGCCAGTCCCCTCAGCCTCTCAGTCCCTCAGGGCTGGCCTGAGGCACAGGCAAGCCTAGGATGTCAGCTCCCAGCCACCTAGGGCCTGCCCAAGGTGCGGGCAAGCCTCAAATGATAGCTGCACAGGCAACCCTCGGATGATGGCTTCCCAGATGCCCAGGGCCGCCCAAGGCTCAGGTAACCAAGGCTGGCCAAGGCTTGTGCTGCCGGGAGTGGCAGCAGCAGAGGTGTGATGGTGGCATTGCTTTCCCCTGATCACCGGGTCGCCTTTGCTCCTGACCGTGAATTTTCATGAACCGGGTCTCTAATTTGCTATAAAAAGGAACATGTATTCTCCAAGGCCTTGGCCTTTCCCTTATCCATCATCTTCCACCTACCAAGAGTGCGTCCTCATTATCATCTATTCTGTATCACAGCCTGATGAAGTCTAGGTATCATCTTATCTGCAACAATGTCTCTTATATGATACTAATAATAAAAATAATTTTCCTTTTATCACATTGGAAAATTTTACTGCTCATGTGATATCAATATTATACATTTCATTATACTTATGTGTACTAATGCCATTCATTGCCCTCTGCAAAATTATCACCATCACTCCCACTAGACCATGAAGCTCATTGAGGGTGGGGGGTTTGTGATTCAGGGTTCTGTGTAGTATCTAGAATGGAGTCTACTGATCTCGGTGTGACAGCCTAAGGTACCAACACTAATAGAGCTGATTTCTCTATAAAATGTAGTTCCCTTCATCACACCCTTCCTTACTGTTTCATTCTTGTCAAAAACGATAGTCAGAAAAGAGGATGGGTCATGACCTCGAAACTTAACTTTTAGAGCGTTTGGTCTTTATGAATAAAGAAGCATCACAGAAATGGATTTCCAAACCACCTCTGAGTGTCACTAGCAGGGTTATTAGGCCACTGGCTGTTTTGGAAAAGTTTTATTGGCACATAGCCACACTCATTTATTTATGTAAGATCAAAGGCCAGGCCACTTTGGTACCAAAGGCAGGGTTGAGTAGTTACCACAAAGCTCAGATAACCCAGAAAGCCTCAAATATTTACCATTTCCCCCCTTATAGAAAATAAAAAAGTTTACAAAATATTGTTACTGGAAAAGTTAAATGCAGTAGCAATTTTCCAGTCATATAAGTTAGGAAAATAAAGTTTCCTTTAAAAGAAGGTCTCCCTGAGCCTGAGTCCTATTATGTATTACATGCATTCCTCTGATATATTATTGATTTTCATATCATTTCCTGCCCCCTTTCCACAGTTTTTTTGACCATAGGAATATGTTTAATGGATTATATTTAGGCCCAGTGATTTGAGGATTACCAGTTTAGTAAATGTTCCTTTAGAAAAGTACAAAAAAAAATTAACTGAATTGCAATTTTTCTTTTAAAATTCTAGTATTGCCCTCATCTGATAATATTTAACTCTCTGTGAATTCACCTATTATATTAGTGATTTTTGTCTGATTCAATTGAGCCACTTAGCAAAAGTCCCTGGCCCATGATAAAAGGACCATTTAAGCTTCTTTGGTATCAAGGTTATAGCATGCCTAGTACTATAAACAAGTTAGGTGGTAATTTATTTGAGTGAAGTGGGTCATTAACATCCAAACAGCCACAAATGGACTTGAAGGGAGAACCTTTGATCTTGGATTTAAAATTATATTATCTCACAGCTAAGATTTGGAAACAGTCTAAGTGCCCATTAGCAGATGAGTGGATTAAAAATCTGTGCTACATGCCCTTGCCGGTTTGGCTTAGTGGATAGAGCATCGGCCTGCAAACTGAAAGGTCCCAAATTTGATTCCAGTCAGTGGCATGCACCTTGGTTGTGGGCACATCCCCAGGAGGAGGTGTGCAGGAGGCAGCTGATAGATGTTTCTCTCTCATCGATGTTTCTATCTCTCTCCCTTCCTCTCTGTAAAACAATCAATGAAATATATTTAAAAAAAAAAATCCTGTGCCACATCTACACAATGGAATACTACCCCATGGTAAAAAGGAAGGAATTCTTACCATTTGCAACAGCATGGATGGAACTTGAGAGTACTATGCTAAGCAAAATAAGCCAGTCAGAGAGATAAATATCACATGATCTCACTCATTTCTGAAATATAATTAATAACATAAACTGATAAATAAAAACAGATCCAGAGATAGAGAAGCATGGATCAGATCTTGAAACCTCAGAGAAAAGGTATGGGAAGGTGGGGGAAGGGAGGAGAGATCAACCAAAGGACGTGTATGCATGCATATAAGTCTAACCAATGGACACAGACACGGGGGGTGGGGGGGGAGCATGAGTGAGGGCATGTGGGTGGTGGGAGGGAATGGGAGGATGAGGACACATATGTAATACCTTAATCAATAAAGATAAAAATAAGATGCAGGAAAAATAAAAGAAAAACAACCCTAGACAGAATATGAAAATAGATGAAAATGTGGTTCTATAACATTATCAGGAGCAATAAAAACAGCCTAAGCAACCATCATGACTGGTCTACCAAACAACAGGTTAACTGGTCAGCCAGTAGCTATGACAATGCACTTACCACCAGGGAACAGATGCTAAACAGGAGCTGCCCCCTGGTGGTCACTGTGCTCCCACAGCCAACCTCCCACAGTCCCTTCCCCTGGCTGGCCAACCTCCATGGCCACCCCTGCCCTGGCTGGCTGGCCCTGATCAGCCTTCATTGGCCTGATTGCCAACCAGGTCAATGGACCACACTGGTGCATGAATTTGTGCACCAGGCCTCTAATACATACAATTTTAAAGCTTGTTAGATGTAATACTACGTTCCATATCTTCTTATAGTTCTTAAACTATTGTTTCTTTCAATCTCAATACACCCATAGAAAACACAGTTTGCCTCACTTATGGCCCTTTAAACAAAGTATATTTCTTCAGTTTGAGCAAACATGTTGATGATATAAAAAGGTGCTAAATCAAAATGCATTATTTTCCCTGACTTAGAACTGTACACAAGTTACTAAGTCATTGTTTTCATTTAAGCCATTAGTAGATATAAAAATAATTGTAGCTTAAAGTGACACATGTATGCTTCACACTAAGATGATCTCACAAAAGTAAATTCACTATAAAAAGATTCACCTCAGATTTAGCAATCATGCAACTCATTTATTTAAAGCCTAGACCAGAAGCCTTTCTCTCCTCAAAGGGGGGACAGCATAGCACAGTAAAAACTTTTCTGCATTGGAGTCAGGTCTTCTTTATTATTTATCGTTTTTTTGAAAGTATTGCGTATGTCCCATTTTCCCCTCCGTTGATCCCTTCTACCCACAGCCCCACTCCAGGCCTTCACCTAACTATTATCTGTGCCCATGGATTATGTATATATGCTTATAAATTCTTTGGGTAATCTCTTCCAGGCCATCACTCCATGCCCCACTTCCTCCTGAAATTAATCAGTCTGTTCCATGCTACCCTGTCTCCGGGTCTATTTTATTCATCAGTTTACTTTGTTCATTAAATTCCACATATGCAGGAGATCATGTGATACATGTCGTTATCTGACTGTCTTATCTCACTTAGCATAGACTCTTAAAATATGTATTATACTTGTTTAAATATATTTTTTCACCTCTAGTGTAATACAGTTATAATAGGCTAATGTTTATTAATCAACATTTGAACATACACCTACAATATAAGTGGAGTGGAGTGGGTACACATGAAGAATACTTATTTTCACCCTTGAAAGAATTTATTATACTGAAAGACAACAAATAACTTGTGGATATGAGATTATTAGTGCTGGACATTTTGATACTGCTTTAGAATTACCTATCTATCTATCTACCCACCGATCCACATATACATACAATCAGGTGAATCAATATGTTAATAACATGTTAACAAGACTTCAATAATAAGATGGTTACACTAAATTTTTTTGAATGGTCTAAGAAGTAAAATGAATTGAAATTTACTTTGACCTTTAAATAGGAATTTTTGTCATGAAATTCGTCTTTTTATAATTATCGTTTTAATCTTTCAATGCACTCATCAGCAAGATAATATTTTTATTTTTTTAATTACATGTTGTTTTACATGAAAAATTATTATGTGGAATATATTGCTCCATATAAAATTATGCATGCATATATGTAGAATAAAGCTACTGATGGAAATATAAGACATTCAAATATTCATAACATAAACATATGTTATGTACCATATATAGTGGTACCTCGAGATATGAGTGCCCTAACATACGAGATTTTTGAGATACGAGCCATTGAGCGAGCGATTTTTGCTTTGAAATATGAGCAACATTTGAGATAGGAGTAATCAGGCGGATCGACTGGCTGCACAGGACCCACCAGTTTACCGTGACTCGAGTCTCATAGTTTCCCACACCTCAAGGTTACGGAACGAATTAAACTCATATCTTGAGGTACCACTGTATTTAAAAAAAACTATAGCATTTTCTAAATTGAGCAAATTTTTAAAAAATAAAATTGTAATTACTGACAAGAGAAAATCATTTCAACTCATTTTCAAAATCCTATAAATTTCCAACAAAATTTTTGTCACATTTATAGTAACACTAGGGTCCTGGTGCACAAAATTTGTGCACTGGGATTGAGCATCCCTCAGCCCAACCTGCCCTCTCTCACATACTGGGAGCCCTCAGGGAATGTCCTATTGATGGAATAGGCCTGCTCCCCATTGGGAGTGGACTAAAGCCGCAGTTTGGCTTCCCTTTGTGGGAGGTGACCAGGCTGATCAGTGGAAGGCCCTAGCCCCATCACCTCACTGCTGGAGCCACTGCCAGTCACCGCAGCCACCAAGGTGTTTTCATCAACATGGATGCCAGTCCCTTCACCATGAAAAAAAATGACAACTTTCTTTAGGCGTTTTCAAGATGTGTCTTTCATAGGATATGACATTTCTTTATTACTTTTTTTTTTATCCTCACCTAAGGATATTTTTCTATTGACTTTTAGAGAATGTGGAAGAGAAAGGGAGAGACAGAGGGAAACCTCAAAGTGAGAGGAACACTTTGATTGGTTGCCTCCTGCATGAGCCCTGACCTGGGCCCCAGCCAGGGAGGAGCCTGCAACCTAGGTACATGCCCTTGATCAGAAATGAACCCAGACCCTGTGGTCGGCAAGCCGAAGCTCTATCCACTGAGCAAAACCTGCGAGGGCAGGATATGAAATTTCTTAGCCCTCCAGCAGTTATTTTCTCCAGAAATGTGGTGGAAGAACACTAGATTACTTTTTTGGATTCTTATTACCCAAGTTAGTAAGAATATTACCAGTGGCATACAGAAGGCTTAGCCAATGAGCTGTCAGAAAAGGTGTTTCCTCTGTAGTTCACACCAATCCTGGCTGGGCCCTGCCTAGACCTAAAGCCTTTGGTTGAGGCTGTAGGCCTGTGGAGGGGCCCCCCAGCTCCCTCTGATCATGGGATCTGCCCCTGCCCAGGCCTGCCCAGGCCTAAAGCCTCTGGCCAACACTTTAGGCCTGGGCAAGGAACCCCCAGATCTCTCCAATCACTGGCTCTCCCCCTGCCCCCTCGGTTCTGATCACAGTCTTGGCTCTGCCCAGAGGCTCCCTGGCTCAGACCCTTCCCAGGCTGCTCAGGGCCTACGTGAGGCCTACCTCAGAGTGACCTGGGTGCCAGAATGTTCTGGGGACCCAGGCACTGGGCGCTTATATATGCAAATTAACCACTATCTTTGTTGGGTTAATTTGCATACTCACTCTGATTGGCTATGGGCATAGCGGTCAATTTACATGTTTGTCTATTATTAGGTAAGATAATAAAAATATAGCATTCTAAAAATACTGTTATTTTTAATACTTTACAATATAGAGGCAGTAAATAATTATGGAGTGCCTCCTATGCCATTGCATTATGTTAGCTGCTATAAAATTAATGGTGGACAAGAGACAGATTCTTTATTTTTTTGGAGGCTACATTCATCTGGGAGTGAGAGTAGGCATAAGTATGCATACAATATCTTTTTTTATAAATTGCAGATTACAATTATGCATTTATTCTTGAAAAGCATTTATTTTTCTGAAATATCATGTTCCCCATTTAACTTTAAATATAAATTTCACTGACTTCTATCTCAATTTGGAAGACTGTCTATTTCTACGCCAAATTCCATAAGTTTCTATTTCTGTTTCTACTTCAATGGATTTAAAAGATTATCAGGCCACTCAAATATATCTACCCTTGCTTTCACTGAAGATATTATTAGTCAAATTTGATCTTAATTCCTATTTTGTTACTCCAAACTTACAAAAACCATTTATTCGGCAATCAAAGCACAAGCCACATTTCAATGACACATAAAAGAGAATTAATTTCATTCTCAAAATGTCAAACTTCTGCTTATAATACTTGGCTACAATTTTCTGAAATAGCAAAGTTCAAAAAGAACCATCAACCTGATATCCCTTTGACACATGATGATGGATGCAATGTGCCTACTTCTTTACTGCCAGAATGTCCTCCATGAAAAGGAGATAGTGAAGAATAATAAATCTAAACTGGATAGAAGGTTTGCTTGTGTAAAACTTACTAAAATACTAGTATCTCACTTCTCTAAGAAGAAACTTTTATGAACCTGCAATTAACTATTTTCTTTCTTTCTGCTCAGGTGAATTAGGATACATATACCAACATAAAGCAGTTGAGCAATACCTTGAAGTTAAACCCCATACACAGTTAATGAACTGAATATAAAATACAGATGCAATATTTTGTTCTTCCTCAAATGAGAAGGCAAACTACTGGTATAATTTTAAGAAAAATGTAACTACTACTTACCTGTGTGTCTTGTACCTCTGTCAATTACTGGCTCTGGCAACTTCAACTGTTTCTAGCGAATGCTATTTCCATTTTCCTATAGAATAGAGATATTGACTCAATGCCACATAAAAGTAAAGACTTTATTAAAGTTCAGGATGTAAGAACAATTCTTTTTCTTACATGTTATATTTATGCTTGTGATGAAGTATCGCAAATTCTGAAAAGTAAATCTTGTAGTCATAAATGTAAGTTTTGGAAGCAGCCCAGTTCTGATTAAAAACTTAACTCTCAGAATGCTTCCTCTCATACATGCTCGAGCTTAATTCTTCACTTAGGAAACAAAGAACGTTTCCACCTGAAATGTTTTTTTTTGCCATTTGATCAGAGTCCTAAAAGTTCAGTATAAATTCTCCCTCAAAAACACTTTAAAAATGTGGTATTTTATATGTAGTAAATATGTCCAAGCGCATTAAGAACAATTATATAGATGAACGGTTACTTTTGAGGCAACACAATTTTGGTTCTCAGAATATTATACCATACCATTATTTCCTTAGGTTTACAAATTTTATATATGTGCCTTTTCAAATGGATAATATTAAGATAATGTAATGTAAAATCTTAACACATTTTGGTATTGCTAATATTCCTACTTATTAATAATAACTCTTTCCTCAACGTTAAAGAACTTATCTGAATTATTCAAAGCTCTTAATTTTGTACTTAGTATATATATATATATATATATATATATATATATATATATATATTAAACAAAATTATTAAAAATTTAACAAAATTATTAAACAGCCTAAGTGCCCATATATATACTTTATGCAGTACTAAGTAAAAAATTGAAAAAAAAAATATATATTCAGAAATAGAGGAGAATAGGCATAGTTTTTTTTAAAATGCATAAACAGGTTCCCCTGAATCTCTGGAAAATATATGAATTTGACAGATACACTTAATTCATGAAAAACAAAATAATTATTTGTTTCTCTAAACCAAACTTTGCTTGTGAAATACTGAATAAATGAATATAAATATATAAACACTAGAGACCCCATGCACAAATTAGTTTAAGGATGTGGTCTGGCCAGCCAGCCCTGATCTCGGCTAATCAGGCCAGGCCAGCCAGGGGGAAGGGGATAGGGGAGGTTGGCAGACTAGCCTCACCCCCTGGTTGAACTCCCGGTCATACTTGTAGTAGAGGGTACAATTTTCATATTAGCCTTTTATTATATAGAATTTTTAAATACCACTTCTAAAATTATCTTTATTAAATAGCAGCAAGTAAACAGTATCATTAGAAAGGAGACAATTATAAAAATCTAGAACACACAATTCAAATTTTGAAAACTTTGTATATATGTAAAAATTTGTGTGTATACACACACACACACACACAAAGTAAAAATTGAAATATGTATAAAAGTAAATTTTATAACTCTTTGGGGTTTAGGAAATATATAACTAAGAAAAAAGAAAGGACAGTATTCTAAATTTCTAAAAAAGGAAGCTGTATATTCCTCTATTTTTCTTCACAATAACATGTAAACTTATCAGCTGAATAGTTTCAGGCAAATTATCGATGGGGTATGGTAGGATCTTCAAAATTTGCACCATCACCTGTCAAGCCCTCTAAAGACCCTTAATACCACCTGGGACATTTTTGCACAACTCTAACACTCCATGGAACACATTTGAAAACTCTTGTTATTACATACTGTAATAACAGCTATACAAATTATATTATTGATTTTCTCAATTATATAATAAAAATAACCATATAAGAAGATAATTATACAGTGACTTCTTGACTATACATGGGTTCTGAGTATAGCTTCAAAGAGAGAAATAGCTAAAGTTAACTTAGTAGTTCTTTATATTCCTGAAAAATCATGAACCTGCATTGAGTCCCATTCTAAACAAACCATTCTGCAATGTACTTTGGTTCTATCTGGTAATACAGTGGGGTTACTCACCCTTATTTCTGAGTAATGAATACATGTGTTACAAAGTATAACAGACACTGTAGAAGCTTTCCAAATGACTAAAAGTATTTAATGGATCCAATGTGAGGAGGCAGGGATCCAGGAAACAGAAGTTTATATAATTTCAACATATTATAATTATGTAGAAAACTTAATTTTACATGATTGTAAACATACTTCATAATTATAGTTCCAAAGACCAAATAATTATTGAAAACTATACTTTTTTAATACATCATCAACCCTAGATTTGGGAAATTATAAAACAGAATTTATATCTATAGTGTAAGAATTAAGTAAGTAGTTTATATAGTTTTAAGATATGGAAGGGCTGAGTAGTGGTGATTGTGTAGCACAACTGTTACATATCTGCAATACATTTAACCAAACAGAAAAAGATCAAATAAAAACTCAGACATAGAAAAGAAATTAAATTAAGAGATAAAAGCCATTTAAATCTGAGAACCATCCACACTAATAAAAGAGAAAGATGCAAATTGGCTGTACCTTCATGATGCCCACCAGCCAATTGGGAGTGGTTATGCAAATTAACTCAACAAAGATGGTGGGTTAATTTGCATACGCAGGCAGGTTATTTTGCATGCTCAGGGCCTGTAGGCAGCATGGGAAGGCGGGGCTCATTCCTGCACAAGTCTTCATGCATCGGGCTTCTAGTCTTAAATACAGTGGTACCTTGAGATACGAGTTTAATTCGTTCCATAACCTTAAGGCATGGGAAACTATGAGACGCTCGAGTTGCGATAAACTGGTGGGTCGTGTGCAGCCGGCCGGTTACTCCTATCTCAAATGTTGCTTGTATTTCAAAGCAAAAATCGATCGCTTGATGGCCTGTATCTCAAAAATCTCGTATGTTAGCACACTTGTATCTCGAGGTACCACTGTATTGACCTTAATTTAACCTTTTAGAAATAATAAAATAAAGTTTTGCTAGTTGCTGTGGAATAGATTTTATGACTACTTACCTCCTTAAAATTTTAGATTCTCAAAAGACTAAAAAGGTTGCATTTGTTTACCTTAAAAACCTTAAGAAACTTGATTTATTTTTAATGACATAAGAAATATAAATGTGTATTGTCAATCAGAATAAATTTATATTTCAAAAAAACACCTGTCTTAGTAAACTTTAAGTAACAAAAATATAATGCTTTTTAATGAAAAGAAATTCTAAGACCTTATAATTATTTATTAATAGCATTGCTTAAACCTAAGTACTCATCTAGTCAAAATTTACAATTATTTTTCTTTCATGATAAGAGAATGAACATGTTCAAATGAAAGCAAGGTCTTTGATTTTTTAAAACAGCTTTAGCTTAGGAAAAGACTAACATGAAATCTTAGAGAAAGCCACTAAGAGAACAGGGTTTTATTTCTGACAAAAGTGATTAATATATGACTTTGCAAAAAACTTTGTGACTATTTTGCATAACAAAATGTTCAATGAATGGCCACTTCAGAGCACTTGGATATTATAAATCATTTGAAACTTAAAAGGCCTTCTAATACTTCAGCGTGCTACAGTAGCTCCATGTTAATCACTTAGATAGTGCACACAGAACACACCATTTTTTAAATCGCATTTTATAGAATATTCATGCATTATAATGTAACAAAAATTCAAACATGCAAAAATGCACTATATACACTATGATATCTCCAAATTAAAATTTATTATATCTCCATCTTACATTTTTCACCTAATATTTCTAGGTTCAAGATGTGTTCTAAAATTTCTAATAAGTCATATGTTGTTGTTTCATTTTTCTTACCATCACTCTAACAACTTCATTCAGTTTCATAAAACATCAACATAATTTAAGCCAGGATCTAATAAAATAGAGTGATACAATGGAGGAAATGAGTTTTCGAGGATTTTTATGTGAAAAAGTATATGATTACTGATCTGGGAAAGAATGCTATATATTCCATTAAATGTATATACATTAAAACAAAGGCAGTATTTAAATATATATACAGTTAAGAGATGTTTTCTTTTAAATAGTCTTTGCTTGAGAAAGCCTTTAATAGAAAAAGGGATTGTTCTTCTATAAGTTGCAAACAGCTTCACAAATTCTAAAAGCCTTTGAAATATAAAGATCTACAAAAAAAGAATTTTCTTGTGCAAATTTAAGCAAAAACCAGCTTTGTCAAATGCAGAGACCAGAGGCTGCTTACTTTCATTCAGATTTCAGTTCACCCTTTTCCATCCAAACAGCCATTTAGCTACAAATGACAAAAGTTGGGAAAATGTATGGATTTTGTAGATACTGAATATTCTTTGTAATTGGTAATAAATAAACACTGTAGAATTCCTGCCTACATTTATTTATTTTTTTAAACTTAATTTAATTTAAATTTTATTGTTTAAAGTATTACAAATAGTAGTACCTATGTCTCCTCTTTTTTTTCCCCAAATGACCGTCCCCCAGCCTCCCACCTGCCTACATTTTTATTGTTTTTCTTTGCCTCCTACGACCCATTAAAGCTCTGTATTCCACAGTGGCTGCACCAGTCTGCATTCCCACTAGCATTGCAAGAGGGTTCCTTTTTCTCCCCATCCTCTCCAGGGATGTTGTTTGTTGGTTTGTTGATGGCAGTCATTCTGACAGATGTGAGATGGTACCTCATTGATGTTGTTTTCCTTATTTGCATCTGGTGCAGTCACTGTTGAAAACAATATGGTGTTTCCTCAAAAAATTAAAAATGGAACTTCCATTTGACCCAGTAATCTCTCTTCTAAGAATATATATTCCAAGAAAACATAAATGCCAGTCAGATAGGATATATGCACCCCTATGTTCATAGCAGCACACTTTACAATAGCTAAGATTTGGAAATGGCCTGAGTGCCCATCGCAAATGAGTGGATTCAAAACTGTGGTGCATTTACACAATGGAATACTCTACTGCTATAAAAAAGAAGGAATTCTTACCATCTGCAACAGCATGGATGGAAGTGGAAAGCATTATGCTAAGCAAAATAAGCCAGTCAAAGAAAACTGTTAAATCAATTCCACAAGAAGGTCATTGCACTGAAACAGCTCTAAGGTTCTGATGGCATATATAGGAAAATAAAAATCCATTTCTGTATATACCTTAAATTTAAAAAATCAAAGGCTAAGAGCAACCAATCATAAACAGGCATTAGCTATACCCAAGCAATACTTTCCTGGCTTTCTTGTATATCTTTTTTCTATAAAATGTTTTTCCTGAGCTTCTGATGGTGGAGCACCCCTGGGCATCTCTTGGTTTGGGCACTGCCAGCTTTGAATTAATAAATGCTCAAATAGACTTTCAAAATTATTAATATGCCTCAGTTTATCTTATAGCAAAACTATTATAGCATTTTTAATTTGGATGTTTTAAATATATATAGAGTTGAAACTTTTAATGAGCTTGCTATACTTAAAACTCAATTTTGTCAATCTACTTATTGTTTTTATCTATAGTAAGCCCTACATAATTTCAGGTAGGTACTTGCAAACTGTGCTTTTAAGTGAAATGCATAACAACACCAATTTTACCATGGGAGTAATGCATTTAAACCAAAGTTAAGTTCCTAAGTCATATTTCTGGTCACAAAAGATGAGACCAAGTGAATTCCATAGAATTATTAAATTTATCTGTTCTCCCATTATAGTTACTTTTTCACACTGTCTCTCTTTGTTCAATCCTATCCAATAAAAGAGAAATATGTAAATTGACCACACCTCTGCTACACCCACAAGCCACGCCTACAAGACAATTAGGAGTGAGTATACAAATCAACCCTACCAAGATGGCAGCAGCCATGGAGCTAGAGCAAGCAGGAGGCATGGATTGCCCCTGGGGATGGAGGAAGCCAAGTTTCCCACTGACCCAAACTATCGCTGGCCTCCTCTCAAGGCTACAAAGTTTTAATTATAGAAGATAAATAAATCCCAGATACCTGCTTCCACTGGCCTTGATTCAAGGAGGTGCTGAAAAAAATAAAAAAGCAAAAAAGGAGGGGCTGGGAGCTTGGGTTCCTGGGATCTGTGGCCAGCCTGCAAACAGCCATCAGCCCCTCACCAAGGCTGGCCAGGCACCCCAGCAGAACCCCCACTCTGATCTGGGACACCCTTCAGGGCAAACCAGCCAACCTCCACCTTGCACCAGGCCTTTATTTATACTAATAAAAGGGAAATATGTTAATTATATTGGGAGACCTTCCAGGAAACCTTCTGGATGTTCTGGACAAATCCATGGTGGCGGGGTTGAGGAAGAGTCAGTTAGAAGCCAAGAGGGGAAGGCAGTTTTGGGTGCTCAGTCTGGTGGGGGTAAGCAGACCAGCAGGGGGGACCAATTGGGGGTAAGCAGGCTGTCAGTGGGGGTCAGTTGGAGGTGATCAGGACAGCAGGCAGGGGCAGTTTGGAGTGATCAGACCAGCAGGTGTGGCAGTTGAGGGTAAGCACACTGGTATGGGGGGAAGTTGGAATAATCAGGCTGGTAGGGGGGCATCTGGGGGCAAGCAAGCTGGCAGGAAGAGTGGTTAGGGGCAATCAGGCAGGCAGGCAGGCAGGCAGGTGAGCGGTTAGAAGCCAGCAGTTCCATATTGCAAGAGGGATGTCCGACTGCCGGTTTAGGTTTGATTCCTGTAAACTGGCAGTAGGACATCCTTCAAGGGGTCCCAGATTGGAGAGGGTGCAGGCCGAGCTGAAGAACACTTCCCCTCAACTCCCTGTGCATGAATTTCATGCACTGGGCCACTAGTTTACTTTAAAAACATGTAGGTTTCTCCATTTCTCTGGGGCTTCATTTCCTTATGAGGGCCACTATGTCATGTAAAATTTACATGAACGTGTATGCTTTACTCCTGTTTACCCGTCTTCTGTCATTTTAATTATCAGGCCTAGATGAAAACACCCTAAAATGGTAAAGGCAAAAGTCTGTCTCCCCTGTTCTGTGTCTTATAGCATTTGACATAGAGTTTAAATGGCTATCACCAAAAACCTATCTTTTTTTGCATTTAATTTTCTTCCTTCAAAATGAAAACTAATTCTTTAGAACAGAGATTAGATATTGATTTCTATTTATTTTTATATTAAGAAAATTTATACCAAATATTTTCATCCATATAAAATTATTTTGATGTGTTAACAGGTGTAAATGTGAATTATTACATTCAAAACTTTCTTATTTCACATATTGTACTGTAGTTTGTCAACACATCGTGGAACATCCAATTTTACAAATAGTTTTATCTTTGTTACAAAAGTAGAATTATGTTCTCAAATCCTCACTAATAGTATGTTATGGCATAACTCTTCTTGAGTACCGTGACATGAAATCTATTTTAAAATTGATACTTGCTTATTTTTATTACTAGAAAGTACATTTTGGTTTGGAATTTAGATGTGAAAAGTGCTATCAATTTCAATCAAACAGTGCCTATCAAAGCATGTCAAAATTGTGAAAAAAACATAAATCCTTGTTCTGGGAGAGTTTGCCAAAGTAAGAGATCAGTTGAGTCTTGCCCACATATAACTGTAAATTAAGGGAGAATGTAATAAGTACACATACTCCTGTGAATCACTGGAGAGATTCAGAAAGTGAACAAATCATGAGATGGCTTCACAAAATACTGAGAGAGATAAAGAGAGAATGAATGGCCACTTACCCAGAAACTAGAACAACAGAAACAATGGGCTCCAGCAAAGGACAGCAAAGGTCTGTCACCACTAACTGTCGGCAGCAACTAATCACTTTTATCCTCCATGGCAACTAGAACCACACAGCAGGTTCACTGCAACCAAACTCCCTACAAATCTTTATAATAATGTAATGTCCACAGTTGTCATTCCACACAACAGGCAGACCACAAGTATTCTTGGCACCCAGACGCACCTCTCTAACTGGTCCCAGAACATAGCTGGGCTTCACCAGGACAGACCTGATGGCCACATTCCTAGGAAGACAACAAAATAGTCACAAAGCCCCTGGTCCTTAGGTCCTACGTCCTACATCCTGAGACCTCAGTCCACCATACTCACACACCCCAAAGTGAGTGGTCACTTAAGAGGACTGATGCTATTAGGCCCTCCTCAGAGATTTATGGAGCCCATGCTTTCACATTCAATTAGTAGAGAAAAATACACTCAGAAAAAAAAAAATAGAGAGAGGAAAAAACTCATTTGAAGAAAACTGGCTTTTAAGCTATCATGCATGGGCCTAAAATAGAGACTTGGCTTAGGAATTGGGACTAACTTCAGATCGTGTAGCAAGGCAGAGTGGTCTGCGAGGTGATATTTAAGCTGAGGCTTGACATATGGGAGATGATAGAAGTTGGAGGGAAATACCATTTCAACCAGCAAGAAAAAGACAAGGTAAAGCCAAGCTGGAATAAAGAAAATAGAAATTCTATGATTCACAATTCCTTTGAGTTTTGTTAAGCATATTTAAACAATTGTATACCTTTGTTTTTAATTCTGAAAGTTTAAAATTATTTTGAAAGAATGGCTTCATAAAGCATTTACATCATAGAAGAGTCTTTGCAGCTATAATCTTTGAAATATAGAAACCTGGTAAGACAAGGTTTCTAATATGTATATGTGAAAACAAGAGAGAAAACAAAAAGACAAATTTCTATTCTAATATGTTTAATTTCAAAGTGGTGTTTTATGTTAATGTTTGTAGTATTTAAGATATTAATACTCAGCAGTAATGGGTTCATCAGACTCTTTTGTTTATAATTATTAAGCGAATGGGTTTTCCAAAGTAATTTACAAAGTTATATTTAAACTGTGTGTTTAATTTGTACTATCTTATGAAAAGATACTAATATATAATTATTTTCTATTTATAGTGCTACTGCATTGTAGGTCTTATATTAGGACAAAATTGGCATCTTGAACCAAAATTACCACAGACTGTGTCTGTCTGCATATAAGACCTTGTTTACATGGACTTGAACATTAGCCCTTTTCTTGTTAGTTTATAAGAAATATATTTACTTTATTGACAGTAATAATTTGAGCATACTAATATATTATTTTTTATATTAAAAAGCAGACATATAAGCCTAGATATTTTATTTGTCAGAATTAGAGACAAAATAGTTGTTAAAAGTTTTGAAACAGTATCGATTTGTCCTCCTAGACTGTTCACAGCTGTGAAGCAGTGCTGGTCTGTGGGCCGGTCACACTTTGGCTGCAACTGTTTTTATTTTTGTTTATTTTTTAATAAATATTTATTGTTCATATTATTATAATTGTTCCTTTTTTTGCCTCCATAGTTCCCCTCCACCGGGTTCCCACCCCACCCTCTGCTCTTATTGCCCCACAGTGTCCTCATCCATAGGGTGTACGATTTTTCCCAGTCTCTTCCCGCAACCCTCACACTCCTTTTCCCCTGAGAATTGTCAGTCCACTCCCTTTCTATGCCCCTGATTCTATTATATTCACAAGTTTATTCTGTTCATCAGATTTTTTATTCACTTTATTTTTAGATTCACTTGTTGATATGTATTTGTTATTCATAATTTTTATCTTTACCTTTTTCTTCTTCCTCTTCTTAAAGAATACCCTTCAGCATTTCATATAATACTGGTTTGGCAGTGATGTGCCAGCAACCAAGGTACATGCCCTTGACTGGAATTCAACCAGGGACCTTCTAGTCCACAAGCTGACGCTCTATCCACTAGCCAAACCAGTTAGGGAATGCTCTTGGCATTTTATTTATGATGTGTCTTGGTTAGGTCCTCTTTGGATTCCTTTTGTTTGGGGTTCTCTGCACTTCCTGGACTTACAAGTCTATTTCTTTCACCAGGTGGGGGAACTGTTCTGCCATTATTTCTTCAAATAGGTTTTTAGTACCTTGCTCTCTCACTTTTTCTGGCACTTCCATAATTCTGTTCTTGGTACACTTAAAGTTGTCCCAGAGGTTCCTTACACTATCTTCATTTTTTTTATTCTTTTTTCTTTTTGCTTTTCCAGTTGGATGTTTTTTGCTTCTTTATATTTCAAATCTTTGACTTGATTCTTGTGATCCTGTAGTTTGCTGTTGGTTCTCTGTATATTATTTTTTATTTCAGTCAGTGTATACTTAATTTCTAGTCAGTCCTTTTTATATCCTTGAGGATCTCACTAAATTTGTCGGCTTTTTCTAGAAAATTCTTGAAAAACCTTATAACCATAGTTTTGAACTCTATATCCAGTCATTTACTTTTCTTCATTTTTTTTTCATGTATGACCTGTTTCTTTGTCTCAACATTTTGGCTGCTTCCTTGAGTTGATAGAGTGGCTTTGTGTGCTAGGTGTCCTATAGGACCCAGTGGCTCAGCCTCCCAGTTACCTGAGGTAGACACTCTTGGTGCACCCCTTTGTGGACTGTGTATATAGTCTTATTGTGGTTAAGCCTTGACTGTTGTTGGTATAACTGGGAGGAATTGACCTCCAGGCCAATTGCTGTGAGGACTAGCTGTGTCTATGATGGGAGAACTTCTGTGCTAGAGACACCCTTATGAGGCAAGAGATGATTCAGTGGGGCTTTGGTGTTCACTGAGTCTGCCCACTAAATATGTCCCTTATGGATCTGAGGAGTTGTAATCTGGATGGTCCTACTCTGGTCCCTGGGTACATTGGCTCATGGATCTCTAAGGAGGTGCTAATTTAGCCTCTGCCTGAGTTCATAGAATGGCTTTGTGGGCTAGGTGTCCAATAAGGTCCAGTGGCTCAGCCTCCCAGGAGCTACAAAGAGATTTAAAGATTCCTCTTTTTTGTTTGGGTTTTGGAGGTGCCCAGATGAGACTCAGCTGTGGAGCAATGCAAGCTGTGGGGTCTTGGACCTTCTTTTTGATGTTCTGGGTCTCTCTGACTCAGCTGCAGTTTGTTAGACAAGTTTAGATTGCAAAGGACCAGGCCATTCATATGCAAAAGCCTCTGCACACAGCTTGGATGGGGTGGAGTCTCAGGGTGGAGCAAACAGCAATAGCTCCCTGGCAGCCCTGCTCTAAGAGGCCCCCAGGTTTCAGTGTCTCTTGCTAATTGCTGCAAGCACCTCTGAGAGAAAGCCTCCCTTGAGTTCCGCCCGATGCTAGACAGTCCAGTTTCTCCCCCGTATCAGTCTGGGTCCCCAGAGTCTCGCCTGGAATTGGTTTCAAAGCAGTCAGGAGCTTGTGTCTCCCTCCATATTAAAAAAGCCAGTCACATACTCAGTTGCTAGTCCTCTCCACCCATGATCACACTGACTCCCAGGAGGAAGCTTCTGTGTTGAGTGTCTGATCCCTTGTGGTCAGTGCATATCACAGCAATTGGTTGAGCAGTCATTCTGATCATTCTGCCATTTGATTGTTGGGCTTTTATTATATAAGATATTTCATGTTGTACTATTTTAGAAGAAGTTGTATGAAATTTAATTTAAAGTTATTTTATAATTTTCAGAAACTGAATATTGATTTTAAAGTTTTTTGTTAGGGAAGAAAGTAATGTTTTTATTAAATAGGCAGTTAAGCTGTATCCTATCACGTTTATAAGTTTTAGATGTCATAATAAAATTTTTAGTAATATTGCAAATATTCTATCCACCTCCAACCCTCCCTGGATTTAAATCTGCAATGATCTCACTTTCTTGGCAGGGCTATCCTTCCTTCAGAGGTTGTTTGTGATTGAGAGAAGGTCCAGAGTTTTGGCATGATGAAGTGGGTATTATAATGCATAGAAGCATCTGCCAAAGGTCTTTGGCACTATGAAGTTCAAGTTTTTCTAGTATGGAAATACTGAGTTCATATGTAGGATGTAAATTGCAAAGTTAGTAATTCTATCTTGTTCAATATTTTATCATTATTTGGAAACAAAGCAAAACAAATAAGAAGCAAATAAAAATGCTACAAAAAATAAACCTTATTTTATGGTGTGAGATTTAGTTCTAATTATCTTTAGCTACTATTAAGACACCCACCTTCTCTTACCAGCACAGCACACATGCACACTCACACACACACACACACACATATGCACATAGACACACAAATATACTGGCACATGCACACAACAAATCGTATTAATAACACAAAATCTGAAATCAGACAACCTGGGATAAATCTTGATTTTGTCACAAAATAGCCGTAAACTTGGGCATGTTATGTAACCTCCCATTCTATTTTCTTTATCCATAAACAGATCTATAAAGAGCATCTTACCTCACATTGTTGTAGTATTAGATGAATTGGTGTATGCCAATCACTTAGAACAGTGTCTAATAAATAGTAACTTCTAAGAAGTAAATGTAAAATTGTATCATTACTACTACTGTGTTAACGCATAGCAGTAGCAAGTCTGTGGGGATAACATAGGAGAAAATGAGGGTTCTATTGGAAGGAAAGAAATTTAATTTTAATTGGTAGAAATGAACTTGTGTTTACTCAATTTAGGAAATCATTCAGCAAGACTGTGCACAATGCAGACGGAGAGAAAGCGGCTAAAGATCAATGAACTTTTGGTGGCTTTAGAAGCAA
Source organism: Lasiurus cinereus (assembly GCA_011751065.1). Lineage (NCBI taxonomy): Eukaryota > Metazoa > Chordata > Mammalia > Chiroptera > Vespertilionidae > Lasiurus > Lasiurus cinereus. Next base: position 8,224,192 of record JAAGEH010000426.1, read on the forward strand.
AGTGAGGTGGAGCACCACTTTAAGACACTAGGTAGCAATGACCAAGGGTGCTCTGGCCCTGATGCCAGGTGCGAAGTGCAGGCTTCTGAAGTAGTGGGGATGAGGGGGAAAGGCCTCCATCATCATTCTCCAGCAGTTTTCCTCAGGGTGTCACAGGGCAGTACTAGATCTGGGCTCCCTTACCAGGGTTTGGGACCAGTGTAACCACTGTTAGGATCCAGAGTGCACCTGCTCTCCTGAGAAGTGGGCATCTGGAGCCAGGTGGGTGAGCAATGCCGGGCTATGCCCTTAACTGGCTGACGCTGTGAATGTGTCACTTCTTTGTAGGCTTGTGGGTCTCCTCAGTTGACATTAAAGTAGTGGAAGCAGATTTCTGAATCATTCTCCACCCTTCCCACCCGCAAACTGAGGCAGCTTCCTCAGGCTTCCAGCAGCTCCAAGATACAGCCCAACAAAGGAGGAGAGATAGAGAGAGATATGTAACTGGGAATTATTGAGACAACTATTTAGGCAGTATGCACATTCTCTTTTTATATTCTTCATTAATCAGATGTTAGAAATATTTGAGACTTTGTCAAAGTACTTGCTACAACAAATGGAGTAGCATAAAGCAAAGAAAATGAACAAACTATGACTATCCCAGCAATATATATGAGTTTCACAAATACTGACTGAAAATAAAACTAGAAGAAAAAGAGCTCATACTGTACAATTCCATGTATATAATGTTAAAACGGGTGAAACTAATTCTGGGGATTAGAAACCAGGAGTCTGGATACTTATATAGAGAAATGACTAAAATTGAGCATCAGGAAGATCCTGGGTGCTTATGAAATTTTGTTTCTTGATCTGGATGTTGTTTACATGAGTTTGTGAATTTTGGTAAATTCAACCTAGCTATACACTTCTGATTTATATACTTTTCACTCTGTATTACATTTTAACTAAAAGTTTGAATTTAAAGTTCACTTTGAAAAAGAGCTTTGATGAAAAATAAATCAGGGAACATTAATCAATAACAACTAGGGGTGCTGTTTAAGGCGGTGCATAAGGTAGGGCATTCTTAGGACTTAGATCTGAGCATAAACTTAAAAGGAGTAAAACTGTCAGTGCGTGACTATCTATTCTAGAGGTAGAACATTGCAGGCACAGGGAACATCAAATGTAAAAATGTGATTGAAGTGTAAGTTTGTTTGATCAAAGAATAGTGAGAGAATGATGTAGCTTAAGGGCAGAGAATGATGGGAAATGACATAAATGATGATGATGTCAAAGCAGTAGCCAAATTGGATGGAGTCACACAAGATTTTTGACCATTGTCCAGACTTGGATTTCTTTTACATGGCCTATCAACCAGTCTATATATTTTTTATATTCTAAATATTTGTTAATAAAACATACTAAAAAAAGACACGTATTAGTAGCAGAGATTATATGTAGGCCACAAACCCTAAAATACTTACTTTCTAGTCATTTCTAGAAAAAAAATAGCAACCCCAGATTAAAAACCATTGGAGTTTGAGATGTGAAGAATCATTGAATAAGATTTACATTTGATAAGGATTACTGTGAGATACATGGTGAACATATTCTGCAGGTGGGCAAGAGTGCTAGCAGGAAGATCTGTTAGGACCGTGGTAGGCAAAGAGCGGCTCATGAGCCACATGCAGCTCTTTTGCTCCTTGAGTGTGGCTCTTCCACAAAATACCATGGACTGGGCGAGTCTATTTTGAAGAAGGCATTAGAAGAAGTTTAAGTTTAAAAAACTTGGCTCTCAAAAGAAATTTCAATTGCTGTACTGTTGCTATTTGGCTCTGTTGACTAATGAGTTTGCGGACCACTGTTTAGGATGTCTAGCAACAGTCCAGGCAACAGATGGTGACAGCTAGGGCCAGGGTGGTAGCCTTGGAAAAGCTGAAAATTGACTGAATAAGAGATATAATTTGAAGGTAAAGCAAGCTGAGTTTGCTGATGGTTTAGTGTATGAGAAAAAGAACAGTCAATGATAAGTCCTAAAACTACTATGTTATTTTTTTTCTGAAAACAGAAAACCCTTAGTATATACCTTTTTGTAGTGTTCAAGTTATAGATGATTTTTTTCCTCCCATGGAATTAAACTCCGCTCACAGTTTATATTACTTCCTCAGACTTTTTTGTTGAAAACAAAAAAGAAAGCTGCTATAGCAAATAAATGAATAAAACATTAACAGTGATAAAAGTTATCATCCTTCTTAAATATAATTTTAAATATATTTCCATTTTAACCATGGTTTTCACTATCTGACACTAAATATCAAAATAACAAGTTAAGAGTGGCAAATGTATTTTATTAAAGACATGGAAACTAACACAACTATATCCACTTTAAATATATTCTGTCATTTAAAAGACTCTTACTAGATTGCTACTGGGGTTAAAAAAAACACACAAAACTATTTTTATTTATGTGCTTAAGTAGTCTATAACATATTTCCAATTTAGCATGGCTAATCTAAAATAATCATATTTTCTAATAGCTTACTCACTATGAGACAATTTTCTATAGCTTTATGGTATCTGTATATAACAAAAATAAAGTCCCTTAATGTTGATACTTCTACTTTCTTAAAAGACTCCGGAGTTGTTGCTATATACTCCATTCTTATGCTAACAAACATACATACATAAATCTGCCCTGGCAGTTGTGGCTCACTTGCTTGGAGGCTCATCTCCTGCACCAAAAGGTCAATGGGTTCAATTCCCCGTTAGAGCACATGCCTGGGTTTCCTGTTCAATCCCCTGCTTGGGGAGCTTGTGGGAGGCAGCCAATCAATGTATCTCTGTTCTCTCTCGTTCTCTCTCTCTCTCTCTCTCTCTCTCTCTCTCTCTCTCTCTCTCTCAAAATTAATGGACATGTACTCCATGAAGATTTTAAATTCTAATTTCTCATTATTTAAATATCATTGTATCTCCTATATTATTGTACTATTAACACATTCAATCATTTGCTTTCTGAAGAAACTTTACATTGGCCAATATCTTAGAAAGAGTTACATGGATATATGATGAACATTTCTTCATAATCAATAATTTCAACAAGAAAAATCTTAAGAGAAAAATGTTTGTTTATAACAAAGAAACCTTTCACTTTATTGCTGATAGGCTATTACCTCCTCTCAAGTGATTATTATGGTCTGAATATTGAATGGATACCACTAATAGAACACACTGTTGTTTCCAACTTCATTGGCCATGTCACACTAATGGGTGAGTGGCTTAATGAGCATGGTTATAATTCCATTATTCATTCATGTGCTTTTGATGGTTATAGTTGAAGTTTACAAATGCCTTTTATGATTTACAGCACTTTATTGCTTACCAATAAAGTGATCATTGAAGAATTATCTATAAAATTAATATTATGGGAATCTCTAGTGCTGGATATGAAGGAATGTGTATGAGTATGGAAGGGCAACAGTAAAACACCCATCCTATCCATATCACTAGATAGTATAGATGCCACAGATTAGCTAGTTGTAAAAGAAATAATTTATCCACTGCTTTCCAAATTTACAGTTATTTGCCTACACTGACCAAGGCAGTTTTTTTATTTTTTCATCTTACAACATGACAAGAGAAATTTGTATCTATTTTTGGTTTCTTGGAATTCAAATTAAGAACTTTATTACTTATAATCACATGCATGTAAATATATTTTAAAACCAGAGGAACAATGCACAAAGTTCTTGCAAGGGGCTCAGCCCTCACAGCTGTGGCTTTGTCCATAAGGTATTCCAGAAGGACATGCAGTCTAATTAGAATATTATGCTTTTATTATTATAGATGTATTGCTTAGCAATTTTGCCAATAAAAAAATTCTCTCCTTTTCTTTACACAATTTACTATTTATATAGCATAGACCATAACCATTTTTTTTTGCTATAAAGAAATAATAAAACAGATGTATATGGTTGTAACTGGTGAGGTCAGTTAGTACAATCACTTTATAGTGTGTTCAGTGGGATTCTAATGCTGATATTTCTGCTCTCCAGATTTTGGTTTTGCTTTGAGGTAAGCAGAAGCTCTATAAGTTAATGTTTAAGAACTTCATTTTACATACACCTATATTCAAATCTCAGCTCTACAATTTATTAGATCTATGTAAACATTAATGGAGTGAAGGAACTTCTGATATACACATGAATGGATCGCATAGCCTTTATGTAGAGCAAAAGAAAGCAGTTACAGTAGTGCACCCTTCATCAATACCTTTGTTTGAAGAACAGACAAAACTAATTGATGCTGATAATAGTCAAAATAGTGTTACACACTCGAGTAGTATAATAACACTGAAGTTATAAATAAAATTTTTGGGATCATAGGAATTTCAGTATTTTTTTAATATATTTTATTGATTTTTCACAGAGAGGAAGGGAGAGAGATAGAAAGTCAGAAACATCGATGAGAGAGAGACATCGATCAGCCGCCTCCTGCACGCCCCACAGTGGAGATGTGCCCACAAGCAAGGTACATGCCTCCAACTGGAATCGAACCTGGGACCTTTCAGTCTGCAAGCTGATGCTCTATCCACTGAGCCAAACCGGTCTCGGCTGGGGAATTTTAGTATTTTGATGTGAGTGGTATTTATGGAGGTTAGTGCATATACAAAAATTTATCCAAGAGTATACACATAAAAATGCAGCAAACTGTTAAGAAAAGGTGATCATTGTATCATATGCAAGTTTGGATTCAATAAAGAAATATGTAAAGCAGTTTGCATAGTACCTGGCATCTAGTAAATTCAAGAGACAACAGCTATCTGTCAAAGTAAGTGTCAGCTAAAACCTTTAGAAATTAATTTCCAGTTATATTTAAGCCGAAGTAAAGATGAATTACAAGAGAAATATTAATTTTAATAATTTAATAATTGGCCTAAATTTCTGTTAATGTATATCATGTATAGATGTTTAGGATATCATCTTCATGCCAATAAAATATTAGTATAAATCAGCGGTTTTCAACCCATGTGCCACAATAATTTTTAAAACATGTAATACCTGGGGCACTGACCTCTTTTCACTGAGAATGTGAAACATAATGATAGCCATCTGGTGTGAGTGACAAAGAATTATACCTATTGTATCAGATTGGCAAAAAATACATATTTTTGATGTGCTGCAGAATTTTAGTAATCAGTGTATGTGTGCCATGAGATGAACAAGTTTAAAAATCTCTTACTTAGATGGTAGAAAATACATCCATATTTTGGCAAATATTCAGAAAATTTAAGAGAAAAATAATTTATCTTCATTAATGAGAACAATAAAAGGCTTGAAACTTGTTCAATGCCTAAACCATATTTGATATGGTAGATAATAGGAATTACTCTTTATAAAATAGTTGACCCACTTAATAAAATCAAACTAAATCACCTCATTATTTTTGACATTAATAGAAATGCAAATCAGATGCAATCCGTTGCATTTAACGAACTGAGTTAGATAGGTATCTTGTACAATATTCCTTTCTTCAGAAAAAAATAGTTTTTAATGAAATAAGTTTCATATATTCAGCCAAATTCGTAGTAATTGACAGGTATACATACTAATTTTTTATGTTGTTTTGATCCAGTCTCATGTTGAACATTTCAGAGATCAGAGATTGTAATTTTTCATTCACTATTGAACATTATGTCTTTATTATAACTTAAGACTGTTGTGTGTTTAAAAAAAAACACATCAATGATTTCAGAAAAGAAGGGAGAGAGAGATAGAGATAGAAACATCAATGAAGAAAGAGAATCATTGATTGGTTGGCTCCTGTGCACCCCATCCTGGGGATTGAGCCCACAATCCAGGCATGTGCCCTGACCTGGAATAGAAACATGACTTTCTGGTTCATAGGTCGATGCTCAAACACTGAGCCATGCCAGCCAGGCTTAAGACTGTTTTTAATTTTGTGACATATCCTGTTAGTTATAGGTAAAAACGATGTTGCATGCCCAAACTTACGTTTTATCCACTTTTCTATTAGCACTTTCCCAGATATAGGCATAACTACAAATATTACTTATGTAGACACCACTTACCTCCCTAAATCAATTAGTGTTTTTCAATATCATATATATATATATATATATATATATATATATATATATATATATATTATTTCAGACAGGAAGGAAGAGGGAGACAGAAACATCAAAGATCGGCCATCTCCTGCAAGTTGGAGACTTGCACTTGCATCCCGGGCATGTGCTGTGACCAGGAATTGAACCTTGACCTTCTGGCTTAAGCACCGAGCCATGACAGTTAGGCAGTGCTTTGCTATTTCTAATGAATGTAATGTTCCAAGTATCTTATCACACAATTTCCTTTTTGCCTCTTCAAGCATTCCCTTATCATTTTAGATACCTTTACACCACTTTATTGCATCAGGAATGTGGTAGTATTAGGAAACTAAATGATGTAAGTAAAAGAGCACCTAGTTCGGTATTAGGACTAGATTCAAATCTCTGCTCTGCTATTTACTAGAGGTATGGCTTACCCTTGTTATTTGATCTCTTCAGGTTTGGTTTAATCCCCTTTGCAATGGGAATAATCATGCCATTTCAGTAGATTTGCAACAGTGATGATGAGATCAAGTGGCTAATTATTGTCACATAATCCCTTAATAAGTAGTACTTTTATGTGGACTCATTTCTTATACTGCCTTGGAATCCCAGTACGTGTAGGAAAAGTGCTCTCAAGCCACATGTAAACATTTGCAGCTTTTACCACAACTTTCCTCAACAATTTTCATGGGATACATACTGCATTTCCTCCCCTGTTTATCCCAGTATGACACTGTGAACAAGATATCATGTCACTGAAAATGCCAAATGTTTTGGGATTCTAAGAAAAATGGTTAAGAAGAGTAGAACAAACTTTATGTAATAATGTTCTTACTTCAAATTAATTTTTATCCAATAGCCAAGTGTCCTGTAAATGTTGCTGTTTTTTTTCCCTTTATATTGAATATATTGTGATGACACTGGGTTAACAACATTATATGGATTTCAGGTGCATAATTCCACAACATATTATCTGTACACTGTATTGTGTGTTTACCACAAGTCAAGTCTCCTTAGATCACAATTTACCCCCGTATACTCTCTTCCACCTCTTCCCACCTCCCTCTGCATATCTTGTAAATGTTTATCCAAATACTTATCCAACTGTCATGCTTTTTTAATAGGATAAAGGGATTGTTTTCATTTAATTGTCATGGCCTTTGGATATTCATTTCACTATCTGAGCAATGAGAAAGAAATGTGGAACAAACGTCTCTTGTCATTGGCCTGCTCACCCCATTGGGCACCATAGGGTGCAATATGAATTCCTTCAAAGACCAGACTCAATTTTTGAATCCTCCTCTGTCTCTTTGATTGACAAAGACACTGGGGAATTATGTATAGTGCCTTTCATTAGCTGACCTATGTTATAATCTCTCTATATATATCTATATGAAACCCTAATATACAAATAGACCAAAGGGGATAAAAACTGAACAACTGAACCAGTCACTATGATGTGCACTGACCACCAGGGGATGTGCACAGAACATGGCAGGTGTAGGCAGCAGAACACAGAACATGACAGGTGTCAGCTGTGGTGGGATGGTGAAACAGGTATGTGGGGGCACCAGACCAAGGCAGGGCACATTTCACTGTCATCCGGGCAAGCCTCTGGTGGTTACTGAGAATTCTTTGCTCTCGCCCCCCATGGTCCTGTCCAGCACTTGAACCTGCTGCCAGCGCAGGCCCCACTAACACCCACTGGCAGTGATGGAGCCACCACTCGCACTCATTGCCAGCGCCTTGCTCAGTGCCATCAGTGGGGGAAAATTGCAGCTGCTGGTTCTGATTGTCCCTCAGGACTTCTCTGACTCCACCTGCTCCTGTGGGGTGACTACGGCTGGCAACCCCCACTTGCACCTGCTGCCAGTGCCTGGCTCTGGCCCCAATCACTCTGTACCATCATTGGGTGCTAGCCAGCCAGTGCCATCAACATGTGGGAGCAGAGGACAGCGGGAGTGGGGCTGCAATCAGACAGGGGACCAGGGCCATGGCAGTAGGGGCCAGGCTGGGTTGTGGAGGATGGGCAGAGACCGGCCCCTATGCCCATCAGAGCCTTGTGGCCTACCATTCTTTTCAAGGTGCACAAATTCATGAACTGGGCCTCTAGTACTATTTATAAGAGACAGAGGATAGACTAGAAAAATACATTTACAGTAGCCTAGCAGAAAAAAAAAATATGTACTCACTTGGGTTCAAAGGAGTGATTCATCCCTTTGAATAGTTATTGAATGCCTGGGAAACTAACTCAATGCTTCACAGTACAGTGTGCTATTTTGGGGGTTACTTCTTCTTTATTATCTTCCCAACTGGGTTAAAGTTTTCAATGTTTCTAATATTGAAATGGGGGAATTTCAAAGATGGATTTAAAAGAAACATATTACAGCACATAATTAATCTCAATATCAGGGATTTCCTGATCTGCACATTAAGGTATTGCTTGTTTTTATTCACTAGTCATTAATCTTGGTGAAAGCAAATAAAATCAACTCTGCATTTTATAAATGATGTCTTATGTCCCCTCCCTTTTCATATGTGTGTGTATGTGTGTGTGTGTTTGTACACACACAAACTTACAATTGTGTGTACATGAATCAGTTTATTCTTATTATTGTATAATGTTCCATATAAACTGTAAACATACTTTTGCTCTACTCTATGCACAATGTACATATATATGCACATATATTTTATTGCATTACATGAATTAAAATACAGATAAGGAAATAGACATAAAATAAGTCTGTATAGATTGATTTCACTATCCCTCTGCTGAAAACATTCTTCTTTTTATAACTTCAATATATTTTTAAAAAGATAAAGTTTGCCTTGGATTATTTGGACACATTGCACAAATTTATTTGCTACTTTGTGAGGGGAAAATTGCCTTCACTTTGGCTATACTGCACTTTTTGGAGTAGTGTGTAATTTTAAGATGTCATGGAGAAGCCTCTTTCCCTCAACTAGTTAGGTCAGAAAATCTGGAGCACCCTCTATCAATGTTTGAGATAATCAATATCCACTTACAGTAAACACTAGTCAAAAAGAGCAGAAAAAAGAATCTGGAAACAATACATCTATGTGAAACTATAATACAACATGCTCATTTACTTTTATTGAATTTAGATTTAAAACCAGTTTCTGTATCAGAAACACTTTTCTTGGCATAACTAAAAATTCATGTCTAGTTATCCTTATTTAGCACACTTAAATACAATTATGTTAAAAGTAAAGAAGAAAGTTTAGAGATACGATTTTTCATTAATAAAAATAATTTTGAATGAATTTCGTGTATGGGGACAAACAGTAGTCTACTTTCATTCTTTACACGTGCCTTTTCAATTTTCCCAGCACCATTTAGTAAAGAGGCTTTTCTTACTCCATTGTATGTTTTTGGATCAATTGTCAAAAATTATTGGCCCATCTACCTTACATGTGGGTATATTTCAGGGCTCTTAATTCTGTCCCATTGCATGTGCCTTTCCCACCACCCCACCCCCCTCCCCCCCGGCCAGAACCATTCTGTTTTGATTATCATTGCTCTGAAGTATAATTTGAACTCAGGAAATATGACAAGTGAAGCTCTGTTCTTTTTTCTTAGAACTGATTTTTATATTTGGGGTCTTTTCTGGTTCCATACAAATCTGATGTTTTGTTTTTTTTCTTCTATTTCTTTTTAAAATGCCATTGGGATTTTAATGGGGATCATAGTATATCTGTATAATGTTTTGCGTAATATGGACATTTTAACTACATTGATTATTCCAATCCATGAACACAGAATACACTTTCCACTTCTTTTTTATTTTTTCAAACTCTATAATAATAATAATGCTTTTTTGTTTTCAGTATATAGAGCCTTTCCATCCTTTGTTTATGTTTATTGCTAGGTATTTATTATTTTTGTTGCAAGGGCAAAAAGAAACTGTTTTTGTCTTCTTTTTCTAAAATTTCATTATTAGTATATAAAGAGAATTTTTGTGTTTTAATTGTATATCCTGCAGCTTTATTGTTTCTAAGAGCTTTTGGTGGAGTCTTTAGGGTTTTCTACATGTTATCTGCCAAAAGTGACAATTTTATTTCTTCATTCCCAATTTGCATGTTTTTATTCTCTTTCTTGCCTGGTTGCTCTTGTTAGGACTTCTAGTGTTATGTTGAATAAGAGTGGTAAGAATGGCTACTCTTTTATTCCTGATCTTCAAGACAAAGCTTTCAGTCATTGATCATTGAGTATAGTATTAGCTGAGGGTCTGTCATATATGGCCTTTATTATGTTGAGGGACTTTCCTTCTACATCCATTTTATTAAGTGTTTTAATCATAACTGGATATTGTGTCTTGTCAAATGCTTTTTGTACATTTATTGATATGATAAATATGATTTTATCCTTTTCCACCAGAGTGAGTCTTATGGAAACTGAGGTTATACAAATAGTAGTGAGGACTCCCTGTGGGTTTTATTTCTCCTCTTTCATTTCTGATTTTGTTTATTTGGGTCTTCTCTCTTTGCTTCTTGGTGAGCCTGGCTAGAGATCCATCAATCTTGTTTATCCTTTCAAAGAACCAGCTCTTTGTTTTGTTGATCTTTTGAATTGTTTCTTTGGTCTCCAAGTTGTTTATGTCCGCTCTGATCTTCACTATTTCCTTCCTTCTGAATACACTGGGCTTTTCTTGTTGCTCTCATTCTAGCTCTTTGAGTTGTAGGTTTAGGAGATTTATTACCATTGTTTCCTGTTTTTTGCAGTAGGCTTGTAGGGCTATGAACTTCCCTCTCAAGACTGCTTTCACTGTGTCCCATAAATTTTGTATTGTGTTGTCATTGTCATTTGTTGCCATGATGTTTTTTATTTCTTCCTTGATCTCTCTGGTTACCAAGTCGTTGTTTAATAGCATGCTGTTTAGTCTCCATGTGTTTGATTTCTTTCTATTGTTTTTATTATACTTGATTTCCAGTTTTATGCTACTGTGGTCTGAGAAAATGCTTGATATGATTTCTATCTTCTTAAATTTGAAGAGACTTTTCTTATGACCCAACATATGATCTATCTTTGAAAATGACCCATGTGCACTGGGAGAAGAATGTATATTCTGTGGCTTTGGGGTGAAATGTTCTAAAGATGTCAATTAATTCCATCTGGTCTAGTGAATCATTTAGGATTGATGTTTCTTTGCTGATTTTTTGTTTAGAGGATTTGTCCAGGGGTGACAGTGGGGTATTAAAGTCTCCTACTATGATTGTATTGCTGTCAATCTCTCCATTAATATCCTCCAAGAGTTTTTTTTTTTAATGTATTTAGGTGCTCCTATATTGGGTGCATATATGTTTACCAGAGTTATTTCTTCTTGTTGGATTGTTCCCTTTAGTATTATGAAGTGGCCTTCTTTATCTCTTGTTATGTCCTTCACTTTGACATCTAATTTGGCAGATATAAGTATTGCAACCCCAGCTTTTTTTTCATTTCCATTTGCCTGAAATACCATCTTCCATCCCTTCACCCTCAATCTGTGTGCATCTCTTTTCCTGAAGTGGATTTCTTGCAGACAGCAGATATATGGACAATGTTTTCTTATCCAATTGGTTACCCTATGTCTCTTGATTGGAGCATTTAATTCATTTACATTTAAAGTTACTACTGATTAGTACTTACCTGTTGCCATTTTTAGTCGTTACCCCCGAGTTCCTTCTTCGCTTCCTCTTTCTTTTTATTACAGCAGACCCTTTAACATTTCTTGCATTGCTGCTTTGGTGATAATATATTCCCTTACTCCTTTTTTGTCTGTGAAGCTTTTGATTTCACCTTTAATTTTGATTGAGAGTCTTGCAGGGTACAGTATTCTTGGATTCAGACCCTTCCTTTGCATGACTTTGTATATTTCATTCCATTCCCTTCTGGCCTGACGAGTTTCTGTTGAGAAGTCAGTAGCTAGTCTTATGGGGGTTCCTTTGTAGGTAACTTTCTGTTTCTCTCTGGCTGCTTTTAAGATTCTTACTTTGTCATCAGTGTTTGCCAATTTAATTATAATGTGCCTTGGTGTCAGTTTGTTGGGGTTAATTTTGCTTGGGACTCTGTGAGCTTCTTGGATTTGTGTGGGTTTTTTCTTTCCTATATTGGGGAAATTTTCCGTCATTATTTCTTCAAACACATTCTCTAACTCTTGTTCAGTTTCCACTCTTTCTGGAACCCCAATTATGCAGATGTTGTTTTGTTTTATGTTATCCGAAAGTTCCCTTAGGCTCCCCTCTTGCTTTTTAACTTTTTTTTCTAGAAGCTGCTGTACTTGGGTATTTTTTCCTACCGTGTCTTCTAGCTCACTGATGCAGTCCTCTGCTTCTTCTAGTCTACTTTTGATGCTTTCTATTGTGTTCTTCATAGCAGTGATGTCATTTTTCATTTCTTCTTGTTTATTCTGCACCTCCTCTAGGTTCTTCTGCATTTCTTCTTGCTGCTTCTTCATCTCCTCTTGGGTCTTCTTCATTTTCTCTTGGGTCTTCTTTATTTACCCTTGGCTCTTACTCAGATTGTCGATTTTGTCTTCCATTCTTTTCATCCACCTTATGATCACTTCTCTGAACTGTTTCTCTGGCAGGCTTATTTCTGCTTCTATTTCGTTTACTTCCTTTTCTGGTGAAACCTGCCTTTCTGTCTTATGTGGGCTGTTTCTTTTTCTGCCTATGGTCTTTCTTCTCCGGGTGTCTTGTTATGTAGTTCTCTCTCCTACGTTGATTGAAAGGCACAAACTACAACACGACCAGGTACAGCACACAAGGCACTGAGTAGAAATGTATTCAAGATGTTAATAATAATCACAAATAAGGTGAACACCAATGAAAGACAAATTAGGGGTAAATAGAGAAAGAAGAAGAGGAAAATGAGGAAAAAAGGAAAGAAAGAAATGCCAAAGTCAAATTGGGAGAGCGAGAAAAATAAATAAATAAATGAAAAAAAAATAAAATAAAAGGGAGAAGAAGGAGAAGAAAAGAGGAAGAGAAAAAAGTCAGAGAGAAAAGAAAGTGTATAAGAGAGAAAAGGGTAACAAAATATAGATGTCAGGAGACAACTCCTATAGAACAGTCACTAATCCCAATAAAGTCCAGTAACCAGTACCTAGAAATTAATACAAACTGCAAATAGCAACTGGTATCGAGGGAGGTGAGGGAAAAGAGAGGTAAAAAACAAAGCAAGCAAAAAGCACAATAAAACCAGTAGAATAAATTAAAACAATCTCACAAAAATTTTCAAAAAATCGATATAATCACTTTTCAGGCAAATAGCAACAAAAGGACATAGAGAAAAAAACAACTTTTTGGCTAGTGAAGACAAGAAGAGAGAGGTTTGTGTGGACTTGTAGTAGGGGATTTGAAATTAGATATATAAATGGGGTGAAATTTTAACCAGATAAAGAGACAGGATAGGGAGAATCTAAAGTTGTAAAAGGGAAAGAGAAACAAGACAACAAAATGGGGAAAGTTAGGAGGAAAGTGTTGGCATAAAGGTGGAGTTGAGTTGGAGTAAAATTATGCTAAATTGAAGATGAAAATAGAATGTAGAACTCTAATCCCGAAATAAAATAAAGAGAAAACAAAATGACACTTTTTTTTCCAAAAAGGTAAAGTACTAGTAGTAATTAATAATACTAGTTTAAAACAAAAATGTAATAATTAAAAAAGGTAAAATCAATTGAGGCAGAAAGAAAAAAAATAGTCTTTTAATTAAAATATGTAAAAATGAAAATTAAAAATTAAAAATTAAAAAAAATGAAAAAGAAAAAAAATAGAATGGTCCTTCACTTCCACTATTATTCTGCTTGGCACTCCTATTTCCCAGTAGGGAAGGTATTGCAGTTTCCTGTGTTCCCCTGTTGGTGTTTTAATCTCTATTCTTTTGTGGTTATGGGAGAGTCAATTTGTGTGTCATCCACTGGGTGGCAGTGTTTCGGAATTGATCTCTGAGACAAAGCACAGGACCTCTCTAGGCTGTGCTCAGATCCTGCTACTCTGTGGTTCTCAAAGCCAGTTTGTGGGGATTTTGCAGCCGGGACACTGTAATAAATCCCATGCTGTCCCTCTGCCCCAGAAAAAAACGAGTCATTTTCCAGAGCTCCCCTCTGTCAATAGCTCAGAGAGTTTGCCTCCACACTTAGGGTTCGCACCCTGACCACCTCTGCGGACCTCTCCAGAGGCAGCTTTCCCACAGCCCAGTTCCCACAGTGTACATGTCTCTGTTGTGCAGGGGTAGGAGACCTCACCCTGTCCCAGGCGAAATCTGACCCTTCCGCATGCTGCGTGGATCTCCGAATCCGCTGCCCGTGCGTCCGCACAACCTGGGAAGCCGTGCTCTGGGTCCCCGACTGCTCTGTGGTTGCCTCCGTCAGCCGCAGCTTTCAGGCCTTGGCAGACATCCACCTCCCTCTTATCCCAGGCGAAATCTGACCTTTCCATGTGCTCTGTGGATCTCTGATTCCGCCACGTGTCTGTGCTGATTGGAGAGTGGAGTTCTGGGTCCCCGGGTCCCCGGCTGTTCAATGGGTGCCCCAGCCGCAGGCTTCAGACGGCTGCAGACATCCACCTCCCTCTGCAAGATGGCGCGGTCTCCGCGTTCACGCTGGTGGCTCCGGCGGCCCAAAACCCCGTGGCAGTGGGGCTGCCTGGCCGGGAGAGCCCCTTCCAACAGTTCCCCGCCTTCTCCTGGAGGATAACTGACTCTTAACTTGCCAACAAACACTCCCAGTGCAACTCTCAGCCGCTCTCTCTCCCTCTGCTAGCGACAAAGCTTCAAAAGTATCTGTCTGCTCCGCCGCCATTTTCTCTCCTCCCCTTGCGGGTTTTAAGCCTGGAGTTACCTATAGAAGCTGAAAGAGTAGTATCCCTCTGAGTGCCTTGAGGAAAAGAGTGCCTGAGGGAAGTGGTTGATCCAGATCTTAAGTAATTTACAGAAAGGCCAATATGTATAATCATTTGGGCGCTATTTGCACTGTTAAAATACCTTTTGATAATAGTATACAGTGAAAAGAAGGACATTTACTTAATATAAGTGTATTACATAATGCATGTACATATTGGGATCTACTTTTCCTATATTCAAGTTAACAGTTTAAGCATTCTCCATCATTCATTTAACAGAAGTAAAAATAGATGGAGGGTGCATCTACAGGGCACCTAAGTTTGGCCCTGACTGTTGGAGCATGCAATACTCCTACCAAGCCCACTGCCGCAGCTCAGGCCCACACAACTGGGAGCCTGGACCCTTCATCAACAGCAAAAAGGAGGAGACAAAAAAGCAACCCCCTAAAAAAGTAGAAATGTAGAAATAAGCTCCCCTCAAAAAAAAAAGGAACTAAATAAGATGGAGTCATGGTGTATGCCAGAATAATGGTCATATAGTTCATAAACCAGATGGATGAGAAAATCAACCACCTATGTAAGAACAAAGAAAAATCAAAAGTGATATAACTACAATAAAGAACATGATGGAAGGCTTCAACAGTAGAGTAAGAGGAGCAGAGAACTGAATTAGTGAGCTAGAAGATAGGGCAGAGAAACAAGCCCAATCTGAACAGCAATTGGAGGAAAAAAAAACAGAGAGCAGTAGGAGAACCTAAGGGAGCCTTGGGACAATGTGAAACTAACATATGCATAATAGTGGTGCCAGAAGGACAAGAAAAGCAGCAAGGATGAGAACCTATTTGAATAAATAATGACAGAGTTGTTCATAGTATTTTTAAATAATGCTTTGTATTTCTGTGGATTCTGTTGTTATTTCTCCTCATTCACTACACCTAAAGCTACAGAATATACATTCTTCTCAAGTACACATGGAATATTTTCAAAGATAAACCACATATTGGGTCACAGGCAAAGTCTCTTCAAATTCAAGAAGAATGAAATCATGTCAGGCATCTTCTCAGACCACAATGGCATAATATTAGAAATAAAGTACAATACAAAATAATCAAAAAAGCCAAAGAGGAGAACCTAGAGGCTCACGCGCTGGAATCGCCCGCTCCGCTTGCATTTACTCTCCCCGGTGGCCCACGGCCACCCCTCCGGAGGGCTCCAGGCAAGGGAACTTGATGAGCCCGCCTTTGAGTTGAAGGCGGGAAAATGGCGGATTCCTCGGGGCTTCGGCTCTGGGATGCCTTCTGCAGGGGATCCCAGTACTCCTAGTGGCCCCAAGTTGAAAGGAAAGCAAACACAAGGAGGAAAAGTGGTCGAATCCTTATACCTGCAGTATGAGAAGAAGCCCACTAAAAAGGCTTCTGCAACAGATGTTTCAAAGACCAGTGGGAAGATACCTGAAGGTGGAAGGAAACCCAGCTCCCTCCAGAAGAGCAAAGAAAGCAGTGGGATCTTCGACAAAGGTGACCTGCAGTCCACATTGCTGGAAGGACACGGTACTGCCCCCCACACACACTTGGATCTCTTAGCCATCAATGACAAGAGTATGCTCAGGAAGACTCCACAGTTAGAAAAAAAAATGTCAAGGAAAACCGAGTTGACATCATTTTCTGCCTCGCAGGAAAAGGAACCAGATCTCTCCGAATTGACGGAATCCCAAACATTACTCCTGACTCTACTGACCGTGAAGATGGAGAGCAGCCTCTCTGCGTTTGAAGAAAAGGCACAAAGGGATTTAGTCACGCTGTGCCAAGTAAAGAAGCAGCTCCTGAAACAGGCCCACGAGCTAAAGCGTGAACTTCTCCTTTGCCAGAAGAAGCGGGAGCTGGTGGATGTCCTCAACCCTCAGATTGACATGCTGTGTGTGAGAGCTTTAAGGAGCAGTACAAGACATTCGCAGTGGCCTTGGACACACGAGGCATGAGCTGCCTCTAAGATCAGTTCACCTGGCCAGAGACATGCAGAAGTTCTTAGATGATTTGCAGCGGGAATTGACAACCACACACCATCTGTTGGGAGAACTTGGGGTCTGCAGTTCAGAAGAAAATGAGAAAGTGCTAGACCTGCTGGGTGAACTGAAAGAAATGACCCAAAAGAAGGATCTCGAGCTCCGAAGGAGCTTTGCCCAGGTGCAGGAACTCTCTGCTGGAGTGAGCAAGGAGGCCGCCTTAATCAACCAGGAGGTCTGGGAAGAGGCCCAGGGCCCGGTGGCCCCCCGCCAGTGGTATTTCAATGAGGAGGACACTCAAGGGGACCCTTGGGGAGAGGCCAGCAGCCCGCTCCTCTCAGGTGCTGACAAGCCTTGCGCACTGTGAATTCACACACAGGCGTGACCCTAGCCCAAGTGGGACCTTCTGCAAGCCCTCGAGAAGGAAGTACTGTCCAGGGCACATCTGTGCCAGAGCACAGGTATGGTTTCTGGAAACTCAAGCACTTTAGTCACTTAGCTCAGCAGTATAGATGTTTTTATGTGATAATCTTGTTTTATATTTAAGAAATAAAACTGTTTGGTAAAAAATAAATAAATAAATAAATAAATAAATAAATAAATAAAAGAAAAGAAAAGAAAAAGCCAAAGAGTTGGTGGCAGAAAGCATGCTATTAAACAATGACTGGGTTACCAAAGAGATCAGAGAAGAAATTAAAAACATCCTGGAAACGAATGACAATGAAAACACAATAATCCAAAACCAATGGGATCCAGTGAAAGCAGTCTTGAGAGGGTAGTTCATAACATTACAGGCCTACCCCCCCAAAAAAAAAAGGAAAACTGATAATAAATCATCTAACTCTACAACTTAAAGAATTAGGAGGAGAGCAACAAGAAAAGCCTAGAGTGAGCAGAAGGAAGGAGATAATAAAGATCAGAGCAGAAATAACATAGAGACCAAAAAACTAATTAGCAATGAAACTAAGAGCTGGTTCTTTGAAAGGATAAATAGGATGATGAACCTCTAGCTGGGCTCACCAAGAAGCAAAGAGAAAGGACCCAAATAAACAAAATCAGAAATGAATGAGGTGAAATAACAACAGAATCCACAGAAATACAAAGGATTATTTAAAAATACTCTGAACAACTCTATTCCAAGAAAGTAGAAAACCCAGAGGAAATGGACATATTCCTAGAAAAATACAATCTTCCATAACTCAATCAAGAAGAATAAATAAAGCTCAACAGGCCAGTAACTAAGGAAGAAATTGAAGCAGTCATCAAAAAACTTCCAGCAAACAGCCAAAACTGGTTGGGCTCAGTGTATAGAGCATCAGCTTGCAGACTAAAAGGTCCCAGGTTCAATTCCAGTCAAGGGCATGTACCTTGGTTGATGTGCAAGAGGCAGCTGATCAATGTTTCTCTCTCATCAATGTTTATAACTCTCTATCCCTCTCTCTTCCTCTCTGTAAAAAATCAATAAAAAATATATTTTTAAAAAATTCAGCAAACAAAAGCCTGTGGCCAGAGACTTCACAGTGGAGTTTTACCAAACATTCAAAGAAGAAATAAAATCTACCCTTCTCAAACTATTACAAAAAATTCAAGAGGAAGGAACACTTCCAAGCTCATTCTATGAAGCCAGCATCACCCTAATACCAAACCAGGTAAAGACAACACAATGAAAGAGAATTATAAACCAATATCCCTGATGAACATAGATGCTAAAATCCTCAACAAAAACTAGCAAGTTGGATCCAGCAGTACATCTGAAAGATCATACACCATAACCAAGTAGGATTTATCACAGGGATGCAAGGATGGTACAATATTCTCAAATCAATAAATGTGATACATCACACAATTTGAGAAATAAAAATCACATAGTCATATCAATTGATGCAGAAAAAAGCATTTGACAAAATCCAACACCCATTCTTGATAAAAACCCTCAGAAAATGGGAGTAGAGGGATCATACCTCAACATAATAAAAGCCGTATATGACAAACCTACAGCCAACATCATAGTCAATGGGCAAAAACTAAACTCATTTCTCCTGTTTGACTTAGTACTGGAAGTGCTAGCCATAGTTATCAGACAAGAGGAAGAAATAAAAGGCAGCCAAATTGGAAAAGAAGTGTAAAATTGTCATTATTCACAGATGACATGATATTTTACATAGAAAAACCTAGAGACTCCATCAAAAATATTAGAATTAATAAAGGAATTGAGCAATGTAGCAGGATACAAAATTAATACCCAGGAATCTACCGCTTCTATAGCTTTTTTATACACCAATAAGGAACTCAAAGAAAGAGAAACTTAAAAAAAATCCCATTTACCATAGCAACAAAAATATTAAGATACCTAGGAATATATTTAACCATGGAAGTAAAGGACATGAACTCATAAAATTACAGAACGCTGAAAAAAAAAAAGAGATAGAGGGAGACATAAACAAATGGAAGAATGTACCGTGTTCATGGATGGGTAGAATAAAAATCATTAACATATCCATACTACCAAAGCAATCTATAGATCTAATGAAATCCCAATCAAAACACCAATGGCATACTTTAAGACCTATAGGAAAATCTCCAAAAATTCATCTGGAATAAATTAAAAAAAAAGACCCCTATAGCAATCTTGAGAAAGAAGTACAAAGTTGGAGTGATTGCAATACCAGATATCAAGCTGTACTACAAAGCCAGCATTCTAAAAACTGCCTGGTGCTGGTACAAGAACATACATATAGACAAATGAAACAGAACAGACAACTCAGAAATCAGCCCAAGCCATTATACTCAATTAATATTTGACAAAGGAGGCAAGAGCATACAATGGAGTCAAGACAGTCTCTTCAATAAATGGTGTTGGGAAAATTGGACAGATACATGCAAAAAAACGAAACTAGACCACTAACTTACACCATTCACAAAAATAAACTCAAAATGGCTAAAGGACTTAAATGTAAGACAGGAAACCATAAAAATCTTAGAAGAAGCCATGTACAGCAAAATAGCAGAGATTTGGTGTAGCAATATCTTTAACAATACAGCTCCTAGGGCAGTGATTGGCAAACTCATTAGTGAACAGAGCCAAAATCAATAGTACAACGATTGAAATTTTTTTTGAGAGCCAAATTTTTTAAACTTAAACTTTTTCTAATGACACTTTTTCAAAATAGACTCACCTAGGCCATGGTATTTTGCGGAAGAACCACATTCAAGGGGCCAAAGAGCCACATGTGGCTAGCGAGCTGCAGTTTGCCAACCACTGTCCTAGGACAATGGAAGCTAAAGAGAAAATAAACAAATGGGACTTCATCAAAATAAAAAGCTTTTGCACAGAAAAAGAAACCATCAACAAAAACAAGAAAGTCCACTGCATGGGATAATATATTTGCCAATGTTATCACCAATTAATCTCCAAAATTTATAGGAAACTCAGACAACTTAACAAAAGGAAGATAAATAATCCAATCAAAAAAATGGGCTCAGGACCTAACCAGACACTTTTCTAAAGAGAACATACAGAAGGCCAATTGACATATGAAAACAAACTCAGCGTCACTAATGATCTAAGAGATGCAAATCAAAACAACAATCTCACACCTGTCAGAACAGCTGTCATCAACAGATCAACAAACTGTAAGTGCTGGAGAGGATGTGTAGAAAAGGGAACCCTCGTGCACTGCTGGTGGGAATGCAAAATGGTGCAGCAACTGTGGCAAACAGTATGGCTTTTCCTCAAAAAATTAAAAATGGAAATTCCATTTGACCCAGCTATCCCTCTTCTATGAATATATCCCAAGAAACCAGAAACACAAATCATAAAGGATATATGCACACTGCACAATTTAGAATAGCTAAGATTTGGAAACAGCCTAAGTGCCCATCAGCAGATGAACGAAAAATTGTGGAACATCTACAAAATGGAATACTACACTGCTTTAAAAAAAGAAGGAACTCTTTACCATTTGCAACAGCATGGATGGAACTGGAGAGCATTATGCTAAGCCAGTGGTCAGCAAACTCAGTAGTCAACAGAGCCAAATATCAACAGTCCGACTGAAATTTCTTTTGAGAACCAAATTTTTTAAACTTAAACTTCTTTTAATACCACTTATTCAAAATAGACTTGCCCAGGCCATGGTATTTTGTGGAAGAGCCACGCTCAAAAGGCCAAAGAGCCACATGTAGCTCAAGAGCTGCAGTTTTCAGACCACTGTGCTAAGCGAAATAAGCCAGTCAGAGAAAGATAACTATCACATGATCTCACTCATTTGTGGAATATAATGAACAACATAAACTGATGAACAAAAATAGAACTAGAATCATAGAAGCATTAAACAGACTGTCCAACCTATGAGAGAAGGTGAAGGGGTGAGGGGTTAAGAGATCAACCAAAGGACTTGTATGCATGCATATGAGAATAACCAATGGACACA
The DNA here is from genome assembly GCA_011751065.1 of Lasiurus cinereus. NCBI lineage: Eukaryota > Metazoa > Chordata > Mammalia > Chiroptera > Vespertilionidae > Lasiurus > Lasiurus cinereus. The sequence continues at coordinate 8,245,562 of JAAGEH010000426.1, forward strand.
GATGTGTGTGGGGGGAGAAAGCGTGAGGGTACATCCTGAGCAGGGAGAGGCAGTCGGGGAGAGGTCAATGGGTGAAAAATACTTATGTAATACTTTAAACAATAAAGAATTTAAATTAAAAAATGCATTTCCATATGCCTATAAGGTATGTATTTTCTCAATGAAGGATGCTATTTTTTCACTATGTGTTAATAACTTAGTTGTACATCCAGTACCTGAGATATTTATCTTGCATGCTTCTGTGATAATCATTAAATAGCTATTTGTATACATAGATATTCAAACAGCTATTTTTATATATTTTTATTTCATCTATTGTATATGTTTTTGAGACTATTATAAATATTTTGAAAATACTATTGCACTTGACATACAATTAGATAAACTGTTTGGTCCTCTAAATGATGATAAAAGATTATTATCTCAGTAATGTTAATCCTATCTAATATGTGCTGCATGTATGGTTTACACTGTGCCAGACACTGTGCTAAGCAGAACACACACACATATGAACACACATATTATACACTCACAGGTATGCAACATTATAAATTTATTAGCATGGTAGTATTATTTCTACCATTTACAGATAAATAAAATAAAGTTTAGAGTAGTTAAATCATGGGGTTTTGGTGAAGGTCTTATATTTAAAGAAAGTAATCTAAACTGTGACATTCTATTATTTCCCATAATGATTCATTGCCCTTCTTTTATGTTCTTTAATAAATAATTACATTACAAAATTCCAATGGTTTCGATAACTGATCTTTATTTTGTTCTCTGAAACTGACAATATGCTAGGTATGGTAATAAGTAATATTTATGTGGCTCTTACCATATTATAAACTATTGAAGTAACACTATGGTAGAAGACCAATTATCAATGTTTATAGATAAAGAAACTAAAATATTATTAGGATAAAACTTGCCTTAAATTTCAAGGCTAAAAACTGATGGAGGCATGCTATATGCACCCAGGAAATCTTACTTTAAAATCCCAGCTCTCAATTATCACTATGGTTGCTTTCTAAGCAAAGATGGATATGGCAGTCCTTGTTCTCTACTAAATTATTATTGTGATGGAGAGGTAAGACACAACCCATGACATACAACTAGCAATATAATATGAAGATGACTAGTAACAGAATAATACACTGCATGAAAGAAAAGTGCAATTGGAGTTTAGGAATCTAAAACCTCATCTCTTTCTGCATTTTTGCTTCCTTACAGCATTTGTTTCTCCTTCTTTATGCATTCAAACCCCATTTAACATGTTAAAGATGCCTTAGCAACTAATGCTACCTGTAAATGAACTGGCTTTCAGTCACTCACACTGCTCTATCTGACAGTACTTAAATCACAAGTACAAGACATACAGGAAGAGAAAAAAATTAGCTTACATTATAAATGTAGAAAAGAGAGAAATAATATGCAAGATGGATTTAAACAAAACTCATACCTAATAGTAAATTATCACGAGTAAAAATTATCAATGTAATATTCCCACATCAGAAAGTATATTCTAGAAATAGTCATTGCTTTCATGGAAGACTAGTGGTCCAGTGAATAGGGGGTAGGAGGAAAAGGGTGTCCCTCAGCCCAGTCTGCACCCTCTCCAATTTGGGACCCCTCAGGGGGATAACCAGCAGTTGGACATAGCTCTCACAATCCAGAACTGTTGGCTCCTAAATGCTCGCCTGCCTGCCTGATTGCCCCAAACTTCTTCTGCCTGCCAGCTTGATTGTCCCTAACTGCTCCCCTGCTAGCTTGATTATTCCTAATCACTTCTGCCTCAGCCCCGCATCTGGAATCCAGGATTCCCTCCTCCAGCCGACCTTCCCTCCCTCTGGTCAGCCATAGATACTCAGGCCAGCTGATGGGGATGGTGGGCAGGTAGCTTTGCCTGGGCTATTGCCGCAAGTTATGGAGCGTGGAACCGCAGGATGGGAGGCTTCATCATCTACCAGGATGTAGATAGCTGTAGGTTTCCCTGCTATGCAGTGTGGGCAACTTCTCTGGCTAGCTGTGGCCTGGGATCACAGGGCAGGCAGCTTCTTGGTCTCCTTGGCTGCAGCCAGATTCAGGCACTGGCACCTGACTTCTCTGACCCCCACAAGCCCAGATGTAGGGGGGAAGAGGGATTGCCACCATGTTTTCAGGTTAATTTGCATACTCACTCTGATTGGCTATTGGGAGTAGGGGAGTGACAGTAATTTGAATGTTTCTCTTTTATTAGTGTAGATTATCTCCTTATTTCATTATATATTAATAGGTTTGAGCTTATATTTTGAAATAATACTTGAAATCACATTTTCTATCTCAGATTTTTTTACCAGTCATGCTCTCTGATAATACCCAATACACATGCTGGCTCAACAGCACAGAGATGAATTTTTCTTAAGTTATAGCTACATCAAATCATGCAACAAAAGAAAAATATTTCTTCTTTAGTGCCTTGCATCATCTTACACCCTTGACATTATGCCACATCATCAGTGAATTTCATTCTTTCTTGGTTTTGATGACTCTAACTTTTGAATCTCATTTGGAGGTTTGATAACACCCTTTCTTCCTAATTTCCCTGACCTGCTTTGTTTGATATTTACCGCTCATATGACCTCTTCTATAGGTTTATGTCATTTTTCTTCATTCTAGTAATGTCATCTAGTTATCTGAGTAACATTTACTTACCTCTCTCAACATGCTGAAATGTAATTGTTTTCTTTAATCTGGCTTTTTCATGATGCTTAAACCAGTCCCTTATCTTTTAATAGATTCAGAACCTGAACTCACCCCCCTCTATCTTGTGCTAAAAGTAAGTAATTTTTCTCTAATAGCTCTCAGATTTTTTTCTTTCTTTATATTTAATTCCTTCATGTTAGTTCATATCCTCACAAACTTTTTTCTCTATTATAAAAGCCTCCTAGTTATAACCACAGGCACAACATATAACAATCATGACACAAAAGCAGTGACTACTTAATCTCTATAAAATTCAAGGTCAAATACAATTAAATTACATACTATTAAAAGTATTGAAGTTACAATACTCCAGTAAATGTACCTTTTGGTGCTTCCATAAGCCATATATATTTATCTGTCAAGAAAAAAAAAAGTGTTTATATACTTAAAATCTTTGGATTTGGATTAGCCAGGTCTTAACAAATCACTCATTTATTAGTCTAATTGACTACAGGTTTATTAAATTATAAAGATGCTCTTGTAGTCATAATGGTGAGGGATGAACAGGAATAGCTACCCTAATGTTTTAAAGAAGATAAACAGAACAGTGTGTGTCATGGTAATCTTTGAGAAGAAAATAAGCAAATTATTTTTCCAACTAAAGTCATTTCTTCAATCCAATTGTCTATATTTTCTTTGTAGCTGCATCCTTTTTGTCAGGATAGTCTTTTTTAAGTAGTTCCTTTAGAATGTCCTTCATTTTTACCAAGTGAATCAATCAGTTAAGTAAAAAGGATTACTGCTTTTCAGAGATCAGATAAGATCTCAGGAAAGTGCTGCTCCTAGACTGGTAGAAAGTAAGCTTGGCCAAACGGGTTTGGCTTAGTGATAGAGAGTCACCCTGCAGACTGAGAGGTCCCAGGCTTGATTCTGGTCAAGGGTATATATCTTGTTTGCAGGCACATCCCCAGTAAGGGGCATTCAGGAGGCAGCTGATAGATGTCTCTGATCGATGTTTCTAACTCTCTATCCCTCTCCCTTCTTCTCTGTAAAAAAATCAATAAAATATATATATATATTTTTTTTAAAAAAAGTAAACCTGGCACTGCTAAAGCCATTTGTACCACATATGTTAAAAATGACTGCCCTACTCCCAGAAAATGAAGTTGTCCCTTATTAAAAGGACCAATACTATGTTGAACGAACATATACATGTATATGAGAGAGAGAGAGAGATCAGTAGTGAGAGCAAGACTATAAAAGAGATTATAAAGACTGGCAGTCTGACAATTTCTAAAATCTATGGTTGGTAATCCAGAGACCCAGAAAAACTAATAGTACACTTCCAATCTGAGTGGAGGCAAGAGAATCAGGGGAACAAATGGGGGAGTTCCACTCCAAAGTCCATCTGCTTAAGACCTGGAGAGAGCTCATATCTCAATTAGTCTAAAAGCCATCCCTCCCCAATAAAATCCCAGTTTAATCAGGAGGAGTTTCCTCTCACTCAGCCTTTTGTTCTTTCAGATCTTCAAATGATTGAATGAGGCCTAACACTTTAGGGCAAGTGATCTGCTCTATTTAGTCTACTTAATGTAAATATTAACCTCATCCAAAACATCCTCAGATAAATCATGAGAATAACACTTGTTTGCATGTTTGTTTTTTGTTGTTGTTGTTGTTATTATTGTTAATCCTCACTTTAAGATATATTTCCATTGGTTTTTAGAGTGGATGGGAGCAAGAGACACACAGAAACATCAATGTGATAGAGACATTGATTAGTTGCCTCCCGAATGTACTCAGAAATGGGCCAGGGTTTGAGCTGGCAACCAAGGCCCTTGATCAAAATTGAATCCAGGACCCTTCAGTCTGAGGGCTGGTGCTCTATCCACTGAGCAAAACTGGCTAGAGCAAGAATAATGCTTGACCAAATCTGTGGACACCCTGGGGCCTAGTCAAGTTAACACAAAATTTAACCATCATATATAGATAATAAAAAAGAACATAAAATCATAAGGGTGATAATAGAAGATAATTTAAGGATAATATGATTTGAAACATAAATTTCAGCCAATCAGGAGCCAGTCCAACTGGCTTTTGTTTTTGTTTTGTCAAAATATATCTTTTATTGATTTCAGAGAGGAAGGGAGAGGGAGTGAGAGAGAGAGAAACATCAATGATGAGAGACAATCATTGATCACCTACCTCCTGCATACCCCCTACTGGAGATTGAGTCCAAAACTCAGGCATGTGACCTGATCAGGAATCAAATTTGTGACCTTCTGGTCAATACTCAACCACTAAGCAATATCTACTGGGCAGCTGTTTTAATCATGAGAACCAGCTGGAGTTGTGTTTTTGTTACTTCCAACTAAAAAACAAAAACAGAACCTCAAACAACATAGTAGAAAATTTTGCTAGTGACCTATCATTTTAAAAAACATTAGAGACTTAAGTTACATCATTATTCTCATTTACTTCTTCCCTTGGACTTTCTTGTACATTGAAGAAGATGTAGAGCTCCAAGTGTCCCCAGGTACATTTTTGGAAGATTAAAATTGGTTGTATGTGTTTTGGCAGAAGAATATCAGGAACTTTTGCTCTGGCATGGCTATTGCTTCATACTATTAATGTTCATTGATGAAATTCCATCAATAGATGGAAACATAGGAAAAATAATTATCAAATGAGGTGCTCACAAACCTAAATATATTCATTTGAAAGATCTTTCTTCTTAGAGTATGACTTTCCAACTTTTCCAAATGCTTTTCCTTTCTGTATGCAATGACCATTTTAATGATAGGTTTGTTTGTGTGTTCTTCAGTATCTCTACTTGGCATCATACAAGGTTCGTTTTTTCCCCTGCTGCCCCTTCAATGTGTTTTGTGTCTAGTGACAGAAAATCCTGAGATCAACTGCTCTTTTTAATTTCCTTGAAATGTTTTATAGTATTACAGGTGTCACTAGAAATTTCAACCAACAATGTGAAATGAGTTCCTTTCTAGAGATAATGCTGAGTACAACTGAGCCACCTTCTGACTCTAGGAAAGAGACGTTCTGAAGAGATGAAAGCTACCCATGGACACAATTTCCAGGAGCCTTCATTGCAAGGTGCACTGTCACTGTTGAAGTAGCTACTGGGAACTACTGATCCTTGGAGGTACCTATAGCCATTCTTACCTACCCCCAGCACAGCGTGAGCAAAAGTCACCTACCTCTAGCACAAAGTCAGCCACAGGGATGTACTTTCACCAATTTCGTGGCTGCTAGAGTAGGGCCAGCAAATGAAGGACATGTTAAGCTCCTTTCTGTCACCTATGGCACATGTTGCTGATTTTTATAACACTTTTGTCCTGCTGAGTATAGACACAAACTCATAATTTATCTCAATGAAAGTCACTAGATATTACTAGGAAATAAAATAAAACATAAACACTATTTTTATATTACAGGCCTAAGGCTAATAGAGTGTGTATGGGTAACTAAGCTATTGCCTTTCTGCTGCAAACACTATTATACATTGTTTTGTGATGCTGGAGCTGGAAATTCAGAAATCACATTTTTGCTCAATAGCCTCCATTTATCTATGCTGAGTACATGTAGAGAGATGGCAAGACTGAAAGACACAAAAGGGCTCTCTCCTACTTGTTTGCCTTTTGTTCCTCCTATCCATGGTACCTTACCTAACAATACTTCTCACTGACTCTGTTAACACTTTCCCATTTCTCACAGAGCCAGTCTAACCCTCTCCACTCAGTCACCTGCAGCAGCCTCCATGATTGTCCTCCTTGAATGTTTGGGTTCTATTTCCTCAGGGTGACTTTCCAAAAATGAGAAACATCAAGGGGGCTCCCTCTTACAAAGGGATGAGATCAGCTATGCAGAACTGTTCATAAATATAAATGGAAGAACATTTACTGGACATTTAAATAAGCACATATTGGAAATATTTGCAAAATTTCTTCTGTATAAAAAAGGAAAGTCTTCCTTCATTCTTTATTATTCTTTGGCTACCACAGTTATCTTCAAAGAAACGGTCTCAAAAGTGTCATTTTCAAATGCAAACCCTTCCCACACGATTCTTATTCTTTCACTAGAAGCCTGGTGCATGAAATTGATGCACAGGTGTGGTCCCTATGCCTGGCTGGAGATCGAAGTGCAAGTGTCTGGTGTGAAGGGCAGGACCCAGCTGAACTCAGGGCCCTGGGCAGTACCTGGGCCCCTGAGCCCGCACAAGCCCCTCTCTGCCTGAGTCACAGAGCCCAAATCTCCATGTGGAGATGTTGAATGTTGTTGGACACTGTAGGCTGGGGTGTAGCATGGGCCTCCGGACTACTTAGTGGTGCTGCAAGGAAGCCGAGAGGACAGAACACTCTCTCCCAGCTGGCCTCAGAGACTAGATCCTGAAGGAACCCACAGGAAGCTGAGCTCACCAGGAAGATGCTGCGTGGATGCAGGGCAGGCTCTTAGCAAGTGCCTAGCACCTGAATGTGGGGATTTTCCCAGAGCACAAGCCCTGGCATTCTGGGGGAAGAGTAGCAGGGGGAGTGAAAGTGAGCTTGGCGGACATCCCACATTCTCACTGCACCTCTGTTCCCATTACCCCTGCCCCCAGGTAACCAGCAAGAGGCTGCAGCATGTTGCTGATGCCCACCATGTTCTGTGCTGCCCCCTGGTGTTCAGCACACATCGTGGTGAGGGGGTCCAACTCCCAGTTGAGGGGACAATATGCATATTAGGCTTTTATTATATAGGATAGCACAACCTTATTTCCATCTCTCATTACTCTCTCCCTCCCACATACTTTTAAGTTAGTAACTTCAGTAATCTTCTGCCTCTACTTTCTACTTATATTTCCCTAAGACAGTGGTCTGCAAACTTATTAGTCAACAGAGCCAATTATCAACAGTACAATGATTGAAATTTCTTTTGAGAGCCAAGTTTTTTAAACTTAAACTTCTAACACCACTTCTTCAAAATAGACTTGCCCAGGCCATGGTATTTTGTGGAAGAACCACACTCAAGGGGTCAAGGAGCTGCATGTGGCTCATGAGCCGCAGTTTGCCAACCATTGCCTTAAGACTTTCCAGAGGATTCCCAATTCCTAAGTATCAGAATGTCTATTCTAATATATGTTCCCAAATATGTAGTATGTGCATAACAGTCTAACAAAATGAAGTACACAGTCTATTATTTAGTTATTTAACAATATTTATCAGCTACCTACTTTGTATTATGTACTATTTTAGGTTGTTTGGATTCACAGAAGCAGAAAAAAAAAAGACAGACTCTCATGTCAGGGAGTAAACAATCTAGTAGGGTAAGCAAAATCAAATAATGAACTACATTTGAAATTACAACTGGTATTAGAAATTACAACTGGTATTAACTGTTATAGAGATAAGAAATAGTAACAAATAAATGCATAAGACCAGGACTTCTTCTATTCTGTGAGGTCACAGAAGACTTATTATTTATATCTCACTTCAAATATCAGCTATTTAATAAAGCCTTCTGTGATCCCACAGAATAAAAATAAAGAGGCCACTGAGAAGTGTTCAATGATGCTGAAATTGCATAGACAAAGGTTTTGTTGCATTCAAGGAACAGAAACAAGTCAGTGGAGGATGTAGGAATGGGGAAAGAGGATGGGCAGAGGATTGTGACAGCTGGAGAGGGATCCTGAAATGACATGTGCAGACTCTTAAATTTTTAACTTTATTCTAAGAGGAGGCCTTAAGTTTCTGATGTGTCCCTGTTTTACCATGCAATGACATTGCTTTTGACTACCCTTTAAAGAACTTACACTTGAGACATCTTTTTAGGGGGTATGAAAAATTAATTAATTCAATATATACGAATTTATTTTTCTTGTTTCTCCGGGTAATCAACACATATGCTATGGATTTCTGTCTAGCATTTAGGAACAGTCTGCAATGATAAAACATATTAAAGCTAATTGGCTCCTAAATGGCTCAAATGCATGATTTTAGGCTCATTAGCTCAGAGCATGTAAGCAAGATGAATATAGGCACCTTGCTGAGCTCCTGAAAACAGAACTAATTCAAAGAGAGAGAACCAAGTGATCTCATTTGATTCCCATTTCTGCCTGCATGGAAATCCTGTTCAATCATTTCAGTTTTCAATTATGGGATTCCCTCCACTTTTTGTGTAAGCAATTTTGGATCTTCCCTCTGTAAATGACAACTGGATCCACATTTTGTTGATTTTCCCTTCACTTATATCTCAGAAATTTAGTATCATTCAAAAGAGTGAGATTCCAGCCAGCCACATTTCCTCATAATCCATCCTGTGACTTTGTTTTCCTAATCCCTATGACTGCTCCCCATTCTGGTAGTAAAAAATGAAGCTTGGATCAAAACCCACTTTGGGAGGAAGTCACCTCTGACTAAGCCCAATATATTTTACACATGAGATATATCCAGTATTCCCAAGTAAAGTATTCTCATGATTAGCCATATGGAGTGATATCTTCCTCTCCATTTCCTGTATGACCACACATGCTGGTTTGCTCAGAGAAATTTTAATACACACTTATTTTTCTTTCAAATTACCAATGCATCATTATTTCCCTCTTGATATGGTTCTAGGTTGTAAAAGAAATTATATATCTGTACTATGGCTAATAGTTCATTATAGCATTAAAGTATTATAATATTAACGATAACTACATTTATTTTAATACTAGAGGCCCGTAGCATGAAGATTTGTGCAATAGGCCTTCCTTCCCCTGGCTTCTGGTACCAGTTTTCATCCAGCACCAGGACTCAGGCCTTTGCTCCAGCTGCAGCAGAGAAACCAAGCCTCAAGGCTTCTCTGCTCCAGGCCATAGCAAGGTTTTGCTTCTCTGCTGCAGTGTAAAAGCCAAGACTTTTCAATCTTCCGTCTTCACTCAGGCCAAAGCCCTCAGTCTTCACTCTTTTGCCTGCATATGCAAATTAACCCATCTTTGTTGGGTTAATTTGCATACTCACTCCTGTTTGGCTGGTAGGCATTGTGGAGTTATGCTCAGTTTGCATATTTCTCTTTTATTAGTGTAATTGAGTATATGTATATAAAGTACATTATTTCTTTCTCTTATGTGCATTGTATATTGGTAGTCTCAGAATATTCCTTGTGGTAAAAATTTAGATTAATATATTATTTCAAAATATTAGAAACTTAAGATAAAATTTCATATATAAATTTAAATCACACATTTTATTTTAAAATTTGGTGAAGGTCAGTAGAATTACGACTAACCAAATTTTAATAAAAATGTACAAAAATTTGAGAAATTATAGTAACTAGAGACCCAGTGCACAAAATTCATGCATGGTGGGAGAGTGGGTCCCTCAGTCCAGCCTGCACTCTCTCCAATTCAGAACCCCTTGGGGGATATCCAACTGCCAGTTTAGGTCTGATCCATCTCACAATCCAGGACCACTGGCTCCTAACTGCTCCCCTGTCAGCCTGGTTGCCCCTCACTGCCTTCCCCTGCCAGCCTGATCACCCTTATCACCTCTGCCTCAGACCCCGGTGGGATCAGGCCTAAATGGGCAGTTAAACATCCCTCTCACAATCCAGGACTGCTGGCTCCCAACTGCTCGCCTGCCTGCCTTCCTGATTGTCCCTAACTACTTCTGCCTGCCAGCCTAATCATCCCCTAACCACTTCACTGCCAGCCTGGTTGCCCCTAACTGCCCTCCCTTGTAGGCCTGGTTACCCCTAACTGCCCTCCCCTGCAGCCTTGATCACCCCCAACTGCCCTTCCCTGCAGGCTTGATCACTCCCAACCTCCCTCCCCTGCCGGCCATCTTGTGGTGGCTATTTTGTGTCCACATGAGGGCAGGATCTTTAACCACATGGGGGCAGCCATCTTCTGTGTTGGAGTGATGGTCAATCAACATATTACTCTTTTATTAAATAGGATTCCTTTACAAAACTAACATTAGTAACTAAATGCCTCATTTTCCAGGTAACAGAATATACATTTTCATAATCACATAGTGAGAAAACACAAGGGGCTGAGAAGTACTTCTTCAGAATGACATTCCAAAAGTCTCTCAGTATGTTGGGCCCAGAAATCCTGATATCACACAGACACAGACACACACACACACAGAGGTAGGTGACTTTCCTGAAATTTTAGATTTGTGATTACAAAGCATCTATTCTGAGTCCTCAATCACTGTTACATTTTAAACTCTTCACTTTCTTTAGAGGATTACATGCTATGGTAGAACACATGAGTGTTGCCAGTTCATTCTCCTGCTACATTATGCATCAGAAATGAAATCACAGTTTACTAGTCTTTCTTTCTTTTCCAGCTCCTTAACACTGAAAATCCTATGCTTTTTGAAGTTTCTGTCTCAAAAATATTGACCATCTACTGATAAATTATAGCAATAATGCCAAATATGTATACCATCTCAGTCTCCCATATCAGAGTTGTATGAACAAACTTCCCTTGGTCTAAACCAAAAGAAATAACAATAGTATCATTACATATTTTCTGTTAAATTTAATTTGTACGACTTTCTCTTTCTCTGCTTTTAAAAACATTTTTGATTTATGGCATATACTTGCATACCATGAGATAGGGACTAACTTTATCCTCTTATTTTAAAAATTGCCAGTTGTCCTAACATTATCTATAGGATTATATATTTGACTATCGTATCTAATAAAAGAGTAATATGCAAATTAACCATTGCTCCATGACAAAAAAGGCAGTGTCCATAGCCACAAGATGACAGCACCTAGTTCTCTCATCCCCACCAGAGTCGCCCAGTCTCAGGATGGGCTGCCGCTGAAAGTCTGCAGAGTAAGCAGCCTGGCAGAAACATGCCCAGAGAACATCCAGACCCTTTATAAAACACAAAAACAAATTCACTCCCCACAGTGTGATCCCCTTCCCAGCTACAGCAGCCTGGGCTAGGATCTCAGCCTGGCTGGGGTGCATACCCCCATGGTGAAACCCCCTCTCAGCGGTGGAGCTTGGGGTCTCAACAAGTGAGTCACACCAGCCAGGAGAAGTCTTAAATGTTTCCTTTTTAAAAATATATATATTTAATTTATTTTTTTACAGAGAGGAAGGGAAAGGAAGAGAGAGCTAGAAACATCTATGACAGAGAAACTTTGATCAGCTGCCTTCTGCACACTCCCCACTGGGTATGTGTCCCCAACCAAGGTACATACCCTTGACTGGAATCAAACCCGGGACCCTTGACTCTGCATGCCAATGCTCCATCCACCTAGCTAAACCAGTTAGGGCTGTCCAATATGTTAAATAAAAATTCCTATCTAATAAAGAGGGAATATGCAGGTGAGCGCATTTGGAGTAGACCAGATTGTCAGGGGAGGGCATTTGGGGATGATTGAGATGGTAGGGGAGCAATTAAGCATTGATCAGGCTGGCAGGAGAGTGGTTAGGGGTTGATCAGGCTTACAGGCAGAAGCAGTTAGGGGCAATTGGCAGGCAGGTGAGCAGTTGGGAACTAGCAGTCCTGGATTGTGAAAGGGATGTTTGACTGTCTGTTTAAACAGGCAGTCAGATATCCTCCAAGAGATTCCAGGTTAGAGAGGGTGTAGGTTGGGCTGAGGGACACCTCCCCCCATCAGAGCACAAATTTCATGCACTGGGCCTCTAGTATATAAACACGCGCACACACACACACACACACACACACACACACACACACATATTATATATACACTGAGTGGCCAGATTATTATGATCACTGAATACATAATAATCTGGCCACTCACTGTATTTCCTATATAGTAAAAGGCTAATATGCAAACTGTCCCCTCCACTAGTAGTTCGACCGGTAAGCAGGCTGGTCAACTACCCATGTCTGCTCCCCCTGGCCAGGCAGGCCAGACCCCACCTATGCACAAATTCACGCACCAGGCCTCTAATCAGGATTATTATGAGTATTACAGGCCTGGTGCATGAATTTGTGCATAGGTGGGGTCTGGCCTGCCTGTCCAGGGGTAGGGGACATGGATGGTTGACCTGCCTGCCTGCTGGTCGAGTTCAGAGATCATAATAATCTGGTGGCCACTCAGTGTATCCTAGCTAAGAGTAATATGCAAATTAACCACCACTCCATTATAACCACAAGCCACACCCACAAGCCATGCCCACAGCCATCTTGGTTGGGTAAATTTACCCAAACAAATTAACCCAACCAAGATGGCTGTGGCCATGGAGAGAGCAGGAGGGAGGCTTGGGTTTCCCCGGCAATGGAGGAAGCCAAGCCTCCCACACACCCTGGTGGGCCCAGATCTCAACTCAATGCTACCCAGTTTCAATTATAGAAGATAAACAAATCCCAAGAAAAATGGCAGCATCCATGGAGCTGGAGAGAATAGGAGGCTAGTGTTGCCCTTGGTGATGACAGCCAAGCTTTCCACTCACTGTGGCCTGCCTCCGCTTTAGGCTACAAAGTTTCAATTATAGAGGATAAATAAATCCCAACAAAAATGGCTGCTGCCAGGGAGTGAACAGAAGGCTTGGATCCAATTCTGGCTACAAAGTTTCAATTGCAGAAGATAAATAAATCCCAGATAGGAGGGCCTTCGCTTGGGTCACTGTGGCCAGCCTGAAAACCACCACAGGCCCCTAACCAGGCTGCCCCATGCCCCAAGGGAACCACCATCCTGATCCAGGACACCCTTCAGGGCAAAGCAGCTGGCACCCATGTATGCACCAGGCCTCCATCCTATCTAATAAAAGAGTAATATGCAGATTGACCATCACTCCAACATACAAGATGGCTTCCCCCATGTGGTCAAAGATCCTGTCCCCATGTGGACACATGACAGCCACCACAAGATGGCCAGCAGGAGAGCACATTTGGGAGGGACCAGGCCTGCAAGGGAAGGCAGTTGGAGGTGATCAAGTCTGTAGGGGAGGGCAGTTAGGGTGGCCAGGCCAGCAGAGGAGGCAACTGCAGGGAAGGGCAGTTCGGAGGGACCCAGGCAGCAGGGGAGAGCAGTAGGGGGATCAGGCCTGCAGGGGAGGGCATTTAGAAGCAAACAGGCTGGTAGGGTGCAGTTGGGCATCAATCAGGCTAGCAGGAGGGTGGTTAGGGGTTTTCAGGCTGGAAACCAGAAGCAGTTAGGAGCAATCAGGATGGCAGGCAGGCAAGCAGTTGGGAGACAGCAGTCCTGGATTGTGAAAGGGATGTCTGACTGACTGTTTAGGCCCGATCCTACTGGAATTGTGTCTAAATGGGCAGTCGGACATCCCTTGAGGGGTCCCTGATTAGAGAGGGTGCAGGGTGGGCTGAGGGACACCCCATCCCACACACCATGCATGAATTTTGTGTACCGGACCTCTGCTATATATATAATACACACACACACACACACACACACACACACACACACACACATTCACACACAGTATATAACCTATATAATAAAAGTTTTATATGCAAGTTGACCAAACAACAAAATGGTGACCAGTCACTATGACAGGCACTGACCACCAGGGGGCAGATGTTCAATATAGGAGCTGCCCTCTGGTGGTGAGTGGGATCCCATAGGGGGAGTACCACTGAGCCAGAAGCTGGGCTCACAGCTGGCAAGTGCAGCAGCAGTTGTGGGAGCCTCTTCCATCTCCATAGCAGCGCAAAGGATATCCTACTGCCAGCTTTGGCCCACTTCCTGCCTGCAGCAGGCCTAAGCCATCAGTTGGCCATCTCCCAAAGCTTCTAATGTGTGTGTGTGTGTGTGTGTGTGTGTGTGTGTGTGTGTGTGTGTGTTTGTATGTATTTGACTTTCTGTCATTTTTTCAGTTAGGTATACAGCTTTATACTATTTCAATAGATTAGCATCTTTCATGTATTTTACTTTAATCTTTACTGGGTGTTAATTTTCTAGATAATATTTAGTATTTATCAATTATAAAAATTATATCTAGCATGTACATAATGTTTATAGAGGCAACTTCATTCATAATAGCTAAAAACTGGAAACCATCCAAATGCCATCAGCAGGAGAAACAGTCATATGATATACTTTTCATCAATGGAAAGAAACAAAACCCAAATACTCACTACAATATAGATGGGTTTTTAAGTATTGAGTGAAAGAAATCAGACACAGACATAGACAGACAGACACACACACACACACACACTCACACACACAGAGCATATTGTTAATTGCAAGAACAGGCAAAATTCATCTATGATGATAGAATTCAGAATGTGGCTATCTTTAGGGTTGGGTGATGCCCGAAAGAGTGATATAACTAGTGATCAGCTGGTAAATGTTTAACATTAAAAATATGCTACATGTATGTATACAAGTATAAAGTCCTGTGTACTTCTTCTTGCTCTCTTAGAATCTGTTCAGTCACCAAGTGAATAAACACAGGCTACTCTGTTCCTCATATGGAGCAGAGACCAGCCATTTCTTCTGAGGCTGTTCTAGTCCAGCTAACTTGAGCTGACCTGAGAGTGAACAGCAGATAAATGATGAGCACAGCAGGGGCATGCAATGCCTCCTGATGTGTAGGCTCTCTTACTGGTACTTATAGCATTGCCTTACATACAGTAGAGCTCATCTAATAATGGCTGGATAAAAGGCTATCATTCACTTGCTCAATCTTCCCATTCAATGTAGAATAAAATCTAAACCTCATACTGTGGTCTGTAAAGTTTACTAGTGTATGATATAGCTCTCTTTCTCCAACTCACACCTCAACACGTATTACATTCTACCACCACTTCATTACCTTTCTCCAAAGTGGCTTGGCCATTCTCACTTCTGGATCCCCTTATTTTTTGTTTACCCAGCCTCTTTTTATGGTTGAAACCTTATTATGACCCCACCCTCATCAGGAATATCAGAAAGGCCCTTCAAGTGATATACCCACTAAAGCCACCCCTTGGTTACTATTACATTATCATATTTAGTTTTCTTCTTAACACTTATTCTCAAATAAAACAATCATGTTTCTTACTTTCTTTATTCATTTAGTGTTTGTATCTTTTATTAGAATGTAAGTTCACAAGATGGGTTTTGTAATGCTCAATTTTATAACCTGCAGTTAGCACTGGGCCCAGGGAAGAGCACATGATGGTGGGGGAGGAAAGGAGGAAGTATATATTGGATAAATGAATGAAGAGCATCTTATGTCCCTAACAGATAAATGAATTAAGAACAACAAAAATGTTCCTTAATTTTTCCTGAATTAATTACTGATATAACTTGCAACATCAAAGAATATTTCTGTATTTTGTTTTTAAATGTACTTCTTCCTAATCCTCCCTTAACATTGCAATAAATAAATTAAATCAAAATTCCCTTTAGAGGAAGGTAGAACAGATGAGAGATGTCAACATAGTTTTGTATGATCAGAAGTAGATGGCCAAGTGGTAATAGCTTAGCAGAAAAAAAAAATCTGGCTGTTGTGTTGGAAGCCAAAAAACCCTATAAATTTGTACTGCAAAATCCCTTAAAATGTTCTGCACAAACACAGATCCCAGATGCCTTTGAAGAGGTGTGTGTGCATGCGCGCATGTGTGTGTGTGTGTGTGTGTGTGTGTGTGTGTGTGTGTGTGTGTGTGACAGAAAAGGAGGGAGGGATAAAAGCAGGAGTATTAATTGACTCTCAGTATGAAGTATAAGAAGGCCTTAGATCCCCCGATTTCCTCTCTGATCTCCCACTCAGGGAATTCTCCTTACAGCCTAACTAAGTAGGAAAAGACAGACAGATTACTCTGCAATGTTGAAACAAGGATTCTCTGGGCTCAGTGGATAATAAGTGTGAGTTGCCCTATTTATTGATTAAAAGCACACTGAAGGGTAATAACTCTAAAATTCCTTTCCTCATTGGCTTCTAAAATGCTGAGTTAAAATTCTATCTCTAAGATCCAAGATTAGAGGAGTTATTTTGGGGGGAAATGTGAACATAATACCACAAAACAAAACAGAATAAAATAAAACTATAAATATGGAGATTTGCAAGTCCATCAATGAAAAACAGAATTCCTTATCAGCTACCCTAATGCTGATGCTCATGAGTTGATAAGGTCTGAACAAACACACAGACTTTCCACTCAGTTTTTCAGTACCTCACACTTAAATATGAACTGAGAGCCAATCAATTTTAGAGATTTGAGAAAAACATCTAGAATATAAGGCCAATCAAGTAAATGGAAGATTTATCTCAAAGGAAAGAGTGAAGAAACTAGGAAACCAAATATTTTAACTTCTATAATAACTAGAGGCCCATTGCACAAAGAAACTCATGCAATAGGCCTTCCTTCCGTTTGCTTCCAGCACCAGTTTTCCTCCAGCACCCAGGACCCAGTCCTTTGCTCCGGCCAGAGTCTGCCTTCTTCATCTTTGTTTCAGGCTCTGGCCAGAGTCTGCTATCTTCGACTTTGCTGCAGACTCCTGCTGGTGGATTCTGTCTTTGTCTTCCCTGCAAACGCAGGCCAGAGTTGCCATCTTCGTCTTCACTGTAGATCTGGGCAGAGTCTTCAGTCTTCATCTTTGCTGCAGCTGGAGTGCTGCTTCTGTAGAGCCCTCCCTCCTTCCCTCTCATAGCAGGTGTCCTGCTCCATCTGGCCATTCTGTGCCTGGATCAGCTAGGTGGCTGTGATCTTTGCCTAATTTGCATATCCCCTCCTGATTGGCTGGTGGGTGTAGAGGAGTGATGGTTAATTTGTAAATTTCTCTTTTATTAGTATAGATTCTCTTCAGAAAGGTATTAATAGGATAATTAAAACAAGATGCTTTAAGAATAAAGATGTGTTTAGAGAATAAGGTAGGGATCTTTATAATAAAATAATACCATTAATAATAAATGTATATAACCAAAGCCTAATATGCTAAGTGTTCATTCATCCGGTCATCTGTTCAAATAATCAAAGTATAATATGATACTAATATGCTAAGACCACTCACCCATTTGCTATGATGTACACCAACTATCAGGAGGCAAATTCTCTGACTGGTAGGTTAACTTGCTGCTGGGGTCCAGCCAATTGGGATAGAGACAGATCAGATATTCCCTGGAGTTATCCCCAAGTCCTTCCCCAGCTGGCCAACCTCCTGCATCCCTTCCCAGCTCCCTCTGTGCACCAGTGGGGTCCCACAGCCTGGCCAGTGTCCTATCAAAATCTGGTACCCCTCAGCAGATATTTGAGAGCAAGTTTTGTTCCAATCCTGCAGGCCAGGCTGAGGGACCGCAGGGGTACAAGAGTTCATACACTGGGCCTATAATAAAAGAATAATATGTAAATTGACCATACCTCCACTACACCACAAGCCATGCCCACCATCCAATCAGGAGCAAATATGCAAATTAACCCCAACCAAGATGGCTACAGTCACAGAGAGAGCAGGAGGGAGGCTTGGGCTTCCCCAGTGATGAAGGAAGCCAAGCTTTCAACACACCATGACCCACCCAGGCCTACACTCAAGGCTACAAAGTTTTAATTATAGAGGTTAAATAAATCCCAACAGAAAGGGCTGCAGCCATGGAGTGAGCAGGAGGCTTGGCTCCACTCCAGGCTATAAAGTTTTCAATTGTAGAAGATAAATAAATCCCAGATACCAGGGCCTCTGCTTGGGTCACTGGAGGGTGTGTCTGGTTTGCAAACCACCACAGGCCCCTCACCCAGGCCACCCCACACCCCAAGGAAACCCCCACCATGATCTGGGACATCCTCCAGGGCAAACTAGCTGGCCCCCACCCATGCACCAGACCACTATCCTATCTAATAAAAGAGTAATATGCAGATTGACCATCATTCCAACACACAAGATGACTGCCCCCATGTGGTCAAAGATCCTGCCCCCATGTGGACACAAGATGGCCACCACATGATGGCCTGCAAGGGAGGGCAGTTGTGGATGATCAGGCCAGCAGGGGAGGGCAGATGAGAGGGAACAGGCCTGCAAGTGAAGGCAGTTGGGGATGATCAAGCCTGCAGGGCAGGGCAGCTAGCGATGACCAGGCTGGCAGAGGTGGGGAGTTGGGGGCAACTGGGCCTGCAGGAAGGGGCAGTTGGAGGGCACCAAGGCCTACAGAGGAGGGCAGTTAGGGGTGACCAGGCCTGCAGGGGAGGGCAGTTAGGGGCAAACAAGCTGGCAGGGGAACAGTTAGGCATCAATCAGGCTGGCAGGGGAGTGGTTAGGGAGTGATCAGGCTGGCAGGCAGAAGCAGTTAGGGGCAATCAGAAAGGCAGGCAAGTGAGTAGTTGGGAGTCAGCAGTCCTGGATTGTGAGAGGAATGTCTCATATTGAAGAAGGTACAGGCTGGACTGAGGGACCCCCCACCCCCATGCACAAATTTCACGCACCAGGCCACTTGTTAATAATTTAATAATTGACAACAACAACAAAATTTGAAATTTTGGAATATAGAGATGGAAATATTTCCAAAAAAGTAAAACAAAAAGACAAACCTATAATAATAAAAGCATAATATGCTAATTACAGAAACACCTTTCTGGATGTCCTTCTGGACAACCTTCCAGATGAAGCAGGGGCTGTGAAGGCCAAGGCAAGCCACCACAGTTCTAGGGCCAAGCTCTTGCACAAATTTCATGCATTGGGCTTCTAATAAGTAACTAAAAGAGAAAAAAATAAGACAATGGAGCATCAGACCAAGAAGTCCACCATCCCAATAATACCAGTTACATGAACATAAAATGAAATAGGGAAATAGGGAAAGCCCTAAATTTTCATATTCAAAAAATGATTAAAATAAATGAAAAAATAACAAGTACATAAAATAAAAACAAACACATTGTGAAATTTGAAAAAAAAAAGAAAAAGAAAAAGAAAAACACATACAGAGACACATTCCAAAACATACATATAGCTAAAACATGTCAGGAGTCACAATGATGTCAGACTTCTCAATAAAAACTGAAAAGCAGAAAATTTATAATTTACTTTTTTCTTTTTTTACTTCTGGGATATGTAGATTTACATGTCTAGCTAAACTATGAATAAAGTAATTTTGTACACACTCAACGGATCAGGATAGATTACCAAGTATTCTTTTTCAAGAAACTATTTGAGAGGATCTACTCCACGAAAATGAGGACACAAATCAATTAAGAACAACACATAGGCTGTAGGAAAGAGATAACCCAATACCAGAAAGAGGCATAAAGATTCTACAATAATTATTAAAGAATTCCCAGGATAAACTACTCATCAGCAGCCTTAGAGGACAGTCAGCCAGAAAAATGGAAGGTACCAGAAGGAATGTTACAGAATTTTAATAAAAATATGAGGCTTACGTCCATGAAAGGACTATTAAAACCTAAGAATATTGTAAAAAGGAGCCAGTTTTCATTAGAACCAAACTTACCCAGAATATGAGAGGTAATGGAATCATAGGGCACTACTTTAGTCAGTTATCAACAATACTGTAAATACTGATCACCAATAGGACATAATATATTGTTATATTCAAAAGGATGGGAGAAGGCAAGGACTAAGGAGGAGGAGTCTAAAAAAGCAATCTTCACTTTATACATGCAGACATAAAACATAGTGTATTTTATTTGACATTTTCAGCAGATTTGACAGTCACATCTCCTGCCCCACTACTTATTGTAGAGTATGCCAAATGTACAGATTTATTTAGTGAAATTATTCAAAGTTGTATACAGTTGCGGCAACACATACAGGGACTGATGGAATGCTGCTTAATGCACTCTATTCATTCCAATTTTTTACAACCTATAAAAAGTCATAAGGACATAAACTTTGAGAACCTTAAGTGTTTGTGTGGGCAACAAATTGTACATATCCGGTGGAATGTTGTACACATCACACAATGTACTATAAAACCAATACATCATTTATCATGTGTGTCTGCCTATGATGCAAGCCTCATTAGCATCCTACTAAAAAAGTCTGTTTATCCTGTATAATTAGAAATACCTGTATAAAAACATTATCTAGAAGGGTGACAGTAAAAAAAATAAAAGGAATATTTTATACTGATAATCAGACTATGAGTTCAATATGGTATCCTGTTGCTGGTTTATTCTAAGCCTTAAGAGAACAATTTGACCTTTAAAACTATGTACATGCCCAAATTGGTTTGGCTCAGTGGATAGAGCATAGGCCTGTGGACTGAGAGGTCTCAGGTTCGATTCCAGTCAAAGGCATATACCTTGGTTGTGGGCACGTCCCCAGTAAAGGGTGTGCAGGAGGCAGCTGATCGATGTTTCTGACTCTTCCTCTCTCTAAAAAATCAGTAAAATATATTTTTTTAAAAACTATGTACACATATTACTTTAAAAACACAAAAAGAATAGCTACAGCAAAATAACCCTCCTTCTTTATAAGATAGCAATTCTTTTGGAAGTGAGTGTTAAATGTGAATGTCTCTGTGAAGTTATCTACCAGGAAATAAGCAAATGTGTATATGCTTCAACCTGATATTTCAAATGGATGTTTTCATACTTGTGAAATTTCATAATAATGAAGGGTCTTGCCAAGGCAATTCATCCTTCCTGTTATACTTTTGAGACATCAGATGGTATCCTAAGCACCTCTCTTATTTGACATTTTAAAAGTTATGGCAAATCAAATCTTAAAATTAGTGAATTTCATTAATATGAGTTTAATGACCTATGCTCTAATGGCCTCATTTCAATTATATCTGTCACAATTTCAAGTTTTGCAAATAATAGTACTTATCATTTACCTACCCCACAATATCTACTATATTATTTCTTGTAATATTTAAGATTAGAAAATTTCGGGAGCATTACATTTTTATTACATTATAAGGTTCTAAAAGTGGGTAAAAATAATTCATAACAAAAGAAAAGCCCAAAGTTTAAAAATATCATATTGTCCCTCTAGTTTATCAGCTCTTTCATTCTCTGTAGAGGTAAAATGTATAAAATTAAAACTCCCTTAAATTTTTTATAAAATTTACACATTAGAGAATTTCTCCAGTATATTTAAAATTTATCATATGAGGTAAGGCTTATGATTGCAGGGCAAAAGATAGTCAAATTTGAAGCGCTACCTGATAAAAATTATGGCTAGGAAAATTTTTCCAAACTGAAAATTATAAATGGTATATACTACCTAAAGTAAAATAATACAGTATTTAAAACTTTACTAAAAATATAGGCTTGTAATCTGTTGTAAAAAAGCCTTAACTAGATTTCACAAGTAATCTCTACTAATCATGGTAAGGGGGAGACATTTTTAAAACTAAATATATGGAAAGAAAGAACATAAAGTATACACTTAGTATGTATAATTTTTATAACTCTGTATTTAAGTCACACACTGTACTGACAGCATTTCCTTATTGCTATTAATGTTACTTAACAAAAGACAATTAACATAGACATTTGGAGAAAATAGTTTCTTTTATGAATTTATGATCAATAGTACACTTGTATCCAAAGTGTTAAGTCAGTGATGAGGCAAATAGGGAAAAATGACCCAACATGCCAACATTTTATTTAGCTTTAGTTTTCCTTCAAATATATAAAACAACCAATCATACTCCAAAATGTGTTTGCAGACTCTTTAGAAAACTGTACTCGTACATGTAAAGGGGCAATTTCCTTTGGAATAATAGCCAGCTGAATAAAAGAGAGAGTGATTAAGAGTTTTACCAGATCTGGGTTTGGATCCAATCTTGAACAGTTTCTAGCTGTGTGCCCATGGGAGCTCTTATTTCTCAGAACTGAATGCTTTAATTTTTAACATGTGGAGTATATTAGTAACCTGCTAAACTCCACTCTATTAAAGAACTGTTTTGTGTAGGGCTATTCCACAAACTACAGTGAGGGACAAATGCAGTAATGTATGTAAATAGCTCCTAAAATAGTGTCAATGCTTATAACACAGAACTAAACAAATGTCAGTAATATAACATTTATTTAATGCTGCTGCATATAAACAATGTAGTGTCAATTGATGGCTACTGGCATCAACTGGAATCACCAGCTTAGGCGGCTTTGGAAGCGGGTGGTGAAGTAGAAAACTTCACTTAGTTCAAACAGCTTGACAGCAACACAGCATGGCTGTGAAGAGAGCATTGCTGTGGGACAACTCCATAGTGTTATAGGGCAGCCACCTCTGCTGCAGGCCCTAATGCTTCTCTGCTCCTGGATGCCCTTGCACAGGCTGCTAGGCTCTGTTTTGTGGTTTTGCTGTTTTGTTTTTCCCTTTTGAGCCCAGGTAGCCACCAGAAGCCCTTCTTAGTCTTTATGGTTTATAGTAGTAATAGAATATTATATTTTATATTTTAAGTAAGTTATCTTTCCAAAGGAGCACAGTTTAAAATTGTGATGTATTTGGAATGGAAGAAGCATATTTCAGTTAATTTCTAATTAACTGTAATATACTTTGGTTACTGCATATTCTATACAAAATTATATTTAGCATCTCTATGTATGCACACACGGTTTTAAACATATCTCACAACACAGGGTAATCTATAATACTTTAAAGCACTGTTAGTGATTTATAAAATGATTTAAGCATATTTAAATAATATCTATTGGGTGAATGTAATGTAATATATATATGTGTATATATATATAATAAATGCAAGTTGAACAAAAATAATTTGTTAACACATGGAACAATATTTATGACTTGAGAAAAGCAAATACATTACTATTTGATTTCTTATTTTTAATGAAACATGTAGGATTACATATTAAATATATTATCAAAATTGTATTGAGCATTCATACTATGTAAGAAAATTAATTGAGTATAAGGAAAATATAAGGATAGAGGAGCTTTCATGGAGTGTTGGCTATGGAGAGACTAATAAAAACAGACAAAGGACAGAGATGCCTGGTGCCTATGGAAAGGCAGGCAAGAGTGAATTCTCTTCGAAAATAGGAGAGTGCCTCAGCATGATGTCATGTCTCAGCTAAATCTTTACAGAAAAATAAAAATGTCTTTTAAGACTGTTGGCAGCTGGACCCAGCTGGCATGGCTCAGTGGTTGAGCATCGACCCATAAACCAGGAGGTTGCGGTTCGATTCCAGGTCAGGGCACATGCCTGGCTTGCCAGCTCAATCCCCAGTGTGAGTGTGCAAGAGACAGCCAGTCAATGATTTTCTCTCATCATTGATGTTTCTATCTTCCCCTCTCTCTCCTTTCGTCTCTGAAATCAATAAAAAAAAATAGATTGTTGGCAGCTGGTAGGTAAAGTAGGAAGAGGGACTGATATTGGAAATATTATAAAACCTTATAAGAGTAAACAGTGATTTTGGAGTGAAATTCAACATAAATTATGAAGTATCAGAAACTGAAACTGGAAAGGCATTACAGTCATGCCTTCAAAAGCCAATAAAAAATTTTAGAGAATAAAGAGATCCTTACCTTTTATTAACATTAGTGGGTAATTTACTTAAAGCATTAGAAATATTCAATCTCCAGATAATAACTTTGTTCAGATAAGGAACTTGAATTTTATCCCATAAGTGATAGTGTTTTAAATAGTATTTATTGATAGCGAGCTATAAAATTGAATCTGGATAACTCAACCAGAAGATAAATTTATTGAAAAATATTGGTAAGGTCCTATAATTGATAAGAAACCTAAAGAACTTGATCAAGGTAGAAGAAAAACATTAGTTTCCAGGATTTAGGTCTCAGATACTGTAAAAAGTCTTATTAGGGGCCAACTAGTGGGAGTCAGTGGTTGAGCATTGAGCTGTGAACCACGAAGTTGTGGTCGGGTTCCAAGTTGGGGAACATACTAGGGTTGCAGGTTTGATACTCAGTAGGTGGCTTGCAGGAGGCAGCTAATCAGTGATTCTCTCTCATCATTGATGTTTCTATCTTTGCCTCTCCCTTCCTCTGTGAAATCAATGCAAATATTTTAAAAAGTCTGACTAGAATACAGACACTGAAAAAAAAATGAACTTGAACTTTAAAACATCTTTTTTCTATTTAGCTCATTATTCAAATTCCTAAGAGGCGTTTTATGTTTGTTTGTTTACTTTTTGTTTGTTTGTTAACCCTCACTCCAGGATATTTTTCCATGGATTTTTAGAGAGAGTGGAAGGGAGGGGAAGAGATACACAGAGAGAAATATTGATGTGAGAGAGACACATTGATTGGACACCTGATCAGGGCCTGGAATTGAGCCTGCAACCTAGGAACGGGCCCTTCTGGAATTGAACCTGGATCCTTCAGTCCATGGATGCTAAATCCATTGAGCAAATGAGCTAGAGTCTAAGAGTTGTTTTGAGTGAAATTAAGTAGCTAAGGTTACTAAACTAATGCTTTAAGGATACACTATTTCTTATTTATCTTTCAAGTCTGCCCAAAATGGAGATGAGTCTCTAAAACAAAACCGGGATTCTATTTATTCTATCTAAAATCAAATTGATAAGAAGGAAGTGGTGCTGGTTGCTAGGAGTGAACAATGTCCTTTAAGAAAGAGGAATTAACTGAACACATTTAAACATTAAAATGGCATGATCACGTTTGTTTTCAGGTGATTCTCTTGGATGAATTAAAAATAAAGTGGTAGGGTATAAAATTTGAGGCTATTGAAATAGTTCAGGGAAAGATAATGAAAATTTTGACAAAGAAGTGAAAAAGGTACAATTATATGTGCATTGTCTTCACAAGAAAAATTAATCTTAAATTGCACGATGAAATTAATTTATTATTAAATTCTCAAGTTGCTTATTTTACACAATATTTTTCTTAGAGGACACCTATAGGAAGAAAAATAATTCCTAAAATAGTAATAGGAAGAATGATTATATTTCAAGTCCTTGAACCATATAAAGGTTTTTGCAAGGTTAGTTGAGGAACGGCTTGTCAACTTTGTCATAATTATATTTTTACTAGAGACCCGGTGCATAAAATTTGTGCACTGGGGGCTGGGGGAGAGGTCTCTCAGTTTGGCCTGTGCTTCTTGCTGCTTACTATCCTGCTGCTCGCTGCTCCTTACCACTTGGCTTTCTGCTCCTTAGTGCTGCCACAGAGGTGCAAGAGACCACCACTACAACCAGTGCACTCACCAGCCATGAGCTCAGCTTCTGGTTAAGCAGCACTCCCTCTCTGAGAGTGCACTGACCACCAGGGAGCAAGTTCCGCCCCTAACTGCCCTCCCCTGCAGGACTGGTTCCCCTCAACTACCCTCTCCTGCAGGCTTGGTCTCCCCAAACTGCACTCACTGAAGGCCAAACCCCTCATTGCTCTGTTGATATTTGGCTCTGTTGACTAATGAGTTTGCCGACCAATGTTCTAACCATTGAGAAAAACTGACCAGGGTGAGAAGATGCTACTTTAATGTTGGCTATGGGGCTTCATGTCCCCATGACCTGATAAATCCAGGTAGAGTGACACTGTATGTGCATAGTCTTCATGAAAAGTCAGGAGGCCAATACCTGCTCCTACTTCAGACCCAGATGCCCGGCTCTGCCTCCACTTCTACCCTCCTTCCCATCCTCTCCAATTAGGCCTTTCTCCTCCTTCACCATCCTGGGCCCTGGCCTTGGACTCAGATTCCATCTCTTCTGCCAAGCCAGCTCACACTGGTGAACATCTGCCACCTGGTGGTCAGTGTGCATCATCGCAACCAGTTGTTCTGGTCATTCTGCCATAATGGTCACTTAGGCTTTTATTATATAGATAATTTGAAACAGTTTGGAGTAATGTAGCTGTAATACTATTCATAATGTAATAACCTATATCAACATAATAGTCTGTTTTACTAAATCTGAGATATGTGAAATTTTATCAGGTGGACTTACTATTTTTTTTAATATATTTTACTGATTTTTTTACAGAGAGTAAGAGAGAGAAATAGAGAGTTAGAAACATCAATGAGAGAGAAACATCGACCAGCTGCCTCCTGCACACCTCCCACTGGGGATGTGCCTGCAACCCAGGTACATGCCCTTGACCAGAATTGAACTTGTGGCCTTTCGCCTGCAGACCGATGCTCTATCCACTGTGCCAAACCGGTTAGGGCCAGACCTTACTATTTTTTTTTTTAACGTAGGCCTCAGATATTACTGGGAGTAATTTTATCATCTATTATTTAAATAAATTCCTAAAAATTTATAACAGTAAAAATTGAAGTTTTTAGAAAAATTATTTGGTGGATTGGCATATTTGAAAAGTGAAAAATTGTTACAGAACGTATATAAAAGACAAATAATTTAGAAAATTTTATTTTTGTAGAAGGTTATTTTCTGAGATTTTAAATATATTTTTATTGATTTCAGAGAGGAAGGGAGAGGGAAAGAGAGAAAGAAACATCAATAATGAGAATCATTGATTGGATGCCTCCTGTAAGCCTGAGCCTGCAACCCAGGCATGTGTTCTTAACTGGACTTGAACCTGGGACCCTCCAGTCCACAGGCTGATACTCTATATAATGAGCCAAACCAGCTGGGATTATTTTCTGATATTTTATATAGGATAATTATGTGTGTGTGTGTGTGTGTGTGTGTGTGTGTGTGTGTGTGAGAGAGAGAGAGAGAGAGAGAGAGAGAGAGAGATTGAAAAATAGGCTGTGTTTGGCAGTCTCTAAGAAAACTTCAGTGATTTCCTACCTCCTGGATATTCCCCTTATCCCATTTCTAGATACACAAGTATAGAAGCAGAGTCAATAGAAAGTTTGGGTTTTAACAAGTTACTATATACTCACTTCATGACTACATCCTGCAACTCACTAGGTATGAGGAAGTTAACTAAGATTCTATTGTTTTGCCAAAATTTACACAAATAAATTTAAATCCTGTATTGATATTGATATCTCTGGTATGTATAATCACAAGGTACAGGCCCCATGCTTTAGAAAGGATATTAGATCATTACAAAACACAGCTAAGTAGTTATTGGTTACACTCAGTCAAGTCCCAGGTGCCTTTGCCTCACATCTTGTTCTAACTTCATAAGTCACCCATGATAAATTAACCCTTTGATTTGACAACGTTAGGCAAAATAGAAGTATTTACCAAGTTAACTGCACTTTGCAAAGCAATGGTTTGCCTCTTAATGAATCTTGTATTTGGTTACATTTCCTGTTGGGGAAGGTCATAAAGAAAACATAATTGCCAGTTAGACCCTAAGATGGACCCAGGCAAATGAAGGCTCCCCACTGCTTTCCTGTGCTTAGAATGTGCACTCCAGTTGCCTTCCCAATGCTAGAAGCTGCCCAAGGCACATCCTTGAGAAAATAATGTGATGATGAGATCAACTGGACTGGGTCCATGCTTAGACCCATTAAGGCCCTCTGTGTATGTGACTGAATCCTGTTAAGACTTCTATATCAACTTCTGAGATTCTGATGGGTGGGTACAAAAAACAGTTCATTTTATGGTTGCCCAAAACAAGCCTCATGAATAAGTATCCTTGCTTATTAAACCTGCCACCTACAAGTATCTCCCTCCCCTCCAGGTATGGGGGATGACTCAGATTATACCTTGGAGGCTCCCAAAGAGATTGTGACACAACAAGCCATCTTCTACCAGTAGCATCTAATTTTCAAAACCCTAAATTAACAACTTTGCATTATACTGTAAGAAGTATTCTCTTCCTAGTAGGTCCAAGGTCTTGGTCACATTGGCCATTCTTCAAGTTCACGTAGGAACCATAATGAGCAGTAAATATCTCATTCTCTTTAGAGACTCTCTATGATTCAGAATTTCGGTGAACTCAAACTTTGTTTTTAAATATTTTAACATCATGATGCAAAAACAATCTCATTTTTCCTTTTGACTAGAGATAGGTTTAAAATCTGAAGTATAGTTTTCTGTGTT
Source organism: Lasiurus cinereus (assembly GCA_011751065.1). Lineage (NCBI taxonomy): Eukaryota > Metazoa > Chordata > Mammalia > Chiroptera > Vespertilionidae > Lasiurus > Lasiurus cinereus. Next base: position 8,274,022 of record JAAGEH010000426.1, read on the forward strand.
TTTTCCTTTATTTTCTAAACTTTCTGGCAACCAAGGGTAATAAAAAGAAAATATGTCTGGAGTCCAGCGGAGCTCAGTTCCACCTTCTCTATTTTTCCCTCCCACTCCTCCTCCCCCTCCCCCCTCCTTCTTTCCCTCCTCCTCCTTTCCCCCCGCCTCTCTCTCCTAATTTAAAAGACTCTTAAGGTTGTTATAATATCAAGAGCATGCACTATTCTTCTGAAGTTTAACTATGAATACTCAAAATGAAATTTCTAGCAGATGCTCTGAAATGGTAGCCATTAGTACTACTAATTAAATAGGCACTTTCTTCCTTTGATTGCTCTAGAAAATGTCTTTTAAAATTACTCAATTCACACAAATTGGAAGCAACATTAGAACGATTATCAAAATATTCCTTGGCACACAATTGAGAATGAACTGAGTAGAACACGACATCTCTCTGACAATCCATGCACCTACATGCTTCACTATTATAATACAAGTAGCTTAATTTCTAATTGCTAAGTTAATGAGGTGAGCAATAGAAAGCATACATTTAATGAGAAATACTAATTTTCAAGTATTGAGCAATTTATCTTATTAAACATTAATAGAAATATCCATATTCCTAATCAAAAGAAATATCACAAAAAGAAATCAAATTCTCCTACAATTAATTTGCCATTTTATATTTAGAAGGCAAAATTAACTTCATAATTTGAAAAAATATTGTACATTCAAAGGGTTTTTTTCTATTGAATACATTTAACTTTTATCTAAATAGAAACCAGAAGTTTGACTGAAATGTTGGCTACCAACATTAAGAACATTTTATCTATTAATTGGTAAGCCTTACACATTACTATTGGTTTAAATGTATGATGTGACTGTGATAAATTATATCATAAGCTTCTCAGAAAATTAATTAAATAATATAATAATTTGCACAAAACTAATAAGGTATAATAAAAATAAAATAATTTAATTTAAACATATATATATATAATGTCTGGATCCCATTTCACATGTTTTCATAATATGAAAATTAAGGCTCAAATGTAATACATCAAATATGCAAATATTTAATACAGTTAATATCAAACAAAAAACTGCATTGTTTTTAGAATATATAAATTTATGTGCCTTATTTGCACACATGCAGAATATAGCAAATTAAAATATTTCTTTTGTTAACTGATTTTTGACATTAGGAAGTTTAACACACTAACTGTTAGGCCCTAAATTCTCTAAATAGGCTTTTAGAGATGAAAGTAGTTATATAATACAGTATATAGGTACAGCTCTATAAATTTTATTTTTCAGTTAACTTTTATTTGTGAAGAACACAGGAAGTTCTATAACTTCAGACCTTTGAGTTTTTCATTTCACAAGTTTGGAAAATATTTTAAAGAGGTTAATCCAATTAGCCAAGATTTCTCACCTATTTGAATAAATATCAATAGATTATTATTTTTGTTCAGTATTACAATTCTTCCTTAACTAAAAAAGATTATTCTAAAATTGGATAATATTTAATTACCTATAAAGGGAAATACAACAGCCTACCTAAACATCAAACATGAACCATCACTATTAGACAATCCTAAGAAGAACTAGTTTGGATATAAGATCAATCATGCCTTAATTCTTTTCTGTAAAATGCTTATTTCAAACCATAAAAATAGAAAGACCTTTACAAATTAAATGTGCCCCGCATATATTTAAAATATTATTAACAATTTGGAACTTCAACAGCAATGAAACATAATTAAAATTTATATAAACAATTTATTATCCCATTGATAATATATGCAATGTCAAACTGGAAATCTGAACTCCTGTTTTAAATTAAAAGAAAAAAGTATAATAATCTAGCTTTATGGTATGACAACACTTTGAATAAGAGATCACTCAATTCCACCTTGCACATAGACTTTTGTAGTCATTGCAGGGAATCAGTCTCCTTATTTGTAAAGCTTAAGTGCAATGAGGCCATCTTAGGTGACATAATATTAGCTGTAGAAATCCCCCAGTGGTGAGAAAATGGCATAATTATTTATCATTTAGAGAATGTAGATACATATCTAAGAGAGTTGGCCATCTCCTTTTGCCGGGTACAGAGTAGAAGAGATTTTTGTGATCAGTCAATATTATGGACTACAGGCTAGTGTACTCGCAAATGTATATGTTGAAATCCATATGTGATGGTATTAAGAAGCAGGGCCATTAGGAGATATTAAGTCATGAGAGTGAAGCCCTCCTGAATAAGGTTAGTTATCTTGTGAGAAAGACAAGTGATCTTGTGTTCTCTCCCCTCTCTCTCTTCCCATCATGAGAGAATACAATGAGTCTTCTGCAAACCAGAGAGAGAGACTTCACCTAGAACCCAATCATACCTGTATTGTGATCTCAGACTTTGAAGCCTCCAGAACTTTGTACAACAAACATTTGATACTTAGGCTACCGGTCTAGGGTTATTTGTAATAGCAGTCCGATCTAAGAGAATGGGTCACACTGGACTTAACTGATATATATCCACGTTGTTATATGGCTCTTTCCTATAAAATTTCATTTTAGGAACACTAGCAATAAAAAAGTTACCTTGACTTCTACTTGTTTAAGTTATCCTGACATCCCAAAGAAGTCACAGTTGCTAGAAAAAGGGTCCTTGCTGTTAATACAAATATCACCATATCCTTGTTGTAAACACTCAGATTTCAAACAAGTACTTAGTAAGCAGATGGGCGCTGGCCATATGTGACAAGTAGCTCTCACTTTTTAATATAGCCACAGCAGTTATATCTACAGATGTCTGGAGAGTAAAAAGGACAATCCTTTGATGTTTCTTAGATGTTTATGCAAGTGATTTATGTTATTCTTCATCCAAATCCAGCAATAAATTCCCCTGTAAGTTTTTCTTTTTTTATAGTAATGCCTCCTTCCACACAGCCTGAACAACAAGGTAAATACTTTTTTCTAAGAATTTAATGTAGTTAATTCACAAGTTAATAGAAGAAGTCATAGTGTGTACCTCCAATACCATCTGTTAGTTGGTATTTACAATGTACTGAGTCTTTTTTTTTTATGCCATTTCTTTCCTTTTTTTTTAAATATATTTTTATTGATTTTTTACAGAGAGGAAGGGAAAGAAATAGAAAGTCAGAAACATTGATGAGAGAGAGACATCTATCAGCTGCCTCCTACACGCCCCACAGTGGAGATGTGTCCGCAACCAGGATACATGCCCTTGACTGGAATCGAACCTGGGACCCTTCAGTCCGCAGGCCAACGCTCTATCCACTGAGCCAAACCAGTCTTGGCTGTACTGAGTCTTTACAATGTACTGAGGTAACTAATAGGAATAACTATGTTAGGCATAGAACTGTGTTCTGTACAAATATAGAACTTAATTCTATTAAGTCAGCATAATTATTATATAACTGAGGTTGAGAAAAGCTAGGTGTTTTTTTGTTTGTTTTTTGTTTTTCAGGCTACATAGCTACAAAAAGGCAGAACTGAAATTAGAATCGAGGACTATTTTACTACTAATCCAAACTTATAAACTAGGTATTGTTAACCATGAGATACTTGACAATTGTGAGATTTTTGTTTTCTTTGGTTATGGAGAATTAATGATGCATTTTCAGAGGTGGGGAGGAAGAGTCTAGAATTCATCTATAGTGGCCCATACATTGAAAAGATGCTTTGTAAAGAAATGATTAGGCGAAGCTGTATTGTACTTCAGTCTTTTGGACAGGAACAAGATCAGGATGACCGTCATATATAAAGTAGGAATGTATCCACATTCTGAGTATTTAAGGCCTGACAGGATGTCATAAAGGACAAAAACATTGCATATGGCGAGTAAGATAAGGAGTTGATAATAATGAAGAGAACAAAGGAAAAATCACTTGGAACTGAGTTGGGGGAGTATAAACAGCCTTTCACGTGTATTTTTCTGGTGGAAATGAAATACAGGGCTTAAAAAAGAATGCTTATAGAAGATCTTCTTCAAAACAACTACCATTCATGGTAGAAAAGAAAACAACTGAAGTTGATGAATGAAAATGAGGAAGCATTGCCTAAAAGGGAAGTTTATTTCCCAGGATAGTCTGTCAGTGAGCAGCTATGTTTATAATGAGAATAATAGAATGCATTTTCCTACTCTATTGTAGTCTGCACAGTTTCCCCTAAACACACAACAAATGAACAAGCACAGAACTTCAGGATTTTATTTAATTCAATATTGCATAAATATTAAATGCAGGCAGGGAATTGTAAATGGCAAAAGGAGACTCTGCTGTATTCAAATCATGATGAGATATATCATGGGGATGAAAATACCGTGGGGAAATCGTGGTCCCAATTTGCTACTTAGGAAGAAAATTTATGTGACTAACGATACCAGACTCTTTGAAAACATCCACTTTGAAAACATCCACTTAATGATTATCTACCATATTTATTGTTAAAGAGGTTATGTTAATTTTTTTCTTTTTACTTTTCCTAGGATGGTTCATGTAGCTGTAACTCATCACAGAAACCCTCATTCTATCCCAAAATAAAAGCTGCAAATCAGTAAGAGCTGGTGCTTTTAAAGCCATATTTTGTTTTGTGACAAGCACAATGCTGGGACTCAATAAACGTTAAAATGGATAATTAACTGACAATCATCATCAAGGCTTTGAGAGGCTCTCTCAAACATGAGCTCTGTCTAAAGTGAGTTCTGAGTGTCTCATTTATTTCAAATTCAAAACAGCTTTCACTCAAATCATTGAACACTGGGCTTGAAGTATCTTTCCAGAATTGAACCCTATGTTCAAATGAAATCAGCCATATCTTACTGTCTCTGAATGTTAAATGTTAATGTTCCTTCTCATTTAGGCTGTCATTTTACCTAATAAAATAAATTTAAAATAAAGTTAAATATGTTGCTTTAAAGCCTGTGTAGTCTTAAATATGTCTGTAGACCTTAAAATACATTTATTATTTTATTTGCAAAAGATCAATTTAATGTATATAAAATGAGATTCTGATCATCTATCCTTAGCTCTCTTTAGAGACTTTTTTCCCCCTTGTTTTATTGAATTCACTGGAGTGACGCTGGCTAACAAAATTATACAAGTTTCAGGTGTCCAATTTGACAACACATCATCTATACAATATATTGTGTTTTCTCCCCAGGTCAATTCTCCTTCCATCACCCTTTATCCCTCTATACTTCTTCACGTCTCCATCCTCCCTCCCTCTGGGAATCAGTGTTTATGAACTGTTTCTCTCTTTTTTTCTCAAACTCCCAAATCCACTCCCCACCCCCACCCCAATGACAGCTGTCAGAGACTTTTGAACCACATTGCTGTGGACCAAAATGTAATGTCCTCCAGAATATCACAAAGACATTATTCCAGGAAGTGAAACACTACCTTCTATTCCCTGATCCACGTGCTTTCTCTACCTCCCACTGGAATTATTCTCTTTTGTCACTTGCCATGAATCCCTTTCACTTAAGCTCATTCTTGGATAGGTTTTTTTGGTTGAGTTTCTTCAGCATTAAATAACATGCATGGACCTCTAAAAAATAGTAAACAGAAGAAAATAATGCCTATTCCTCACTGGACAAATGTTTTTCAAAAATGTGTTCACCACACTCTTGATCTATTGATTGAAATTGCATATACTAAATCCCACTTCAGGATTATGAAATATACACCTCTAGTAGAGGAATGAGAAAATAATATGCAATTCTCTCATCTTTATGGATTTTTCTTTGGTCAATAATTGAAAAAAAGTAAAGTTCACCATCTTCCCCTGAGTGTTCTGTCTTCTAGCCTCCTGATATTTTTGCAAAGAAGTGAGATCAACTTGTTTAACTATAAACTTAAATTTTACTAACCTGAGCAATATACTGTCAGAATAAGGGAGCCAAGGAACCCTTTCATTCCTTATGAGAAAATAATTATATGGAATCCAGAATATGCAGAAATGTGGTTGTTTATATAAGACAGGCCATTTCAAGTAAAAAGTCTAAATGAAAAACTTTGGAAGTTATAGAAATTCAAATCTCTGGTTTGGACCAAAATCCTTCCCAAGGGTGATATTATTTTCCCCATTATTGTTTTCTTAAATAAATGATACAAATTTTATTTGTATCTTCTATTCTGAAAGTTTTTCTTTCTTAAAGCTGTTGAACTCTTTCAAATCTAACCAGTTTTGACAAGTCACTCATGCAAGAAATAAAAATCGAAGTAGTTTTGCATGAGTTTAAAACACAAAGTGGAGTGTCAAGAAATCAATCACTGTTTAGGAGTGTAACATGATGTGTAAAACATAAAAGATGAAGTTATTATTGTTCTAGTTCTGTCCATTAGTGGACAAAAACAGGAGTTCAAAGATAAATTATCTTCAATTGTTTGCATCTAGAAACATATACTACAAAGTTTTGGAATTTATGATCTTCAAAATAATTAATAGGGAACTACTAATATAAATTTGGAACAATTATGGAAAAGTCAAAGCAAAATAAATTAACTCAAAAGAAGCCAAAAAATTCAAAGCACTATATGTTACAGTGTTATTATTTACTATAGTTGAGCTATTCAAGTCATATTTGAAGGTTTTATTTCCAGTGTTTGATTCTAACCCCAAACTAGAGAAATTTGGATTTTCCTCAACCAGATTAAAAAGGGAAATACCAGGTGTTCTAGTCAGTTTGGGTTGCTTTGACAATTTACTATAAATGGTAGTTTAATAAACAAAGCATTTACTTCTATAGTTCTAGAGCCTAGGAAGTCCAAGATGTTGGCATGTCCTGAGTTGGTTAGATCCTGCTTCCTGGTTTGCAGATGACCATCTTCTCATTGTATCTTCACATGACAGAGAGTAGACAGCAGGCAAGCAAGCCCACACGTCTCCTCTTTTAAGGACATTAATACCATTAATGAAGGTTCCATCCTCAAGATCTAATGGTCCTCTAAAGACCCAACGTCCTAGCAACATCACACCAGGGGTTACGATTTCAGCATATGAATTTTGAAGGACACAAGCATTCACTCCATAATACTAGGTGTGATTCATAGATCAAAATTCCTTATATGTATATTGAAAAATCTACTCTGTTTTTAAAATCTTTCAGTGTTGAAATATTACTCTGAGACAAAGGAAGATTCTGGAAATCACTTCATAAACCTGGGTGTCCAAAACATTGTCCAGTATCTCAGGATAAATATCAGAAGGGCTAGCATTCCAACCATGTGATCAATACTGTAAGATTCAATGTCTAACCTGGTTATGATTCTTTCCTCTCACACTCCAACATGGATAGCATAAAATGAATTTGTGAAGATAAGTTCCATTTCTCAAAAACACTTTTGCATCAGTGCAGACAGCAAATTTCTACTAAAGCCTCAGAAAACTAAAGCAGAAAGAATTCTATGCTGGGCTGGCAACCATGCAGAGAAAGCTAACCTTGGTCAGATATACAGATAGCAATAAGTGTTCTGCAAAAGCAGTTCCTAGCACCAACATAATGCCAACATTCTACATGGAATAGCATCTGGAAAATAATAAGGAAATGCAGAGTTTGCATTACTGACCCAGAAATAAGTCTTATCAGTACTTCACTGTTCCAGCAGGAAGTTATTCATGGTGCCTTTTTTGATTAACAGGTAAGAGTTAGGACAAGTGCACATTTTAGACAAATCACAGTATCAGCCTGTGTATAAATATCACAATAATTGAACTTTTATTCACATGGAATTGCCTTTATGCATCTGAGTTCTACAACTTTTTCCACAATACTTTCAATGATACCCAATCACACACATAGGAATATAGTTAATATTGCTATTTTGGGAATAAAAGACAGTATAAAAATAAATATGAGTTACCTGTATTGGGCAACATATGTGAAAAAGGGTCTGAATTAGTATTATTTCCTCTGGTAATTCTCCAGTACTGAACTGAAGAAGAGAGGCTGCAATTACAGAAGAATAATGTGTAACAACAAAGCATCTACATTCAAATGAAAAGGCTCTCAGTTATAAGACCTTTGGATTTATAACCTAAATAGAAATATAGTTCAGTTGAGGAAATTTTTATTTCTAATCTAACTGCTCTCAACAAGAAAAGCAAATATGATTGGATCAAAAGCAAAAAAAAATAAGGGAGACACTCCATGTGCTCAGATGCATGTGCTCCAATATATCAGAAATTCTGATGGCTATGCATCATTTTGCAACAGTCATTTCCAAAGATGAATTTACTGATCAGTTCAGTAAGTCTCCAGGATTTTAAAGATCTTATAATTCTTTGTTTTGTCTTTTTAGTGATTATTTTCAAATTTAAACTCATATTTTTTCTTACACTGATTAACACACATGAGTGAGAAAAATAAAGTACAAGTAAGAGAAAATGTGCATGATGCCACATGGATAGGTATGCGTTTTTTCACAAATGAGGTTCTATTTTCCAGCTTTTGTTCTCTTCTTCCTTTCATCACTTGATCTTGCATCTTGGAATTTTTCCAAGATAGTTATGAAGAGTGTCTTGTATAGATTTTTCAACACCCATATTGGACACCCTATTGGAACTTATTTTCAGAATAGTAAAATTACACTAGTGTAGAAATCCTGCATGCATATACTTATGCAAAATACATATATTCAGATATACAATTCTATAACATATCATCTATATATTTTACTGTGTGTTCTGCACCCCTAGTCAAGTATCCTTCCATCACTATTTATCCCTCCTTTACCCTCTTCAACCTCCCCTAACCCAAACTTACCCTCTGGTAATTGCTATACTGTTGATGTATATGAGTTGTTGCATTTTGCTTAATCCCTTCTTTTTAACTCAGCCCTTACCTCTCCTCTGACAGATGTCAGTCTGTTCTCTATACCCATGAGTCTATTTCTATTTTGTTTGTCTTAAAATGACTGGTTATCTCACTTAGCATAACACTTTCTAGGCCCATCTATGCAGTCACAAAAAGTAATATTTTCTTCTTTTTTCATGGAAGAGTAGTTATTCCATTATGTTATACAAATGGCCAACAGACATATGAAAAGATGCTCAGTATCACTAATCATCAGAGAAATGCAGATTAAAACCACAATGAGCTATCACCTCATACCTATCAGAATGGCTATCATTAATAAATAAATAAATAAGCAAGTGTTGCCAGGATATGGAGAAAAGGAAAAACTCATGCACTGTTGGTGGGAATGCAGATATGCCACTGTACATATCTTCTTTTATGAAAAAAAAGTTTTAAGTATATACAAATACAGTTTATTTATAAGTAGGCAGATATAGAAATTATAAATTTGGAGAAAACAGACATCCATGTATGTGCAAGTTTATTATGACAGAGGTGGCAAAATGAAGCCCTTGGGAAAGGAATGTTTTTCCAACCAATGGTTGGAAAATTGGTTATCTATATGGAAAATTAATGAAGTACAATGGATCATTTCTTTGCATAATACTCAAAATCTAAATTTAGATTATTATCATTCTCAACTTGACATTGTAATGTACAAATAACTAAGATATAATAGCACTAAACATAAAGAAAAGTATTGGCAATCTGTCCATATTAAATTAAAACATTTTATTATTTGGTACTTTACGAAAGGAAAAGATAACACAAATTGATAGAAAAGATCTGCAATTCATAAAATTCATAAGCCAATTAAGAATAAATGTAGAACTCAAATCAATAAGTAAAAGGACTTACTATTCCAAGGTAGATAAACAAGCATATAATTATATACCAAAATATGCAAAGACACTTGGATGATAATAAAAACAAGTGCCTATAACCAATATTCCCTTTGACAAAAGAATGAAAAAATAAATGATGCATGCATTTATAATCCTGTCTGATAAAAGAGTAATATGCAAATTGACTATTCCTCTGCTACATCCACAGGCCATACCAACCAGCCAACCAGGAGCTAGTATTCAAATTAATCCCGACCAAGATGGCTGCAGCTTTGGAGCTGCAGCAATCAGGAAGGTAGGGTTTCCCAGGCAATGAAGGAAGCCAAGCTTCCTTGCCACCCTGGCTGGCCCAGGACTACACTCAAGGCTACAAAGTTTCAATTATAGAAGATAAATAAATTCCAACAGAAATGTCAGCAGCCATGGAGCTGGAGAGAGCAGGAGGCTTGAGTTGCCCTGGCAAAGGTAGAAGCCTAGCTCCTGCAGCCCTGGCCTGCCTTGGACTCTGCTACAAAGTTTCAATTATAGAAGATAAATAAATCCCAACAAAAATGGCTGCAGCCACAGAGTGAGCAGGAGGCTTGGCTCCACTCAAGGTTACAAAGTTTCAATTATAGAAGATAAGTAAACACTAGATACCAGGGCCTCTGCTTGGGTCACCAGGAGGCATGGCTGGCCTGCAAACCACCAGAGGCCCCTGCAGGCCCAAGCCACCTCACACTCCAGGGGAACCCCCACCCTAATCCAGGACACCCTTCAGGGCAAAGAAGCTGGTACCCACCTGTGCACCATGCCTCTATTCTATCTAATGAAAGAGTAATATCCAAATTGACCATCATTGCAACACACAAGATGGCTGCCCCATGTGGTCAAAGATGGGTGCCTGCATATGGACACAAGATGACTGCCACAAGATGGCCAGCAGGGAGGGCAGTTGGGACCAGGTCTTAAAGAAAGGGCAGTGTGGGCAATCAGGCCAGCAGGAGAGGACAGTTGGGAGGGACCAGGCCTGCAGGGGAAGGCAGTTAGGGGCAATCAGGCTGGCATGGGAGCAGTTAAGCATCAATCAGGCTGGCAGGGGAGCAGTTAGGCATCAATTAGGCTGGCAGGGGAGTGGTTAGGGGTGATCAGCTTTGCAGGCAGAATCAGTTAGGGGCAATCAGGAAGGCTAGCAGGTGAGCAAGTAGGAGCTAGCAGCCCTGGATTATGAGAGGGATGTCTGATTGCCTGTTTAACAGGCCGTTGGACATCCCTTGAGGGGTCCCAGATTGGAGAGGGTGCAGACTGGTCTGAGGGATACATCCTCCATGCATGAATTGTGTGCACCGGGTCTTTAATTTAGTTATATTCAGCAAATAAAATGCATGAACTACAGTTACATGTGGTGCTGTATAATATTAAAACTGTATATTGACAAGGTAAAAATACCAAAGAGGTATTTTTCTGAATACCATATAGGACAATACCCATTTTACATAGTTCAAAGTTGGGCAAACAAGCAAGATTTTTCCATACTTAGCAGATGGCAGTGGTAGGAGAATTATACATAGGTAAATGTAAATTATAGGTAACGCTTCAGTTCTTGAGCTGAAGCAGTGATTTCATGGTGTTTTTTATATTAAATTGTTAAATAAAAGAAGTAACATAAAATATACGTAGCCCAAATATGATCAATGATAGTGTTCCATAAGTCAAATTATGTTTTATCTAATTCTGTTCTTCTGATGTCCAAAAATAAATAAACCTATTTATGTGTTACTTGTCTAATAAAAATATAATTTTCAAACAACATTTACTAAATATTTTGATTGTTGCCGTATTTATGTGCCATTTGCAACATTTTGGTTAGTAGTAATATTGAATTCAATATTTACACGCTAAATTTAACTTGAACATATTTTATCATTGGCAGAAATCATGAGGGGACATCGAGAGAGGAAGATAAAAATGGGAGAATGAGTATGAATTTAATTGTGACTCAACCAAATCAATTATTTAGTAAAATCAAATTTTTCCAAAGCAGCTGAGCTTGATCACATCTATTCCACCTTCTCATAGATGCGTATTTTAAATCTTATATTTTTTAAAATTTCACAGTCTTAGAATTTCATGCATATAATTTTATTTTCATTGAATTACTAATTGTTAGCATAGTTTAACATAAGCACACACTGAAATTATTGAAACTTATTGAGAATGAAAGTACCAGTAAAGGTGTGAAATAACAGCAAGTCATTGTGCATTATAAGGTACTTCTTTTGGCTAGGAGAGTTTGCAGCTGAATTCCAGAAACATATAAAGCTATTCTTGTAAAGTATATGGCGCATTCAGCAATGCACATAAAACTTAACCATTCTAAAGTATGCTGATTGATCAATAAAGTTTGTGGCTTCATTTGTAAAATGTGCAAAAATTAAACGATTGTACTATTTGGTTCATTGAGTTAAGTACCTAATTGTATATTATGCATTTGAAGTCAAGAAAATTGCACATTGCAAAAAAGTCAACATGAAAATATGCTATTGTGGTGATTAGCTAAAAATATTAAAATTGAAATAAAATTAGTAGTTTGGACAGAATATTACACAAAATCCTAATTAGTCACAGAATTTCTTTTATCTATCTTCATCTTTTAAAAACTTTCGATATCTGAGCATTTAGTTAATATGTGGCTTTCCTTGCAAATCAACATTCTTTTATGGCTACTATATGTGAAAATGCATTTCACATTTTAAAATGCTTTAACATACATGACAGAAATACATGAATCCAATACATAAGAATGTTTTACTAACTGATACCAAGCTTTAAAAATGTATTTATAAGTAGGTCCAAGACCAGTAGTTATTTCCCATGCCAAGGAATGCAAACATGGTGTATTACAGGCTAGGTTTTTCAAAGATAACAATTTTTTCAGTTGATTTCATATGTAGTAACAGTTATAAAATGAGAGTCTCTTTAAAATGAGGGTTTGGGAAAATGCTATTTTTTTTCTAGGGACTATGGTTCAGAGAGTTCAGGGCCCCAATTAAAGCAGCATCTGGAAGCTTTGATCCATGCTCCATTTGGAAACCTTTGTAATGAGGGCAAGGTGTCTCCTCTAGTAGCAAGCTGTTTATCAGTGGAATGGTGAGCAACAGATTTAAGGCAGAGGACTCAGTGCAATTGAATAGAGGATTATAATCCTCTGTACTTGGCCAGAACTAGGCATAAAGGAGAAACATAAAACAAGATCTCTTTTTTCCAAAGGACCACAGTGTTGTTATTTTTTTGAGAAAATTAACTTTACATAGAGCAAATGATGCAAATATGAGAAAATAATTGGAATGCCATAATATATGACAAAGAAAACCAGGTTCTGTGACTGTCTATAAATGTGGACAGCTTTGTAAAATTTGTGTTAATTAAAATATTAGTAGGATTGTGCCCTCAAAACTCAATATGATAGTTCTAAATCTTAACGTTTGTATATCAAGAAAACTGTGATTGATTCAAATTCAAGTTTATTTAGAAACAGTTTAGCCTAATCCACATCTCATGTCATGGAAATTGACTAGAATAATTCAGATATATAGCTTGAAGCATTCCAATTTATCATGTTTCCTGCAATATGTTGCAGAAAATTAGCAGTTAAGAAAGGTAAAATATGCTCAGATTCTGGAATAATCAGAGGATAGAAAAGATTGTATTTAATCTTCTTGCAGTTGGAATAGGTCATTAGGAAGAATAGGAATATGATAATCATGGTATTTTAGAAAATTAGATTTGTTTCTAAGCATGGTTGAGGAAGAAAGAGATTACTAAAAGGAAATTAATTTGCTCTTAAACAGTCCAGTAATGAGCTTATGGAGAACTAAAATTAGATGAGTGTTAATATAAATAAGATAGTCTTAATTTAAAGGAATTAGTGAAAGTACTTGATGGCAAACAAAGGAAGGAAAAATATAGAGATTTTATGATTCTCAATACTCAATTTTGGAATACTTCATTTTTGAGATATGTGCATGCAAAAAAAATTTTTTTTGAAAAATGAAAAAGTGTGCACTGTTTGTGGAACTGAGAAGTGGTGCAGCCATAATGTAAAACACTGTGGAAATTCTGCAAAAAAAAAACTAAAAGTAAATCTACCATATAACACATCAATTTCACTTTTGGACATTTACTCCTCAAAACTGAAGTACTATTTTGAAATGATATGTGCACCCTATATTCACTGAAACATCAATCTTCAAATGGTGAACACAAAGGTAATAAGCATGTGTATGCTGCTTAATGTAGAGGACAATAATTCGTACCTTAGCAAGAAATTATGAATAGAAAAAAGAAAGGTCAAGTACTGAATCCTGGGTCTCAGAAAAGGAAAAGAAAAGGAGAATGCAAGGTGTGAAGTAAAGTAAAAAATAAAAGTGAAGTAAAAAATAAAAATAAAAAAGTACTTCAAAGAACAGGGAACAGTCAACTGTGCTTTAATAGGGCCAGACAGTTGTGTAAGACAATGACTGAGAAGCAATCATTTGACTTGGCCAATTCAGGGACTTATGAAACCTGAATGTCAGTCAGGTGGTAGAATACTGATTTGAATAAATTAAGGATAGAAGACCTGAGAACATGGAGACAGCAAGTACACATACATTTGTTTGTTTGTTTCTAGAAAAGGAAAGGAAAGGAAAAGCATAAGAACTAGAGAGGGGTGTAATAAAATTTTAGAAGGTGGTTAATAATATACAGTAACTTGTTTTTAGCCCAAGTCAAATAAACCAATAGGAAGTGAATATTGATTGGATGGTTCTGTAAAACTAAGGAATATTAGCAGGTGAAAATATTTAAGTGGGACATTGTGGAATCCAGTGACAAATGGAGCAGTGGCTGCCCTTATAGGTAAGATCAAGGATTGTTCCTCCACTGTATCTGAAGAGAAGCCAGAGATACTACAAGTATTAGGGGATCCCTTATTTCCATAGTGGTAAAATAAAGTAGTTCCAATCTGAATATTTCAATTTTCTCACTAAGTATGCAAAGGCCAAAGAGAATGAAACTAACAGTCAGGAGTAGAGGGGCCAGACAGGGGACATAGTCATCAAAGTAACCGTAAGGAAAGAAGCAGTTGCCAACTGAATGTAGAAATGATTTCCACATTGTTGTAGAGCAGAAAGCAAATTGGAAAAAAAAAATCTTGCCTGAAATAAAACAATATTAAAACATTAATAAATGGCTTCTAAGTATAAAATTTCACTTTTTCTTTTTAAAAATCAATGTTATGGAGTTTAATGCATTAAACCAATTTATACAGCCTCTTAAAAAAGATTACTTTTTACATGTAGCTGACTTCATTAAAATAGTCTTCATACTCATTTGGAAAGCAAACCTCTAGGTAATATCACAGTATATTAAAATAATTAAAATACAAATGACATAGTCCACATTTGCATTTAACAACTTAACTCGTGCCCATGCTACCTATAGACCTTTTAAAATGTAACAGAGAGAACAGATAAGCAAAATCTTTTTTTTTAAGTGTTGGGTTTCAAGTCTCAAAGAATAATGAGAAATGTGGGAAGACAAATGCCTCTGCTTTGATCTCTGTAAAAACTTTTGACTCAAGTTCATATTTGTAACGGATCTGTATACTGTGTCTTGTCTAATGAACAGTTTCATGGGAAAATCCTTTGGGCTTGTTAGCCGTTTTCTTTTAAATAGTGATGACTCTGGGGTAACTTGATGGTCCACAAACACAATTGCTAAAGATGAAATTTTAGGTGGTTAAGAAACAAGAAAAAGAACAGTGAAACAGTGTACCTGGCTATGCTTTTCCTTCCATGCAACTGATCAAAATCCCTCAGGGTTTAATTAAGCAGCATGAGGCAGCCCAATTAAATCGACGTAAGGACTTGGTAGATCCATGGACATAAAATATAACATGCAATTGGTATAAATAGAAGTGTTTTGTCTTCTTTAAATCTTTTATAATAATTTCACTATTTTAAGGTAATGTTTCCTCATACTGCTACCTTAATGAAGAGTGAAGTTGTGGACATGAAGATACATGGGCATTAGGAGTCTGGGTAGTCTGCATGTGTAACCATCCTTGCACTTGTAGGAGATTAAAATGTTTATCTATCATGGAAACATTCGATGTCCCAGCTGACTCGTTGCTACTGATACTCCTAAAATTAGTATGTTAGTTACATCTATGCTTTAGTACACATTTGTTCATGGCATCTGCAGGAAGCCACTATTAAAATTATAGCATGGTCCAGCTAGTGTGGCTCAACCGGTGAACATCAACCCAGGAACCATTAGGTCACTAGTTCAATTCCCTGTCAGGGCACATGGCTGAGTTGTGGGCTCAATCCTCAGTAGTAGGCATAAAGGAAGAAGCCAACAGGTGATGTTTCTCTCTCTTCTCATCAATATTTCTATCTCTCTATTCCTCTCCTTTCATCTCCCTCTAAATTTCAACAAAATTTGTTTTTAAAAAATGATATCATGTTCATCAACAATACTAGAGTACAAATACATCCATAGATACTTAGCTATGTTTGTAGAAAATAGGACAATGAGGATTGTGATCTTAAGAGATTATTATTCCCAGAAGTTTTATGAATAGCTACATATAATTTCAAAATTTTAATATGTTTAGAAAACTCTGTCTCTGACAGATTAATCTGAAATGGTTTGTATATTTTGTAAATGATATTTGAAAAGTAAATTCTAGATTGATATCCACAAAGCATGTGTATCTTATCTCACTACTTGCTAGATTTATCTGTTGTCTACTTGAAGTCACTGATTATAACTCACTTTTTTTCATTATCAACAAAAGAAACTTTGACCTACAGAATGTCAAAAACAAGTAACGACTACGTCTGTTTTCTACCTAGCCTCCCCTATAAATTTAATTTTCCTGTTGGGAAATAGTATATATAATCTCTGAAGATGAATCCTTAGATATGTCATTGAAATCATTTAAAGTGGTCTGAGAGAGTTGACAGAGACAAACAAAATTTATGTAAAAGACTAAACTTTAAAAGTAAGTAAATCCTTAGTTTGCTAATATAGAAAGAACAAATCTTCACACTTTGGCTAAGAGAATCCAAAAATCTAAATTCTCACCCCAATATAGCTAAATATGAATCACCTAATCCTATTTTGTGACTATACAGATCACTATTAAAATATTCCATCCAATTCAGGCCGGCTACATAGAAATCAAACTAAATAACTTCCCACTGTAAATATCTCCAGTTCATGACTATGTCTTTTTTATTCATTATTATATTGCCAGCATGTAGGAAAATAACTATATTTTATATCTAATAAATAGTTCTCTAATGAATACATAAATGAATGATTCATTTTCACTTAATCTGCACAATAAAAATCCTCAAAAACAGAATGACAGTTTTTACAAATTTATCACTATAAAATTCAAAGTTTAGAAAAATTTAAAGCCATGACTAAAGTAATTTTTGTAATTGACAGAGGTTCATTTCTGAGTCCAATTCCAGTGTTCTTTGAATCCCGCTACAGCGGCATCTGACTCCTACATGATGAGGTTCCTAAATTCTGACATTAAAAACTTATTCTGTACCAAAAACTCCTTTAAGGATTTCAATGTACTGATTCCTTGATGTATTATTAAAACAAAATGTTGACAATATGCTTATAGCATTTCACAAATGGTCACACTGAATCATAGAGAAAATATATAACTTTAAAGAAAAAGTCAGTAAGTAGTTTTGCCAGGATTCAAGCTTAGGCAATATGACACCAGTTGTTGGCATCTTTTATTTCTTTCCTTTTTTTCTTTTCTTTTATTTTTTTAAGGATAAATAAACCATCAATATTTTAATTTTTATTTTAATTTTTATTGATTTCAGAGAGGAAGGGAGAGGGAGAGAGAGGTAGAAACATCAATGATGAGAGAAAATCATTGATCAGCTGCCTTCTGCATGCCCCACACTAGGGACTGAGCCCACAACCCCGGCATGTTCCCTGACAAGGAATTGACCTTGAACTCCTGGCTCATAGGTCAAAGCTCAACCACTGAGCCATGCAGGCCAGAAAGTTGTTGACCTTTTAAGAGCTATGTTATATAACTAGTCTACTTCATATACTGGTTTCTGAAACAAATAATCCTTTAGGCAGACCCTGGGGTCTCAAAAGTGAAACACATTGAATCTACAATCTGAACAGATGGACTCTTTTTGACTTGGCTAAGCAGGTGGATGAACAGCAAAGCACATAAGTGATATGTTCTATTAATCTAAAAAGGTTTTTTTGTTTTGTTTTTGTGGGTTTTTTTTGTTTTTTGTTTGTTTGTTTGTTTGTTTTTGCGTTTGAGGCAGGATTTTAGTTTTGAACACTTCTCTAACACTAGTAACTAGATCCGTACCTGGCTTGTTGTGATACTCAAGACTATGAATGAATGAGTCTCTATTCCTAATTACAGAAGGTATTAGCAAGACTGCTGTTAAATGGAGGCAAGGACAAAAGAAGCAAGAGGACACTTCCTAGATTTTGGAATCAGAGACCTGGATTAAAATGAAACCTCTCTCACTTCCAAAGTCATATGGACTTGACAGGTTTCCTCTTTGTGAATTGAGCCAAACAATACTTACACAAGAAGAAAAGGTGATAATCAAATGACATAATGCAAGTAACATTCTCAAAGCAATTTCTGGCACTCAATTATTTGAAGAGTAATTGGATAAATGATTAAGGTAAAAAGATATATGTCCTAGAATGAAAGCTTTGTTTCCCATAGATTTAAGAGCATTTTCTACCAGTCAAAATAACTAAATGCTAATTTCATCAAAGTAGTAACTTCTATGACAGAAAATAGCAAGTGAAACCCACAGCCTACATTTTGTGAATTTATTATTTCCCTTTGGACCTGTACAAGTATTTACCTTAATGACTAGCACTTCAATTTCAGTTAATTGTATTGTTAATTGGTGTGTTAACTGACTTAAGAGTTCGATTAGTTCTGGTATTTAAGAGAAGTGTATATTAATCAAAATAGAAATAGTCACTTTTTTTCTCAACGAGAATACCATAGAAATGTGTTCAATTTTATTCAACCCTCTCTTTTCACACTATACTAAATTTATATGAGAAAATATTGTGAGAGTTTTTCCAAAAGGGTAGAAATGAGTGTTGTCTGGAATTCCCTGCAATAAAATAATCTTTAATAATGTCACTTTGGGTGTATATTCAGGGAAATGCTTTTGTTGGTGATGTTTTGATTTGTTATCCCAGAATAGTCAAACAATGTAATTTGCAGAATGCTTATGATTTCCTGGACTAGAACTGCAGTATTTAAGACAAGTTGGATGGTGAATATAAGTGGTGTATGATTTTTGGAAATGCATGAGACAGTTTGAGATATGTTGTCACATAGATTGACAATTAAAATAGGTTAGACTCTAAGATATAGTGTAAATATAGCCACCTATTGTCATATAGTACCCTTCCTTTTTAATATTTTAAGCAAATGTAAATTTTGATCCTTTTTATATTTTTGAAATTATGAATAAACTGAATAATTACATGGTATGTCATGCATTAAAAGCATTTTATACTCCCACCTAAAGGTATCAATTAAATACCATAAAAGTAATATTAGAAATAAATTGTAGTATTGCGTAACTTTTTTAGTGCCACTTATTTATATTCACACAAATACCATTTGAATTATATACCACTATAACTTTTCTGTAAGTTATAACTTGTAGTTTAAAAAAAATACACTTTAATTTTTCAAGTAGTTTTAAGTGCATAGCGCAGAGGTTTCTCACACATGCATAACTTCCCCTCCTACTAAAGTGGTATGTTTATTATAATTAAACCTACAAGGACACATCATTACTACTCAGAATCCACAGTTTACATTATAGTTCACTCTTGGTGATGTACATTCTATGGGTTTGGAAAGATGTCTAATAACAAGTATTTATCATTATAACACCATAAAGAGTGTCTTCACTGCCCTAAAAATCAGTTGTGCTTTGTCTATTCATCCAGCCTTCCTTCCTCATCCCTGGCAACCACTGGTGTTTTTACTGTCTCTATTGCTTTGCCTTATATAGAATATCACATAGTTGAAATCATACAATTTGTAGCCATTTCAGATTGTCTTCTTTCACTCAGTAATATACATTTAAGTTTCCTCCAAGTATTTCCATGGCTTGATAGGTCACATATGATTAGCATTAAATAATATCCATTGTTTGGATGCACCATCATTTATCAGTCCATTCACCTACTGAAAGACATCTTAGTTACTTCCAACTTTGGGCAATTATGATAAAAGGTGAGTAAACATTTGTATGCAGGGTTTGTGTGGACCTATTTTTAAACCCTTCTGAGTAAATACTAAGAAGTGTGATAGCTGATTCACATGGGGAAAGTATGGTTAGCTTTGAAACTGTCTTCCCAGGGGACTTTAATACCGGGTGTTCTCACCAACAATGAATGACAGTTCCCGTAGCTGCACATTCTCATCAGCATTTGGTGCTTCCAGGCTCCTTACTATTATTTTACTTAAAAGTTTGAAGAGAATGAATAATTTGTTCAAGTTCTAACAGATACTAAGTAGTAAAACTTAATTCAAATGGGATGATGTCTGACTCTTCCCTCACACCAACCCCACATATACACATATACACACACATTCACCATTACATTAAAAAATAATTTAAAAAATAAAAATACAGATGCATATGATACAAATCCATTCTCATAGTCTTCAATGAGTTTAATATATTGCTATCTTAAAATAAATGAAATCTTATTTATCTTTATTCTTATATCCATAATCATATTATTATTTATAGAGTGCTGGTGAGAATTCTTGGATAATGAACTCTTATATACTGAGAAGTGTGAAAACAGAACTTCCTCTTATATATTACGGTAAGGGACTAGCACTTTTATAAGGCCATTTTCTCTATTTTTCTTAAAAGAATTTGATTCTACGTATCAAGACAAAAATATGGCAAACATACATTTGCAGAGTTATTTTAAAATTAAGGACATACTATAGTATAAATAAATAGTAAAATA
Source organism: Lasiurus cinereus (assembly GCA_011751065.1). NCBI lineage: Eukaryota > Metazoa > Chordata > Mammalia > Chiroptera > Vespertilionidae > Lasiurus > Lasiurus cinereus. The sequence goes on from JAAGEH010000426.1 coordinate 8,294,797, forward strand.
AGTTACAGTAAATCAATAACAGAATATTACTAAATTATTTTTTAAAAATGAGATTACTATTCAGTTGCTAATTGGAAAATCATCATGAATTAATATTAATTTTTAAATACATTCTCACAGAAAATGTTTACATAAATATGCTGTTTAAGTTTTTAGAGAAAAATGTTCAAATTATTATACATCAGGTCATTAATAATAGTTGCAAGGAAATGCTAACATTTGAAAATAGCCTAAGTGCCATCAGCAGACAAGTGGATTAAAAAACTGTGGAACAGGAGAACCAAAATGGTGGCATAAGATATACATTTGCTGTCTCTCGCAACCACACCAAAACTATAACTAAAAGATAAAATAACTATCCCCCAGAACCACAGGAAAGCTGGCGGAGTGGAAGTTCTACATCTAGAAGGAAAGAAAAACGTGCATCCAGACCTGGTAGGACATGCAGGGGCTCAGAAAGGCAGAGGTACAGAGATGCACAAGAATCTGGCTGGCTTGCACTGTTGTTTTTCAATTGGGAGGGAGTTACAAGTTCCCAACTCTCTGAACTCCAGTTTCTGGCAAGATTCTGGGACCCAGACTCATACAGGGAGAAACTGGACTGTCTGCCATCAGGTCAGAAAGGGAGGGTACCTCTCTCGCAGAGCTGCACACTGGAATCATTATTTGCCCGGCTGGGGTGCAGGACACAGGACACTGAACAGAAGCAGCAGAGAAGGCTGACTGGCAGCCATTGCTGTTTGCCATGCCCTAGCCTAGAGACTCCCTGAGACCCCGCCCCACCCAATTTACAAACCCACCCAGCTGTGTGGCAACTTTTGCATATGAATGGCCTGCCCTCTGGCAGCTTACTCTAACAAATTACAACTAGGTCAGACAAGTCCAAAACTTCCAAACTCCAAGCAAAGAGAAATCTGCAGAGCTCCCTGTAACTCCCGCTGGGTGGCCTCCGACACTAGCTGACTTGCACCTCCTTGGAGATCCAGGAACCAGTGGATCCAGGAACCTTGGAGATCCAGGAACCAGGGTCAGTGTGAGAGGACACCAAATTTCAACTCCTCACATACATAAGTGACACACTCAAGAGGCAGACTCAGTGAGCATCAAAGCCCCATTGAAGCAAGTTTTGCCCAATAGGGGTGTCTCCAGCACAGCAGTTCTTCCACTAATAGACACAGCTAATCCTCACAGTCAATTGGCCTGGAGGTCAATTCCTTCCAGTGTACCAATAGCAATCAAGGCTTAACTACAACAAGACTGTGAAGGCAGTCCATAAAGGGGTGCACCAAGAGTGTCCACCTCAGGTGATTAGGGGGAATGAGCCACTGGGCCCTAAGGACAACTAGCACACAAAGCCACTCCATCAACACTGGGAAGCAGCCAAAATGCAGAGACTAAGAAACACAAATGAAAGAAATGGAGGAAAGCAAATGACTGGACATAAAATTCAAAACCACATTTATAAGGTTACTCAAGAAACTTCTACAAACCACCAACATACTTATTGAGACCTCTGAGAAACTTAGTGAGACCTTCAAAGATCTTAATGAGAATGCCAATAAAAAGAGAAAAGGACCAATCAGAAATTAAGCATTCACTGTCTGAAATAAGGAATAATATACAGATATCCAATAACAGACTAGAGGATCCCAAGAATCCAATCAAATATCTGAAATAAGAGGAAGTAAAAAACACCCTAACAGAAAAACAAAAAGAAAAAAAGAGTCCAAAAATGTGAAGATAGTGTAAGGAGCCTCTGGGACAACTTCAAGCATACCAACATCAGAATTATGGGAGTGCCAGAAGAAGAGAGAGAGCAAGATACTGAAAACCTATTTGAAGAAATAATGACTGAAAACTTTCCCTACCTGGTAAAAGAAATAGACTTACACGTCCAGGAAGAACGCAGAACACCAAACAAAAAGAATTCAAAGAGGACCACACCAAGACACATCATAATTAAAATGCTAAGGGCAAAAGACAAAGAAAGAATATTGAAAGCAGCAAGACAAAAACAGTTAGTTACCTACAAAGAAGTACCCATATGACTGTCAGCTGATTTCTTGACATAAACTATGCAGGCCAGAAGGGAGTGGCAGAAAATATTCAACATGATAAATAGTAGGAACCTACAACCAAGAGTGCTCTACCCAGCAAAGCTATCATTCAGAATTGAAGGTCAGATAAAGAGCTTCACAGATAAGAAAAAGCTAAAGCAGTTCATCACTACCCAACCAGAATTATATAAAATGCTTAAGTGTTTTATTTAAGAAGAGGAAGAATAAAAAGGTAAATTATAAACAACAAAGTGATAAATACATACCTATGGACAAGTGAATCTAAAAATCAAGTGAATAAAAAAAAGTCCAATGAACAGAATAAAATGGTGAATATAATAGAATTAAGGGCATAGAAAAGGAATGGACTAACAATTGTCAGGGGAAAGGAGGAGGGAGGGGAGCAGGAAGAGATTGGACAAAAATCTTACACTTATGGATGAGGACAGTGGCAGGGGGTAAGGAGATGGAGTCGCGGGAAGTCAGGTGGAGGGGAGCTATGCGAGGAGGGGAGGGAAGAGGAACATCTGTAATAAACTGGACAATAAAGATTTATTTAAAAAAATAAGAAATATAAAATAAAAATATTGAAGAAAACAAAACAAAACTGTGGAACATCTATACAATGGAATACTATGCTTCTGTAAAAAAAAGAAGGAACTCCTACCATTAGCAACAACATAGAGGGACCTGAAGAGAATTATGCTAAGTGAAATAAGCCAGTCAGAGAAAGATATTATCACATGATCTCACCCATTTGTGGAATATAATGAACAATATAAACTGATTAACAAAAATAGAACCCAAGTCAGAGAAGCATCGATCAGACTGTCAAACCTCAGAGGGAAGGTAGGCGAGGATGGGGACAAAGAGGGAGACCAACCAAAGGACTAGTATGCATGCAGATGGACCTAACCAACGGACATAGACATCAGTGGGATGAGGGTATGAGCAGAGGGCTGGGGTAATGGGAGGATAAGGACACATATGTAATATCTTTATCAATAAAAAAGGGAAATTAATATATAAGGACTAGTGATAAAAGAGATGCTTCCTTTTGCTATATGTATTTCTACATTTATTGAACATTTTAAAGTGTAATCCTTGTATAAAATAAATGTAGAATAAACTTTTCTAAAAGAAATGTAAGATGTTTGTTTGTTTTTGTTTTGTTTTTGTTTTAGCAATGACCTTAAGATTATCAATTCATAAGTCACTGAAATGGAATCTAATACACATTTGAAATAGGATTTGCTGATTCAAACCTAGTGTTTTGGGAAATAGACCAAGACTCATTACTGTTGCAAAATATTACATGGTAACTAGTTATTAGAATATCATATAAATATTTTTTTTTAATGTGGGAAGAAGGAACATAAAAATAAATGCCAAAGAAAATGTTTTAAAAATAATTTAGCCAGTTAAACTTTCAGGTATCATCACAAATTAAATCAATGCTTTTGCACATGGAAGGGAAAAGAAAGATTTTTCTATGATGGTTGAAAAAGATGGTACATGAATTTAGGAGACTGCATTTCCTTTTTAAACAGAGGAATGTGTCTTATGCTGTAGAGGTAAGAACTATGAGTTATGAATAAGAATAAATACTATAAAAATATTTTGGAATCGTTTTTTTTTCCATTTTGCTATTAGGTACTTTCATATTTAATTAAAAGGGAGACTAATGAGCCACACAACTTGCATTTTATTACTCCAGGCAATTTCAAGCAAAAAAAAAAAAAAAGGACAACTGGAAAGAAAGTGGATTTTTTTGACTGTGAGGATCATAATGATTGAAACAGTGATACTTCCTGTACGCATCAACATAAGCATTTTCCTGTTTTCTGGACTTCCCCACACTATGGAAATATGTCTGTATTTTGGCTCCTCGTCTCTAACTTTTTCAGTTGTGCATAGTTCATCTAAAGCTCAAATCTTCTTGCCTCTATTCTGTTTCCCAAGACTTATCTCTGAATAGTGAAACTCTAGGTGTACCAGTTAATAATGCAGATTTTTATTAATAGATGGAATTACCCATATGTTGATATATATGCGATTTAATGTGTATGCTATTTTGTTATATTGACAGCAAGCTTCAAAACTTCATATGTCAAATTTGCTGAAGGTGTTAACATTATAGATATTTTTATGCTTAAAAATGTCAAATTTTATGCCAAAAAAAAGACCATTTGCGGAAAGTTTTAAATTATTATTTTGAAGAAAAAGTTATCATATACTTCGGGAAGTTTATGGTGAACATGCTCCATCTCAAGATTCTTGTGAACTCTGGTTTAAATTGCTTTAAAAGTGATGATTTCAATATGAAAGACAAAGAACATCCAGGTCAACCAAAAAGTTTAAAGACCAACAATTAATTACAAGCATTATTGGATGAAGATACATGTCAAACTCCAAAACAACTAGCAGAAAAATTAAACGTTTCTCAGCAAACAATGATCATTTACAAGCAATGGGAAAGATTTTAAAGGAAGGAAAATGGGTGGCACATCAACTGAACGAAAAACAAATGGAAAACCGAAAAGTCATCAGTAAAATGAAAGATGAGGGAAATGTGTAGCTAGTGATGGACATTACGTTGAATAAAGCACTTTTGATGTTTATCTTGACATTATCATGTTTTGATTACAAAGTATGCATTATTTGTTTTTAAATATATTTTATTGACTTTTTACAGAGAGGAAGGGAGAGAGTTATAGGATCAGAAACATCAATGAAAGAGAAACATTGATCAGCTGCCTCCTGCATATTCCCACTGGGGATATGCCCACAACCAAGGTACATGCCCTTGACCAGAATCAAACCTGGAACCTTTCAGTCCACAGGCCGACGCTCTAGTCACTGAGCCAAACCAGTTAGGTCGAAAATCTCCATTATTAACCGATATACCTAGTATTTGTTCCACAAGAGATGAAACATTTCATTCAGTAATTTTGCAATATAAACTAAATATTTTAATACTTAAAATACTCTTAAGAGAAAAATAAAACCCTATCATTGTCACAAGAGCTGTTTTGATGGGGTGATATGTAGAATTGATTCTCCTTTATATAACTCAAATCTTTAAAACAGTGCCATTAGCAGCAATAGTAGCATGTAAGAATAGTAGATAAATTAATAATCATCCTGAAACTCAAGTCAGTTAGAGGACTAATTAAATGATTTTTTTTTAAATCTACCAATTTGTCAGTGAAAAGAACCACAAGAGGTGAAAACAAAACCACTCGGGAATAATGTTCTCTGAATGTGGTTAAGAACATCTTTAACATTCCTGTCTGCCTTTCATGTTAACTCATTCTATAGCTCTAAAGTAGAATGCTTTTATTTATGCCTTATTTTTATTTTTAAAATATATATTTATTGATTTCAGAGAGGAAGAAAGAGATAGAAACATCAATGATGAGAGAGAATCATTGATTGGCTGCCTCCTACCCACTCACCACTGGGGATCAAACACGGCATGCATTCTAACCAGGAATTGAACCATGACCTCCTGGTTTATGGGTCAACTCTGAATCAATGAGCCAAGTGCCTGGGCTGTGCCTTATTTTTAAACAGGAATTCAAAGTAAGACTCAGAAGGCAGGGTGAGTTTGGGTGGGCAAGGACATTAAGAGAAAGGCATTTCATTTTTCCACTACTACTTTACTGGATGGACTTTCCTACTCACAATTCCTCCAAACCATGATCAGGTTCAACACGTTATATTTTGAAACATTTGTTCAGTTATTATTTCCCCAACTTCTAAAATGCTCTGAACATATCTGTACCATAGTACTTAACAAAACTCTATAAAAGTGATCAGTTGTATGTCTGTCTCCTTTACAGGACTATGTAACTGAGAACAATAAAAAGAAATCTTCTTTATTCATCCTTTCAGGCCAAAGCAGAATATTGTGCAGTGATTGGTGATACAGATGTTCAATGCTGAATGAAAACCATATAAAAACATGTTTTTTGTTGTTGATATTTTTGTTTTAACATTTTTATTAATGTATCACATGTGTATATATCTTCCCATTGCCCTCCCCACACTATTCTCTAACCCCGCAGTGTCTTATGTCCATTGGTTATGCTTATATGCATGAACAAAAGTCCTTTGGTTGATCTCTTATCTATCTCACTTCTACCTAACCTTCCTGCTGTAGTTTGACAGTCTGTTTGATGCTTTTCTGCCTCGGTATCTATCTTTTTATTCATCAGTTTATAATATTCTTTATTATACATAAATGAGTGAGATCATGTGATATTTTTCTTTCATTATCTGGCTTATTTCACTTACCATAAGGCTCTCCAGTTCTATATAGGTTGCTGCAAATGGTAAGAATTCCTTCTTTTTTATGGCAGCATAGTATTCCACTGTGTAGATGTACCACAACTTTCTGATCCAGTCATCTGCTGACGGGCACCTAGACTGTTTCCAAATCTTAGCTGTTGTAAATTGTGCTACTATGAACATAGGGGTAGATTTATACCTATGTTCATAGCAGCACAATTAAAAAACATGTTTTATAAATTCATTTCTATCTAGATTTAGGGTCATTTTTATTATGCTAATGTTTCTATTGGAAAATAAGAAATAACTTTATTTATGTTTACACAGCTAGGAAATGGTTGATCAAAGATTCAAATACTCAGCCATGTCATTCCAAAAGAAAAGAGTGTCATTTCTATTACAACATTATCCTGCATTGTTAAAAGCAATAATGAATTAGTAACAAGCCCCTGAACCAGACTGTGTCAGGCAGTGGCCATTTATTATTAATATTGGCTCTACTTGATTTGACAAGTGTCTTAATATAGGAAGTTATTAAGAAGCTATTGTCAATCCAGCTGTAAAGGTGTAACACTGAATGAACAGAAGAAATATTATGAAATCCACAAATTAGAAAGGCATTGTGTGTGTGCGTGTGTATATGGGTGTGTTTGTGTGTGTAAAAATAAAAATTATTTTAAACCCACTAAGTCTTTATTACTGCTTGGAAAATGTTCTCACTATGCAAATGTACTCATTAGGCTCCAATTTAGAAATTTTCCTATATTCCAGTCACCCAATTTTCATTTATAGAGAGATGTGGAGAATTTAATTTACTATGCTAACAAGAAGAGTGTGTTCTCAAGTATAGGGAAAATAAAGAATGAAAATAAAATGTAGTTTTACTACAGCCAGCATGGCTCAGTGGTTGAGCATTGACCTATGAACCTGGAGGGTCCTGGTTGATTCCCTGTCAAGGTTGTGGGCTCAAACCTGAATGGGAGACAAGAGGGTGCAGGAGGTAGCTGATCAATGATTCTCTCTCATCAATGATGTTTCAATCTCTCCCTCTCTGATTTTTTTTTCAAAAATTCACAATCAACTTGTTGCAAGAATTTGGAGAGTATAGGAATCTAGTTTCGTACATCAGTGAGGTCCCTTGGCTGGCCTGTGCCCTCTCACAATCTGGGATCCCTTGGGAAATGTCAGAGAGCCAGTTTCAGCCAGATCCCTGCAGGCCAGGCCGAGGGACCCCACAGGTGCACAAATCTGAATCCCTCTGACATTCAGCAATCTGTTCCATGTCTCCATGCCTATGCATTGAGTGTCTGCCCCCTGGTAGTTGTTGTGTGTCATAGCTGCTGGGTCAGCCAGTTGGCCAGTCAGCCAGTAGCTTAGGCTTTTATATATATAGATATCAATACACACACTCTCACACACACACACACAGATATCCATGCAAAGTTAATACACAATGTGTATGTTTGTGTCTGTATATATGTGCATGCACCTATCCAGACAGTGTCTCTGAGTTATTTGAAAATAATTATCTAAGAGCTTCCTCTTCTGCCAGAAAATGTTTAAGAACATCTGTATTGCTTGATAATTTTATTGAGTCATAACATGAATGTAACAGATGTTGAAATCTCAACTTGCCTAACATATCTGCAATAGGTCTCCTAATTATTGGCCAACAGTAATTTAAAAGACTCCTCATGAGATCCAATAATATACACGGCAGATGATTGCAACATGTGAAATTGGCAGACAATTGAGAATACTACCTAATGAGTGGATTTTTTGTCATTAATACTAGGTAGAGAAGACCTGTGCTACCCACTTTTCCCATATATTTCCCCATACATTTTTCTTTAATCCATTTGTTTCTGAGCATTCCATTCTATTTATTAAACTTTTTATTTATATATACAAGTATACTTGGATACTAATACTTATAGTAAGTCTTGAAATCTAGTAGGATATCTCCCTCTTTCATTTTCTTTTTCAGAAGTTTTTACTTTCTGAATTTCTTTAAACATTTCAAAATCAGCCTATCAAAATTCATGGAAAATCTTTTGAAATCTAGTAACTGGAATTTGAACAAATCTCTTAATGAATATAAAACAAGAGTTAATAACTATATGATCTTGATTCTTTATTTCTATCCCAAAATCAGGTATATAAGATGGGGCAAAAAATAGTTCTATAGATGTTCATATTGAAAGTAATATAATAATAAATAAGAATAAACTGTATTTTACATACTCCAAACCAACTATAAATCTAGTTTTGTCCACCTATTATAATTATAAAATATTTATATCTTCTTAGGTATTTGATATAAAGGTTTACATTTTTCTTCATAAATGATATTTATTAATTTACATCTTAGTATTTTTCTATGTTGAAAGGTACCTTTTTATTTAAGCATAAATTCTAACTTTGGTGGTAAAAAATGTTTTGCATGATTTGGTTTTGTATTCAGGAATCTAACAAATTACTCATATTAATTCTAAAACCAAATTTTAAATATACTTTTAAAATTTTTTTAATGTAACTTGATGTAGTCAGAATGTGAAGTCAAGATAATGTTAATCTGGATATCAATTGAGTCTAGCCTCATAGTGCAGCAAGGTGGGACATTTCCTAAACACATGATTACTTGACAACTCTTGAAAAAGTCATATACAATAAAATCTCCCACAAATTCTTCTTGTAGTTTTGTAAATTTTTGCTTTATATTTCTTAAGCTATGTTAATAATTTATTATATTCAGACAAATTCAAAAGTATCATACAAAATTTATAAATCTGCATGATTTGTTGAGATGATCTAAATGTGTCTTTCAACTTTTCAACTATTCAGGGAAAATTATTTGATATTTGTATGTTGCCTCTTTCTCATTTTCTCTATTTCTAAAGAAACTCTCATTAGACATAATGACTTTCATGATCTCTCATCCAAATTTTTATATGGAAATTGTTTATATTTTCCCAAAACGATGAGGCATAATGATAGCACAGATTTAAAAATAAGTTTTTACCAGTCTCTGGCTCTCCTGGCTATTCTTTAATTAAGCCTAATTTGCTGTTTATTAATGTGTTACATGTATACATATCTTCCAATTGCCCCACCCCTCCCAGGTATACCTCAACCCCCCAGTGTCTTGTGTTCATTGGTTATGCTTATATGCATGCATACAAGTCCTTTGGTTGATCTCTTGTCTACCTCACCTCTCCTTAACCTTCCTGCTGTAATTTGACAGTCTTTTTGATGCTTTACTGCCTCTATATCTATCCTTTTGTTCATAAGTTTATAATGTTCTTTATTATCCACAAATGATATATCATGTGGTGTTTCTCCTTCATTGACTGGCTTATTTCACTTAGCATAAGGCTCTCCAGTTCCATCTAGGTTGCTGCAAATGGTAAGAATTCCTTCTTTTTTATGGCAGCATTTTTAAAAACTGACTTTTATTCAGCTTTATCATACTACATTGCTCTCTAATTTTTTTTTCAAAATATATTTTATTGATTTTTTACAAAGAGGACAGGAGAGGGTTAGAGAGCCAGAAACATTGATGAGAGATAGACATCGATAAGCCACCTCCTGCACTCCCTCTAATAGGGATGTGCCCGCAACCAAGATACATGCCTTTGACCAGAATCGAACCTGGGACATTTCAGTCCCCAGGCCGACGCTCTATCCACTGAGCCAAACCGGTTTCAGCTGTTCTCTAATTTTTGCTATAGACATAATTTAGAAATATGTCATTGTTATTTTATGTTTAGTTCTGTGTTTTATGTATAAAATTTATGACTTATTAAATTTGTTATCAATAATAACATTTGTTAATTTAAATATATATAATTTCCTTTAGTGCTTTATCTTATTGTTAATTTTATATGTCTTCACTATAAATTATTCAGTTTCAATTGTAGTTTATCTGAAGAAATTTTAATCTTGGATTAAAATTGAATTTATCCAGAGATAATTTTAGTGTCTTTCTATCAGACAAATGAGGGCATCATCAACTAGCATACATTTGAAATGATATATATACTTGGAATTTTTTTACAAAATATTATTACTGTGAATGTACTTGTGGGCTACCTTGTGATTCTGAATTTTCAGGGTAAATTTATTTTTCCTCAATCAAAGCCCATTCTCAAAACCAGCACTGCATTTATCTATTTCTGTAGAAAGGAATACATTTCTTTTTCTTTTTTTTCTTTATTAAATCTTTATTATTCAGATTATTACATTTGTTTCTCTTTTTTTCCCCTCCACAGCTCCCCTCCACCTGGCTCCCACTCCTCCCTCTACCCTTACCTCCCTCCCATTGATCTCATCCATAGGTGTATGATTTTTGTCCAGTCTCTCCCTGTACACCCCTTACCCCTTTTCCCTGAGAATTATCAGTCCACTCCCTTTCTGTGCTGATTCTATTATATTCACCAGTTTATTCTGCTGATCAAAGTTTTAATTCACTTAATTTTTAGATTCACTTGTTGATAGATACGTATTTGTTGTTCATAATTTTTTATCTTTTACCTTTTTTCTTATTCCTCTTCTAAAAGAGTACCTTTCAGCATTTCATATAATACTGGTTTGGAGATGATGAACTCCTTTAGTATTTTCTTATCTATGAAGTTCTTTATCTGCCCTTCAATTCTGAATGATAGGTTTGCTGGATAGAGTATTCTTGTTTGTAGGTTCTTGCTATTCATCACATTGAATATTTCTTGCCACTCCCGTCTGGCCTGCATCATTTCTGTTGAGAAATCAGCTGACAATCGTATAGGTGCTCCCTGTTTTTCTCTTGCCATTTTAATATTCTCTCTTTGTCTTTTGCTCTTGGTATTTTAATCATGATGTGTCTTGGTGTGGTCCTCTTTGGATTCCTTTTATATGGGGTTCTGTGTGCTTCCTGGACTTGTAAGTCTATTTCTTTTACCAGATGTGGGAAGTTTTCAGGCATTATTTCTTTAAACAGGTTTAATCTCTCCAAGGCTTATAGTTATTTGGCTCCCTCATTTTATTAATGTAACCCATATTAATTATCTATTTTGAGAAGGCCCTGAGCAAATTTCTTCTTTCCAATGCCCCTATAGCTCTCAAAACAGTGTTTCAGGGTCAGAGGATTTGAAAGAATTCTTCAATAAAGAGTTGACTTTAAAGCTCCCTGGTATCCCTCATTCCAACTTATTCAGTGAATCTACATATTCCTTAGTATATATTAGCCCACAAGTTTGTTTAAATAGATAATATGTTAATAAAGCATTTCATCCATATATAGAACAGGAAGATCATTCATTCTATCTAATTTGACACATAGCTATATGTATATATACATACATACACACACACACACACACACACACACACACACACACACACACTAACAATTGGTCCCATGCATGAAATTTGTACACAGGGGTAGGGGGTTCCCTCAGCCCAGCCTGAACCCTCTCCAATTGGGGACCTTTTGGGGGATGTCCAACTGCTGGTTTAGGCCCAATTCCACAGGGTCAAAAGCTCTACCTTCTAGGCAGTCATTGGCTCCTCACAATTCACCCAGATTTGGTTTCGTTGGTCGGTTTCTATGCCAGTCAGCATCTCCAGGCCTATCTGCAGGTCTGATCAGAGGAGTGGGGCTGAGCAGGCAAGGACTGATCAACAGCTGCCACTGAGGCTACAGATCAGACCCTGTTTTCAGGCTTCTCTCTCCAGGCCTGGTCTGCAGCCCCTTCAGCAATCAGTGGTGGGTCGCCACAGCAATCCAGCACTGACTGCAGGACTGACTTCTGGTCAGTCAAGCCTTCGGTCATTTTGGTGGTTACAGACTCTGGATATTTTTTTTCCTGATATTCTTAACTTTTTTTTCTAGTTAACTTGACATACATTGCCTTGATTTCAGGTTGACCAGAAATAAACAAGAAATCTCAGAACTTCAATATATGCTCCTTTGCAGCTCAGTCATTTTTTTTCATATATATTATGATCTAATAGACACTAACTGTATTAAAAAAAAAATCCACACACACTTATTTTAAAAATAACCTGTAATGTTATTTTTTTTAAAGTGGAACTCTTCTGAAATGTAGACTTCTACACACAGTTTTCAGTTTTGGCATGTTAGACATCTTACCTAATAATAGACAAACATCTAAATTGACCATACCTCCACTATGCCAACAGCCAACCAAGATGGTGATTAATTTGCATACACAAACGCCAAGTGACAGGGTGGGTGGGATGTTTACATGCCCCACCCCTGTCTCTTAGGGCCTCTGGGCATCATGGGAAGATGGGGCTGGAGCAAAAAGAGGTGGCTCCCAGAGTGGAAAAGGTGGCTCCCAGAGCAGAAAGAGGCATCTCCAAGGCCAGAGTGGAAAGGCAGTGCCAGCCACCAGGGAAAGGATAGCCCATTCTAGCACGAATCTCCATGCATTGAGCTTCTATTTTTATATATTAGGCACACCATAAACTCTAGTAAATAGTTACATGTTTTTTTCTTGGTATCTATTCATTCCAAAATATCTCACAGAGGGGATCCTGTGAAATCCACAGTGAAGAAGTGAAAAGTGAACCTCTATCATACTGTGATAATTCAACCTGCTTTGTTAGAAGCATAAAAAGCTTGTACAATGGCAGACTGCTAAAAACAGCTAATGATCATAGTTTTTAAAAATTGTTCAAGATTTGTGGCAATGTGGAACTTGTCAGAGGTATTTGTAAGATGATATTTTTTTACTGTTCAAAATCAATGTAATATTTCCTGACTTTACTTAAGCCTTATAAGGACCATCCCCGTTATGATGTGATTATGAACAGAATAATCAGAATGGCTATCATGATCCAAAGGGTGCTAAGTGATTAGACTCCACCAATGAAAATGTTCATCAGAGGACAGATGACCATTTTTTAAATAGAGAAAACTTTTCAAAATACATTCCTCTTGCTCTTCTTTGGCAACATTTCATAATTGTTAATGACAACTATACATTATTACTGCCACTGGGACTAGTTAAGCTTGGAAGTGATCATGCTCTGAATATGGTTTTTAGAGTATCAACTTAGCAATAAAAACATACCATTATGACATATGTTTGAATAGAACAGGAAAGGATGCACCATTAAATATATACTAATAAGTCAGGAAAATAAGAAGGCAAGGTAATATGTTGTTGAGATTGTATTTAACAAGCATAGTTATCTATTTCTGCATATAGTTTTTCAACTTCACTGGGTGGAACAAAACAGAACATATTATATTTGTTGTTGTCATCAGGGATGTATATGTATCTCTGAAAATTAAAAGCATACAGACTAAAAAATTAAAAATCTAGAGAAGTTTAAGTTATAGCTATAAAGTTTACATATATACAATTTAAAGTTACGTTTTTACTATGTTAATAAGTAATTACCATAGTCCTCTATTAGTTTACTGTCTCTTAAATTTGATTATTACTTACAAGTTTTGGATGAGCCTTATGTATTCAGACAATTATTTCTACCCCTCTCAACAATATTACTTTCAATAAATAAAGAGTATTAAGATTAGTTTAGCCAGAATTAAAGAGAATTTCTAATTTGAATACTTCTCATTTGAAATATATTTTTAAACTTTTCAAGAATATTTATTAACAAATTTATTAATAGTACTTCTAATTTGTTTATTAACAAATTAGAAGCACTATTGAATGAGAGCAACGAGATGTTTCAATGATTTCTAATGCTTGCCTTCTCTTTTTTCATGTTAAGACATCTCAGACTGGATTCTGCAATTCCTGTCAACCTGAGGAGTATTCAAGTCTGAGCCTTCCTGATAGCATACCAAGCCTGAGGCAAACCCAGGCTCTAATACAGGCTGCTCCAATTTTATACTCCATTTAACTCAATTCTATGCTCAAACTTCATTTTAGTCTGCAGTGTTACATTTTGAGCATCCACCCAATTTAGGCCACGAGCCTGGGTGAAATACTCATGGAAGGTAAGTTGGGCAAATCTAGGCTTCAATGCCTAAAAGGGGTGAGAGCCCTTCAATTTATAACTGTGAACATCTTGATTTTTAAAAATAAGAATCATAAAATTACAAAGAGAGAACTTTCCTTCAAGAGAAACTACAAAATATACTCTGAAAATAGTGAGGGTTTTACTAGCAGACAGCTTTAGATCACGTAATTAATATGCAATACCAAGGGGAGTTGTTGGGATAAAAATGTATGTAGGTGTGTAACTATTACAATCCAAATCATGTAACTCTTACAGCAGGGATAAGAATTGTTGACATCCTTTGGAGAGGAGTATGGGTCCTGAGATATAAATAATGGTCATATATTAGGTTTTAAATAGACTTTTAGATTATGGCTTAGTTTTCTCAGGATTATTTAAGTGTCTTATTAGCAGGTTACTTCACTGGTAACCCATGTAGTCACCTAGAATCCACACTTAGAAGGGCTCTATGCTTGGATAATGCTCTGTAGTTGCCACCTTGAAATTTTTTAAAATTGTTAAGAGCTTCCAAACTGTCATTTTCTACTGAGTCCCGGAAATTATGTAACAAGTCTTGCCTTTTGCATAATATAAATTGAATTAAATGAAACAAATCAATTGTAAAACATCATTTGTATGAGGCACAATTTATCGTGTTTAATTGTGGGTCAATAAACATGGGAAGGGAATAAGGACAAAGCCCATGAATAACTATGCCATGATTCTCAAAGCCTTTTAGGATTATCAAATTAAAGGCATTTTTTTTTTGTGACACCATGCATGGATCTTGAGAATATCATGCTAAGTGAAATAAGTCAGACAAAAAAAGATAAGAGCTATATGACTGCCCCCAATGTGGGATATAAAACTGAAAGCAACAAATGAACAAAGAAAAAAAAAACCTCATAGATGCAGATAACACTATGGGGGATGCCAAAGGGAAGAGAGGTGGGTTAGTGAAGGGTAAAGGGGGTCAGATATTTGGTGAACGGAAGAAGATTTGACTTTGAGTGATGGGCACACAGTGGAATATACAGATGATATGGCATAACATTACCACTTGAAATCTATGTAATCATTAACCAATGTCACCCCAATGCATTTGTTTCTTAAAAAGTGTCATGCAGTACTCTTCTTCTTATTTAACACCATAGTTTTGGGTTTCTATAATAAACCTACAGTTTAGTTAGGCACAGAAGGCATTTTTTTATGTTAAGTGTGTTTAAAATTCTGTTTTCTAAAAATTATTCATGATAAATATACAGCAGCATATTATGGTTGTGCACAAAATAAGCAAGATATTTTATTGCTAGGCATTTATGTTCCCAGAGCAAAAATACCAAATAGGATCTCTTTGCTATAAATGACAAGCAAAGTATACTGAACTAATAGAAGTAGTCCACTTGACAATATTGAGATTTCATGATGTGGATAAAGCCAATCAATCCCCTCTGGAAGAAACAAGGATTCACATAAAAATGTCACCATCTCTCAATTGCATTGATAAGAGGCAGAAGCTATTAGGATGTATAAAAAAGATAAGATATTGTTGATTCTTCATAAGCCTCATTTTTTAAAATATCATTTAACAGTGTTATTGATTATTTCATCATAGTAATGAAGATGTTCTACTTTTAAATGAACATGACTTATAAGTAAAAAGTCTAGTAAGCGACATTCACATAGAATAACTAAAACTAAGATTTATTTTTATCATTTCCTGGTTAAATTCACTTTTATAAATTGTCCTTTTCATGACCACCTCAGGGTTCTGCTTCAATTCAATATTAAACCATGTACTATCAAATATTAATGAGAAAAGTCAAATCCATTTATATTTTATGTTGAAATGTAGCCAATTCTTCCATAGTGATAATACAATTACAGAACTAATTTTGAAGTACATAATGGATTTTTTAAAGTTAACTTATACATAATAGACTGCAACCAGATGTTAAATAAGATACTGAGGGGGAACAAAGACCCTAATATTGTAGCATATTAACAATGTAATACAAAATGCCTGAGTTGGTATAATGCAATGAGACCACTGCATACATAATAAATATTAATTTGTTTTTCCAATATTTTTGCTTTCAGGGGGTAGTACAAGGATGTTTCCCTCTCGTCAATGTTTCTAACTCTCTCCTTTACTCTTCCTTTCTACCTAAAATTAATAAAAACTTATTTCAAAAAAGGAGTTTGAATAGATCAGGCTTTTTTCCTTCCTTAATGCTTTCCCTCTTTCTTTTCTTTTTCTTCTGTCCCTCCCTCATTCCTGCTGCCTGCCTGCTGGGTTTATTTTCAGTTAGTATTTAGTATTTAGCACTGAGTTTTGTGCATCACAGATACTCATTAAACTTTGTGGAATGAAAGAATCAATCAGAATAACCAGGTTTCACCCTGCTTTCTACATCTTCTAGGTACATAATTTTACAAGGTTTTTCATTCTCTATGGCTCTCAGCCAGCAGCATGTCAAACAGAATAAGAAATAGGACATCTACTCAAACAAACAAACAAAAAACTCTTTTGGAACTAAGTGGGGGAAGAAACTAACTCATAGAAGTACTTTGTAAACATAAAAGTGGACACAAATATAGTTAATTATTTGATATTAATTATAAACTTTGACTTTTATGCCCTTTCCATGAAGTTCTCTTCTGAAATCCATAGAAACTACAGTGAATGCTTTAGTTTCTGAAAAGTCCACACAAATCTCATACAATACAGAAATCTATCTATGGTCTTCTAATGAAAACATTTGGTTCTTTTATGAGTCATGTGTACTTTAGAGAGCAGCTCGGGGCTACACTATTGAGGTTAAAGGTCTTACGAGATTGCTTTCAGCCCTTCCTAGGGAGCAGTGAAAAAGGCCACTACCCCAGTAAGTCAGTATAAACTGTAGACTGAGAGTGCACTCAATTTTGCTTTGCTCTCAGCTACACAGAGAGTAAATTCTCAACAGGGAATAAAGATGAAGTTCACAATGAGAAGACACCATTACCTAGTTTTATCAAAGGGATGTTTTAAAAATTAGGGAGTATAACACAGAATCTGTACCATTTTCCTTAAAAGAACGATTTATGGTCATAGAGGTAGAGTTCATGTAGGAACTCTAACATAAAATGATTCTACTACTCTAACCCCTTCACCTGTCTCCCACTTACTTTTCTTCTCTTTCTTTATTGGTATATACCAGTAATTTTTAACTGGTGTGTCACAAGAATTTTTAAAACATGCAATGCCTGACTATTGAGTTAGGAGCACTGACCTCTTTTCCCTTAGATTGTCAATTTTTTTTTTTTAAATGAGAGCAGCTAACTCAGCAATAGCCATCCGGTGAGAATGAATCAAAATTATACCTATTTTTTGTCAGCCCTGTGCTGCAGAATTTTAGTAATTACTTTATCTATGCCATGAGATGAAAAAAAAAGTTGAAAGTCGCGAGTATGTACCAATAATTGACTCCAACCAGTGACCCAATCTGCTTTTATCAGAGCAAAAATTTTAAGGTATCGCTCCTGTACTATCCCAACATTTTAATCCCCTAATTGTCTTTTGTTTTTGGACTTGAACAGTTTTATTTTTCTTTTCAAGCCCAATGTAACTGGACTGCCATTTGGCCAGGAATATTAGGCAGACAATTATCATGGGGCACTTACAATAGCATCAAAACAAATGCCCGAAGTCTGAGTGCATTTCTATAGGGACATTAGGTGGTTTGAGCAATGATAACTTTTGGTTTATTCTAAACATGCATTGGAAATCAGAGTTTAGATAAAGAGAAGAAATGGTCAACAGATGGTATAAACAGCAGGAGGATCCTCAATTTGGAAAAATAAAGAAAATGTGATTCCCTCAAATTCTAATACAGAGTAAAGTAAATGTTAACTAGAGTTCAATAGTTTTATTACCTTTCTAAATATATTGAGCTTCCAATATATTTTTCTATAATGACAGTGTACTCTAAATATAGATATACTAGTGAACTATATGTTCTATGTAGACATAGCTTAACAAATCAATGAAATTACCTCCTAACATCACCACCCTGACTTAAAACTATTAATTCTTTGGGACGTGTGTGTGTGTGTGTGTGTGTGTGTGTGTGTGTGTATATATATATATATATATATATATATATATATATAATTTATGAATGTGTTCTACAAATTTTTGGCATGAATTTTTTTAAGAAATCACAATGAACATATTTTATAATACAGAATATTATTTCACAACACCATGTTCAAGGCACAATGACATTTAACTTAGAATGTATCTTTTAAATTCAATCCCCTATGTTAAAACTGTACAATTTGTAGTTTTGTTTTTAATATGTTAGCATAGGCAGCTAGGAGTTAAAAGAGAAAGGAGCTAGACTAACTCGACCTAATTGAGTCTGAAAGTTACAGGTAATCAGGCTGGAGTCTGGACCTTACTCCTCAGATACCCCAGGGGATAGCCAAATTTCTGCCAAGATTTCTGCCAAGGAGATTAACATCCCTCCATACCCCAGTGTAAGGAGGAAGGACCAATTTTCCAAACTCTTCAAGAACAACAGGTCCACTCACCTGGACTACGTGGGGAGGGTGAGAGAGGGATAAACAATACAGGGGAAATTCCTTTGCTAGGTAAATATGCACTAGAGACCAGATGATGTAGCAAAATTTTGGGGCATGCACAGTAGGAGCCAAAATGGCTACACAAAGGGGCAGAGTCTAGCCTGGAAAAGTCTGGGAACAGGTTCAGATTGATTAAGAGACATGAAACTCCAGAAGATCCAGAAAAGGGATTGGTTAGGTGGAGGATGCAGCACAAGCTCACAAGGTATTAAGAAAGAGATTGGTTCATTTTAAAGAAAGCCTGCTTTCTCGTAAGCCTGAGGTAATATAACTGAAGCTTAACAAAGACCCCTCTGGGTAACACATGTTCGTTCCTTTTCCCCTCCCTTTTTTCATACATTTGCTCCCAAGCTTTCTCTGTACCAGCAAGGCGGGCCTGGCAGCCATGCAGGCCCAAGTACAGTCTTGGAGCCAGATATACAGATGGGAAATGAGATACATCTGCATCCCTGGGCCCTGGCCCTCCTGGGCCTGGTAAGGACAAGTGAGGGTCTGAGTCCCCAGAGGCTGGGCTTCTTCCACAGCAGGAGGGAGCTGAGCCACTGGGCACCTAAGGATAGTTTGTGCTCCACTATGCCTCATCTCCTATGAGAGGGTCCTCAAAATGCTTTTCTCTTTATTCCATGGAGGATCCCCATTTAAACCAGCATCATATGGACATTTTGGATTAAGTCTTTGCTTCCAATCAATATTGTTTACTTTGAAGAAATTCCTATAGCTGAGATGTCTTTACAGGTGAGGGGGAACCTGGAGCATATAAGCACTTAATGAGTATTTTTGAGTGAATAATTTTAAATAAATGGTATGAGAGCTGGCACCTCCATAGATATCATTTCTTCCCTACAGAATTAAAACGTAATAAGAAGCAGACAGTGTTCTCATTCCATAATGGTAAGCCCATAGAATAGCAGGCTATCACTCTATTTTCTTTATAAAACTTATTGAACACCTAAATGTGCGAAGCAGCTATTTCAAAACTACTTTAGTGATGTATATACTGGTATTTATCTCAAAGTTGAGTACAGATACTAGTGGGAGAAAAGATGTTCTATCATTTATTTTCTTTTTTCATGCATTATTCAAAGATTTAAATAACTATGAGTGAAGATAAATTTTGAAATGTTATAAAAATGAAACTTAAGATTCATATGGCAATAACCAAATAACATCTACTGATGTTTTCCTTCCATTAAAAATATCTAAACTATAGATAAAAGTCTACTTCCTTTTTTTTATGGATTTCAGAAAGATTTATTGGTGCCCCCTATAGATCAGCCAGTGATTTGTGCTAAGTATACAGAGCTGAATTAAGATAGCCTGTGAGTTAGAGCTGTGACTTGAAGGGAGAGCTGGGGGAGTGGGCTGTCATCTGGGGAAGAGGAAAGAATGGACCCGTGGAAGGATGGGGAAGCAGCAGAGGCCAGGCTTCTGAGGGGCTCCTATGTCATACCCAGGAGTTTTGAGGATCAGGGGACTGGCCTGTAGTGTTTTTATAAGAGGAGACAAGCCAAGGTAGGAGTTGGCTGCTGAGGGGCCTGGACAGGCAATGCAGCGGGTAGATTTTGGGAAAGGACAAAGACTGACTGTAGAGGCAGGGAAGGCTGGGAGAATAGCATTGACTCTGAGGGCCCAGGGCCCAGAGTAGAGGTCCCCTGCCCTGGGAGAGCCCCACTCTGAAAGTCCTTTTTCTCTGGCCTCTCCACCCCATCTGTTTGCCCGAGGCTGCAGAAATGACAAAGAAAGAAAACACTCAATTGTCAGGAGATAAGCCGAAAGTCTGCTTTTTTGAAACTTCAGCTGTGGGCTAATATTTTGCTGTGGTTACTTCCTTTGTAAGAAAACTGCTGCATTACAACAATTCTCTGAATAATTAGTTTCCCAAAAAGCACACTCTCCAGGTGTTTTTTTTTTTTTATGATCAGTAAGTTATACAACTGTTATTGTCAGACCTCTTCCTAAATATTTAAATATGATAATCTTTTTAAATTATCTGTAATGCAGAGTATAATGTTATAATACAAAACTCCATAAACTAGGTAGAATCTGTAGCAGTAGTCTATGAGTTTCTTTATCTATGTAATGTTTTCATTTATTTAACAAATATTAATTGAATTGTACCATGTGGGCACAGCCCTGGGAATCAATAATGAACAAACTAGACAAAATAGCAAACTCATTTACAAAGCTCTGTTTCAAAACTGGCACTAGACTGAGACCAAAATGAGCTTCTTTTTCATCCCTACTGATTGAATGTATCCAATCAATCACAGTCAGCCTATATTTTACATAATCATTTTCTTACATTGAGAAGTCAGACATCCCATTTCCCGTGCTCATGATGAATATTTCTCTTTGCATCCTTACACTTTTCTTAAGTTTTATACATATCTCTTTCCATGCATTTGTATGAACCAAGTGCAGATTTAATGGACTTGCTATTTTAGGATCCATTTGTTAAACCTTCAATTTTCTTTTAAAGTCTCAAATCAGTTCCATGATTTAAAACTAGCATATCATTACTCTTACTTATCTAAAATAGTACATTAATTGATTTTATATTTAGATTTCAGAAAGTATTATTCTTCTTTAATACAGATGCATGACACTAGTACATAAAAATTATTGATTTTAGTATATATACATTCACAATAAGAAAAAAAGAACAGCAATTTGGAGTTGTCACACATGAAGCAACAGAGAAAAAAATCCTGTATTAAGAAGGATGTTCTACTCAAAAGTTGGTTCCAAGTTTAATACTCAACTATTCTTATGTTTTCAGCTATGATCATTTTACTTAAAGGTTAACCATTTAAAATTTATATAAATTTTATATAATGAAAGTGTATTATATTCATCTCCATAGCCCTTACTACTGGTATTTTGCCTAACAGACAGTATACTAAACATTTACTTTGAATGAATAAATAGATAGCTGATTGAGATAGTTATAATAATTGGTAACCTAACCAACATTATCATATAAGGACTCTAAATCAGTGATTTGAAAAATATTTTCCTTGGAAAACTATCTCAGTAAAGCTATACTTCCCTGTTTAACCACTACAAACAAGAAAGGTTATTTAGGTAAACAGGTAAACCACAGACACTCCTTCATTTGGCTTAAGAATAAACAAGGGCAGTGAGAATGAGCACTGAGCATTATGCTAAAAGCTGCTCTGTGACTAGATCTAAAGGCAAATGTGGTCTGGCTAGAAGAACTCAACCTAGTTATTGTGTGTCTGTGTGCACATTCTGTTCTATGTATTATTCCCTTTGTTTGTGGTGGTAATTAGGTTTTACTATTTTCAACAATATATAAGGAACTCAAGGACATTATGCTAAGTTAAATAACACAGCCAGAGAAAGACAATTACTGTGTGATCTCACATGTGGAATCTAAAAAGTCAAATTCACAAATGCAGAGAGTGAAATAAATGGTGATTGCCAGGAGCTGGGGCTGGGGGTTCAGGTGAGGAGTGAAGTGGGGAGATGTTGGTCAAACAAACTTTCAGTTATAAGATGAATAAGTTCTGGAGAATCTAATGTACTATAGTTAATAATGATGTAGTTGTACACTTGAAGGTTGCTAAGACAGTAGATATTAAATGTTCACATCACACACAAAAAAAATATGAGAGGAAATGAATGTTTTAATTAGCTTGATTATGTAAAGCATTTCACAATGCATATGTATGTCAAATTATCATGTTGTACACCTTAAATATTTACAATTTTTGTCATTTATACCTCACTAAATCTGGAAAGAAAATAAAAAGAACAGAAAGTAAAGATCCAGTGGGTGATTGAGCCTGAAACCAGGGCATTTGCCCTGACCAGGAATCTAACTGTGACCTGATTCTTAGGTTGACAAACACTGAGCCACACTGACCAGGCTCACCTCTTTCTAAAT
Organism: Lasiurus cinereus; assembly: GCA_011751065.1. Taxonomy (NCBI): domain Eukaryota; kingdom Metazoa; phylum Chordata; class Mammalia; order Chiroptera; family Vespertilionidae; genus Lasiurus; species Lasiurus cinereus. The sequence continues at coordinate 8,317,660 of JAAGEH010000426.1, forward strand.
AACGCTTTCTCTAAAAGATGATTTTTACATCTGCGACTGTCTTAAAGGTGGAAGACTTTATAGGAACCTTTTTCTGTAGCAACATTCAAATAGATAAATATGAGGGTAATATTATGTCAATACATATTACAAGAAAAATAAACATGTAACTTCCAATATACCAGTTATTTATATATGTACAAAAATATAGTATCAATTATACTGTTCCTTCTTTTATTTTTATTTACTGCTCTTATTCAATCAGTAAAACAATTTCAAGTTTAAAAATACATTAAAAGTAAAGCTGGTTTGAAACTAGTTTTAGCATTAACCTAAACAGCACACCAAGGTTTCCTCCTTTCTTATGTTTTCAGCATTGAGCACTTCCAAAAACCCATGCACATAAGGTCAGAGTCAGGTGAAGGATTTCTTTCAGAGTGAATGCTGAGAGGAACCAGCAATGTGATTAAAAAGAATTACTTACAAAATATAGCAAGGGAAAGTCTCAAAAAATGTCCAATGTCTTCATCTTCTTCACAGATAAGAAAGGTAATGAAAATTACTTTATTTAAACATGATCTTAGGTGTAAATGCTTCAACTCTTTCTTTTTTTTTTTCTATCTCCATAGAATATTATATGAGGCTATTTATTTATTTATTTATTTATTATTTTAGTCCTCACCAGAGGATATATTTTCCATTGCTTCTTAGAGATAGTGGAAGAAATAAAAGAGGGAAGAGAGAGAATCATCGATGACACATCAATTGATTGCCTCCTGAATGTGCCCAGAGCAGGGCTGTGGACAAGCCCTTGATCAGAAATCAAACCCAAGATGTTTAGGTCCCTAGGCTGATACTCTACCCACTGAGAAAAACCAGTTAGAGATATTTGAGGCATTTACACACTGATTTCTAGGCATTTGTCCATTTGGAGATGTTTTTAAATTTTTTAGAAAATTATATATAGCAAAATTTATTCTTTTTGTGTTTGTGCACAGTTCCTTGAGTATGACAAACACACATTCAGGTAACTATAACCTCAGACAAGATAAGGAATAATGTTGTCACCCTCACAAAATAAAATCATATTACTCTGTTCAATTTATAAGTCTTTAAATTGTAAGTACAACATTTTAAGCTAGCATCATTGTTTCTATTCTATAATTTTGTGTGTGATGCAATTTACTTTTTGAAAACAGACTTATGGAAATAATCCTTTAAAAAAATTAAGTTAACTCCTGGGTTGATTCCTTTTTAATATGTATCCCTGTCTCTACAAAAGATGGCTCCTCCTTCTTAATGAGTTGAGACTTGGGGTAACCTTCTCATCTCATGTAGAAATAGGATATCATGTGATCATTAAAATGACAATTCAAAGCCCAGCCAATTCAATGTGACTGTTTAATTAAAGGGGTTACTTAACCCACAGATAAGTGATTCTATGACATTACTTTCTGTGCAGATTAAAAGAAAACTCAGGCACTACCTTATGACCCTATTTCTGCAAATCAGAAAATGATGTCCTTCTCAATGCACAGCACAGGGTTGAACTGCTGGCTAGCAACCAAAGAAAAAATACTTAATTAGGGAAAGACCTGAAATCAAAGAAATCTTGTTGCCTAGGTTTGCAAAATCTCTATCTGACTGTAATTGGTCTTTAATTAGTAAATTCATACTATTTGCAGTTTAAATTATTTGAGATTCCTTTCCTGTTTTCAATGGAAGAGTTTCTAGCCACAAGGATAGACCTTTATCCAGATGCTAATATTCAGAATTAGACTGAATTCAATCCAGAGATGACAATTAAATACTTAGGCTACTTGATACTGATGCAAGTCTTTAATTATAATTGAACCAGAGAGCACCTGGTGAGGAAGTTTCAGAATTGTTTGCAAAGCAGAATTATATTCAAGAACTATTGGTTATGTTGGGACTATAAAGTTGGGTTTACACAAAATTATTATAGAAGATAAATATAATATGTCACTTGAATAATATAGAATTACATAAGTCTTGTATGGAAGAAATATCTAAATTTCTGGTCTACTGGTTTCATACTAGTAAATATAATTCCTTATATTAGCAGCAAATGTGATTAGACAACTACATGAGTCTTACATGGGTTTTTGAAAATACATTTTATAATCACTGTGCCATAGTTTCCACTTGGAATCCAGAGTTGAATCTCTATTAGCCTCGGAAATTGTGTGCTGCTGTCCACTAAATTGCAACCCAAGTCAAGCTATTTTCAACACTGACATTTTCTTTGAGGCCATTACTCAAGAGGAGGTGCTATTTTTCAGCAGATACAAACAGCATCTAAACTGCCTTCTAGATAATTTTAGTCTTCACCCGTGAGTGACATGTTGACATGCATAACAAGTAAAGAAAAGCTATGCAGCAACACTCACCAAAGAAACACAGCCTGTAAGGACAGCGAAAATCCAAGACTCAGGAGAAGAAAAATTCTGAAAACTCTGTCACATTTTCTGTCTGACGTTATATTTCTCTGCATATCACACTGACAGTGTCACTTACAGAAGCATACTCCCATAAGTAAACAAACCTAAAAGCAATCAATACAAAGAGTAACCTTGCCTAATATTTAAATCAGAACTTGCATATTTGTATCTAAATAGGGATTTCTTTAGGCACTATTGTTTTTTAAAAAATATATTTTATTGATTTTTTACAGAGAGGAAGGGAGAGGGATAGAGAGCTAAAAACATCGATGAGAGAGAGACATCGATCAGCCGCCTCCTGCACACCTCCAACTGGGGATGTGCCCACAATCAAGGTACATGCCCTTGACTGGAATCGAACCCGGGACCCTTCAGTCTGCAGGCCGACGCTCTATCCACGGAGCCACACCGGTTCCGGCCACTATTGTTTTTTTTAATTGAGCTTAAGTATTGCATTTAAATTAGATTCCATTTAGAAAAATATTGGTTTAGCAAGATTATCAGGCATTTTCATATCACATCACGTTATAATAGTTGAAGACAAACTGATTTTTTAATGTTTTAAGCAAATTTTTTAAGTAAACATTTTATTTTGGGATAACTGTAGCTTTACATGTTGAAGAAACAACCCAGATGGATTGTTTGTGCCTTTTATTCTACCAGTAGTAATATCTTGGAAAAGTATAGAACAATATCACAACCAGTAAATCAAAGAATGAGCCAAAACTTATGGCTGTATGACTAGCTCAGAACTTACCAGTTGAAATGGTAGTGCTGGACTTAAATATTTAATTTTAATAGCTACTCTTGGTATAAACAAAGCATATGAATTTGAGGGAGCTATTACTTGGAGACAGAAATAAAATGTTTTAGAATCACTTCCATTTATATATGTTGGGGCAGAGACTAGGGGAGGGGAATGTGGCATTACCCTGATGCCAGTGGAAAGACCTTGGTACAATAGTCTCCTGGCAAATAGCTGCCCATGCCATAATGGAAGAGATGCCACACAGAGGAAGTTAGAGGACTACATGTTATTTGTTTTTTCTGTTTCTTTAGGACCTGACATCATGTTTGGTATAACCAGGCACTGAAAACTATTTATTGGGAATGAGCTAACCTAATTTCAAATTCTTTTTTTCTGATTTCCAACATTGGGTAAAGCAATTCACCAATAGACACATCAATTTTTAACTGTGTCAAACAGAGAGAGGGAAATAATACTTATGAAAGTTTTACCCAGATAAAATTTGACAATGCTGAGGCTAGAAAATGGCGGCGGAGTAGAAAGATGCATCTGGAGCTTTGTCACTACCCAGAGGGAGAGAGAGCGGCTGAGAGTCGCACTGGGAGTGTTTGTTGGCAAGTTAAGAGTCAGTTATCCTCCAGGAGAAGGTGGGGGACTGCTGGATGGGGCTTTCCTGACCAGGCAGCCCCACTGCCACAGGGATTTTGACTGCTGGAGCCACCAGCGCAAACAAGGAGACTGCGCCATCTTGCAGAGGGGAAGCCTGCGGCTGGGCACCCATCGAGCAGCTGGGGAACCGGGGACCCAGGGACCCAGAACTCCACTCTCCAATCAGCGCAGACACAGGGAGGAATCAGAGATCCACAGAGCACATGGAAAGGTCAGATTTCGCCTGGGATAAGAGGGAGGTGGATGTCTGCAGAGGTCTGAAAGCTGCGGCTAGCGGAGGCACCCACCTAACAGCCGGGGACCCAGAACACGACTCTCCAAACAACACAGACACGCGGGAGGCAGATTCAGAGATCCACACGGCACACGGAAAGGTCAGATTCACCTGGGATAGGGTGAGGTCTCCTACCCCCGCAGAACAGAGACGCGCACACTGTGGGAGCCGGGCTGTGGGAAAGCTGCCTGAGAGGTCCACAGAGGTGGGCAGGGCTCGATCCCTAAGTATGGAGGCAAACTCTCCGAACTGTTGACAGAGGAGAGCTCTGGAAAATGACTCGTTTTTTTCTGGTGCAGAGGGACAGCCTGGGAGTTATTACAGTGTCCCGGCTGCAAAATCCCCACAAACTGGCTTTGAGAACCACAGAGTAGCAGGATTTGAGCACAGCCTAGAGAGGTCCTGTGCTTTGTCTCAGAGGTCAATTCCGAAACACTGCCACCCAGTGGATGACACACAAATTGATTCTCGCATAACCACAAAAGAATAAAGAGATTAAAACACTAAGAGGGGAACACAGGGAACTGCAATACCTTTCTACTGGGAAACAGGAGTGCTAAGCAGAATAATAGTGGAAGTGAATGGCCATTCTATTTTTTTTTCTTTTTTTTCTTTTTCCTTTCTTCTTTTTTTTCTTAATTTTTTTATTTTTCATTTTTATATATTTTAATTAAAAGACTATTTTTTTTCTTTTTTTCTGCCTCAATTGATTTTACATTTTTAATTATTACATTTTTGTTTTAAATTAGTATTATTAATTACTACTACTACTTTACCTTTTTGGAAAAAAAAAACAAGTGTCATTTTGTTTTCTCTTTATTTTATTTCGGGATTAGAGTTCTACATTCTATTTTCATCTTTCCTTTAGCATAATTTTACTCCAACTCAACTCTACCTTTATGCCAACACTTTCCTCCTAACTTTCCCCATTTTGTTGTCTTGTTTCTCTTTCCCTTTTACAACTTTAGATTCTCCCTATTCTTTCTCTTTACCTGGTTAAAATTTCACCCCATTTATATATCTAATTTCAAATCCCCTACTACAAGTCCACACAAACCTCTCTCTTCTTCTCTTCACTAGCCAAAAAGTTGTTTTTTCTCTATGTCCTTTTGTTGCTATTTGCCTGAAAAGTGATTATATCAATTTTTTTGAAATTTTTTGTGAGATTGTTTTAGTTTATTCTACTTGTTTTATTTTGCTTTTTGCTTGGTTTACTACCTCTCTTTTCCCTCACCTCCATTGATACCAGTTGCTATTTGAGTTTGCATTAATCTCTAGGTACTGGTTGCTGGCCTTTATTGGGATTAGTGACTGTTCTATTGGAATTGTCTCCTGACATCTATATTTTGTTCCCCTTTTCTCTCTTATACACTTTCTTTTCTCTCTGACTTTTTTCTCTTCTTTTCTTCTCCTTCTTCTCCTTTTTATTTTCTTATCTTATTTTATTTTATTTTTTTTCTCACTCTCCCAATTTGATTTTGGCATTTCTTTCTTTTCTTTTTTCCTCATTTTCCTCTTCTTCTTTCTCTATTTACCCCTAATTTGTCTTTCATTGGTGGTCACCTTATTTGTGATTACTAACATCTTGAATACATTTCTACTCAGTGCCTTGTGTGCTGTACCTGATTGTGTTTTGGTTTGTGCCTTTCAATCAATGTAGGAGAGAGAACTACATTACCAGACACCTGGAGAAGAAAGACCATGGGCAGAAAACGAAACAGCCCACATAAGACAGAACGGCAGGTTTCACCAGAAAAGGAAGTAAACGAAATAGAAGCAGAAATAAGCCTGCCAGAGAAAGAGTTCAGAGAAATGATCATAAGGTGGATGAAAAGAATGGAAGACAAAATCGACAATCTGAGTAAGAGCCAGGAGGAAATGAAGAAGACCCAAGAGAAAATGATGAAGCAGCAAGAAGAAATGCAGAAGAACCTAGAGGAGGTGCAGAATAATCAAGAAGAAATGAAAAATGAAATCATGTTATAAAGAACTCAATAGAAAGCATCAAAAGTAGACTAGAAGCAGTAGAGGACCGCATCAGTGAGCTAGAAGACACGGTAGGAAAAAATACCCAAGTACAGCAGCTTCTAAAAAAAAAGTTAAAAAGCAAGAGGATAGCCTAAGGGAACTTTGGGATAACATGAAACAAAAAAACATCTGCATAATTTGGGTTCCAGAAAGAGTGGAAACTGAACAAGAATTAGGAAATGTGTTTGAAGAAATAATGACAGAAAATTTTTTCAATATAGGAAAGAAAAACCCACACAAATCCAAGAAGCTCACAGAGTCCCGGCAAAATGAACCCCAACAAACCGACACCAAGGCACATTATAATTAAATTATCAAACACCAATGACAAAGTAAGAATCTTAAAAGCAGCCAGAGAGAAAGAGAAGTTACCTACAAAGGAACCCCCATAAGACTAGCAACTAATTTCTCAACAAAAACTCATTAGGACAGAAGGGAATGGAATGAAATATACAAAGTCATGCAAAGGAAGGGTCTGAATCCAAGAATACTGTACCCTGCAAGACTCTCAATCAAAATTCAAGGTGAAATCAAAAGTTCCACAGACAAAAAAGGACTAAGGGAATATATTACCACCAAACCAGCAATGCAAGAAATGTTAAAGGGTCTGCTGTAATAAAAAGAAAGAGGAAGCTAAGAAGGAACTCGGGGGTAAGGACTAAAAATGGCAACAGATAAGTACTTATCAATAACAACTTTAAATAGAAATGGATTAAATGCTCCAATCAAAAGACATAGGGTAACCGATTGGATAAGAAAACATGATCCATATATCTTCTGTCTGTAAGAAAACCACCTCAGGAAAAGAGATGCACACAGATTGAGAGTTAAAGGATGGAAGATAGTATTTCAGGCAAATGGAAATGAAAAAAAGCTGGGGTTGCAATACTTATATCTGACAAATTAGATGTCAAAGTGAAGGACATAACAAGACATAAAGAAGGCCACTTCATAATACTAAAGGGAACAATCCAACAAGAAGAAATAACTCTGGTAAACATATATGCACCCAATATAGGAGCACCAAAATACATAAAAAAAACTCTTGGAGGATATTAAGGGAGAGATTGACAGCAATACAATCATAGTAGGAGACTTTAATACCCCACTGTCACCATTGGACAAATCCTCTAAACAAAAATCAGCAAAGAAACATCAATCCTAAATGACTCACAAGACCAGATGGAATTAATTGACATCTTTAGAACATTTCACCCCAAAGCCACGGAATATACATTCTTCTCCAGTGCACATGGGTCATTTTCAAAGATAGATCATATGTTGGGTCATAAGAAAGTCTCTTCAAATTCAAGAAGATAGAAATAATATCAAGCATTTTCTCAGACCACACTGGCATAAAGCTGGAAATCAACTACAATAAAAACAATAGAAAGAAATCAAACACATGGAGACTAAACAGCATGCTATTAAACAATGACTGGGTAACCAGAGAAATCAAGGAAGAAATAAAAAACATCATGTCAACAAATGGCAATGACAACACAACAATGCAAAATTTATGGGACACAGTGAAAGCAGTCTTGAGAGGGAAGTTCATAGCCCTACAAGCCTACTGCAAAAAATCAGGAAACAATGGTAATAAATTACCTAAACCTACAATTCTAAGAGCTAGAACGAGAGCAACAAGAAAAGCCCAGTGTACTCAGAAGGAAGAAAATAGTGAAGATCAGAGTGGAGATAAACAACTTGTAGACCAAAGATACAATTCAAAAGATCAACAAAATAAAGAGCTGGTTCTTTGAAAGGATAAACAAGATTGATGGACCTCTAGCCAGGCTTTCCAAGAAGGAAAGAGAGAAGACCCAAATAAACAAAATCAGAAATGAAAGAGGAGAAATAACAACAGACCCTGAGGAAATACAATGGATTGTTAAATAATACTATGAACAACTCTATTCCAACAAATTGGACAACCTGCAAGAAATGGACATTTTCCTAGAAAAATATAACCTTCCAAAACTCAATGAGGAGGAAGCCAAACATCTCAATAGTCCAATAACTATGGAAGAAATTGAAGCAGTCATCAAAAAGCTTCCAGCAAATAAAAGCCTGGGACCAGATGGCTACACAGGGGAGTTTTACCAAACATTCAAGGAAGAATTAAAACCTATCCTCCTCAGACTATTCAAAAACATTCAAGAAGAAGGAACTCTTCCAAACACCTTCTATGAAGCCTCCTAAGAACTTAATACCAAAAACAGATAAAGACAACACAATGAAAGAGAATTATAGGCCAATATCTCTCATGAACATAGATGCCAAAATCCTCAACAAAATTCTAGCACATTGGATCCAGCAGTACATCAGAAAGATCATACACCATGACCAAGCAGATTCATCCCAGGAATTCAGGGATGGTACAATATCCGCAAATCAATAAATGTGATACATCACATAAACAAATTGAGAGCTAAAAATCACATAGTCATATCAATTGATGCAGAAAAAGGATTTGACAAAAGCAACACCCTTTCTTGATAAAAACTCTCAGCAAAGTGGGGATAGAAGGAGCATACCTCAACATCATAAAAGCCATATATGATAAACCCACAGCTAACATCATACTCAATGGGCAAAAACTAAAACCATTTCCCCTAAGAACAGGAACAAGACAGGGATGCCCACTCTCACCTCTCCTGTTCGACATAGTACTGGAAGTATTAGCCATTGCAATTAGACAAGAAGAAGAAATAAAAGGCATCCAAATTGGAAAAGAAGAAGTAAAGCTATCCTTATTTGCAGATGACATGATATTGTACATAAAAAACCCAAAGGACTCCATTCCAAAACTAATTGACTTAATTAATTAATTTGGCAATGTAGCAGGATACAAATTAATGCTAAGAAGTCTGTGGTATTTCTATACACTAATAGTGAAATTATAGAAAGAGAAACTAAAAAAGCAATCCCATTTACCATCGCACCAAAAAAATTAAGACACCTAGGAATAAACCTAACTAAAGAGGTAAAAGACCTATATGCAGAAAACTATAGGACACTGAAAAAAGAGATAAAGGAAGATGTTAACAGATGGAAGAGCATACCATGCTCATGGATTGGGAGAATCAACATCATTAAAATGTCCATACTATCCAAAGCAATCTATAGATTCAATGAACTCCCCATTAAAATACCAACAACATATTTCACAGACCTAGAAAGACTTCTTCATAGATTCATCTGGAACAAAAAAAGACCACGAATAGCTACAGCAATTCTGAGAAAAAAGAATAAAGTAGGTGAGATCTCAATACCAGATTTCAAGCTATACTACAAAGCAACTGTCTTCAAAACAGCCTGGTACTGGCACAAGAACAGACATATAGACCAATGGAATAGAATAGAGAACCCATATATCCACCCAAACCACTATGCTCAATAATATTTGGCAAAGGAGGCATGAACATTCAATGGAGCCAAGATAGCCTCTTCAATAAATGGTGTTGGGAAAATTGGACAGATACATGCAAAAAATTGAAACTGGACCACCAACTTACACCAAATACAAAAATAAACTTAAAATGGATACAGGACTTAAACATTAGAAGGGAAACCATAAAAATACTAGAGGAATCCACAGGCAGCACAATCTCAGATATATGCCGAAAGAACTTCTTCAATGATACTGCTCCAAAGGCAATTGAAGCTAAAGAAAAAATAAACAAATGGGACTACATCAAAATAAAAAGCTTTTGCACAGCAAAAGAAACCATCAACAAAACAACAAGAAAGATCACTGTATGGAGAACATATTTGCAAATGTTATCACTGATAAAGGTTTAATCTCCAAAATCTACAGCCAACTTATACAACTTAATAAAAGGAAGATAAACAATCTTATAAAAAATAGGAAATGGACCTAAATAGAAGGAAGGCCAAGAGACACAATGAAAACGTGTTCAAAGTCATAATTATCTGAAAGATGCAAATCAAAACGACAATGTGATACCATCTTACATTGGTCAGAATGGCAATCATCAACAAATCAACAAATGACAAGTGTTGGCGAGGATGCGGAGAAAAAGGAACCCTTGTGCACTGTTGGTGGGAATGCAGACTGGTGCAGCCATTGTGGAGAACAGTATGGAGTTTCCTCAAAAAACTAAAAATGGATCTCCCATTTGACCCAGCAATCCCACTCTTTAGAATATATCCTAAGAAATTACAAACACCAATCAGAAAGGATTTATGCACCCCTCTGTTCATAGCAGCACAATTTACAATTTGGAAACAGCCTAGGTGCCTGTCAGCAGATAAGTGGATCAGAAAACTATAGTACATCTACACAATGGAATTCTATCCTGCCATTAAAAAGAAGGAATTCTTAGCATTTGCAGGAACCTGGATGGAACTGGAGAACCTTATGCTAAGTGAAATAAGCCAGTCAATGAAGGAGAAACACCACATGATCTCACTCATTTTTGGATAATAAAGAACATTATAAACTGATGAACAAAAGGTTAGATACAGAGACAGTAAAGCTTCAAACAGACTGTAAAACTACAGCAGTAAGATTAAAGTTAGGTGAGGTAGATAAGAGATCAATCAAAGGACTTGTATGCATGCATATAATCATAACCAATGAACATAGACACTGGGGGGGGGGTTGTTGGGGTATGCCTGGGAGGAAGGGAGGGCAATGGGGAGATATATATAATTTTTTAATAAAAATTAAAAAAGGAAAAAAATTGACAATGCTAATAAGTACAATTTATGACTTTCTAAAATGCTTGACAATTTAGAAGAATAAAATTTATCGACTTTGTCTTCTTCCATTTTGTACCAGATGTAAATATGACCAGGCACAAAAAAAATAATCACATCTATTATTTTTTAAATAACTTAAGTTGTAATGATCTCACATAAGATACAATACAGTAATATTTTAAGTTTAGAAACAATGTTAGCCTTCAACTAGTTATTCTGATACTAAATTTGAAAAAAAAAAACTTGTGAATCTACATATTAAATAGTGATATATAGATCTACCTAAACTATCACTAAAGTTACGAAGATATAGATAATCAATTACATCAATGTGGATAATCTACCAAATCAATAAATTGTCCATGAGGCAAATAATTGAAACTAGGTCAAAATATCAATCATTTGATATTTTTCTATTGCCACTAAGTTGGCCAACCTGAAAGTTTAGATAAATACCTCTAATTCAAGTTCTTTTCCAATTTTCTAGAATTAAAGTATAAGTTCTCTACCAACCAAAAATTTTATATTCCTGCTGGACTGAGATAAAATACTTTCCCCCCGCTACACAGTTCCTATGAGTGCTTCATTTCTACATTTATTCGGAATCTAAACCTCCTAAGAAACAGGAAGATGAGATTTGTGAGAACATAAATCATGGTATATTCCCTTTTGGAGAATCAAGTCCTCAGGAAATATCTTTTGAAAATAGAGGCAGTGGCAGTAAAAACTGTGATAATAGAGCATTCTCAGGATGGCAGAATTTTTGGTATTCTATACATTCATAGTGTCAGGACAGCCTAGAAGTAAGGAAAAGAGAAGTTGCCATTTGATTTCATAGTAACATCATAGATTTAATAAACTCCCAAGATAGTACTGAAGATCTAGAGGAGAATATTCTATTGATCGCCAACTGACAGAGTGAAGTCAAATCATACCGTAGATATGTTGGAAACCTCAGAATAGAAGGTTCAGATGAATTGAGATATGAAATTAGAAATATTTATTTTCACATTTAAAAATGAGAATATGAAAGGGCAAAAAATAACATGGCAAAATGAGAGAAAAATATACCTTCTTAAAGATGTAAAGTGCAGACCACATAGGTTATCTGCTAGAGAAACTAAAAGATTAACATAAAAAAGGTTTTGTTAATTATGTTTAGAAAGATGTATATAAAATATGATTTTAAAACTTCCTAAAGCTAAAACAGAAGATATGTCATTGTTTCTTAATTAAGTATTATGATAATATTTTTTTCCTTTTAGAAAAAAAGCTGTCTTTATCCTATATAAGAGGGTAATATGCAAATAGACTGAACTGCAGAACAACCAACCAACCAACTGAAGCGTAAAATGCTAATTATATACAAAGGCTGCTCAACCTGTCACTATGATGTGCACTGACCACCAGGGGGCAGACAGTCAACTGGTTAACCAATTGCTATGATGTGCACTGAACATCAGGAGGCAGATGTTCTGATTGGTAGGTTAGCTTGCTGCTGGGGTCCGGCAGATCAGGACTGAGAGAGATGGGTTGGACATGCCCTGGAGCCCTCCTGTGGTCCCTCCCGGACCTGATAATGCACTGGTAGGTTCCTTGGCCTGGCCTGCGCCCTCTCACAATTCAGGATCCCTCAGGGAATGTTGCAGAGCTGGTTTCAGCCCATTCCTCTTGGAAGGGTACCAGATGCAGGGCTCATGGCTGGTGAATGCTGCTGTAGTAGTGAACACCTCTCTCAATTGGGACTGACTGAGCAAAAGCCTGTGGCAGACACAGTGGGGCCGGGATTAGTGGGAGCAGCAGGTAGGAGCTGCATATGGTGTTGGACTGTGGATTTTGGCCACCCAGAAGGACCCCACTTGTGCACAAATTTGTGCACTGCATCTCTAGTATAATATATAAAATATGTAATAAATGTATACATAAAACATATGAAATGAATTTTAGAATATTTTTCTGGTATATAATGTATATTTTACATGGACTTTTGCATTTTTTTAAATCTTCTTTCTTTGAAAGATCAGATATTATAAAAGGAGATTATTTATCTTTATATAAACATTCATTTTGGTTACTATCTATAGGTAATTAGGACCTATTATTTCAGTTTTAAAAAATTTTAAAGGAGCTTATTATATTTTAACTTATTTGATCCCTTATAGAGATTTGTATTTTCTTACACAAAATGAAAGTTAATATTGACCTTCAATGTTACAAAATTTTACATTTTTCCTCTGCCCCTTTCCCATTTTTACATATTTTCTTTCCCTCCCTCTTTCCCATTTATATGTAAAAAAGAAATTGTCATCATCTACTACTTACCTTCTTATATTCCTCTTGACCCAACTTGTCCCCCAACCAAATAATGTTGTATTTCCTCAGACACTGTAAAAACCATATTTCCTACTATGAATTCTAGGTATCTGTCATAGAAGTCACTTTTGAAGCTATGAGTTTTGAAATTATAGAGGATTATGGAAAAAATGTCAATATTTTAAACTTAACATTTAAAAATCTTTATTGGAAATAGTAAAATTATCCTTATAATTGGTTTACCTTGGATACAAATACATTAATTTAAGTACAATTTTTGAAAATGTTTTAATTAAATAATTATACCTCTCAGAGAGAGGGAGAGATTCATGTTAACATCTATTGCTATTTGACAAGTCTTTACCATTAAAAATAATTTAAAAACTAAGATTTTAATGTCTACATGAACTATAAAAAATGTTTTGATATAACAAACAAGTTATAAATAAAATAAAAAGTTGAGCAGAGTATAATGAGTCCTAATTAATCTGACTAAATTTAAAAAGAAATAAGCAGTAAGATCTTCTCATGGCCTTGTTTTTATTATTTATGTCCCTATAACAAGTGACTAATTACTTATGAGGAAGTCCTGTACATTAAGTAGAAAGAGAAAATTAAAGGACTCAGGAGTAGTAAGAACAAATTAAATAGTGTGAGAAATGGATGCCCTGTGTAGGCATTAAAATGCATCCTCTTCAGACTTTAGCCTGAAACCATTTCCACACCTCTGCCTTCTAGGTTGATGATTGGCAGGGAAAAACAGTGGATGGATATTAAAGGTGATCCAAGAAGAACCACTGAGCATTGTGTCTGTTGAGGATCCACTGTTCTGAATTGGATACTACTTTATCTATATCTATCTATCTATCTATCTATCTATCTATCTATCTATATGCTATCTGTGAACTTTCCCCAAATGGGAGATCAGAACATTAAACTGTGAGGCAAGGAAAATTATATTTTAAAAATATACCCTATATAATAAAAGCCTAATATGCTAAGTATCCAGCCATCCAGTCTTCTGTTCAACTAATCAAAGCATAATATGCTAATGACTAGAGGCCTGGTACACAAAATTCGTGCATGGGGAAGGCCGTGTGTCCCTTAGCCTGGCCTGCACCCTCTCAAATTTGGGACCCCTGCTGGGATCGGGCCTAAACAGACAGTCGGACATCCCTCCCACAATCCAGGATTGGTAGCTACCACCACTTGCCTGCCTGCCCGATTGCTCCTAATCGCTTCTGCCTACCAGCCTGATAACCCCCTAACTACTCCCCTGCCAGCCTCATCAACGCCTAACTCTTCCCCTGCTGGCCTGATTGCCCTTAACTTCCCTCCCCTGCCAATCTGGTTGCCCCTGTCTTATCCTGCCATCCTGTTCTCCTCCAACTGCACTTCCCTGCAGGCCTGGTCCCCCCAACTGCCCTCCCCTGTCAGCCATCTTGTGGAGGCCATCTTTTATCCACATGGGGACAGCCATCTTGTGTGTTGGAGTGATGGTTAATTTGCATATTACTTTTTTATTAGATAGGATATGCAAGATCACTCAACTGCTTGCTATGATGTGCACTGACCACCAGGGGGTAGATGCTATGACTGGTAGGTTAACTTGCTGCTGGGGTCCAGCCAATTGGGACTGAGAAAGTCAGGCTGAACACAACCTGGAGCCCTCCCATGGTTCTTCCTTGGCTGGCCAACCTCCTAATCCCTCCCTGTCCCTGATTGTGCATCAGTTGGGTCCCTCGGTCTGGCCTGTACCATCTCACAATCCTGAATCTCCCAAGGGAGATGTCAGAGAGCTGATTTCAGCCTGATTCCACAGGACCTCAAGTGTTAATATAAAATTAGATACTTCACATCTGCCCATAGTGCAAATGCTGCTTTGTCTCTGCTCCTGCATAGACTAAAAAACACCTCTTCTTACTTCTCCTGGTGATAACAGAAAACACTATGCCAGAAGACTAAGTTATCATTATATCTAATTTTCTATTAAACAGTAATCCTCTATTTCAGTGTTTTGGCACAGCAAAGCTACTTTGCTTAGGATGTCTATGGCTATTTTTTAGGATGATAATATAGTTGTTTTTTATTGTCTAAAGTTTTACATTTCTTATAGTTTTTAAGGTAAGCAAAATAGGAAGGTATCAGTTCCAGCTATTTTGAACTGGTGCCCATGCTTTATGTGGAAGTCAATATATTTATTGACATGAAAGGCAATATATTTTTTTTTATATCAGCAACTTGAATCACAGACTAAACAGGTGGGAGCATAAACAACAGCCTAACTCTCTAAGACAAAAACTGCTTAGCTTGAAGAAAGAAGCTAAAGAGCCAATATATTTTAATGTTATAAGTATCCTACAACTCGGGCATATTTCAATTTTTTGGGTAAAATCAAGCAGTCATATAACTTAAACATCTCTTTAAACGGATGCTCTTTTAGCTGCTTATTTGCAAATCTCACTTTTAATATATTCAGGCTGTATAATATTCTCTATTCATGATAATAAGCAAAGTTAAGAAATGCTTTATTTGATATGGTGCTTGTAACTAATCCCCATATTTTTTAGGAGCCTGAAATAATACTGAACTAGAATATAGATAGAACACATGATTCAAGGGGCACATCATATAAAAAAATAGAAGTTTATTATTCAACAAGTAGTAAAAAAAAAAACTATAGAGTAAAAAACTCAGACCATGAAAATAGTGTCCCCAAAAGTCCCTCTGTTCTTTTCCCTTGGGTCTATTTCTTCATAGTAAAGTGATTTTATAAAGAGGTACTGTATATTGGGTCATGTCTCACTTTAACTTCAAACCTTTAGTTGCTTCCCTTATATGAGGCAAATCTAGACCACACCATACCTAACTCATTGTGAGTCCACTGAATGAGATATGTAGACTTAATGTTTGCCAAAATTGTTCCAACAGCAGAAAAGTTACAATCCTACAATATTCATCCTATATCTAAGAATGCTTTTAATATTTATATACTAAGTATATTAGAGGACATTGAATCATTCAACTCTGCTAAAGCAGATATCTACACAACTGCAAAAGGGCTTTTGGTTTTTACACACTGTAAATCAAGGGAGCAACACTACTAAAAAAGCTTGTAATAGGAGACTGAATTTCATCTGCTATAAGTCAGTGATAAACTTTGATATTGTGTTTTTGTGTTGTTCAGGGCAAGCTGCTAAAAGGAGATTATTATAAATAAGCAAGTAGTATAAAAACCCATTCTTGCCATATCAAAAACAAAATCAAAGAAAGCTATTAATTTTGTTGTGCCAACTAACTATTTAACTCATGCATTTTAGGGGTTTTCTATTGTAGCTAAAGCTAAAAAAAAAAAATACCATGTGAATCCAAAGTAAAAAAGTTGCCTTTCATAAAAATAAGAAAAAGCATTTTTAAAAGGGAAGTAAAAAATACTGCATCCTAAAAAGTTCTAAAACTTTAAGAAATGTTAGCAGGCAGGATTCAATTTTTAAGTATGAAGATAATAGATGATTTATCATTGAGTAGATGGCAATCCACATTGTGACACACACTATGTAACAGGTGTAGCTGACTGTCTCAATTTTTTAAAAAGGTGAAATGTGAGTTTCCCATGATGCTTTCTGTGATTCTTTATCATGGATTTTTACTGTTCTAATAAATAGAAATATTTAAAAGTTTATTACGGGTCCATTATGCTATATTATACTCTATGCTTCATATAATATACAACCATATTCCAACATCTAGGAACTAGATGTCTTAAATTCATTATCAATATTTTTGGCATAAAAAGGAATAGAATACTAGAAAGATGGAAGTATACCTGGACTCACAATTAAGCAAGAAGAATTGAAAATAATTCTTATAAGTGCCAGCGACTCCATCAGGGAACAAAATAGATAAAATTTCTGCCTTCATAGAACTTAATAAAAAATCATTAGAATCATTAATTTTGAATATCATGAAAATAATCCCTCTTCAACTACAAAGGTTCCCACTTTATTGCAGCTCTAGGCTGACAGGCTTGATAGGTGGGGCATTAACAAAAACTAAGGTTCTTAGTCTTTTATTAGAAATCCAAATTTTCCATTCAACCTCTGCTTAAAAAATTATTTCAAAGTGAAATTGGAGAATAGGCATTTGAATAGGTAATTTTGTC
Source organism: Lasiurus cinereus (assembly GCA_011751065.1). Lineage (NCBI taxonomy): Eukaryota > Metazoa > Chordata > Mammalia > Chiroptera > Vespertilionidae > Lasiurus > Lasiurus cinereus. The sequence continues at coordinate 8,335,023 of JAAGEH010000426.1, forward strand.
AAATTCTTGCACCGTAGGATAGCAAAACAGATGTTTAAAACAGAACAGTGAAAATTCAAGCTTCTGGGCTTTTATTTTTATTTTTAAAGTTGACCCCATTATGCTCTAGCATGGGTAGCAATTAGTCATTGAATGATTAGATAGAAGCTTCCAAATAATTTTGACTAAGTTGTAAATGGTTTTCTTTATAAATTTTTAGGTTATATAACATGTTTTGTTTACTTAGTACAATATATATTCTGTAATAAAATGTTATATGTAATACTATTGTGTTTATATAGGAAAGTGAAATGGAATCATATACACTGGCTATTTAAATTTAAGGGACCTCTATAAAATTGTTGGAGCAATTATGTTGAGAGACCAATCAAAGAACTTTTGTATGCATATATGCATAAGTCATGGACACAGATGATAGGGTTGTCAAAACCTGGGGTGGGAGCAGGAGCAGGCTAAAGTAGGTCAATGTGGGAAAAGAGAGACATATGTAATACTTTCAATAAAAAGATTTTTAAAAAGGATGGGAACATAGATGGAACAAAATTAACCACAAGTTGTTAATTATTGAGAATGTGGGTTCATTGTATTATTCTCTCTACTTCTGTATGTGTGTGGGAATTTTCCATAATTAAGTTATAAGAAGACACAAAAAATAAAAAAATGTCATATCATTGCATTTTATTAAAAGAAAATATGCATAGCCATAAAAACATACCATGTGTGTACTATGGAGAGAGATAGGCTTTTCAATGTGGGAAGTAGACTGTGTAGGGGAGCAGGGATAGTTGAGATCAGAATCACTTGTGGGAATTTTTTTTCTTTACAGTAGATATATACAATTAGTAACTATCTTTACCCTAGCCTAAATAGCTGGCTTTTAGCTACAGGTAATTAAATACCCTATGTCAAGTACTATGCTAAGCACATAATACACAGTCATCTATTTAACCTTAAAACATTTTAATAAATTAGGAACATCATCTTACTGTTAGGCTAGAGAATATTGTGACTTGTTGAATTTAAATAATTGAATTAATGATGCACAACCAATTCATGGCAGAAACAGATTTAGATTCAGGTTTAATCTAGCTCCAAATTCCAATTTTAACTATCTTTTATTACGTAGGATTCAGTATTTTGATATAATGAAAAGCACATTAATGAGCAACCCCTCTTTCTGGAGTGTTATGTATTATAGCTACCTCTCTCTTTAGACATCCTTCTGTGATACAGATCTAATTCAGTGTTTATGATTGGCAAGAAAACATCAAACTGAATTGAAGAAGAAAACTGGCTAGAGGAGATAACTGAGCAGAGACAGATTTCTATAACACTGGCCCTAAATGTAATGAGAGAAAAGTCCAAGACACTAATTTTTAGTTTGCTAGAGTTTGTAGCCATTTCTCCTTCTTTTTAAATTAAATTTATTGGGGTGATATTGGTTAATTAAATAATATAGGTTTCAAATATACGATGGCGTTTTTAAAAAGAACTAGTACAAAAAGTCATTATATTTGCATGGAACCACAAAAGACCCTGTGTAGCTATTCTTACTCCACAATTCCTGGCTTTGCCACTATAATTTCCTTCTAACATGCCAGAATTCTCTATGAAACAAAATGCAAACTATCTGTAATTTTTTTTTATTTCACTTCAGTATAGACAGTATAGAAGCAGAATCAAAGCCTTATTGAAAAAATGGTGTTTCCCCAAGGTTCTCTGTCTGTTGAGACAATAGTAATCAGGAGTCACCATAATCACCTGAACTTGGGCACAATTGTAATATTTATGTGTATAAAACTGTGTATATATAAGAATATACATGCATAAATGTTTATATTTACAACTATATATATAATTACAGGACAAATAACATATTAAAATATTAATAAAATATAGCTATGGATACATAACATACATACATATACATATACATATACGTGTGTGTGTGTGTGTATATATATATATATATGTATTCAACAAATATATTCAACAAATATTGACCAAGCTTTTACTATAAATAAGTCATATTACTAAGTTTTGGAAGGATAAAGTAAAATAATACAAGATCCATGGGAAAAAAAGTATCATTGAGAAAAGGAAAGACACGTAAAATAATTACGGCCAAGTTAGTTTTTAAAATTTGGTATGGGTACCCTTGAGGTCCCGAAGGCCCCTTTCATTGGATTTGAGAGTTCAACAATATTTCATATAATACTAGGACATTATTTGCTGTTTTTAACTCTCATTTTCTTATTGGTTCTCCAAAGGGTACATGTATTGTGATGGCATCATTGATCTAGTATCTGATGAAATATGCATTTGTGTATACTTGTGTTTAATTTTGTTTTGTTTTGTTTATAATGGGATACTGCTAATAGATATGTCACACAAAGGTTCTTTAGGGTCCTTAATAACTGTAAGAGTATAAAGGCATTACACAATGAGAACCACTTGTATATAGAAACCATTGACTCTCTGAAGAAATAACAAGGTGTTTGGGAAAATAAGAAAAAAATATTGAGAAAAAATTCAGGGTGTTAAAGCATCAAGATGAGGGACTCCTAAATTAGAATGGTATTTACTCCTAGAAAGATTTTCTGAATTATTAAATCTTATATCTCCTAGTTACATGGAAACATATAGAGAAGATAAAGGCCTCAAAGAAAGAAGAGATTCAGAAAAGATTATGGAATAATATCACAGTATAGTTTTCAAAAATACAGAATTAAATGGTAAATGAGGAGTAAAAATAGAAAGGTTTAGCTATAAGGCCATGCAAGAAAATGTAGATAGAGACACGGTTATGTTACCAATATCTTCTAAAGACCTATGGCAAAGCAAACTCTGATGTGGATACCTAATTATACAATTGCCATATTGTAAACTTTTTTTCACTAGTTTACATTGCTTTCTTTCATTGTAAATGAGCTACCTCTAATATTATAAAATAAAATTTTAAATTCTTAATAAACATCAAATTTTCTTACATGTGCATATACTAAGTCAGTAATTAAATTTATTTTAAAAATTGAGTTAAAATATATAATTTATGTTTAGTATCTAATTATTTGAAACTTTCATACATGATTCTAGTTTCTTCAGATCACCAAAGGGCTAAAAACAAGTTTTATGTGCCTCAGAAACAATATTTGTCAGCCCCCCATTGGACCATATTATGAACAGTAGCACCGAAAGAAACCTAAAATACACATAAATACAATTTAATAATGGAAGAAACATTGTTAATATATAATTGCCATTCTGAGGTATATTTTATAAGGTATTTTATAATCAGTGGGCATGGTGATTGAGTTTCTTTTTAATTTTCCTAAAAAATTACATGTCATTTTGAATTGCTCTCCAATATTTTTACATGCAGGTCCATTAATGAGTATACATCTACAGGGTTGCCAAGTCCTAATACATTATTTGCATATTATAGCTGGTATTTAAACCCAAATTAAGCAATCCATGTATTTTACATGGCAGGTTTACAATTGTTCACTGAGAAGAATCACATAAGCCCTTTATAAATTTATTCACATGTAACTCATCATTATTATTATAATGTTCATGTCAAAGGAACACCAGAAAAGCTTAGCTTTTTGCTCCTGATGCCAAAAGATTCTATATTACAGATGAAAATAAGTGAGAATGATTGATTTTCCTACATATAAAAAATCTGAGTGAATACTCAAAGGTGCAGTCTGCCTAAAGTGTTAATTTTAAACTCTCAAAAACACTATCAGGAGTCAGGAAATTTTGAAAGATGAAGCATCATTGTCCTATTCAATGTCATCTAGTGTAATTATTCCTGACATTTGGTCCATCACACTTAGCATTTCTTAAGAGAGATACTCTTCTCTAGAGAAAAATGATGCCAGCAACAAAAAAAAAAATGTTTTTCTTTCATGTCTTAATTTTTCCTCAGGTATATTTAGAACTTCCCCAAAACAATGCATAATTTGTGTCAACATCTGAATAGTGTGACTTCTAGCCCCAGAAACTTATGTATTACATGATTGCATTTATTTTAAAAATGTTTTTATTAATTTCAGAGAGGAAGAGAAAGGGAGAGAGAGAGAAACATCAATAATGAAAGAGAATCAGTGATCAGCTGCATCCTGCATGCTCCCCACTGAGGATCAAGCCCACAACCCAGGCATGTTCCCTAACTAGAGAATCAAACCATGATCCCCTGATTCATAGGTCAACTCAACCACTGAGGCATGCCGGGCAGGCATAATTTAGGGTATTTCTTAATGAAATTTTAAGATAGATTTATGATTAGGAATACCGTAGGTAATGTGGGCCATGAACAAGACTATTACTGCAACCATAGCCTCTACATATACTTTAGGTCAGCTTTTCTTTCCTCAGAACAATTTTTAATATATTTAATGTTTCAAAGTTTACTGTACTTTTTAGTTTGGGAGTGATTAAGAGAATTTTTAAAGAAAAGAAAGTGATACATATCTATTCCAAGAACTCAAAATACTTTTCACTGAGTATGACTTTTCAAAACTGAAAGCGAAGATCTTTAGAGAATTTACACACAGCAGTTGAAGGGGAGAATCCACAAATGTATAGCTCTGTGCACAAGGATGCCTTCTAATATGAAGCACATGCATCTTTCCTTGTAGAAACTAGTAGGGTATGTCTCTAGGAAGAAATTGGGGCAGTATAGCTACTATTCTGCTACTGCTCACATAAGGATTGAAAGAGTGACTTCTGTTGAGAACATAGTAACCTCTTAAGTATCTTGAAACTCATGATTTGAGATTAAAAAGCAATGCTGAGAGGATTTATAAGATGTAAAATAGATACTCAGTACTACAATCAGCACTTAACACAGTGTGATTTACATATTGACTCAGTATCATTCCATGATAATGAAAGGGCAAGACAAGAAAAAGGTAGTTAGGATGACATGAAGAATGGACCACCATGAGCACTCAAAAGATAGGAAGTTTACATCAAAACTGTCATTTACAGTCAATACAAAAAAAATAATTAACTTTTCAAAGTTTGACATGCAAGAATAAATGGAATCAAATGACATATTTCTCCATGTTATTGTCATTTGTGAACAACAATATTCTTTATCTATTATTTGGGATACTTGATTATTTTATTTTTACCCAGATTTCAACTATAAGGATAGCAAAAAGTGAAAAAGTTGTAGAGATTTTATACATATATGTACATATATGTATTTCAAAATTAAATATGATACTTTTGAGGTTCATTAATATTTTCTAGTTTTTACATATTACAGCAAAGAGTAGACAATTGATTCTACTTAAAATTCAAACCAAAGGCCAGATATCAAAGAAAACCACTTGATTAAAGTGGGAACTAGAAGAGGCCCTGTTGATTAAGAGGCCCTATTAGGAGCAATTCATGAGTCAGTAACAATTGCAATAGATTAAAGCAGATAAAGTTTAGGACTTCAAATGATACTAAAACATATCTTAATATTCATATATGGGAAATGCTAAGAAATCAATCACAAAAATAAAATGAGGAACAAAGCATATCCTGTTTTGTCTGTATGAAATGTATCTTCACATAATAATTAACAAGGAATATATAATACCTTGATAAAATGTATGATCACTAATAAAAGAGGAATAAGATATTATGAATATCTCTAATTTTAAACTATAATAAATAAAGAACAGGAAGTATAACATAAGAATGTTAAACTTCATAATGGACAGAACATATGTATAGCAATCAAACCTGATAGAAAAGAACAAGGATTACTAATGTGAGTGCTGGAGCTTAAAGTGAAATTGATGCTGGAAAATCATAAATATGTTATGAAATCTACATCAATGGAAGTGAGTAAAATCACTCATGGAGATATAAAAATAACAGGTGAAATAAAGAGGCTCAAGAATAGAAACTTAGAGAAAAACAGCACATAAAGGTCAAATAATTTAATATGGAATTGAGTGAAAAAAACACACAGAATATTGTAATAGCACCAATACATAGAAGATTTTACAAGTATTATCTCATTTTTATTTTAAAATAAACATATGATGACAAATAAAGCAGGTACTTTTGCCGGCATTTTATAGGGGAGAAAGGCTAAGAGAGGTTAAATTATTTAAAGTTATGTGTTGAAGGTAACCCAGCTAATGACTTACATGCAATATCATTCTCTTTCACAATGCCAGCAATGTAACTTCTTTCTATTTTTATTTCATGTAAAACCTCCACATTCTATGCCACATTATTACAAATATGGCCATGTAATATTGATAGGTAACTTTACTTTTGATAAAGTACATGGTTTAATCGATCTTTTCAGGAAAATTCCATTTGCTGCTCATGGCTTAATGGAAACATACAAGAATCCAGTATATTCTCCACTGATCAGTGGAGAATTGCTACTTAAACACTAGAAGGTATCTTAGTGTTTGGGACTGCTACTTTTCACTAAAAACTCCCACAGAACCATCCATCATCAGGCTCTATAAAATAAAAGGGGAACCATGTTATAACACCACTTCAAAGCCCTGAGCCAAAGTTGAACTGTAGCCACATCTACACCCTCTTGTCAGTGCTGAACTCCATAAATCATTTACATCACAACTTTCAAAATTCATAGGTGGAAAAATCAATTTTTCCAATTATTTTATTTGCAATGGTAAAGTGTGTAGGCATGTCACTCCTGTTTTCTTATTTCAGAATGATCTTTTTCTCTTATATTGAAGATACTCAACTACAATAATAAAAGAGTAATATGCTAATTAGACTGGACATCCTTATGGGTATCATTCCAGACATCCTTCCAGACAAAGCTGGGGCTGGAGCAAAGCTTAGGTCCCAGGTGCCTGTAGGCGATCTGAGGGAAGCTGTCCGGGTTCCAGAGGTGCCTTCTGGAGGCCGAAGGAAAGCCCAGGTCCTGGATGCCCAAGGGAAGCTCGTGCAGGCAGCCAGGTGAAAGAAGGCCTATTCTTGCACAAATTCTCATGCATTGGGCATGTAGTGTTTTCTATAATAGCTTAGATTGCCTTATAAGATATTTTATTTTCTTATATAGTCTAGTAAAAAAACATGCAAAGTATAACATTATTTAAATTATACATAAATTTAAGTCATAAATTGTGTTTTAATACATTGTTTTGTTATATTAACAAAGTAATTTATAATGGTGCTTATTCTATCTATTCTTTATTATATTAGTGGGCATTAGAGGATGTATCATGATGAAACTATGAATAAATGCTAATAAGTAAGCCGGGTACTATGAAATAAGCCCCAAGACTTTTTTTTAAAAAAACACTACAATAAAGAACATAATGCCAGGTTACAAAATCTTGGCTAACATGACAAATAACCTGCTGTTGTTTGATACTTAAGGCTACACAACAGCTCATTCATCACTTCTAAACCACACAGATGAAATATATAAATACTTACGTTGAAGAGGTAAATAATGGCCCTGATCAAAGAGCTAAACATTTGTAGACATGAAAAAGTATCAGAGATAAATGAGCAAATCTGGTGGTTACAGATAGAGAAGTGCTCTACTTCTATGCATTACAATAAAGAATAAACACTCCTGGCTGGCCCGCATGGCTCAGCGGTTGAGTGTCTTATGAACCCGGAGGTCATAGTAGCATTCCAGGTCAGGAAACATGGCCGGGTTGTGGGTTTCATCTGGACACAGCCAATCAATGATTTTCTCTCATCACTGATGTTTCTATTTCTCTCTCCATCTCCTTTCTCTTTGAAGTCAATAAAAATATATATTTTAAAAAAGAAAAACATTCCTTTTTGCAGCAAATTATGTTTATTTTTTTTTTCATAGCAGTAAGGAATACAGAAGGCAACAATACAGTTTTATAGTTGACATTGTTGATTTTCTTCCTAGGATTGACTTTACTACTTTCTAACTGATTCCAATTTTAATTTGAAGTCTATGTGGATCCAAAAATATGTATTTGCCCCAAAGTTAAAGTAGATTCCAGATAATTTAGCCACTTACATTCCACTGAGTGATTCATTGTGGGGCATGTCACCAAACGGAAAGGATTGAATCTCAGTACATTTGCAATGCATGCAGAAAGAAAAGATGAGAACCAAATACTTCTGAATCAAGCCCAGGTATCCTCATCTTTGAACATTTTTTAAAAACTGAAATCAGTATATTTATACTTTACTTTAAGAACCTTCTTTTTCTTGCAAACAAAACCATCTTAGCTGAGGTAGAACCACCCTTGCTGTTTATGGGTTTTGAGCTGAAATGCAGGTGTTAGAGATCAGAGACTCAAGAAGAAATTGGCAAATTAGGAAAAGAGTCTGAATAGATTATTAGAACTTAGGAAGAGGATGCAAAGTATAATAGAGTTTTTTTACATAAGCCAAAGGAGGTTTAGCAAAGAAAATGCAAAGCTATACAATACGCAAGAGGTTATCCTTACTTAGAAGGCAAGGACTAATGAACTGTTAGTTTTTACTTAAAACAGAGATAATAAACCTATTCAATAACTTTATCAATTTGCAGTTATTGTTACTATGCTCTCCTGAAACCTATAAATTAAAAAAAATAATTATTGATGTCTTAAGCAATTATAAATTATACACACATTATTATATACACATACTATATTATATTTTCTGTTATAATTTTGTAAGACAAGTGGTTTAGTCCCAAATATAAACTTCAACAATGGGATATAGTATATTTCTAGTTCCCATAAGTCCATTATTCTTGGGTGTTAAAAAATATCCCCAATTTACAATGTTAAAAGTAAAAGAGTCCTTGAAAATACTTGTACACCAAACACATTTAATAGTTTTCTGATTATTTTATTAGACATGAAATCAAATGAGAAACTCTTAAATTTTTAATTCTTTAAATGCATTCAAACCTTTGCTAACACTGGAAATAACTGTTTACTAAATGTTTGGAAATTTTGAAAATCAAAATTTATCTCATTTCCCTCTATTTTATTTTTTCTCATATTTTTGGAACTTTATTTTTTTATTGTGTTACATGTATACATATCTTTCCCATTGCCCCCCCTCCCAGGCATACCCCAACTCCGCAGTGTCTTGAGTTCATTGGTTATGCTTATATGCATGTATACAAGTCCTTTGGTTGATCTTTTATCTACCCCACCTCTCCTTCATCTTCCTGTTGTAATTTGACAGTCTGTTTGAAGCTTTACTGCCTCTCTATCTATCCTTTTGTTCATCAGTTTATAATGTTCTTTATTATCCACAAATGAGTGATATCATGTGGTGTTTCTCCTTCATTGACTGGCTTATTTCACTTAGCATACATTTCCTTCTATTTTCATGTTATTCTCAGTACTTAAAAAATAATGTTTACTCATATGCTTGTAAGCTTCAATATCACATAATTGAACTATAAGTTTAAGTCAAAATGACATCTCTGGAACTGAAATTAAAATTTTTGATAATGTAGTAACATCAGGGTACTCATTTCAAATAATACAAACATCTCGATGGGCATTTAAAAGTTAATTGCACAGTGAATATTTGGGTCAATATGCTATGCTAGTAGGCCTAGTAATTTCCCTGCCTCTGCTATTGTCCTGTGCTGTGCTGTCCAATATGATAGAAATGTGGCTGTTCAAATTTAATTAAAGAAAATAAAAAATGCATTCCTCAGTATTACTTGCCATATATTAAGCCCTTAATAGACTCATTTTTTTAGTGGCTACTATGTGAGACAGCACAAATATAGAACATTTTCACCATTAAGGAAAGATATATTGGAGAGTGCTGTCCAGTTATCTGTGTTTAAAAAACAGTTAGCTCTCCATTCTTTTATTTTCCCATTCATTCTTACATTGGAGGGAAAAAATAATAATTTAGGCCCTAATGCTTTCCAGACACTAGGATTTGGTACTGAACAAAATGAGCCCCTACATTCACATAGCTTGCATATCATGGATGAGAAAAATAAACACACATAATGTTTTATAGTGATAAGTGCTTTGAAGAAACTAAAATTGTAAGGTCACAGTAAGTGACTTAGAAAAATATACTGTCTTATATAGGCTGGCAGTAAGGTATGACATGGCTGTCTTGGGTGGAGACATGAATGCAGGGAGAGAAAGACTTTGAGAATACCTAGAATCTCCTAAGTGGAGAGAACAATAACTACAAAGATACCATGACAAGATAATTCCTTACAGTGGGTCAAGAAAGAGCAATCAACCCAATTTGACTGAAGAAAAAGTGGTATCAGAGGCCAGCTTATGTCCATGTCATTTCTTTAAAATTTTGGTTAAGATTTTGGATTATACATTGAAATGCAATAGGAAGTCACTGGAGAGTTTTGAGCCTGGGATAGGTAACTTAACATGATTTACATGTTTTATTTATATTAAATTTATTAGTGTGGCATTGGTTAATAAATAACATAGCTGTATATTTCATTGTGTGCCTACCAATCAAAGTCAAATCTCCTATCACCATACATTTAAGCCCCTCTACCCTCAATACTTCCTAGTCCCCTTTTCCTTTGGTAACCACCACACTATTGTCTGTGTCTAGCAATTTTTGTTTTGTTTGATCATTTGTTGCTTCCAATTTTACATCCCACATATGAATCTTAGAGAGGATGTTATAAATTTGAGTCCAAAGACAAGGGAAATAAAAGCAACAATAAATGAATGGGACTTAAACTCAAACTAAAAATATTTTACATGACAAAGAAACTGTCAATAAAATACAAAGGCAATCAACTGAATGTGATATAAAACTAAGCAATAAATGAACAAACAAGAAAACAATTTGTATTAAGAAAAGATAAAAGAAAAGACAGACTTGGGAAAGGGAGAAGAGAGATAGGAAGAGAGAGAAATAAGAAAGGGAAGGAAGGAAAGAAAGAAAGAGGAAAAGAAAGCAATAGCAAAGAAAGGGAAAGAAATTATACTTTAAGATTTTCCTTGATGCTTCCTAGTTTTTGTACCTCATATAGTTGTTTCTGGAATATAATGGGCATGAAATGCGTGACCAGGTGAGATTTTTGCTGATTTAATCAGCCTGAATCAAAAGGATAGTAAAGAAAAAAATTAAGTGTTTTATTTATAATAGACATACTGAGCAAAGAAAGCAGATTTTGTTTATTCATGTATTTATTCACTCATTCATTTTAAAAATAATTTTAGTTCTATGAAATTGCATTATATCATTATAGCTATATAAAAGGAAGGGTCTGAATCCAAGAATACTGTACCCAGCAAGGCTTTTAATCAAAATTGAAGATGAAATCAGGAGCTTCACAGACAAAAAAAGGACAAAGGGAATATATTACCACCAAACCAGCAATGCAAGAAATGTTAAAGGGTCTGCTGTAAAAAAAAAGAAATAGGAAGCAAAGAAGGAATTTGGGGATAAAGACTAAAAATGGTGACAGATAAGTACTTATCAATAATAACTTTAAATGGAAATGGGTTAAATGCTCCAATCAAAAGACATAGGGTAATCGATTGGATAAGAAAACATAATCCATATATCTTCTGTCTACATGAAACCCACCTCAGAAAAAGAGATGCACACAGATTGAGGGTGAAGGGATGGAAGATGGTATTTCAGGCAAATGGAAATGAAAAAAAGCTGGGGTTGCAATAGTTATATCTGACAAATTAGATGTCAAAGTGAAGGACATAACAAGAGATAAAGAAGGCCACTTCATAATACTAGAGGGAACAATCCAAGAAGAAGAAATAACTCTGGTAAATGTATATGTACCCAATATAGGAGCTCCAAAATACATAAAAAAACTCCTGGAGGATATTAAGGGAGAGACTGACAGCAATACAATCATAGTAGGAGACTTTAATACCCCCCTGTAACCCCTGGACAAATCCTCTAAACAAAAAATCAGCAAAGAAACATCAATCCTAAAAGATTCACTAGACCAGATGGAATTAATTGACATCTTTAGAACATTTCTCCCCAAAGCCACAGAATATACATTCTTCTCTAGTGCACATAGGTCATTTTCAAAGATAGACCATATGTTGGGCCATAAGCAAAGTCTCTTCAAATTCAAGAAGATAGAAATTATATCAAGCATTTTCTCAGATCACAGTGGCATAAAACTGGAAATCAACTACAATAAAAACAATACAAATAAATCAAACACATGGAGACTAAATAGTATGCTATTAAACAACGACTGGGTAAACAGAGAGATCAAGGAAGAAATAAAAAATATCATGGCAACAAATGACAATGACAGCACAACAATGCAAAATTTATGGGACACAGTGAAAGCAGTCTTGAGAGGGAAGTTCATAGCTCTACAAGCCTACTGCAAAAAATAGAAAACAATCGTAATAAATTTCCTAACCCTACAACTCAAAGAGCTAGAAAGAAAGCAACAAGAAAAGCCCAGTGTATGCAGAAGGAAGGAAATAGTAAAGATCAGAGTGGAGATAAACAACATGGAGACCAAAGAAACAATTCAAAAGATCAACAAAACCAAGAGCTGGTTCTTTGAAAGGATATACAGCCAGGCTCACCAAGAAGCAAAGGGAGAAGACCCAAATAAACAAAATCAGAAATGAAAGAGGAGAAATAACAACAGACCCCATCGAAATACAAAGGATTGCTAAAAAATACTATGAACAACTCTATTCCAACAAATTGGACAACCTATAAGAAATGGACATATGCCTAAAAAATATATATAACCTTCAAAAACTCAATCAGGAAGAATCTAAATAGCTCAATAATCCAATAACTATGGAAGAAATTAAAGAAATCATCAAAAAGCTTCCAGCAAACAAAAGCCCGGGACCAGATGGCTACACAGGAGAGTTTTACCAAATATTCAAGGAAGAATTAAAACCTATCCTCCTCAGACTATTCAAAAATATTTAAGAAGAACGAACACTTCCAACACCTTCTAAATATTTCTTATATATTATCCAATTAATTTTTATAATAATCCTGTAATTCAGTTGGTGGTACTGTGTTTATTTTGGGGGATGAGTGTACTGAAATACAGACAAAGAAGTAACTTCCCAACATCACATCGTTAGTACTAGAAGACTGAGAATTAAAGCCAGTGTTCTATTTGCTTCCAAGGTAGTGCATTTAATCACACACGGTTTTGCCTTTGTTATGTATTTGTTTTGCAGTGAGGGTACATTTTTAATTCTCTGAAACTTTAAGGAAGCCTCCACAGGAAATTTGCAACTAGGGATACATAGAGTATTCTCTAACAATATAAAAATGTCATAGAGATGTAAAGGAAATAACACCTGAACGTTTTGCTATTTCATTAGGTGAATAGTGAACAGACTTAATAAATTTAAAATTCAGTAGATCAGAAATGCAATGGGATAATCATGGAAGAATAGAAAAAAGCATCTTTCAAAGTTGTTTTATAATTGCATGGAATGGCTAATAAACACTAACTAAACAAAATAGAGGAAAATACTGTAAACTAAAAAATACCTAGATGTATGGTTATTTTTATTTTCCAAACAGATTGTTAAATTCTGAAGAAAAGTTACTTTATCTTCAAGGGTCTTAACCTGAATGACAGTGATAGATAAATATTGAAATGTTTGGCACTGTACCAGTCAAAAAATTAGTTAAATGTTTACATTGCCACTATTTAATGTTATCAAATGTAAATACTTATAATTTACATAAGCATTTTGAAATATAACTTCTAAAAATAAAAAATGCATATAAACACCATAAACAATGTCGTAAAATATAAATTTGCAACTAAGAAAATCACATGCAAAAATAGAAACTTTATGTTAGCAATTAAAAAAAATGTGTTGTAACTTCAAAATGTCTGAATTTCTCCATTACTGAGTTGAATGGGATTAATTCAACAGAAGATGAGAAAATGAGAATTGTCTTGTTTTTATTATTTATGTTTGGTGTAGGGAGATGATGGGGATTAGTATGAAGGCAATGGAATAAACAAGTGAAGAAATAATTGTATTGGATAAACTTATCTATTCAAAAGTAGAACACTAAAGCAATCAATAATTATTGAAATTGTCTACTAAAGTTTCTTGTAGAAGAAAATAAATATTTGCAGATAATGAAGTAAAAAAAATATTAGTCTATGTAGATACAGGCAAGAATGAGCTGTATTATCAATTTCCTGTGTGTTAAAGAGTAAAAGCATGAACTAATAATGATACTGCCTCATCTGTGAGCCATTTAAACCCATGATCCAGAAAAAGGATAAATATGAGTAGGTGTACAGATGTGTTAGAACAAAAGACTGCCTAAGCAATTTAACCAAAAATGGATGTAAACAAATCATAAGTATAATACTTTGGTAAACCAAATTGGAAAAGTTAAAAATTATATGAATAAACCTGTTTTCTTAAATTTATCTGGGGAACACAAAAATATATCAAAATATTTAGAAATAGTTTTTTTTTAAGTTAATGCATTTACAAATCATCAAATTCTAGAATAAAACACAGGCTTGCCAAACACAAATAACATAATTAAATGAGTATATTTTTTCTTTTTTAGTATACAACACAGAATGCATCAGAATTAATTCTATGAGGAAGAAACTTCTAATAGAATGCAGTTAATAGTGGACTTTGAGAATCAAATTTTGACTCTATCATCTGTCAGCTATGCAAATGGGGTTACCTAACTATCTCATTTTACTAAAAAATAAAACAAAACAAAAATCTTTCAGAAATAATAGTAACTTCCTTTTCAGGGCAGAATTTAATACTACCTTTAAATCTCTTTTGCAAGTGTCTAGTAAATAGTTCTAATTATTAACTATTCCATAATAAAATAATCTATTATGCCACATTTTTCATTTATTCTACCTACATACTTATACACTACCTAAGGGCTCAGTACACGAATTCATACACCTTGAAAGGAACTGTGGGCCACAAGGTTGTTGTGGCCACAGGGTTGGGTCTTGGCCCATCCTCCACACCCCTGCCCAGCCCCTCCTGCCACAGCCCCCAGTCTCCTGTCTGCTAGAAGCTCCACTCCTGCCCCCACAAGCTGATGGCTCCCACTTGCTGAGAGCAACAGTTCCACTCAAAGCCCACTGATAGTGCAGAGCAACTTGGACTGGCACCAGCTGCAGGTGCAAGAGGCATCTGTTGACCCTAATCACTCCTCAGGAGCAGGGGGAGATGGAGAAGCTCTGAGGGACAATCAGGGCCAGCAGCCACCACTTGCACCCTTGGCACCAGCACCAGGCACTGGCAGCAGGTGTGAGCAGCAGCTCTAGCACCAGCAGCGGGCACGAGCAGGACTTGTACTGGCAGCAGTTGAGAGTGCCGGGCGGGACAGTGGCACGATGGAACAAAGAATTTTCAATAACCACCAGAGGCTCACCCCAATTACAGTGACAGACACTCCATCTTGGTCTGGTGCCCCTGCTCACCTGCTCCACCATCCCACTGCGGCCAACACCTGCCATGTTCCACAGGTACTCCCTGGTGGTCAGTGCACCTCATAGCACTAGTTGTTCAGTTGTTCCATTGTTCGGTCTATTTGCATATTAGAATTTTATATATATAGATAAGACTTCCCTCAGAGCAAACATATACTGATATACACATTATGGTGAGCTGTAAGTATTATGTCAAACATCCTTTTGATGGTGTTTGTCTGAGCTTCATTAACCCTGAATAAAAAGTGTTCAATTTGACCAAAACTCCAGTTTATATATTTCTCTGCCCCCATCATTTCAATCTGTCTCCAAAGATAAAGAAAATGAATTTTATGACTACCATTTTGAAGCCAATTATAGTCCAACAGAGACAGGAAGCTTTTTGTGCCAAGACATTCACCAATATTGGGTGGATTTCAACTTCTGAAGAGAATATTACATGGGATCACCCAACACAAGAGGACAAGAAATTTTACTTCTTTGAAGGGATGGCCAATGCCTCTTGAATCCAGTATCGATTTTGATAACAATCATTGCACTGGTCCTGCAGATTGTAAATTAAGCAAGCGAGAAATAATCTAAAGACATAATGCTTATTTCACTTCTTAAAAGGCACTATGAAGACATTATGAAAGTGCAAGTAAGAAGAAAAATTTTGCATGGCTGGCAGTTTGCTGGCCCACTATTAGCAGTGATGTGAGAAATGTTGGATATTCAAAGAAGAAATATAAGTTAATTCAGCCAATAATATAAATGAGCTTCAGACATTCTGTTTTTCCTGCAAATTATCTGCTGGACCAATCTGTTTTATCATTCATATGAATGGTGTTTGTCATTCTTCCTTGTTATTAGGTGATACAATATTCAAAATACTTAACACATGTAAATCATGTCCTACTATACTGAATTTTGACAGCATATACCTATCACCTCCTACAGTCAAGTTTTGATAATGATGGATACCACTTAAGTTGAAAATAATCTATTTACCATATTCCAACCATTGCCTTGGCTAATTCTAATAAAATTTAAAATATTCCCACTTTCCAGTAAAGAAAATTCTGGCACACAGAATGTGAATTCTAAAAAAAAATATGGTAGTTCCCATAATATTTAAATTTTAATTGTTGTTCCAAATTAAAAAATAATTATGCCTACAATGAACAATAGCAATGCATCATGCTAACCAATACAGTTCTGAGAGAACGCCTATTCAAAAGAGCTACCTCAATAAAAATCTATTTTCGTAAGCCTTTTTCCCATTGTTAAGTAAGTTATAAAAGATAGATCCTTTCTGCTAATTTTAATAAAACTCATGAGTCAATGGATACTCAAATAATTAATTTTATATCAATAGCAATCTCTAAGAATTATTGTCTTTGGAAGAGACAAGTTGCAATGCATTTGCAACTAAAACATTGTTGATTTGCTTAAATCTTAGAGCTACTGCAACTATTTTACTTTCACTGGTACATACCAGTTTAACATTTTAATAGTTTCTGATGTCCTTAATACAGAAAAAAAAATCCAGGCCAATTATAATTTTTAAAAAGCACCAGAGCAAGCAACATTCAAATAAATAGTACAAAGACTATTTGAAAACCTATAATTTGGACCTCATTGGTCAATAGGTTTAAGAATAATACTCATAATCTGTGTTTATTGGTTTTGGTAAGTTTCACCTTATTGTTAAATTAAGAAACAAAATGTTTCTTTTATAAGTCACAATAGAGTACATAGTTATTTTTAAAAAGTTATTTTTATCTATATACTAGGGGCCTGGTGCACAAATTCATGCACTGGGGAGGGGTCCCTCAGCACAGCCTGCCCCCTCTCACATACTGGGAGCCCTCAGGAAATGTCCTACTGATGGCTTAGGCCTGCTCCCTGTTAGAGCAGTCTGGCCTCCCTTTGCGGGAGGAGACCAGGATGATCAGGGGAAGGCGCCAGCCCTATCACCCGGCTACTGCAGCCACTGCTAGTCACCAAGGTATTTTCATCAACATGGACTCCAGTCCCTTCACCATGAAAAAATGACAACTTTCTTTAGGCATTTTCAAGATGTGCCTTTCATAAGATATGACATTTCTTTATTTTTCTTTTTATCCTCACCTGAGTATATGTTTCCATTAATATTTTCCTCTTCCCTCCAAATCTGGGCTCCACCACTTCCCAAGTCTACAGCCTTTACAACAGGGAAGGGGGCACTCCCACCCTTCTGATCCCAGGCTCGGCCCCTTCCCAAGCCACAGTCTCTCCCACAGGCTGTAGGCTTGGGAAGCGAGTACCCCTATACCCCAAGCCTAAAGCCTCCACGGGATGGCCGATTGAGAGTGACCTGGGTGCCGAGGAGGTTCCCAAGACCTAGGTATGTATGCAAATTAACTGTTATCTCTATTGGGTTAATTTGCATTTTCACGCTGATTGGCTGTGGGCATAGTAGAGGTCAACTTACATGTTTCTCTATTATTAGGGAAGATATAAAACAAATTTTAAAATCCATTTGGAAAATACATAAACATATAACATTGAGAAATAAATTTAACCAAAAAAAATGTAAGACTTCTATATTAAACACCATTAACTACTGTGAAAAAAAAAATTTTAAATGTAATAATGAGAAAAATATACTAAGTTCATGGACTACAAACAATATAAAGATGGCAATTCTACCTGAGTGGATTAAATATTCAATGTAATCCATATAATCCATATCAAAAATAAAATGATTTTTTAAGAAATTGACATGTGGAAATAAAAAAGATGTAGGATAGGCAAAACAATATTTTAAATGAAAAATTATAAAAGAACATTTATGATTAATACATTTCAGAAATAAATACACATGCACACACACACACTTTAGCTCTATGAATAGATTGTTAATGGCATTGATAATTGGGGGACCACTAATTAAATTGAGAATTAGATGAGACACCACCACACACAATCAGAATAGCTAAACCTTATAATATTAATAATACTAAATTTGGGGGGAAGATGTGAAATAATAAGAAATCTCAAAGTTTAAGGCAAAAAGTTTAAATGTTGCAACCACTTTTTAAAAAGTATCATTAATGCTAAGCAAAATAAGTCAAAGAAATATAAATATCACATAATCTCACTCATTTATGGAATATAATGAACAACATAATCTGATGAACAAAAACAGATCCATAGACAGAGAAGCATTGATCAGACCATCAAACCTTAGAGAGAAGGTTGGTAGGGTGGGGGTAAAGGGGAGAGATCAAAGGACTTATATGCATGCATATAAGCATAACCAATGGACACAGACACCAGGGAGGTGAGGGCATGAGTGGCGGCGGGGGATGGTAGGGGGAAGGAGGCAATATGTAATATGTTAGTCAATAAAAAAAATAAAAAATGCAAATAAAATAAAAAGTATCATTAAGTTTCTCTATAAAACTAAAACTTAACCTGCTCTATGACAAGGTGATTCTATTTCTAGATAAGTAACATAAAAAAAAGAGAACACATATCTGTGCAAAAAGGCATTTCCAAGAATAAAGAAATTTAATTTCTAATAAATAAAACTAATATAAGTATCCATCAATTAGTGAACAAATCAAGGTATGTTCATAATACAAAACAATCTTCAACAATAAGGAATAATTGATACACACAAAGCATAGATATATTTCAAACTTTCATGCTGGTTGCAAGAAGTCAGACACCCGTAATACAAATTTTAATATGTATTTATATAAATTTCAATAAAAGGCTAATCAATACTGATAAAATCAGAACAGAGGTCCTGGCTGCTGAGGAGAGGGTTGGTCAGGAAGTAATAATGCTACGTACCTTAACTGCTTTGAATAAGATGGTTAAGATGGGTATATAAATTTATGTAAATTTATTAATTGCACATTTAAATGTTTTGCATTTCAAAGTCTGAATTTTCCCTGATAAAAAATATCACAAGTATTTTATTGACAAAAATGTTATTGAACTCTCTACTCCTTAGGACTGAACTTTGAAATAATTAAATTATTCTGATTACGCCATAACTCTAATAATCAGGATAGATGAGCATGATGTCACTGAACATGTATTATCAAAAAATATTAAAGCTTCCTAACTAGAGCCGAAACCAGTCTGGCTCAGTGGATAGAGCATCAGCCTGTGGACTTAAGGGTCCCAAGTTCGATTCCAGTCAAGGGCATGTATCTTGGTTGTGGGTACCATCCCCTGTGGGGGGTGTGCAGGAGGGAGCTGATTGATGTCTCTCTCATGGATGTTTCTGACTCTCTAACCTTCTCCCTTAATCTCTGTAAAAAAATCAATAAAATATTTAAAAAAAACGTTTAAAAAAAAAAGCTTCCTAACTAAAGTGGAAAAAAGAGGAAATGGGAATCAACATATGTTGTGAAGTCTTAGCATGTTCATGGCACATTTGTTAATACTGTCTTAGATTGTACATGTCTGTTTGTTTGTCTTTGCTTATGTACCAGAAGATACTTCAACCTCCAAAAGTTGCAGAAACAAATTTAAAATTCCCAAGAACATTTTACTGTCAATTCACTTTTGCAACACTGGTTGCTAACTTGTGCTAAATTTAAGTCATTTAAATGAGCATTTCTCCCAGACCTCCATTCCAATGAGATAAAAGCATCTGATTCTCTTTTGAAAAGGTCCTTGGCTCAGAAAATTCATTGAAGAAAATATTTAATAAAATCCTGGGGAAGAGCAGAATACAGAATTTAGCATTAAAAATAAATAAATAAATGTAATAGCCATCCTCTCAAAGGTGTTTTCCAGTTGTTGTTTTTGGTGTTTTGGTGTTTGCTTGTGTTTTCTCTGTTTGACTCCACAGAGATGTCATAGAGGAGTCAAAGGTGAAGTGCTTACTTTGACCTGGATTAGGAGGATTGAGGGAGGGAATGTTTTCTGTGTCCCATCTATCGCAGATCATTCAGGGTTTTCCCCTCCTTTCCTCCTCTCTCTCCCTTTCAGTTTTTCTCATTTGCAATTTTTAAATTTCAGTTAACTTCTGCAATTTTTTAATTGGTCCCACTAATCTACTTACATCTTTTAAATACAGGATTTCCTGTTACACATACATTTTTCTTCTTGACACATAAAAATTAAATCTACTTAATGCCTTTGATTATTTTCTGTGTGTGGGGGTTATGACTTATAATTAGATATTCTAGATAGTAATTGTTTGATATAGTCAAAATATCTTAGAAATCATATCATGAAGCAATAAATAAAAGCATATAAAATGTATTAGTTTTATGTCTCTTTTTTGCTGAAAAAACTATTTTTGTTAATAGTTCTATATAGACAATGACAAAAATACATTTTAAGAGTCCAAATTATATGATTTTATATAAATTATATGTTGTTTTTTAAATGTCAATTGCATTGTCCTAATGTAAGTGTGTACACACACACAAACCACAAACATACATTCAACTGGGTATATTTGCAAATTAAAAATTGACCACATCTAAGAATTTCTACACCAGATTTCCTTAAAAATCAACTAAGTCACTCTGGAAGCCATAGAAACTCAGCAACTATGTGTGATCTTAAAATATGTCTGAATTTAATATTGATTTCTCTACCTGCAGAACAGACCTCTCTTAGAAACACTATGTCTGACCACATGTTCAGTCTAAACTCTAAAAGGTATTTGTCATTATTTGTAATTTGTGGAATAGATAGCTAATAATATCTATAATATTGGTAGTTCTAAGAATAATACCATAGTTTACACAGTAAGATTTAATGAGTATTGGCTGAAAGCCCTATAAGTAAGTAAAATGTACCCTTTTGTTGCTATGAATAACTCTTCAGAAAATGTCACTATTTCACATTTGAATCAGCTACAGTTCTCAATGAGTGATTTTCTGAAACCATATAAATATATTACTTATATGTAGGGAACTACAGGTTGCTTATGGAGAATATCTTTTGAGATCATTAATTGAAAAGCAGACAGAAATTTTTGTATCCCTGGTAGTTTATAAACTATCTTTTATTACTTATGATGTAGCTTAGAGAAGCTCTAATTGCATTTTTGAGAGAAAAGAAACACAGCATGAATATCAGAAACATGCCTGTGGTCAGAAGGTAAATCCCTTTGCTTATTCCCAGTGCCATTTTCTATTCTTACATTGCACAGCACCAGATCTTTTTATATCCACAGTATTCTTAGATAAAAAATTATTGATGTAACCTTATCAACTAAAGCATGTATAGAATATTGACAGAGAGACTTCTGTTTGGAAAACTTCTCAGTAGGAAATCCAGCACTGCAACTAACACAAGAAATTGTTCATAATGCTAAGTAAAGAGTTCTCTATTCACATCTAAGGCTAATAATTTCACCACTATCAAACACCTGGCTCTCTAATTGATTCAAATAAAATAAAAGATGTCATGGGTCCTTCTTTATAGAAGCAAAGAAACAGATAAAAACCACTAAAGTGTGTGTGTGTGTGTGTGTGTGTGTGTGTGTGTATGTGTGTGTGTAATATATTTTTATTGATTTCAGAGAGGAAAGAGAAGGAAAGAGAAACATCAATAATGAGAGAGAATCATTGATCAGCTGCCTCCTGCATGCCCTCTGGCAAAGATTGAGCCCACAACCTGGGCATGACCCTGACTGAAAATTGCACCATGACCTCCTGACTCATAGGTCAATGCTCAACCACTGAACCACGCAGCTGGGCTAAAGTATACATTGAATACCCCCAATTGGCAAGACTAGATGATATTAATAACTTCAATAAGAAAAAAAGTACACCCAATGCAGGTAAAAGAGCATCACTCTAGGAGTAACAATGAAACAGATTAAATGATGTTCCAATTTTCACTACACCAAATAACTTAAAATGGACCAGGCGATGCATAAAAACTAGAAACACAGCCTATACAGAACATGCTATAAGTCATACCTCTTTAAAGCATTGATCAATTTTAAAACCTTTCATTTTGATTCTTATAAATTTAACTTAGTGGCCCCTTTACTAAGATCTTTTCTCACAGCAGCTACTCCTTCACCATATTTTGGTCATACAACTACATGCAACTTTGAGAATATAAGAAGGAATATCAATAAATACATCAGGTCAGTCAAGCTTGGCTCAGTGGTCGAGCATTGACCTATGAACCAAGAGGTCATGTTTTAATTCCCAGTCAGGGCACATGCTCGGGTTGCAGGCTCCATTCCTGGTGTGAGGCATGCGGGAGACGGCTGATTAATGATTCTCTATCATAATTGATGTTTCAATATATCTTTCCCTCTCCCTACCTCTCCGAAATCAATAAAAATATTTTAAATAAAATAATAAATGAATGCATTAGGACCACAAATGTGAACTGGCACTGCGCTGGGAGTAGGATAAATGTTTATCCTAATGAACCAGGTTTATTTTGGGGTAGGAAGCAAAATGATTGAGTATTGGCATTAGCTTGAAAAAATATCAGGGCCTGTTCATCACATTTTATCAGCTAACCTGGCATAATCATAACAAATAAATAGATTCTAAATGGTTAACATTTTGTAAAGAGTTGATGCCCACTTGTAAGGGAAATCTGAAAATTACCCAGAAGCCTCAGAAATCAAGACTTTTCCTTAAGTCCCATTCAATAAAGATTCCCATTCTCCCTTTAAAATAAACAAGGAGGCACAGATGCCTTCAGATATCACTACATTCCAAAGAACAGCTGTGAACCATTTAAGGGTAAGAGAAAAAGTGATAAAACAGGTATGCACCAAACCAATCAGACTGGCTTTTTAAAGACTCATCTATGTGTGACTACTAAAGACAGCAAGAAAAATAAAACTGTTCATTTGACTAGGGCTAATACACTTTGTTTACTTTAAATTAACTGATAACTATGCCATTTTCTTGTGTGATACATTCCTTTTTACAGCCAAGTAGAAATATAGCTTTTCTGAATTTATAAGAACAAAGACAACCAGTGATTTGCTTGTGTTAGTTCATTATTGTTTTTGTGACCAATATTTCTTCTGGGTTAATATATCCTTCCCTATATGATAAACTTTATATTCAGAATTACTTCTGAAATTCAGATTCATAATCAACATTATCTTTAATGAGCTTTACCAATATCTTTTTTTTAACATTTTATTGATTTCTTTTCAGAGAGGAAAGGAGAAGGATAGAGAGCTAGAAACATCGATGAGAGAGAAACATTGATCAGCTGCCTCTTGCACACCTCCTACTGGGGATGTGCCCACAGCCAAGGTACATGCCCCTGACCAGAATCAAACCTGGGACCTTTCAGTCAGCAGGCTGACGCTCTATCCACTGAGCAAAACCGGTCAGGGCACCAATATCTTCTTAATTTCCCTAGTATACTTTATATATTTTAAAATAAGGAACTCATCTATAAAGTACATTAGAAGTGCAACTTTCAGCTAGAGTTGCTGACCAGACCAGTTTTCCCTCATTATTTTCAATACCCAGCCCTAGTTCAGGTTACAGTATTTCTAACATATATCCATCCACCTGACTCCTTTAAAGTAGCCTAGCTATTACTTCCCCACCATGACAAATGTTAAAAAATGGGTCTTGATCTCCAATGATTGTATCACTTCTTGTAAATAATAATGGGTCCTGACAAATGGCATGTAGTTAAAATTTGAGAATACACTGACATTTGGGTGTTTGCCAACAGAGAAAGTCTAGTTAAGTTATTGGGGTTTGGGTATAGGCTGATTTCTTCATGATTATCCTTTTGTTGCATTGTGGTTTTAATGTTCTTTTAAATTTCACATCATAATAGGGTAAAACATAATTGTGTAAATATAATTGGGAGAAGAATATTTTTTTTAAGATGTGACAGCAATGGATTGACAGGAAGGAAAATTAAGGTCAGAGAAGTCAATTACAGATTGACTCAGAAAGAAAACCATAGCATCGCATGGCAATCTGTTAGAATTACAGATTCTTCAGCCTTGCCCAAGACCTACAGAATCAAACTGTTTGGAAGGGAAACTACAGTCTCTTTTCAAAGCCCTTCAGGTGAGTTGGCTGCACTGCCAACCTACTAAGAACCACTGTGATAGGTGTGTGGGTTCCCAATCAAATACACAGAGAAAATGTTTTTAAAGTCATTTCACTTACTAAATTTTTATAAAGGGGAAATGTTAAATTTGGCAAAAAGGAGGAATTAAATATACATCTGTATTAAAATGTAATAAAGTCAAAAGGTAAATCCCTATATAGAATGTTGGATCATTCAGTTTCAAAAACATTCAGGCAAGCTGGCAGGATAAAGAGCAATTTAGTCCATTGGAAGAAAGATGATAATTCAAACAATCCTCAAATACTTGTTGGAATTAAATGAAATCATAATAATGGAGTCCTTAATAGAATTATCCCATTCATGCTCCCATTTAAACCTCATAATAAATCAAAGAAATATATAGGGCACATATTTTTTTATATTTTGTATAGAAATGCATTGGCTTATCCCAGATTATACAGCTCTTAAATGACACAGCTCTGAAACCATAATTTCTCATGTTAATTCAAATGTTCTCCACACACCCCACTGGGTTGGTACCAGCCTAAGACTAAACTTCTTGCATGTGTGAAATATGGGTAACATATTTCACCATCTTGTATAAAGTATTAAAATTTTAAAGCATTTAAAGAATTATAAGTGTTCTTACCATAAGAAAAACAAGGAAGTATAAGGAAAGTTTTGGAGGTGATGGATATATCTATTACCTTGATTGTGGAGATGATTTCATGTGCCCAAACTCATCAAACTGCATACATTACATATCTGCAATTTTCATATCAATTACATAGTGCATCAATAAACTGTTTAAAAATGCTTTATAATCACTTAATAAACAAAAAATGAGCAGTTATTCCCAATATGATTACAACTTAGGGAGGTCAGCAATACTAAGACAGATAGGCATGTAAATGCAGTGAATTTGAGAGGTAATAGTTAAAACTGTGTTACAGAGAATAAATGTCATGTGTTTTCAGAGCAAGGAGAGGGCTTTTAAACATTACATTCAATTTCCAAATTCCTCCCAGTGGAGCAATAAAACTTAGCCAAAATCATGACGTTATTAGCATTGTGCTCACATAGCTCTCCTTCCAACATCTTCAACCTCTTTTCTTACATTACCAGGACCCAACTTAAGAAGATGCCCCACTTGAAACATCATCCCATTTGCTCCTACTCTTCTCCAAAGAATGTGTGAGTACTGTGCAGAAAATAGCTTTAGATCAAATTGGGGAAGTGATGCATAATCATACAAATTAACATGTGTTATACCCCTCTCCAGGTGAAACTGTGGAATATTTTTAATGCAATCATTTTGCTAGATTAGTGCTTCCTAGAGCACATCTCAAAACTACTACTCTGGAGTTTCTTCACATCGAAATACTCTATATTTTGCTCCATTTCTAACGAATATCAGGAGATAGAAAATTTGCTAAATACATGCAAAGGAATAGGATTCGCTGTGATAGCATATTTTAGTAGCTTTTCTGAGCCTAGTACTGAGTAAGACATTAAAATTCGAAATATAATAAATGCTGACTGATCCTGGGGATGTTTTTAGTTTAGTTGGGATTAGTACATTTATCCTCAAAGACAAAAGAGTTGAGTATTTTTACAGAGACATTTTGAAAGCAATTCCATTCTTCATAAAAAGAAGAATTCTGTGAATAAAATAGAGTGATGTTTAGTTTGGACACACTGAATTTGGTTCTTTTTTGCTTTTCTGATTTTAATGACTTAAGGGCACTCATAGTTAGAACTGTGAACAGAGATTAGAGTTTCTCAAATTCCCTTATAAGAATCTAATTCTTCATTTCTATAGTAAGGATTGTTTATAATTGTAAATGAATCGATTGACTTACAATTTTTTTTAAAGTACAGGTAAACTAAAGCAAACATGCTAGACATATGGTAAATACAGTATCTTTCCACTTGAAATATAGTTAGGTTGACAGATAGATGGATGATAGGTAGGTAGGTAAGTAGAAGATAGTTAGATAGATGATAAATATAGATAGATCATTGTAGCCATAAAATCTAATAAAAAAAACAAGTGCAATTCCTCAAGTGGGACTTTTATCAATGTTTCCTATTGGCACTGAAGAATTTCTAAAACTAAAGTCAGATCAAAGTCAAGATTTATATTGGCCTTCCTATATTGAAGGGTCTAAAGTTCTATCATGCATGGTGCCTATAAAAATTGAGTTCCTGAATTTGTAATTTAAATTAAATCTAGCAAGCAAGCAGTTTTTTAGTACATTCCATATGCAAAGCATTATGTCAAACATTGGCAGAAATACAGAGATAAAAATTCTATGAAGCACAGGATGTCTTAAAATTTTACATAAAATGTAATGCTAAAATGTCAAAACCATTAATACAAAATCTAGTAATATTTTCTATAAAAGGGGGCTTTATGAAATTCAACACAATGAAACATTTATTTATTTATATATTTCCAATATATCTAAGGAAATGACATTAGTTTATATCACACAGTTTTTATGTGATATAAAATATTGTAATTGTTGGCCTCATTTTTAATGTTTCTTGACTCATTTTCCTAGTCAGAGAGTATTTGGGTTACACATTCACCTCAGAATGTTGTCCTTATGGATAACTGTGTTAGTTACAGTTGTTAAAACATTCCCACCTACCATTTCACCATCACATATGTTGTGTTGGTTATATATAGAGAGGTATTTGAAGCAGGCAAATGACTTCTGTTGGTATTGACTTTCATGTCAGTGATGATTCAGAGTTTGCCACAGGAAGTGCTAATACTTAAAGCTTTTTATATTCCCCTCCCAAACATCATTGAATATGTGGCTGCTTTTATAGTGAGCATTCTTGAAAGTTGCCTACTCTCAATAAAAAAAATAAATGGTTTGGTGTGATGTTTAAATATATTTTTAAGTGAGGAGTTCTCTGATCAAAATTACACAAAGTTAACATATCATATGATATAGATTATTCTTATAAATACATAGCTGTGATCACCTAACAATAGTTTGGTAACTCACCTTGGTCCTGACCTTCAGTTGTTGCTTCCTATAAATCTGGTTTGTCTGAAATTTTAAATACTTTATTAAATTTTGTCGGAACCATCTCCATTTCTAGATTGGAAACTGCTGTGAGACTTCTAACATCATTATTCTATTGCACCTTTACATGCAAAGGGGCGTTGTCATCTGTACCTCTGCTTTCTGGGAAGCCAAATCAAGCCTCTCACATTCTGTTCTCCAAATTGCATGCAGCTGATAGTTTAGAGCACATGCACTGTTTTCCTTCCACAGGCAGAATAAAAAAACATAAGGACCCTTTGGTAGTCACCTCCCATCCCTTGTGATGCTCACTTGCTAAATCAGCATGGTAATTTTTTCCCCTTCCTACCTAATTAACACACTTGACTTTAGCATTTGCTCTTGAAATTTACAAAAAAATTACAGTGAAATGCAAATTTAACAAAAGTCAGAATAATAAAATTAGAAACTTGGGTTTTATTATACTTCTTTACATGAGATTTAGAAAAAATATGTAACATTCAAAAGTAAAATGCAAATTAATATAATAGTTTTTAAAAGGAGAGCTTAAAGTCACTTATCCATAAGGCACTATAAAAATAAAGGGGCAATATAACATGTGAGGTGTATCTTTATCAAATAGATAAATATGCACCTTTTTACAAACCCATTCCTTAAATTGCAATTTAAAATGACTGATTATAACAGTATTTATTAAATGATCATTTTTTAATACTTAAAATTTTTATCTTTTCTGGTCTTCCTTTGGATTTATAGCTCTAAATTAAATCTGATATTGTGTAGAACTCTGCAGACAACAAAATATCAGGTTGAAAAACTGATCTTTAATTCTCTATTTTTATAGGTGAATTCAGTTTGTAATTAATTTAGACAATGTATAGTTATGTTATACCACTAGACCTGCATTACTGTAAGCCATGATACTGTGAGAAAATTGGATCTCAAAATTATTCTTGCCCTTGGCTTCTCAGCTTTCATCACAAGAGACACTATTTATGGAAGATGATTATTTTGACTTACATTTAAGCTTATCTCTTCGTCCTTGGTTTATTGTTTCATCTGGCTTTTGACTTATAGAATGTGAATCATGTTCTGCTTTTGTTTGCCAAAAACTCTGCCAATGTTAGTTTTGATTACTCAGAGAAGAAGGGATGTAATATTCCTGGATGACCTTTTAGTAATCAATTTTTTTTATTCTATTGTCTTTTTTCAACTAAACTTTCCTGCACAGGCTCAAGATTCCAATTAAGTCAAGAATTAATTATTATACTCTTGTTCTTAGGAATAAAATATACCCATTAATGAAGTCTTCAGATAAAACCTTAAATAATATTGACAAATATAGGTCCAGTTGATCGATGTTTCTCTCTCTCTGTATATATATATATCTTCCTTCCTTTAAAATCAACAAAAATATAAATATAAAAAATTACAATTCATAAATTTGGTCAAATGAAGCATAACAGCCTGCTAATCTACCTTTTCAACTTAATACGTGTATTACATCTTTATCTGCTTATCTGTCTATCAATCATCTATTTGTTGTCATCAAGTTTCAATGATGAGTTCTTATTACAAGAACTGAAAGCCTAATATCATATTCACTGCAGACATTGTGGTCCACACTTCCAGGTTGTGACCCTGATATGACTTAAGTTGTGCAATTAGGTTACTTTCTAGATCAATGCATGTTGTGAATTATGCAACTAACATAGTTGTGTTATATATAATATTCTTTCCTAACTTCATCCTTCTTAGATGATTTTTTGGGGTCTCTTATATTGAACCCTGAGTTTTACCCCTTACTGTTTTTTAAAACCAATTTCTTATATTCAGTCTCCTTATTAGTTGATTTTTATTTCTGGCCAAAATATATATTAAATATAATATAATGAATATGGTAACAAAATTTGTTCTGATGCCAACATTTTTCTAGCTTTCTTAAAACTTTCATATTTATTCTAATAACAAGTGAATCAACTTGTTCATAAAAGTGTATATCATTTTTGGTCTTCACCTGGTGGCATGATTATTGAATTAAGGAGACTATATTTGTCTCCCTGGTGAATGATTCACTGCTCAGGGGAACCGAGAGTCTAAGTATAAGAGAAACATAAGTCTGCCCATCCCCATGTCTTTATCTCTGTCTCTCTTTACTTTCCTCTCCTTCCCTATGTATCCCCCATCCCCTGCCTCTCTCTAAAGAAACTGTTCTGTGTACTTAAATGAGAAAAATAAATTGCCTATATTTCCTATAAGACACCCACAAAAATTTAACCAGTTTTTTAATTGCCTTAAAAATTTGTTTTGACATTCTAAAAAGTCACTTGGACCTATTTTTAAAAACAAACCTTTAATTAACAACAGAGTGACAGACATAGGTATTCATATATATGATGTTAGAGGCAATGTCTATTAGTATCTTTATCAGAAAAACAAGTATTTATTTGTTGATAAAACATTTTTGTGATTTCTTCATATCAATAACTTACTTTACTTTATAAATGGCAACTGTAAAAAAATCACTTCCCTTAGGCCTTTGACTTTGTAAGTAAGGCCTTTGGTATTCATAGATGCTTGCTTAACTGTGTTTACTCACCTGATGCCAATATACTAACTACCTGGAACCAAGGTAAGAAAATATTTATTTAAAAGATAAAGACTAAAGATGAAGTAAAAGTTGATTATATGTGTGAAAAAAACATATATACCAAAAAAAAAAAAAACCCACACACAATATACCAAAAAAATGCAATACACCAAGTAAAATATACCAATAAACCCCACATATATACCAAAAACACATATATACCAAACACAATATACCAAAAAACAAAACAAAACAACCCACATATATACCAAGTAAATACCTACATATTATTTACCAAATAATATGTAGGTATTTACTTGGTATATTGTAAACTCTTGTTAAAGAATAACTTACTTAGCACATAATATAGCTTGCAAATGTCAATTCATTTCATCCTTTTAAGAGGCTACTTCACATATGAGAAAACTGACACAGGAAGAAGTTAATTTGCCACAGGCTATATAGTTAAATAAATATTAGAGCTAATGTTCAAGCCAATGCAGTCTAGGTTCAAAACAGACACCCTTAAATAATATAGTTATCTACAAAGGCATATATATTTACTGTTTAAAAATAGGTTGGCCCGAGCCATTTGCTCAGTGGATAGAGCATCAGCCAGTGGACGGAAGGGCCCCAGGTTCAATTCTGCTTAGGGACACATACCTTGGTTGCAGCAGGCACTATCCCAGCCCTGATCAAGGTTCACCTGGGAGGCAACTAAACCATGTGTCTCACATAAATATTTCTATCTGTTTCTCCCCCTCATTTCCACTCTCTATAAGAAAATCGGAGGAATCCAAGATGGCGGCATAGGTAAACACCTACACTGCTGCCTCGCACAACAATTTCAAAACTACAACTAAAAGACAGAACGGACATCATCCAGAACCACAGGAAAGCTGGCTGAGTGGAAGTTCTACAACTAGAAGGAAAGAGAGGGGCTCACAGAAACCCAGAGGAGCTGCAAAAAGCTGAGGTACAGAGACG
The DNA here is from genome assembly GCA_011751065.1 of Lasiurus cinereus. Lineage (NCBI taxonomy): Eukaryota > Metazoa > Chordata > Mammalia > Chiroptera > Vespertilionidae > Lasiurus > Lasiurus cinereus. The sequence continues at coordinate 8,366,092 of JAAGEH010000426.1, forward strand.
CGCGCGCTGGTGCCGGAGTACCTGGCTGGCTTTCTCTGGCGGGAGGGAAACGGAGACTCCCAGGGGCATTGAACCCCTTATCCTACGACACTAAACCCCAGATCCAGCCGAAACTCATACAGGGGAGTTTGGACTGTGAAAAGGGAGTGGTGCACGGAAATTTAGGGGAGTCGCAGAAGATCAGGTCTGGTCTCGCACGCGCACGGTGCTGCGCGGAGGACAGACTGCTGATTGTGCTGCTGGCTTTCGCGACTGGGCGGGAGACAGACCCTCCCAACTGTGCCACTTCTGACTCCACTGGACCCCTGTTTCTGGCGAAACCCTGGGGACCTAGACTCGTGTGGTCCTGGTGCGCAGGGGAGCTGGAAAGGCAGCGGTTAGAGGCACTGTGGGCGCTCGCACACAAGGCCCCTCCAGCCATTACCCAGTCACGTGAGACTCAGGGGCCGTGGAGGGCGAGGCCGACTGGAAGGCAAGGCGGTCCCTTAAGCCCTGAGACTCCACCCCTCCCAAGCTCAACAGAGGCTTCTGCGGCTTTGCATCTGCTATCATAGGGCTGAATCCAACACAGAAGTTTCCCCAGCATAGTGAAAATGCCGAGACAAGGGAAGGGATCACAAACAAAAGAAATGGAGGAAAAAAACCAACTGGATATAGAGTTCAAAACCACACTTATAAGGTTTTTCAAGAATATGCTAGAAAAGATGGATAAATTTAGTGAGACCCAAGAGGAGATGAAAAAGGACCAAATAGAAATTAAACATACACTGACTGAAATAAAAAATATTATACAGAGTCCTAACAGCAGACTAGAGAAAGGCAAGAATCAAGTAAAAAATTTGAAATATAAAGAAGCAGACAACATTCAACTGGAAAAGCAAGAAGAGAAAAGAATCCAAAAATGTGAACATAATGTAAGGAGACTCTGGGACAGCTTTAAGCTTACCAACATCAGAATTGTGGGGGTGCCAGAAGAAGAGAGAGAGCAAGATACTGAAAACCTATTTAAAGAAATAATGACTGAAAACTTCCCACATCTGGTAAAAGAAATAGACTTACAAGTCCAGGAAGCACACAGAACCCCATATAAAAGGAATCCAAAGAGGACCACACCAAGACACATCATAATTAAAATACCAAGAGCAAAAGAGAAAGAGAGAATATTAAAAGCAGCAAGAGAAAAACAGTTTATTACCTACAAGGGAGCACCCATACAACTGTCAGCTGATTTCTCAACAGAAACTATGCAGGCCAGACGGGAGTGGCAAGAAATATTCAGAGGGAGAGGTGGGAGCTGGGTGGAGGGATGCTATGGAGGGGAAAAAAGAGAAACAAATGTAATAATCTGAATAATAAAGATTTAATTAAAAAATAAAAAAATTTTAAAAAAGATAAATATCAAAAAAAAAATCAATGGAAAATATACTTGGGTAAGGATTACCAAAATAAACAAACAGAATGTGTGGCTTTGGGTTCCCAAAAGGCTACTTCAGTGTGCATCAGCATTAAGCTTACTATAAAACAGGAGGAAACAACAGTAGACAACACAGCCCAAATTTTGTCACCTTTGTCTTACAAGTGTAGATTTCTACCAGTGAAGACAGTCATTCTAGAAGTCCTAAAGATGATTATAACAAAGAAAATAAAAGCATGGTAAAGGTAGGCTAAGGAACAAATGAAAGCCAGTAATTTGCTGTCAAAAAGGACTGAAAATGAGAGAAACAGACTGATGCAAACATTTACGGAGGGGAAAAAGACTATAATCAGAGCTGGCACTCACAAGAGAAAAATAAATACAGTTCTATTACCCTTAATTTATAAACTTCTCATGAAGTGACAGTCATGTTATAGAGACAGGAAGAAATATAGAGAATGATTGGTCTTAGATTCATCCAAAATATATTCAGTGACCAATAATAGATAAAAATAGTACAAAAACAGATGTGAACAAACTGATTTTAGATCACAACTTGAAGAGTTTAAGAACTATCTGGTCTACAAGCCAGATGATTAAATGATAAAATAGATATCAGACCCCAAAGATGCCCACACCCCAATCTCTGTAACCTGTGAATATATTATCCTACTTTTTTAAAAAAGGGGGTGGTGATTAAGGGTTGCATATCAGTTGACCTTAAAATAGAAAAATTATCTTGGATTGTCCTGGTGGGCCCTACATAATCACAGGGGTCCCAAAACGTGAAAAAGGAATACAGAGAAGAGTTCAAAGTGATGCTAGGTGAGAAGGATTCAATCACACTGCTGACTTTGACCAGGAAGAAACCACAAGTTAAGAAATGCAGATTATATAAAATTATATAATCTTATTAATCAATGTTACCCCAATACACTTAATTTTAAAATACAATAAAAATTCTTTCATCTAATAAGTGATTTAGTAAGGACAGAGGATACAAGTTGAATAAAAATCATTGGTATTTTTATATACTAGCAACAATCAATTGGAAAATGGAATTTAAATTAAATGTAGGCTCACATAGCATTACCTCACTGCCTTAAGGTGAATTGATTTAGTACTTTAATTCTATCTGCAAAATCCCTTCACAGTCCCTCCTAGATCAGGGCTTGATTGCATAACTTGGAGAAGTTGTAGGTACACCAGAGGGCAGGGATCTTGAGACCCATTTTAGAATTCTACCTTACGACAAGTATTTATACATTCAACAATATGAATTGATCCCAAAATGTGCTACCTGAAAGAAGCTGGTCAAATTAAGAGTCCACATTCTGAATGACTTCACTTACATAAAATTCTAGAAAAAAACAAGAATAGTCTATACTGGAAGTAGGTCAGTAGATATGCATTCCTGGAATTAGAAGGTATTATTAATTGCAAATGGGCACAAATTATTTTTCAGGTTATAGAAATTTACTACATGTTGATTGCAGTGTTGGTTACACAGACATATACATTAATTAAAACTCTATAAACTCTTTGTATTTTATGTTATGTAAATTATATATTAATACAGTTAATTTTTAAAGTTAATACCATGTGATTTCACTTATATGGGGAATATAAGAAACAGAAACAAAAACAAAAACCAACTAATAGAAACAACAGATTGATGGTTACCAGAATGGAAGAGGGTGAAAAAGAGCAAAATGGATTAAGGTTAAAAAATTGTATTTGATGCAAAAAAAAAACTAGACCTTTGGTGGTGAACACTCCATAGTGTATACAGATGCAGAGTTATATAATGTAATAAAGCACATTTATCTCAACATTTTTTAACGAAGAAAATCAGGGAGCTTCTAGAGGCTTTAAAAGGCAATATTCTCAGCTAGAGTCTCCAAGAAAGTCTGCAGCCTGGCATACACCTTGATTTTAGCTCAATGGGACCCATGTTAAGTCCTTTCCTATAGGATTCTAAGATAATAAATGTGTGTTGATTAAGCTGCTAAAGTCCGGAAAAAATTGTATACAACTAAGAGGCCCACCCAAATTTAGACCTTGTGACCATAGGCTACTTGAAGGAGCTTCATCTTGGCACTGCTGACAATACTGATTATGGAATAACATGACATCTGCCATGGCACAGTGACTTAGAGTTTGTTTCCCAGAAGATGAACTCCTTTGAAGCTTTTTCATGCATTGTCACTGAGTTTTTAAGTAGTTGTTAAATCTTCAGTCTTTCAATGATACTTATAGATACCATATATTAGTGTCCATCTCTGGTTACCCTGAACTATTATTCTGATTGGGCTAAAGGGAACTAGAGCCACTTCCTGTAAAACTTCAGAAATACTCCCTTTTATATATGGAAAAGCCAGATGTTTGTGTTGATAGGGAACTGTGGAGTGAATATACTTGAATTATCATAAAAAAGCACATGCCAAAATATGTGTCATTATGTTTTAACCATATGAAATGATAGCACATGCAACAGAAGCATCAAGAGTATAGAGACTTTCATAGTCTCAAAAAATAATCATCTGGATAAAATGGTTCTCTGAAGAGATAATAAGGTAACAAATAATAATTCATTGCCTTATTTATATTCATTGCAAGTAATGAATGGGATTCCAGGACAGCCTTAGACCATATTGCTCTATTTACCAACTATAAAATATCTGAGAACCCTTCCTAAATATTCCTATTGGGAATTATGGAAAGAGTTAGAAGAGATTTGAACTCTTCGAATTTTGAAGAAAATGAGTTTCCCAAAAATGCAAACATGGACTCATAAAATTATATACTACCAGTATACAACTGTAATTTATATTTATATTTCACTTTGTTTAATAAACTTATATTTTGAATTTTAACTTCAAGAAAGGTAATGAAATATTCAAGCTGAGAATATCTCAAATTAAAAAAACACTCATTATGTGTGCTTAATAATAATGAATGGAAACATTAACACCCATATTCTGAGTCAAATAATCTTTCTTTGTGAGAAATAAAAATAAAAATAATAATAATAATAATATCTTTTCTTCTTACTCTCTCCTTTTTTTGTGGTCCTTTGTTTTTTTTTTCTAGTTTTATCTAACTGAACAAGCTGCATATAATTATATTATTCCAACCTTTAAAAGTAAAAATATTTTATATTATGTTAAAAGATAAAAGGAATTAAGATTTATAACAGATTAGTCTTGGGATTCCCTATTCAATATGATAATTCAGTCCACCAATTGATCAAAGTTATTTGTAAAGGATACTTGTTCACTGACAGAATAAACAAATATCTTTAAATTGCCTTTATGTAGGAAAGTTTACCATGTGGTATTATGATAAAGCTCAAGTTTGTGACAGAATTTCATGAAAGAAAAAATTCTGCACATTTAAGTAAAACAATTTGTTTAGGCAAACAATCTCATGTGTGTAAAATATAGACACCTGATAAAGGTTATATTATAAACTTGAGATTTTATAAGCATTTGCTTTTTATAACACTGCATTTTCCTAAACCAAATAATCTCAGATTTTATGTATTTTAAATTTAAATATTTAAAGATCCATATTTGATAAAATGATTTACTGAATTTTGGTGTCCTTGATATTTCCCTTTATGTCAATAATCTTAAGCCTTTAAAGTCCTGCAGATTAATTATTTTACTGAAAGCCCTAAACAAATTTATTCAATGTTATGTTGGAGAATTAATGTGTTGATATCAAAATTAGGATATCTATCTTTGTGCAATCAAAATGATATATTTATTCTCTTAACAGAACAAGAGAAGTAGATGAAAAAGAAAACTTTCCTATATAGTTGCCAAAGAACTAGGACCTATACCTTAGAGCAGTGGATCTCAACCTTTCAAATTAATCTTAATAGAAATATCTGTGTTTTTCGATGGTCTTAAGCGAACCACAGATTGAGAACTGCTGCTGTAGAGCCTAAGACCATCGGAAAACACAGATATTTACATTATGATTCATTATCAGTAGCAAAATTACAGTTATGAAGTAGCAACAAAAGAAACTTTATGGGTGGGGGTCACCACAATAAGGAACTATATTAAAGGGTCGTGGCATTAGAAAGTTTGAGAACCACTGCCTTAGAGGGAAACAATTATTTCACAATCTACTAATTCAATTTAAAAATACATAGAATGCAGCTAGGGTGCTCTATTTCAGTGTCTTGAACAGAGTAAGTAGAGTTAACATAGCCACTTAGTCACAAATAATTCTTGCTGAAATCAGTTGTCAGAAAGATGATTTTTAAAAATTATCTTAATATCCATATATATGAGAAAGGTATTCTGGCTTGTGAAGAATGAATATAGCTTCTATTCTGGTAAGATTTTAAAAAGATGAAAATCAGCATCATCCTTACAGGAAATAAGTCCTAATCTTCTCTGTTCTATTTGAAGAACAGTCACAAATCATTTTAAAGTCATGGCTCCCAGTAGTGAATTCTCACTCTATCTTAGGCTTTTCACTTTATAAAATTTGAAAAATCAATGAGAGAATTTCAATCAGAATAAAAATGTGAGCACCTGAAATTTGGGAAAGAGCAAATGATGCTATAACACATTGGTATTTTTTATTTGGTAGCAGTCGGCATGGAGGCAATATTTTTTTAATTGCAGAGAATAAGATTGGATTTTAGGGGTTATTTATAGACAGTGCATAAACAACTCCATACATGCTCAATCCTTTAATTTTAGAGCAATAATAATTTAGTAAACTGCTAAAAACACTACGAGAAATGAGTGTCCATATTACATACTGATAACGGTTCACTAGCATGAAGGAAAGTATTTATAATAGATGTAGGCTAACACTTGTTAGCTATGGTCTAGACAAGCTATTTTACTCTATCTTAACCAAATATCTTCAAATTACCATCTAAAATTTGGGGCTAAAAACACCCATGAGTTAGAAGTCTGAACACGCAGATTCCAATCCTAGTTCAGTTACATACTAGCTATATGACTTATACATATGATATAAATTCTCTGAACCTCATCATTTGTATTTCAAATGTTTTCTTTTTTTCTAAAATGCAGATCCTTATATGTGTTCTACCTGCCTCATAGCTCTATTTTCAAATTTTGATTAAAAATACATTTATAAATCAAAAAGAGGAAAGACTGCTTTCGTGATATTATTATTTATGGCTGAAAAGCAATCTTTAAAGATCTCTTCACTTTCCAAGAAACCACCAAACTATTCATGGGAAGAAAAACATCGCACGAGGGGTGGGGGAGAGGAATCACACCACATGCATTCTGTTCTTTACTTTCAAAGAATATTTAGCCTGGTTGGTGTGGCTCAGTGATTGAGCACTGAACTATGAACCAGGAGGTCACAGTTCAGTTCCCAGTCAGGTCACATGCCCAGGTTGCAGACTCAATCCCCAGTGTGGAGTACGCAGGAGGCAAACAATCAATAATTCTCTCTCATCCTTGATGTTTCTATCTCTCTCTTCCTTTCCCTTCTTCTCTGAAATCAATAAAAACACATTTTTAAAGTGTAATTTGGGGGTTGAGATAAATGATCTTCACCTATATCAGCTAGCATCATAAAAAAAAAGAGAAGTTTAAAAGGAAGGGTACCTATACAATATTTATCATTAAATTATATATTCTGTGTTAAAGGTCATTTTATCCCCTTGCATAGAGAGGAATTTTAGTTGCATCTGTATTTTCTATGATTGTGTGGATCTATGAGCATTTAGATACAGTCCCTGTTAAGCCCCTTCCTGTAGATAATCACACAATCCTAGCAATTCCCAGGATAAAAATTCTTATGTCACTAGATTGAAATTTCAGTTATAATACTAATGCTTAGCAATATGACTTAAAACAAATTACTCTGTGCCTATTGCCAAATATGTACTAAAGGAATTATAATAGCAACCTATAGAATTGTAAGGAAGAGGTGAAGAGTAATAAAGCATCTTCATATAGAGAATAGGACACACACAGAATTATAGTACAATATAGCTCAGAATACATGAATATATATTTAAGTATTAGCTGTATTGTATGAAATGTGTATTTATATATCAATATAAGTAATTTTATCCAAAGAAATATACTTTTATTAGATGGCATTTGAAATTACAGATGGTATAAATCTTTTGATAATTCTTTCATTGAGACTCAAAATCCATGTATTCTTTTTTTTGAATCTCTTGGAATTCTGAGCCACCATGTAGGAAACCCAATTTTCCTGAGATTGTGAGGCTATGAAAGAGGTCAAGTGAGCCACATGACAGGGAAGTGTGGAGAGAGAGAGAGGAAAAATTACTAATCCCCCCCCGCCTCAGTCCAGCTATTTCAGTCTAAGTGCAAGAAAGTGAAGAAAGTTTTCTGATGACTCCAACCTCAGCTGCCATCTAACTGTAACTCAATAAGAGAACCTCCTTGTCCAGTCCACCAATCTCAAAATTTATAAAAGATAGCATGTTGTTTTAAGCCATTACATTCTGTGGGAGTTTATTATGTAGAAATAGATAACCAGAAAGATTAAATTTTGACATTTCTGTCAAAGCTAATAATTTCACAGCTGTTTGGAACAGATTTCTTCCTCTGTCTCCCCCTCAGAATAAACACACACACCTATATACTCAGCTAAAGCTACACATATATATGTATACACACATATAAAAATAGCATTATTTTCAGATTGCCTGATAAAATATGATCTAAAGTAAAAAGTGGATTGCAAAATAAAGGATAGAAATATCCTGAAAATGACAGCAAATACAACTTTTTAAACTTAATTCTGAAATTCCAGCAATCATTAATCAAAAAAATAGTGTATATATATATATATATATATATATATATTTATCATTATTGAAATGACAAGAAACTAGCCAAGATTTTATTATATTTATGGAAACAAAAGGAAATTCTGTTTCAAAGGTGTATTTAACGCAGGTAACTAGATAATGTAAAAACAGTTTCTGATATTAATAACTGCTCACTATTAGTTTTTACATCAAATCCATAACAAAATAATATCAAGTATAAATTCATTAATAAAAATTAAAATAGTAAACTTTGGATATTTTTCCAAGCCATTTAAAAGAGTGCAATTTTCTTAACATTAAATACAAAATTGGCAACTGATATGAACGAACTGGCAGTTTTTTTAAAAAAATGAAATGGCTGTGAAATATATGAAAATATTTTCAATCTGCCTGCTATTAGGAAATGCAGAATAAAATAAAAAATTATACAGCATTTTCAAACCTCTGGCAAAGACAAAATAGATTTAATGACTTACCACATGGTGGAGGAAGCAGAGGTACAGTACCTTTCATATCATTGTTGACATGAGTTCCCCCATAGCTCATTGACAGGAATTCTGCAATGACTCCATCTCTAGGGCTCCATCTACATAAACATGTGCATTTTAATATATATAAATGTATAAATATATTTATAAAGATAGTCATTAATTAATAGTTTTTAATAAAAATTTAGCCTACGGTAAAATATATAGTTGATTAATAATTATTGGTAAGCCCTAGCCGGTTTGGCTCAGTGGAGAGTGTCGACCTACAGACTGAAGGGTCCCAGGTTTGATTTGGTCAAGGGCACATGCTGGATTTGTGGGTTCGCTCACTAGGAGGTGGTGTGCAGGGGGTAGCTGAAAAATGATTCTCTCTCATCACTGGTTTTCTCTCTCCCTCTCCCTTTCTCTCTGAAATCAAAAAAATATGTTAAAAAATAAAAAATAATGATTGGTAAAATAATGACTTATCTAACCATTGAAATTCTATGCAGCATTTAATAAGATACAAATATATATTTAATAAGATACAAGTATAAATTTACTATATATTTAAGATACAAGTATATATTTAACATTTCAGGTCTCTGATATGTTATTTACATTCTCATATGTATAAAAAGGAGCATGTGTGTGTGCATATGCAAGTGCATAAAATATTTTTGGAAGCATTCATAAGAACCTATTAACAGTAATATATCTTTAAAATATAATGGGAAAATAATAATGGGATACTGTTTCATTTTTATGTAACTTTTCTTACTATTTTTAAAACACATTACTTTATTTTCTCACTAAAATTATTTAAGTAGTAAAAGATAAATGATTTCCCAATGCTTCTAAATGACTTGCAAAAAATAAAAATAAAAAACATAAAACAAAACACAAAAAGCTAATGTGACCTAAGAGGATAGTATTTGTCCTTGAAGGTTACGTGGTTTACAACAGTGGATTTATTTTACATTCCAGAGAAACCTAGAATTTGGTTTCTATTGAAAAGATTTCAGGATTTAAACCATTTCAATCATGAAGACTCCTTATTGGAAACTGATTAGATATTATAGGGAACTTAACATTGTTTACCAAAGACCCATATTATCAGTGAAGGCTGATAAAAGGTAATGTGATCAAAATTATGCTAGCTATCCCTCACCAGCTAAGTCAACCAGTCCACTTTTACCTGTTTTATACATTGACGCTACAGAAAGTGCTCTGCCTGAATGGAACCTTTCAAACATATGGAAATGCATTAATAACATATCCAAGTTGTCAACTGGGATACATGAGACAGGTAATTAGATATTTTAATTTAGTATCTTTATTATTGAAAATATCACATATGTGTCCCCCTTTTCCACCATTGACCCCCTTCCACCCTATTCCTGCCCCGTCACCAAGCCTTCATGGAACTATTGTCTGTCCAAGGATTCTGCATATATGAATAAGTTCTTTCATTAATCTATCCACATCATTCCATAACAGTAAAAGATTTTTTATGATGTAAGGCAGTTGTGCATATGTACAGTTAAGCATCCTACACCTCTCTTGTTTTAACATATTTTTACTACAGGCCATATCTAGAAAAGGCATTAGCAATTTATGAGCCCAATTTCCTAACAAACAAAATTCCCAGAAGTTTTCTTTTTGATTATGTAAGGTTTCTTGGGTTTTATGTAACAGTCTGGAGTAACTTCACATAAGCCTTAATAAATTTGTCACATTTATTGAGGAGTCAATTATTAAAATCTATAACTTTATAGAATACAACCTGTTATTTTCTTTAATAAGGATAGGTTTCAGATTTCCAGTTTGGGCTGTTTCTAATGTCTATGCTTGGATCATTAAATTCCTTTTCTAACTGTAACTAAATATATCTTCTACCTCATTTCACTTCTGGCTACTATTTAAAATGCATTCGGCTCCCAATATTCTATTGCAGAATGAACAGTTTGCTTATATGTGTCAGAGACCATGTCCGCTTCCACTTCAATATCAGAAAAAAGAATACTGACACTGTGACTTCCTGCCTTCAGTGACTTGAGCAGGAGCATTGTCTCTGATGCTCCAATAGATATGCATTCTCATATTCCTATAAATTATGGCTCATTCCCTATATTTTTAACCACTTTTTAGCCATGTTTGTCTACTGGATTCTCCATGGGATTCCATCCAGGTTTCTAATAATGCCTAGAAACTGACCCATTTTTTATTTTTATTTTCTTCATTTCTGGTCTTAATTTTCAGCATCATTACCCTCTCTGACATGTTTCCATTTGCTAACCCTCAATGACTATTCTTGGACTTTCCAACCTCTAGGCTAACTGATGGCTTTATTTGTTCTATGCTCCACTGAGATCCTTTTGTCTACCTGGAGGGAGGTATTTGATAGGATTTTAAAATAAAATTCAGGTGATTTTGAGATTCTGTTTACAAAAAGAAATGGTTTAAATCCTGAAATCTATTCAATAGGTACAATCATGAAGACTCCTTATTGGAAACTGATCAGATATTATAGGGAACTTAACATTGTTTACCAAAGACCCATATTCTCATAAATCACACTTGTACTAAAAATTTGAAATAAAAAAAAAATGGGGAGTACATTTTCTCCACCATAACATATAGTACACCAGGTTTTTACAGTAATACAACCTCTTCTGAGTCTAAACATAACTAATATGTTGGGTAGAGTATGACAAGTAATTTCTGTGGAGGCATTACTAGTAAACTTCATTGTCTTCCACATCAGTTGGAACATAACCACTGGAAATTTACAAGCTATCATGTTTTGAGAGAAAATCAGAGATAGTAAGTTACCTCATCAGTTAAATCTGAGTGCTAATTCTTAGAGATCCCTCAATGTACTACAAAAAAATAAGGAATGGAAAATAATAATTGTGCTTCTTATAATTTTGTTAATGGCATATGTTCATCCAAACAATATAGTATGAAAGAGTATGTGGGATCTTTATTTTTTCTCTAGATTCAAAACTGATATTTTAGTTTCCCTGAGGGAAAGGTTAGAGAAAGTGAACAAGGTGAGGAGATACCAAGACATGTCACCAGGCTGTCAGAGAAGAGGGAAAGGTGAAGAGCTGTCAACTGAAATGGAAAAAGAGAGGGAATGTATAAAATATTCTAACAAACCAACTGTACTCCTATGACTTTAGACAAGCCAGTAAACGTACTTTTTTTTTTCATTTCAAAATATAACTAGCCCAGCAGGTATGCTCAGTGGTTGGTCAACCATGAGCCAGAAGGTCATGGGTTGATTCCCAGTCAGTGCATATTTCTGGGTTACGGGCTCAATTTACCCAATAGTGGGCATGCACATGGCAGCTGATCAATTATTCTCCTTCATCATTGATATTTCTGTCTCCCTCTCCTTTCCTTTCTCTGAAATCAATAAAAAAAACACATTTTATAGTGTTTGTAAAAAAAAAGATAACTAATCCTCAGAATACAATATTTTTACTTAATTCTAAACCATCCCTATTATTGTCAATTTTACAATCTAAGACTTGCAGTTGCTACTTCGCAACAGTGTCACCCCTATGAGGCATAAAAATCAAGGTTAATAAAATACAACCCAAATGGAATGATAACGAAGACAGTCATGAATGAAGTTAAAAACAGAATGTGTGATATCCTTATAGAAAGTCTTCAAAATCCACATGTATCTCTTATTAAACCAGATTTCCCCAATGTCTCTGCAATCCTAGAGTGACAATTCTGGCATTGTGAAAATTTGCCTTATTTTTATCTTCCTGAGAGAAACATATTATCAATATACCTACAAAAGCCTCTTGAACTTTAAACTCTAAGAGTCAGCCACTCCCATTCATATGATCAAGGCAACATTTTAAATTGTTCTAAAGTCCTATCTTTGAAACTTCAGAGAAACTTTACTAAGAAAATAAATACTGCCTTGTAAAAAATTGTAAAGAAAACATACAAAAAAAAAACTTGGATAATATATCAAAAATGTTGAATAAATTACAAATCTTCATTGAATGGTCAAATTTAAAATATTGAATTTTTAATAAAACTTTAATTTTAGAATACTTTTATGTTCACAGAAAAAATTGGAGACAGCTTACAGGGAGCTCCACATACCCCATACCCATTTTCCCTTATCATTAGCATCTCGCATTACAATGGAACATTTATCACAACTATTGAAAACAGTATTGACACACTATCTTAAACAAATTCATACTTTGTTCAAATTTTTTTAGTTTATATCTAGTGACCTTTTTCTCTTACTGTTTCATCATGCCACCCAGGGCACCACATTCTATTTTGTTATCTCCTTAGACTCCTTTTAAATATGAGAGTTACTCAAACTTTGCTTTTTACTCAGTTTTGTGGAATATTGACCATGTAATTTGTAGATAGTTCCTCAGTTGGGATTTTAAAAATGTCTTTCCCATGTTCCAATTGGAATTATTGGTTTAGGGTTAGGAAGACCACAGAGGTAAAGTTCCTGTTTTATCATTTATTAGGGGTCTACACTATTGAGAAGACAAGTTACTAATGTTTACCTTGATCATTTGACTGAGGTAGTGTCTTTGAGGTTTACCAAATGTAAATTCACTGCCCTTCTTCCCATGCAGAACTATTTGGAAGAAAGTCACTATGTATAGCCCCCACTTAAGGAATGAGAAGTTATGTTCCTCCTCTTGAAGATGGAATATCTAAAATATATTTGTAATTCTTATACATTGAGAGGTTTGTCTTTTCTCCCCATGTATTTATTTATCCAGTCACTTCCTCATGTCAGTATGGTCTCAAGGATATTTATTTTATAATTTGGCTTGTAATACTACTTACTTCCAGCTTTGACCATCAAGAGCTCTTGCATGTTGTTCCTGAGTTCTGTGACATATCCCATGTGCAAGGGGTTTGCCTATTTTGAGAACTTCCTCATCTTATGTATTTCCTGGATGCCCTAGAACCAGCCATTTCTCTAAGGAATTCTAGTTGCTTTTATTGGAGAATGGTCTTAAAAACCAAGTTCTGGATATCATGAGTGTTCCATTGCTACTTTAGTCTTGCTGCTTCCAGGCCCTCCTAGCTGACTGAGCAAAAAAAATACGTTTGTACACTAACTAATGTATCCTATCTAATAAAGAGGGAATATGCTAATTGACTCCCATGCCATTGCAAAGATGGTAGGGCCTACAGCCAATAAGAAAGGAATATGCTAATTGATTGCCACACCCTCAAAGATGGCATATGTAAAATATGTAATTTAAACACTCATAAGATGGCAGCACCCAGTCCCCTCAACACTACAAGCAAGGCTCCCGGGTGGGCCCAGTCTTTCTCCACACCTGCCTCTGGAGTCCCCCAGCCCCCTTCGCCCCCCAGCCACTCAGGGCCAACCTTAGGCACAGGAAAGCCTCGGTTGGCAGCTGCCCAGCCCCCAGGGCCAGCCAAAGCTTGCACTGCTGGCAGTGGCAGCAGCAGAGGTGTGATGGGGCATCGCCTTCCCCTGATCGCTGGGTTGTTTCCTGTCCCCGAGGCTCTGGACTGTGAAAAGGGGCAGGCCAGGCTGAGGGACCCCTCATCTAGTACATGAATTTTCATGCACTGGGCCTCTAGTATACATATAACTGTATTTCTCTAAGTATCCACAGTATCTATTTTAAGCTAAACCTGAGTGTAAACAAAGACCATTCTAGTCTTCTTTCCTTGCTTATATGTAACTTCCCATTCCATCACTGAGAAACCTGGCTTCCAGAAATCACCCTCTGGAACTTTTGGGATCTTTTGCTTTTTTGTTTGTTTGTTTTTACTGTTAATACCTTTATTGACTCCATGTATATCTTAGTATCTAAAATCAATAAACTTTTTATATGTTGTAAACATCTAAATTTGCTTTATTTTATTGTTCCTCTATTTTCTCTTTAGTATTTTAAAATTACTTATTTATCAGATATCCTGTAACTTACTCTCAAAGTCTATTTCTAGTAGGAATAGATACATAGACACACAGAACCACAATTGCAATCACATGCACACACACACAAGGAGAACTTCATAAGATCTCAGAAATAATGCAATCCATCCTTCCTTAAAATCCATCCTTAATTGAGGCCTAGAAAGATGTCATCTCTCTTAAAATTATAGAACATTTTAGATTTTAGAAAGACTCAGCTAAACCCTCATATTACAAATGAAGAAATGTACACTCATAGTGTTTAATAATTTTGTAGCTGGTTAATGACAGAAAAGGAAGACCACCTAAAATAAAGGAAAACTGCTTTCCTATTAATAATTATATCCACAAAGAGACACATTCTGGTTCTAGCAATATATAGCAGATATCCTTAGAACCGAAATGTCCCAGGTTTTAAGATCAGCTAACTTAGTATTTTATACTTTAAACCAGTTATTTTCAAAATGAGACTGATATATCTATAAATACATAAAAACCTAAGCAATTGCCCAACCAGCCAACCAGCCAGTAGCTATGATGTGCAATGACTAGCAGGGAGCAGATGCTCCACATATAGGCATGAAAACATGGAACAGACTGATGAATATCAGAGGGAATGGGGGTGGAGGGAGGACAAGAAGAGATTAACCAAAAACCTTAAATACATACTAAAGTCCTGGTGTGCAAATCCTGGCCTGCAGGGACCAGGCCAAAACTGACTCTTCACACATCCCCTGAAGGATCTTGGATTGTGAGAGGGGGTAGGCCAGGCTAAAGGACCCCACCAGTGTACTAATCCATGCACCTGGCTTCTAGTGTATATATACATGACTCAATGATTACTATGAGAGAATTAGGCTCATTTGCAAAAAATGATATAAATGATCAAAGATCAGTTTCTGACATATCTGCTTGGTTATCATTCACTATTACTCTTAAGCTTGAGAAAAATAAATAAAAATGCTCTCAAAATAAAATTTAGTAAACAAAATGATCAGCCTTTATGTGTCCCAAATTGAGAATTGTCATCATTTACATAATTTTAGTTAATAATTCTGCAATTGTTACATTTTGGTTTAACTAAACAGGTTAGAAAATAATTACATCTCTTAACATGGTAATATTCTCTCATTTCAAACATAATTGTTACCATCGTAACTAGCTAGCTAATCCTACCTATGTAATAATAGGGTAATATGCAAATTGCTTTGGATGCTGTCACAGTAATGCCCTAATAGCAGGCTGTGCGTGCAGCAAGCACAGGTGAGTAGTGATTTGCCCAGGGCCAACCCGGGGATCAGGCAAGCCATCAATAGTACTACCACTGCGAAGGCCCGAGGCTCGGGCAGACTCACAGCTCACAGTGGCAACAGTAGAGGTATGATGCGGGTATTGCCTTCCCTGATCAACTGGGTCACCTCCTGCAGCGGGGAGGCCAGAGACAGCAGTGGCAAGGGGATAAGAGCGCTTCCCTAATCAGCCAGTTGTCTCCAGCAGAGGGAGGCCAGACTGTAGCTTAGGCCTGCTCCCCGTGGGAAGCGGGTCTAAGCTGTCAGTAGGACATCCTTTGAGGGCTCCTGGACTGTGAGAAGGGTTAGGTCGGGCTGCGGGACACCCCCCCTCAGTGGATGAATTTCATGCATCGGGCTTCTAGTCTATATGATAAAAGCCCAGTGACTGAATGGTGAACAACCAGTACAACTAGTCAACCACTTGCTATGACATGCAATGACCACCAAGGGGCAGATGCTCAACACAGGAGTTGCCCCCTGGTGGTCAGTGTGCTCCCAGAATGGGCTGATCTCCACAGGCCACATCCCCCAACCATGCACAAATTCTGTGCACTGGGCCTCTAATATTAATGACAGGAAAGCAGCAAAGGGAAGGCCAGACATTATAAGCACGCCAGCTGAGCAGTTTGTCCAGGAAACTTACAATTACTTACTTACTCAATGGATGCTGTGTTTCTGTAAAAGGGTATAAGTGCAATCCATTCCTTTATAATTTATTGTGCTGTGTTTGTGTTTTAAGAAAGTAAGTAAAAAGAATTTTACTTATTTATTCCTTTTGTGTCTATACATTTCATTTTTTTGACTAACTGTTCCCTCTATTGCCTTTCAAATTTGAACAGACCTAGTGATTGAAGTGAAGGTGAATGGTAATGATTAAGGATAGATGGAAACTGATTTTGTTTTCATTTCTAATGCTCCCAATGGTAAAAAGAACATTTTCAATTTGCTTATATATAATGTGGAAAGTTTATATGCTAGAATAAATATATTATGAAATAGTCTTCTAATTCATGACCTAACCCTAATATTTTTTTTATTACATTGGATGTCAAGATAGAATATATATCCTATCTAATAAAAAAGTAATATGCAAATTGACCATATCTCCACTACAACCACAAGCCGTGCTCACCAGCCACACCCACCAGCCCATCAGAGCAAGTATGCAAATTAACCTAACCAAGATGGCTACAGCCACAGAGAGAGCAGGAGGAAGGCTTGGGTTGCCCCTGGCATTGAGGGAAGCCAAGCTTTCAGCAAACCCTGGCCATTCTAGGCCTCAGGCCTCCACTTAAGGCAACAAAGTTTCAATGGCTGAGTGAGCAGAAGCCTTGGCTCCCCTCCAGGCTACAAAGTTTTAATTGTAGAAGATAAATAAATCCCAGATACCAGAGCCTCCACTTGGGTCGCCTGGGGACATGGCTGGCCTGCAAATCACCACAGACTCCTCACCCACACCACCCCATGATCCAGTGGAACACCCACCTTGATCCAGGACACCCTTCAGGGCAAACCAGCTGGCCCCCACCTGTGCAGCAGGCCTCTATCCTATTTAATAAAGAGTAATATGAAGATTGACTATCACTCCAACACACAAATGACTGCCCCCATGTAGTCAAAAGATCCTTCTCCCATGTGGACACAAGATGGCACCACAAGATGGCTAGCAGGAGAAGGCAGTTGGATGGGATAAGACCTGCAAGGGAGGACAGTTGGGGGTAATCAAGCCTGCAGGGGAGGGCAGTTAGGGGTGACCAGGCCTGCAGAGGAGGGAAGTTGGAGGTGACAAGGTCTGCAGGAAAGGGCAGTTGGGGGTGACCAGGCCTGCAGGGGATGGCAGTTAGGGGTGACCAGACCCACAAGGTTGGGTAATTAGGGGCAAACAGGCTATCAGGAGAGCAATTAGGCATCAATAAGGCTGGCAGGGGAGTGGTTAGGAGGTGATCAGGCTGGCAGGCAGAAGCGGTAAGGGGCAATCAGGAAGGCAGGCAGGTGAGCAGTTGGGAGCCAGCAGTCCTGGATTGTAGGAGGGATGTCAGACTGCCCAGTTAGGCCTGTAGGATCGGGCCTAAACGGGCAGTCGGACATCCCTCAAGGGGTCCCAGATTGGAGAGGGAGCAGGCTGGGCTGAAGGACATCCCCGCCCCGTGCACAAATTTCATTCACTGGGCCTCTAGTGTATATATATTTAAAGGTTTCACCTGAAAAATGAATGACTAGATCTCAACATCCAAACTCTTTATTCTGCTGGATGAACCCAAGAGAAAAACAAAATAAATAGAAGCAAAAAAGATTTAAAGTATTTAATTTTATCTCTTCTCTAGAGAAGGGCCCCTGCCAATACTGGGTTAGGTCAACAAACAGTGCTTTGGTGCTTTCTGAACAGCTACATATGATAAATGCGTGTCAAGACTATTCAGTTCTATATGGATGAAGCATTTGTTACATCAGGTTGTTAAGTGCAAGGTTTTTTCTTGAAAATTCTCTTCTGCCTTTCTCTCTCAACCTGTTTTTAAACAATATATATATATATATATATATATATATATATATATATATATATCCAAATGACTGGTCACTATAATGCCCAGAGCAGCCAGGAAACTGGCCCAATCAGGGGGTGAGGCCAGCCAGTCAACCTCCCACAGCCCTGACCCCAGCTGGACCCATCCCTAATTGGCCTCTCCCAACCTGATGGCCTTATTGGTCCACAGTCCCTCCCCCTGATCAACCCCACCCCACCCAATGGACCCCCACCACAATGATCCACTCCCAGTCCCTCCTCCCATACAGCTCCACCCCTGATTGCACCCACACACACTAATCAGGAGTGGGGCTGGCTGGCCAATCTTCCCTGGCCACTCCCCTGGCTGCTGACCCCCAATCACCCCCAACCCCATTTGTGGGTGGGGCCAGCAGGTCCACCTCTCACAGCCCCTCCTCACAGCCAGCTCCACTCCAATTACTCCCCCACTCCAATGGGTATAGTACAGGGCCACAGACCAATCACCCATGCCCCCTCCTCCCAGCTGGCCCCGCGCTAATCTGGCCCTCATCAAGGCAGGCCAGCTGGTCAACCTCCCACATCTCTACCTCCCAACAGGCCTGGCCCCAAACTTCCCCAATTACCCCATTCTGTCCTGATTGGGGCCAGACTGGCCAGACCCCACTCATGCATGAATTTGTGTACTGGGCCTTGAGTAAAATATAATGCTTCTAAGCAAAGAAATTACTAATTTCCTAAATGTAACTGATCAAGTCAAATATACAGACACATTCTCTTTTCCAGTTTTATTTCCCTTCTTTTTACCATTCATCATCAGGCATATCAGATGCTTGGTTCATTTATTCACTATTTGTTCACCACAATGAAATATACCAACAAAGAGTGGGTGTATTTTTTAACATATATGCCTCTTTAATTTTCTTATATTTTACTATTTATCTTTATCTTTATTGTTGAAAGTACAATGGGGCCATATCTCATATGGCAGTTTCATAGCAAGCACTCAATAAAATAATAAATTAATCAGTATAAAACAATGTTACGGAATGAAAAAGAAGGAAAAAACTTTATTTTTTTCTCCTCTCTACTATTATATACAAATGACTTAATGAACAAATTACCTGCATGGCACACTTATTCATCTTATCAAAAACATCAGGTTGCTATTATAAAACAAATTTAAGTTGTAAGGTATATGAAAAACTAAAGTCTATTTTTCAGAAATATTTGGTTCATTCAAAAATACTAATATACATATAACTAAAAAAAGATAAAACCAGTATTGTATATATTTTATTAATGGATTTTTATCTTTTTTTTTAAATATATTTTATAGATTTTTTACAGAGAGGAAGGGAGAGGGATAGAGAGTTAGAAACATGGATGAGAGACATTGATCAGCTGCCTCTTGCACACCCCTTACTGGAGGTGTGCCCACAACCAAGGTACATGCCCTTGACTGGAATCGAACCTGGGACCTTTTAGTCCGTAGGCCGACACTCTATCCACTGAGCCAAACCGGTTTCAGCTGGATTTTTATCTTTACCACTGCTAAAATCTTGGGATTTTAACAGCAAATAAACACACACACACACACACACACACACACACACAAATGAAATAAAATGGATTTGAAATTTTCTCAAATCTAATCCAAATACTATTATTTTAGAAAAGTAGTCCTCCACTGATAATACTAACATTGAAACTATGGGAAATATAAACAACTCAGCACAGAATTTTTAAATGGAAATATTTTTCTTTTATAATTAATAGACAATACACCTATTTTTTTAAAAATTAAAATTATGTAACTAATAAATGCTGAGTACTCTGGACAGGATGAATTTCACTTCAAAACCTAGAAGGTGTTAAGAATCAGAGAGACGGGAGCTTTTGAACCCACTGACTATAATAAATCTTGTGCTACTCATTTCACACTGCATACTTGATTTAGTGGGATAAAGGAAATGGATTGAGGGCACCTGAAGAAGATCTGATATAAGACAGGAGGCCTCTTGGGCTATTCAGGGACAAAAGCAAAATCACAGAACTGGCTCTCCAATCAAATTGACAAGAGGAAAGACTTCAAGTAAAATTCTGCAGTTCAAGCATATTTTTCTTAGGAGAAAAATCCATTGTTTAGTTTTGTGTGATATATACAGAGTGGAGCAAAAGTAGGCTTACAGTTGTGAGTACGAGAAACAGTTTCTTCTTGTATTGTGATTTATTAATTATTTGCATTGTTTCCCACAGAAAACACTGTAAACCTACTTTTGCTTACCCTGTAAACAAATTTCTATAAATTTATGAAAATAGTCTATACTAATACATTCACAATCAAACCTCAATAATTAGTATTTAGGCATTTGAACTTTCAGTCCTAGCCCTTATCTGAGATCTGCAAAACTAGTGGGAGTTTGCAAGATGATTACTGAGCACTGCTTGAGTATAGCTTGTTAACGATCTATGTGTGGCAGTCTTGAAAGTTTCAACAAAGATTCCTGCCTTTCTTCCTACACACTTACTTCACACTGCTTCAGATACATAGTAGGATTGCACCCCTGGTTCTCTCATGATTGGGTGGAGATGATATGATTAGTTCTGGCTGAGCTAATACATGTGCTACTTCCAGGCTAAGGCTTTTTTTTTTTTTCTGGAGCAGGATCCTCCTGAGGTATCTTTTTTATCTGGCATGATGAATTGAAACTGTTGTGATGTTGGCTATGCTGTTACCCCAGCTTTCTGAGTGAGTATACTGTTCAGGAATGCCCCATCCATGTTTTTGCCATCCAAATGTGAGGAGTGTGTAATATGAAAAATGAAATTTTGCTATTTTCAGGCATTAATGTTTGTGGTTGGATGTTATGTAACATAACAGACTTTCCTAAGTATAAAAATTTCCAGAATCAATACTCAGGACGCCCTCACAATCATTCTTAGACATCTGCAGAGCAGCTAGCAATTTCTATCTCTTGCTGTGCACATTCCCAGATGAGGTCAAACAAATGGTCTCCTAGTCTTCTCTACATAGTCTATTTAGGACCATGCTTTGTTTTTGTTTTGTGTGCCATTTGGTGCTTTTTTGTGGCAAATTTGCACTAGAATCTTTCTGACTATGTATAGAGTTTTACAATTTTCCCTTCTCCCAATATCTCCCAGACAAAGCCTAGACAAACTAGTTCAGTCAGACCACAACCAGATGCCCTAAGACTGCCTGCTTCTTCTCTCTCAAAATCCAGCTATTGAGAAATTGGTGTGCATGGGGGATGAGGTGGGAGAAATATAATTTTGACTCTTCCTTTGATAAAACTATACTCTACTGAAGCTCTGACAAATCAAGCCCATTTTATACAACTAGGTGAGGTTCTAGAATTAAAGTTTATTACAGATTAAGTAAGGATGTTATAGTCTGTCCTGAGAACCTAACTATCATTTTAAATATTATTTCTATGGGAAAATGTATTCTGAGTTCTAAACAACTGATTCACAAATCAACTTCTGGAACACTACCAACTCTTTTTTAAAATGTTGATTCCTATATGGAAAATTAGTAAGGCGCAGAAACAAAGAGATAATAACCAGGTTTTCTATCCTATGTGTACAAGGATCTTAGTTTAATAATGATAAGACCATCACTCTGAGCAGCCTATAAAATATATATTTACTTAGCATTCACTAATGAAATTTTTTTCTGTCAATTTCTGCTAAATAATTCACAGTCATTGGGTGGAATTTGGACCTCAAAATGATAAAAGTGACAGGCCATATAATGATCCTGTCCACAACAAATCAGTGTATTTGTAATCCAAAAGTCCATGCCCTGACAATTATGTTCACTGGACTGTTATGTAGCAGAGAAAGATGGGAGATCATTAATTGAACTCACTACCTCCTAGGTATACTTTCTGTCTTATTGGCTTACTGAAGTCCTAGTGAATATCCATTATGTTGGACAAATCTGCCTGCTTTTGCTAATGTGCTCAAATGATAATCCTGATTCAGGATAAGTAAAATAGACCAAAGGTAAGGTTGATATTACATTATTATATTGAGTACACATTTAATATACACTAAACATTTAGGCAAAACAGTTTATACACTAAACATTTAGGCAAAACAGTTTACTGTTTACCTATTTCATCTTCCTTGGTATGACATTTCTGCCACTGTATGTCTTCCAGAAAGAGAGGAATTAGGAGCTACCATCCTCATTAAAATACATTTAGTTTCAAACCAGGCAATACTGGCTTTATTTGCAGAATGGAAGCAATTCGGAAAAATAATTGAGTCTACAGTATTACAGGTTGTAAGAAAAAACCAGGACTGTACTATCCATTGAACATGCTAATTGATTCCGACCTTGCAAAAGGATGAAGCAAAAAATGTTTTCTCTAATTGCAAAGATCTCTGGCTGGGTACATCGTCCTATTTATCACTTCGCACTTGGGTGATCCATGTTGTTTCATACAGGCCCTTTTTGTTAGAAAAGCATTCTTACTTTGTAAAAGCCCATTCCTTGTATTTAATTGATGCCTCATAGAGTGTTTTGGCATGAACACTTGTAGAGGGGAAAGTTCTAATTTATTTCAAGGGGATTTTTAAATCTCTAGATTATGGATAACCTCATTGAACAAGTTTCAGAGCCAATGATAACTACTCAGTATTTTCCGAGATTAAACACCAGATGAAGAGAGTATTGCTTTTTTATGCTGACAACAGTCACTTTCTATCAGTTGTTTGGTAACAGAATTTTAAGCGGATGAGGTTCTACTCTAAAGAATTAAAGCTGGAGGATTGTCTTGTCAGACCAGAAGTCATGCATGCTACAACCAGAGCAATTACTAAGCTACACACACACAGGCCAAGTGTACTGCATTTTTTTTCTTTCTTAGATCAGTAAAAACATTTCCAATTTTCTTTTTGGGATATTGGAGTACCTAGGAAGAGAAGGGAGTTCTGAGTCACTGGGAGAGGCCGTGAAAAAACAATAAGATGATAACAGAAGACAGACTTAGTAAGCAAACCAGTGGAGACCATGTTGATGGAGATCAAGAACATTCTCCACCAATGGAGTGATCACAGTTATCAGTCCGTACTGATGAGCTAGATATTATTTGTTAATTCCATTACTATCGCCCTAGGCCAGAAAATAAGGTTTTGCAGTGGTTCTTTTTGGGATTTTGAGAATCTGATTATCATTTTTAGAATTTTACTTGTCCTAACCTGGTGATTAAATGACATGTTGTCAACTACCTTTCTTTTTTTTATCAATTAAACTTACATTTTAATGGCAGAATCAGAATATAAGTAGAGAAGCATGGCTCTCCTATAGTATGAATTTCTCAGATATATGGATGAGGGCAGGAGCCAAAGAGTTTAATAATACATCTCAAAGAAGTTAACTGGTTATTTTGTTTGTATCCTATTTCTAATAGTAAACATCTGGCAAATATTATAGTTAAGTTTTCACTAGGAATGTATAAAGATTAATAAATTTAATATTGAGATTAAAAGTTAATGAGTACAACTTTTCGGCATTTTTAAATCTGAAAGATATTTTTTTATCAGTGGCATCTAAAAATGATGTGTTATTAGACTTATAGAAACATAAAAGCCTAGAAGTAGTATACACATTTATATTCAGGAAGCAAGGTTGTATATCTAGCTATGTAAGCAAAGTCACTACATGTCATGTAAATTACATGTAATATATAAGATACAAGCAAATATCAAATTTCTCTAGTTCTATAAAATCAGTGATAAGCTACAATACTTGTTTCAGCTAATCAGCTTTCTATTGGCTGTTAGAAAGTTGTACAAAACCACAAAAAAAATGGTATTATACATGAAAAGCAACCAAATAGGGAACTATACTTTTGGCATCAATTTTGGCGCCCAGGACCTAAAATATAAATCGCAAGGTTAGAAAGATGACATTTTGGAGGTACTGAGCAAATTATGTGGGTGCATCCTTAAAATATCTCAAATATATATTCCCATATAAATTCACACAGAAATACACATTCTGATATGTGTGTGTAATATTCCACACAATATACTTTTAAAAATAATTGTAAAAAGCATGCAATTAAAGATAAATTATAATAACATGGTGAAGGAACAATAACTTTGAAAAGACTCTGCTTTGAATTTGTCCACGAAGGCACATCAATTGTAACAAAAAGAGAGCACTAATCTGGTGGGGATGTTGATAAATGGAGGAGGCTATGCATGTGTGGAGACAGGGATATATGGGTATCTCTCTGCTGCCTTGTCTCAATTTTGCTCTGCACCTAAAACTGCTCTAAAAATGGTCTTTAGAAAAGTGTGCATATATGAATCAGAAAATGTCTTATTCAGAGATAAAGAATGAGTATCTTATTTTAAACTAGAGATCTTACGGGGGCGGGGAGAGAGTTGTCCCTCAGCCCAGCCTACACCCTCTCCAATCTGGGACCCCTTGAGGGATGTCCAACCGCCCGTTGAGGCTTGATCCCACTGGGAGGTTGGACATCCCTCTCATAATCCAGGACTGCTGGTTCCCAACTGCTCACCTGCCTCTGCCTGATTGTCCCTAACCCCTTCTGCCTGCCAGCCTGATCACATCCCTAATGACTCCTCTGCCAAACTGATTGATGCCTAACTGCTCCCTGGCTGGCCGATTGCCCCTAACTGCCCTCCTCTGCAGGCCTGGTCACCCCCAACTGTCCTCCCCTGCTGGTCTGGTTCACCCCAACTGCCTTCCCCTGCAGGCCTGGCCCCCCTCCAACTGTTACCCACTGCTGGCCTGGTCTCCCCCCACCAACTGCAGGCCTTGATCCTTGTCCCACCTGCCCTCCCCTGCAGGCCTGGTCCCCCCCAATTGCCCTCTCTGGTGGTGTGATCCCTCCACAACTGTCCTCCCCTGCAGGCCTGGACCCCTCCAACTGCCCTTCCTTGCTGGCCTGGTCTGACCCAACTGCTCTCCTGGTCACCCCCAACTGTCCTCATCTGATGGCCTGGTCACCCCTAACTGCCCACAACAGCCCTCCCCTGCATGCCATCTTGTGGCAGCCATCTTGTGTCCACATAGAGGCAGCTATCTTGTGTCTTGCAGTGATGGTAAATTTGCATATTGCTCTTTTACTAGATAAGCTAGCACAAACTTGCTAATATTAAGCTATAGTTGACCTAAAGGTGGTGATTTACAGTATATACTCACCATTCTGCAATTTTGATCGTGGGAAGTAGAGTAACATAAGTGTCTGTCACTAGTGGAATATTTCAGTAAAATATGACAGATAATACTGTTTAGTGGTTTAAAACAAAAGAGTAGATTCACATTCAGCACCAAAGTAGAACTTTAACCATTGTATTGCTTTCTGTAACACAATAGCACATACATAAATTAACAACACAGCTCTGTGTATTTAGCAAAAATATGTAAATATATGATTATCCAGGACACATATTAACACTGTAAAGTGTTAAGCTGCCTGTGCAGAATGGAGAAAATGGGTCTTCTCATTGGGAATCAAGGAAGAAAACATTAAAAATGAAATGTATGCTGAGTGAAAAGGGGAGATTTGTGGGCACAGGTCAATCATGAGAGTGTGCCAGGAACTGAAGTCTATCATTAAATCAAATCTCGGTTTCTGTACTTAGAACAAAAATAGAAATCACATATCCTACCTATTATTGTGAAGATTAATTTGGAAAATGTGTTAAAAGAGCTTAACACAGTTTGATATTAAGTAATAACTTCTATGCTGTTATAATTATTCTTTACTAATGTACTAAAGGTTTGGTGCACAGATTTGTGCACTGGTTGGGGTCCCTTGACCTGGCCTGTGGGGATTGGGCCGAAACAGGCTCTCTGACATCCCCCGAGGGGTCCCAGAAGGGTGTAGGCCAGGTCGAGGGACCCCACTGGTGGACAATCTGGCAGGAGAGAGGACAGCAGGAGAACTACAGGGTGTGTCTGGTTCATCTCACCCAGTCCTGATCAGGGCTGTCTTACCCAGTACCGATCAGAAACAATTGGGGCGCAGGCCAGGAGAGACTGCAGGAAGTTGGCTGGTCAGGGAGGGACCATGGGAGGCTCTAGGGCATGTCTGGCCCATCTCACCCAGTCCCAATGAGCCAGACCCCAGCAGCAAGCTAACCTACCAGTTGGAGTGTCCGCCCCCTGGTGGTGTGTGTCATAGCAACTAGTTGAACAGTTGAAGAAATGGTCAGACACTTAGCATATTAGGCTTTTATTACATTAGATAAGATTACACCAAGTTGTTGTTTTTCTCTTTAATGGGCATTTCCAAAAATGCTGCTTATCATCCCAAGTCCCCCTAAAATTATCACATGAAACAATATAAATCTGTTAGAAACTGCTCTTAGAAATGTAACATACAATTTCTTTAATTTAATACTTGTTGGTTGTCCTAGGATGGATAGTTAAGCACATTGGAATAGGTTCACTTTATGAATAAAACAAGAGGAGTGAATCTTCATTAGTGTTTTTAAAAAGTCTTCAGACAAGTTTGGGATCTGGAAGCTAGGTGACATAGCGTAATGTGCTATCTTACTGGATTTCACTCCAGTTCCGGAGCCCAGGAAATGTGAGGAGGAATAAACAGCTTGGTAAATTCAATTGATAATCAAAGCTGATTTGCTGTGGGTTGATTTCCAGAAAGGCAAAACCTATAGTCTTCATCCAGTCAGTCAAAAATAACTGTGATGCTGGAAGAAATCCCAGAAAATACAATGTAACATTTCCCAGGGCAGAAAGCTCGGTTCCTTGTGCCAGACAATGGCTGGATCAGTTTAGCTCCCGTTTGGAAGTAGCTCCGGTAGCTTTGCTCTGGGGAGGCTGTCTGCTGAGGACTAAAAGCACTGCTGCTCAGTAATTAACTCCTCCCAAAGGGTAGGAGAGGAGGCAGCAACAGTGACCTCCCTTGCCACGCCTAGTCTCATTCCCCCATGATCAAGCCAGTGTGCTTTTTCTAGGGCTTTTACTAGGTATGAAGACATCATTGCTCCCTGTCCCATAGGCCTTTCCAATAGGCATAGTTCCAGCCTTCAGTGATTACTTTGGATGTACCTACCATCTTTAGTGAATTGATCACCAAACACTCAACAGAATAAAGTCTTACCTTTTATGAAAACATTAATAAAAATCATCCCGGCCATGGTGGCTGTGTGGTTGTGCATCAGCCTATGAACCAGGGGGACACAGTTCGATTCCCAATAGTAGGGGCATGTGCCTGGATTGCGGGCTCAATCCTCAATAGTGCAGGAGGCAGCTGATTAATGATTCTCTTTCATGATTGATGTTTCTATCTCTCTCTTCTTCTCTGAAATCAATAAAAATACATTAAAAAAACACTAAAAAAATAGTAGTGAAGAAAGTAGAGATACAGAAGAGAAGAAAATATTTTTAAAATGATGAAGAAAAAGAAGAAATGCATCCTTGTGTATGGCCATCCTAGGTGCTCAAATATGCAGAATTGAATTCAGAGACACAAAATAAAATCTTGCCTTTACTACTTATTTCCAATTTTAAAATCTCTACATATCATTTTATTCATCTGTAAAATTGTGCCCATATTCCTAAATTAAATAAATATAAATGGTATTACCTATGTAGACTGATTATCAGAACCCCTAGTACATAACCGAGAATAAACATAATATGCAAGGATATAAAGCAACTGGAACTCCTGTTGCTTGTGGACATGCAAAATGGTAGAGCCACCTTGGAAAATAGATTTGGCTTGTTTGGTTTCTTGTTCATTTGTTTTTCTGTATTTTACAAAATAAAACTAGTCTTCACCATACTATCCAGCAATTGTGCAATGTAGTATACACAAAGGAGTTAAAACATGTCCACAAAAACCTGCCCACAGATATGTAGAGCAGATTTATTGATACTGTCAAAATTTGGAAGCAACCAACATTTTCTTCTTTAGGATAATGGTTAAGTAATTGGCAGTACATTGAGACACTAGAATATTAGTGCTGAAAACAAGGGAGTTATCAAGCTATAAAAAGAGGAAACTTACATATATGTTACAAAATGGAAGAAGACAATCAGAAAAGGCTGCGAGGGGGTTAAGGGAGAGAGGGATAGATACGCAGAGCACAGAGTTTATTTAGGGCAGTAAAACTTTTCTGTGTGATATTATAATGGTAATGCACGCCATTAGAAATTTGTCCAATCCCGTAAAATGTACAATCCCCAGAAGGAGCAGTAATGAAAACTACAGACTTTGGGTGATGGTGTGTCAATGTAGGTTCATCAGTTGTAACAAAGAGTGTGCGGGGGGGGGGGGGGGAGGGTGATAATGGGTAGGCTGCTATGCATTTGTAGGTTACAGAAAATCTCTAAATTCCATTCAGTATTTCTCTGAATCTGAAACTCTGCACTCAGCAGGGATGACAGGAAAGACCCAGAATGACAGGAAAGCAGAGTTCCTTTGTCAGCAAGTGGAGTTTAGTAAGGTTATTTCCCCCTAAAACTGCTCGACTCAAGCTGATTTCCAATGAAAACGTGAAGCACAACAACTTGGGGGAAAATTATGTACATACAGATCACTCATGAAAGCCTAGCAATTATCTCACAATAATTAGGGACCAAACCCTTATAGTTACACAGGTGAGGGCTGTATTGCAGGGTGTCATTTCCAATTATCTGTATCTCCAGGTCAGAGAGGCCTGGCAATATTTGTTATACGTGCATTATTTCTAATCTCTATTTAAAACCCTACAAAATTAGTAAACTTTTTTATTTTTCTCCTGCATTCAGTACCATCAAGCAATTTTTTTCCAGCCACACAGAAAAGAAGGGACAGATTAACAATTTGATTCTGTAAGACAGATGAGCCACACTCCCCCAAATCAAAAGCAAAACCCTTGGAGGTGAAAACTGATATATGTGCATCAATTTGGAAATGATTCCTGACTCGAATACTATGCTTCCTAATTTCAATGAAAATGTCCCATAAATTGTTTGTACAGTCAGACATGATACAGCCAATGTAATTGCTACTGCCATTCTTCACAATGATGAATTCATAAGAGTCAGAATCCTACAGTTGCCAACTCCAAGTGTTTTATTCTGAATGTCTTTATAAC
The DNA here is from genome assembly GCA_011751065.1 of Lasiurus cinereus. Lineage (NCBI taxonomy): Eukaryota > Metazoa > Chordata > Mammalia > Chiroptera > Vespertilionidae > Lasiurus > Lasiurus cinereus. Next base: position 8,395,665 of record JAAGEH010000426.1, read on the forward strand.
TTATCATTTGCTGTGGATTTATCTATTTTTGCACAGCAGTTGTATTTTACAAATTGCCTTCTGAAAAAATAACCAATTCTTGGAAGTAAAATATATTTTGACAAATTTTTAGTAGAATAATTACTCTAAATTTTCATTGTGCATATTACATGTGAGCCATCCTCTGCTCTGTTAAACTTTGCACCTTTTCCTTCTGAGAGATTTGTCATAGTCAAAATATAAAAAGATGTTTGCCAAACTTTTCTTTCTGCATTGAATCAATGTGATTCTCCTTTTTGGTACTGAAGTCATCATCCCATAACATTTTAGAGAAGGAAGCATCTTGAATGCAATCAAGTAGTTACAGATACCTAGAGAGCATTTAATGTTCTCCATCCCCAGAATGAAGTCGCCTGAAGTTGGAGCTGAAACTCACTTTAGCAGTGATCCTCTAGTCTAAACTGAAGAAGAGAGAGAAAGCCATTGTTTGTAGGGCCCACAGACAAATTGCAGTCAGAGATATAGAGACTATATTATCTCCTGAGAGTTCCCACTGTCAGAGTTAATTCTTAGATGTCTGCATCCCCATAGAAGCAGCTTGAGAGGATTTGAGCAAAATAATTCCATAGAGTATCCTTTCTGTTCTGCTGTGAGGCACACATTTTAGAAGGGGAAGAAAAGTCACTGTGGGAAGTGGACAGGACTAAGCTCTTAGTGTATTCCTTTTAAGCTGGATTTTGCTCTTCGCCCACCAGTTGTATCTACATAATAAAAGCGGTTGTACATACCTGGCATTTTTAGTGCATTCACAGCGAGATTAATTTTAGAGGTGAAGTAGCAGAGGATAAACAGATCCCAGCCACATGATCAGCCAACATAGTAAGCATCAGAGCTGAGATTCAAACCAGTGTGATACAAATTCTGGTCATTCTGATTCAAAGACTAAGTAAGCCCTAAGCAAGATCAATACTCTCTCCTTATCTGTGTCTCTCTTTGCACTGTCCTCACCAGAATTCAGTATTTCCTAACTGGAATACTCAGTGAGTTATAAAATGCATCCTTTCTTTCAATAACGACTTGCAGTTGGAAAATTGATTCTTTTCTGCATGAAAGCAATTCCTGATTCTGCATTTAAAAGGACACTTCAGGCAAGTTACCTCACTACAGTTTCACAAGCATAATTCCCAGAAACAGCCTTCTTATATTTTCTGAGTGAATCAAAGCATCAAGATTAAAAAATAATCACCACATGTGTATGCTTGCTATGCAGAGCCTGCAGGAGTCTCACAGCTTTCATTTTCTGTGAGCAAAATGGACCCTCAGGCATTATGTTTCACTTTTTGCAGACATGGTCAGTAAAAAAAGTTCTAAAATGTCTATGTCAGCACCAGAAAAACAATCATCTGTTCTAACTATCTTTAATTAGGACTTGTATTAAATAGTGAATCCTTTTTTAAAACACAAGCATATGAACTATTGAGCCACATCACTGTTGACATTTAACAGAAAGAAAACTCTGTAGTGTGCAAGCTAATTATATCCATTAATGAATAATGTAAACAACATACCCATGATTTGTCCAACTTTCCAGAAGTCTCAGAAACAAAGTTTTATTGGCTAACCATTTTCAAACTTTTATAGGTTATATTTGCTTTTTTTTGTATGTTTGTTTTTCTTCATTTTAGCTGTAATAACTAAATTTATCCCAGAAAAGGAATCTTATAGGCTGACTTACCTGAAAGTATCAATGCATGCTAAAATACTCCTATTTTTTCTTTACTTAATGATATAAACATAAGGCTAAATCTTTTTCTAATTATTCCATTGTTTGTTTTTATTTTTAGAGAGAAAGCAGAAAGTAGAGAAAAAGAGAGAAACAGAGAAACATTGCTCTGGTGTCTCCTGTACATGTTTCCACAGGGAATAAAACCCGAAACCTGGGTGCCCTGACCAGGAATTGGACCCGTGACCTCTCAGGATAGGATATGATGCTCCAACCAACTAATCCACACCTGGCCAGGGCCCCATTCTATTTTGGGATTTGTTTAATTTCTTTGTTTGTTTTATACATATCAGATATTATATTTAAAACTAGAGAAAATAAAGTTTGGATCTGATATTATTCTCAAATACAATTAAAATAATTGCAATCTTCTGATTTCCTTTTTCCCCAAGTATTGTAAGGAAGGGCCACCAATTATATACAATAAATAAAGGAAGTTTGCCTCTGATTTACAAAGTATAACAAGCCAGGATGAGAAGACATGATGAAATCTAAAAAATATTCCTATCAAAGTAAGCTATGTTAAATGCCAGGTAAAATATTGGAGTTGGAAGTTGGCCAAGATTTTCTGGCTATCTTATATACTCTCAAAAATTATACTGAAGGACATAATAAAGACTTATGGTTGGGACCTTGGTTTAACATCTCAGTGGGAAGATTAAGTTATATATTAATGAATGTACTTCAATGTTATAAGTTGGCTAATAAAGGACATAGGGGCACTATGAGACAGTTCTTAAAATAACTTGCCTTAGCTACATACATTTTCTCATATCAATAGCAGATCTCAAAGTCTTAATGATCCAACATTGTACACTTAATAGAAGCCACATTAAAAAGTTTGATGATGAAAAAATGTTCTTAGACCCCTGCAGAGACATATATAGCATACAAATAAATACTAAAAATTAATTTTCAATAGTTTTCTATTAGAAGTGGTAAAATAGATCTTATGCAATATTTTTCTTTTTTACTGTATTAACCAAGCTTTCTACCACCAACAAAACAAAATAAGAAAATAACCAGATTGTCCTTGCTTTGGAACTTTAGCCACTATCATATTTAGCTTCAATTCAGAGTAATAAACAATTACAACTGTAAGCAAGCCTGATATCTATCATCTTATCATGTAAGTATAAATCTCATTTAAATGTGAGCTGGTTGACATTTATTCAAGGTGACTGTGCAATTACATGTATGAGCCCTCATTTTGTCTATAACCCTGCTGAAAGAAAATTGTGTAAGTCCAAAAAGGAATAAATCAACAACAGTGAAGAGAAGAAAATTATGTTCAGGGCTTGGGTGTTATCAGCTGAATAGAAAATTCAACAAATTTGAGAAAAACGAAAACTGTATGTAGCAAGTTGCTGGATCAAATCTGTAGGAAAAGCTAAACTGGGAGATTAACAGGAAGGTGCAGTGAAGTGGAACACAAGCTTCCAGAGAGCTTGGCTGCTGGGTGAGGGTTGACACTTGATACTTAGAGTGAAAGTGAGCATTGTGATTTAATTCGAAGTGTGACATTTACTTTTAGTTCTGAACATAAGATATCTATGCCAGTGTCCCTCATATGTCATGTCACTGCAAAACAAAAAAATAGTTTTCCATTTTTCTAGGTCTTCATTTTGGGTTTAATAATGGCTTCTAGGATATACTAGTAGGTAGATAGACAGACAGACAGATAATATAAACACAGACACAGATAGACATATGAGTTGGTGGACTACTCATAGGCATGATGACTAACTCTCATGCTATTTTGTAACCTGGTGTTTCAGATTACAAAAATCTATACCATAAAAGGCCTTTGGTATTATGATAGGCTATATCACAAAGGAGAAGCAGCTCTCATGGCGAAAAGGGCCAGGAGCTGCAGCGCTGTGGACCATATGAGGCATCATGGGGCAGAGGACCAGCAGCATCTGAGGAGTGTGGGGACATCGTGGGGTGGCAGACACGGCCCTGATGGTAGGCTAAGCCTAGGATAGTGGTAGGCAAACTGCGGCTCGCGAGGGTGGCTCTTCCACAAAATACCATGGCCTAGGCAAGTCTATTTTGAAGAAGTGGCGTTAGAAATTTAAGTTTAAAAAACTTGGCTCTCAAAAGAAATTTCAATCATTGTACTGCTGATATTTGCTCTTTTGACTAATAGGTTTGCCTACCACTGGCCCAGGGGACAAATACATGCACACAATTTAATAGTGCATTGTGCACCGGGCCTCTAATAAAAAAATAAACAAAAACAAAAAATAAAAGAAACTTAAACAATATAAGGATATAATATCAGGTGAAAGAAGGGGATAATAAGAAGTAATTAAATCAAATAAATCCTTATCTTTTATGGTAGGGACTTAACAAGCTCTCTTTATTGTTGATTAACCAATGAAATGTTTTTGAAATGTGAAGGTAAACCCTATAAAAACTTAAAGCAAAAACGACAAAGTTTATCTCTGTGCCTGGGAAAGAGGTTAGGCTAAATAAGGCTGCTTTTTTTATTCATGAGTCATTTATAAATTCTGAGTTTAAAAAAATAGTTATGTTTATGTTTGTTTTACAATGAGTTTCAAAAAACTTTATTGACAACAGAAAAATGACTTTTAACATATAGAAAGTTTTATCCCCTATCTATAAAAGTATATTATCTCTATCTATCTATACTAATAAAAGTGTAAGATGCAAATTGACTGTACCTTCACAATGTGCACCAACCAATCAGGAGTATGCAAATTAACCCAACAACGATGGCAGGTTAATTTGCATATGCAGGCACTAAGCAGCGAGGGGTAGAGCAGGATGCACCACCCCAGCCACTCCAGGCCTCTGGGAAGTATGGGAAGGTGGAAAGGCAGCTTCAGGCCACAGCGAAGTTGGTGCCAGTAGCCAGGGGAAGGAAGGCCCATTCTTGCAAAAATCTTCATGTATCAGGACTCTAATCCTATCTAATCAAAGAATAATATGCAAGTTCACCATCACTCCAACATACAAGATGGCTGCCCCCATGTGGTAAAAGATGGCTGCCCCCATGTGGACACAAGATGGCCACCACAAGATGACCTGCAAGAGGGGGCAGTTGTGGGTGATCAGGTCTGCAAGGGAGGGCAGTTGGGGTGATCAAGCTTGCAGGAGAGGGCAGTTAGGAGTAATCAGACCAGCAGGGGAGGGTAGTTAGGAGCAAACAGGCTGGCAGGCGAGCAGTTAGGCACCAATCAAGTTGGCAGGGGAGTAGTTACAGGGTGATCAGGGTGGCAGGCAGAGCAGTTAGGGGCAATAGGAAGGCAGGAATGTGAGCAGTTGAGAGCCAGCAGTCCCGGATTGTGAGAGGGATGTCTGACTGCCCTCATGGAGTCCCAGATTGGAGAAGGTGCAAACTGGGTGGAGGGACAATCCCCGCCCTGTGCACAAATTTTGTGCACCAGGTCTCTAGTGTGTGTGTGGGGGGGGGGGGCACCAACCAACCAGAACAACAGAATGACCAAAATGACCGAAATGACCAGTAGCTATGATGAGCAGCCAACCGACCTGATTGGGGCCATGATCGGCTCCCCCCAACCTCACATGGCCCCTCCCCACACCTGGTCATGCCCCCAATCAGTCCCCCACCCCTATTGGGTGCCGGACTGGTTGACCTCCTGTGGGCCCCCCAAGGCTGGCCTGCCCTGGTCGGGCTCTATAGGCTGGCTAGACCCCACCCATGCATGAATTCATGCATCAGGCCTCTAGTATCTATATAAAGCCAGCAACCATAATGCTGTAACAACCAGAATGACTAGTCACTATGATGTCCACTGTGGCCAGTGTACCAGCTTGATCAGGGGGCAGGGCTGGCAGGCCAAATTCCTGGTTGCCCCACCCCTGCTGGGCCCCACCACCCTGATCAGTCCACAACGCCTCCTCCAGCCAGCTCTGTCCTTGATTTCCCCCCCTATTCCAATCAGGGGCAGGGCCAGCTGGCCACTACCCCAGGCCACTGGCCCCCAATCAGTCCCCGTACCCCATTAGGGGGTGGGGCCCACTGGCTAATTGCCTGTGGCCCCTCCCTCTGCTGGCCCAGCCCTGATTAGGCCCCAATTAGGGCAGGCCAGCTGGCCAATCTCCCACTGTCTCCTCCTCCTAACAGGCCCAGCTCCAATCTGCCCCTTTTGGGGCCAGGCCAGCCAGACCACTCCCATGCACAAATTCATGCACTGGGCCTCTAGTATATCTATAAGTGAGTGTGTAAATTAAAGTACAACATAATCAAAACCCTGTAACATTAAGAATGCAAATTTATTTGTGTAAGGTATGTGAAAAAGTCTGAGATGGGCAGAGGTGAAAACTACTTAAAATTCAATAATGGAGTTTGTTTATAGTGTAACAAATACATTTTCTGTCTAGGAAAGAACCATGCTAAGATATTGATGGCAGAGATTTATTTTTTTAAATAGCAATACCAGGTGATGTGAACTGTAACAGTGAAAGGAAATGTCAAAGGAAAGATTTTCTGTATTTCTCTTCAGAAGTGAATGTTAATAGTGACAGAGTCCATGGACAAAGAATACACTAATGGGTACTATCAGTTCTCCAAGGTGTTGAGCAGGGCATGAGGGATGAGTAAAAATATTCCCATAATAGTAATTCAGAAGCCAATGTCTTATTCATTCAGAATGAGATGTTTGAACTTCTGGTGCAATAGGAAATAATTTTATAAATATCACCAGTTACAACCAAGCAAATCAATAAAAAAATATAAAAAATTAAAAAAAAAGGATGGATATGAGACCAAGTAATATCCCTAGTCAGTGGCAAATCAGGACAAAAATATTTCTTCTAATTTATTTCCTTTCAATGTGCACAAATTCATGCACCAGGCCTCTGGATAAAGATCAAGTATCACATGATCTCACGTATATATGGAATCAAATGAACAAAATAAACTAATGAACAAAATATGTTCAGAAATATGGAAGCAAGGAACAGACTGATGAATCTCAGAGGGAAGGTGGGGAGATCAAATAACATAAGCATGACCTATGTACACAGACAATAGTGCAGTAGGTGTGCTGGGAGGTTAGGGGTGGGCTGGTAGGAGTTAATCAGGAGAAGAGGGAGAATCTTTAATACTTTCAATAATAAAGGCAAACATTAAAAAATATAATTATATAATACATGCAGTAAAACCATTTGACAAGATACAACATTCACTAATGCTTAAAGTACTCAATAAGATCATTATAAAAGGAAAGTACCTCAACATACTAAAGGCCACATATGATAAATCCTCAGCTAATATTATACTCAGTGTAAAAAACTGAAAAAGTTTCTCTAAGATCAGGAACATGACAAAGATGCCTATTCTTACCACTATTATTCAACTTAGTACTGGAATCCCTAGCCAGAGCAATCAGGAAAGATAAATAAAAGACACCCATAATGAACACTTAAAAGTAAATTTGACACTTTTTATAGAGTACATGATTTTACATATATAGAAAACCCTAAGGATAACTCCAAAAAAAAAACTATTAAAACCAATAAACAAATACAGTAAATTTGCAGGATACAAAATCAATGTACAAAAATCCATGGTGTTCCCACGTATTAATGAAATTTCTTAAAAAAATTTTTAGTTGCTTTTATCATTGCAAAACAACAGGAAGAAAATACTTATGAATAAACTTAAAAGATGTGAAAGATCTAAACACTGAAAACTATAAGATATTACTAAAAGAAATTGGAGAAAACACCATAGAAAAACATCCCATGTTCATAAACTGGAAAAATCAATATAGTTAAAATGATGATATAATCCAAAGTAATATATAAATTTAAACAATTGCCATTAAAAACCCAATGAAAATTTTTTTAAGATCTAGAACAAAAAATCATCAGCTTTGTATGGAACATAAAAAAACTATAAGAGCCAAAGCAATAAAAACAATTGCAAAATCAAAGGTATCACACAACCTAACTTTATATTATTATGCAAAGTGACAATGATAAAAACAGCATGGTGTTGGCAGAGAAACAGACACACAGACAAATGAAACAGAATTGAGTCCAAAAATAAATTCACATATATATGGACAAACAATTTCTGACAAAGGAGCCAAAAACATACAATGAGGAAAAAAAAAGCCTCTTCAATAAATAGTGTTAGAAAAAAGTTACATGCAAAAGAATGAAACTAGACTGCTAGGTGTCAACATACACAAAAATTAACTCAAAATTTGTCAAAGACCTAAACATAAGACCTAAAATAAAATAAAAATAAGGTTCATAGAAGAAAACATACGTGTAGAACTTATGGACCTTGGTCTTAAAGAGTATTTTATGAATGCAACCAACAAAGAGAAAGATATTTGCAAACAACACCTCTGATAAAGGGCTAATATACAAAATATATAAAGAACTTTTAATGGTGAAAGGACTCAGAGTCATTCTGAGAAGAAGATATCCAAATGACTAGGAAATATTTAAAAAGTACTCATAATTTTTACTCATTAGGAAAATGAAAAATAAAACCACAGCAGAATGATTCATATTTAAAGTGTGATACATCAAGTGAACTCATAGTAGAAAATATATCCAAATTTCTGCTTCTAAGATAGATTAAGAGTGTATATCTGCTTACTACCAAAGAATATAAACCAACAGGTTTTCGTCTATATTTAAAGTGCCATAGTATCATCTTAAATTTAAATAATACACATTTACTACTTTCTTCTGTTTCTCTAAAGTATTTTTTCCTTTCCTCTCTTATCTGATATCTGACCCATTACTTGATATCAGTCTAATTCAGTTTTCATGTGGAAACATCTTTTAAGCATAAATATTTGCCATGATTCCAATCATTTGAGCAGCTAATGAATAAAAGAATGCATACTCATCTTGTGACTCTATACTTTGGAATAACCCTATATATTCTGAATATAATATCTAACAAAAAGTAATATGGAAGGACACATATGTAACACCTTAATCAATAAAGTAATTTGTAAAAAAAGTAGTATGGAGTTAAGCACACACACACACACACACACACACACAGGAAAACAAAAACCACAGATGCATTCATAAGTATAGCGATTACTAGATGAAGGAGGCTGGGGGAAGGTAGAAGAAGGTAAAGAGGGGATAAATGGTGTTGGAAGGAGACTTGACTTGGAGTGGAGCACACACAAAATGCAGATGATTACTATAATGTCACCTCATAAAACTCAAGTACATTTTTAAAATAAAAAATAGCATGGATAAAACATAGCTATTATAATAAAAATCATAACTAATATTTACCGAATAGTGATTGTGGTCTTGGCATTGTGATAAAAGATCTCCTTTTAATCCTCAGGACAATATTATGACCCTATGTTTTCTATTATATAACACTAGATGCCTGGGTGCATGAAAATTCATGCACCAGAGGGGGAATCTCTCAGCCCGGCCCATCCTCTTTCACAGATGGAAGCCCTCAGGAGCGGGAGGTGACCCAGCAATCAGGAGAAGATGACACCCCATCAGACCTCTCTGCTGCCACTGCAGGCAGCTCAAGCCTCAGCGGGCCCTGGTTACCTAAGCCTCGGGAGGTCCTGGGTGGCTGGGCAGCTGCCATCTGATGCTTACCTGCACCTCAGGCCAGCCCTGGGAGAATGGGCAGCCACGAGGCTTGCCTGCACCTCAGGTTAGGCTTGGGCAGGAGGGTGGGTGAGGGGCCCAGACTCGCTGTGTGCCTGTCACCCTGGTGGGCTGAGGGGAGTGGGTGCCCCCATCCTGTGGCTGTGGGCACCATTATCTTTGAGGGCATTTTAATCAATTAGCATATTCCCTCCTTATTGGCTATGGGTCCCACCATCTTTGAGGGTGTGGCAATCAATTAGCATATTCCCTCTTACTGGCTGTGGGTGCCACCGTCTTCAAGGGTGGGGCAGTCAGTTAGCATATTCCCTCTTTACTGGCTGAGGATGCCACCATCTTTGAAGGCAGATCAGTCAATTAGCATACTTCCTCCTTATTGGCTGTGGGTGCCACCATCTTTGCAACAGCATGAGGGTCAATTAGTATATTCCTTCTTTATTAGGTAAGATTTCAGTAGGTTCCTTGCCTATAAAATAGGCATTATCAGTCAAAGTGTGATATCAAACCAAAATAAATGTAATGTCTGGGAAGCATGATGATCATCACATTCAGTTAAATTATGTAAATAATTTAATTTTAGGAAACTCTTTCTTGGTGGATTTTATCTTTTCTTGTATCTTCTAACATTATCACTATGAGAAGGGAAATTTTATCCCAATTTTACAAGTGAGAACACTGAAAATAGCTTACATAGTTTAAGTAAGTTTTTTCAGTATATGGATCTGGGGCTGGAAATTCATTCTTCTTTCATTGAATCACTATGATATAGTTCAGTAGCGGTCAGCAAACCATGGCTTGCGAGGCTCATGCAGCTCTTTGGCCCCTTGAGTATGGCTCTTCCACAAAATACCACGGCCTGGGCGAGTCTATTTTGAAGAAGTGGCAATAAAAGAAGTTTAAGTTTAAAAAATTTGGCTCTCAAAAGAAATTTTAACCGTTATACATGTTGATATTTGGCTCTGTTGACTAATGAGTTTGCTGACCACTGATATAGTTGGATTGCATTATACAATTAGAGCGAATTAAGATGTTGCTTAGGGATACTTAGACAATAACAAAGTATCCTCTAGTTAAAACTACTGAAAAGAAAATATAAGTACATCTTTAAAGTCTCCATATTAAACTTTATCTGATTCCTTGCTAACTAACTCAAAAAGACAACAAATTATATGAATACTGTTTTAGTAAGTCAATAGTACATCAGCTGGTGAATTTTGCAATTATTCTTTTTCTTGAAAAGATAGTTAATTGTTATTAGCAGCATATGCCCCAGTGTAATAGTAAAGGGCAGATCTTTTCTAATCTGGAAGCCAACAGGGAGAAAAGGTAGGGAATATTTAAGCAACTCAGCGGCATGCTTTGCAGAATGGGAGGAAGAAAAAATAGAAAGTTAAGAAGAAAAGAAATTGGGCATATATTATGTATCCTAATAACTATGTAATTTAGACTTTATTTTTAAATGAAAAACAATCCATGAAATATTTTTTAAAAATATCATTGTTCACAATTTTTCCCAAGTCTATATCCATAAATCAGCAAAGGAAAAATAATAACATATTGCTACAACTGTCAAGAGACATTTTACTCAAGATAAAGTATGAACGTATTACAATTGTAGATAAACTAAAAATGAAAGCCAAAGAATTTATAATGTTTCTTATTTCTCACCAGCTGCAAACTGGACCTAAGCATAAACATAATCCCTAAATGAAGTCATTAAGTTTCCTAAAGAGGTCACATTATAAACTAGCCTAAATCTGTAAATTAATCATTTTAATATTTATTATAAAAGTAGATAATAAAGAGTAGATAATATAGAAAACACACTTTAAATGTGTTAAACAGCAAGTTCAGATTTCTTCTATGGCAAAACTACTATATTTCAAAATAATATGTATTTTTAAATGTGTGTTTATTGATCTCAGAGAGGAAGGGAAGGGAGAAAGAGAAACATCAATGATAAAAGAAAATCATTGAGCAGTTGCCTCCTGAACAGCCCCTATTGTGGATCAAGGCCACAACTTGGGCATGTGCCCTGACCAGGAATTGAATCCTGACCTCCTGGTTCATGGGTCGACAATCACTTAGCCCTACTGGCCAGGCAATAATATATTTTTACAAATACCACATTGTTGAAATACTACAGTTGAGATTGAGGTCAAAGCTTTACACATAATGTTTGCATCTATGCAAATATCAAAAAATAATACATATCCTTAATGTTACTGCATATATTTAGTAGTAGAAATGTATAATTTTAGTTTGAAGGTATCTGGGAGGAAAAAAAAAAAACTAAAACTCATTCTTGCTAAAAAATCACAAGGTTCCAGGAAATCTTTTCTCTTTATCCCTTCCCCCATTGAATTCTATTGACTATTCCAACTGTATGCCCTTTGGCCACTTCCACAAATTAAACAAAGTAATGAGGAAATAGTTTTATGAAATCAACATGGATTCCATTCATCTCCAATGCATATAACTTGGGAAAAAATTCATGTAGATCCTTACATGCTTTCCTTAATAAAGGCTGTTTTTCTCAGATTCAGATACAAATAACTGCTGTCTGTATTTCCCTTCCTTTGTCTTTTGGATTCCTACATCCTTATTTGACTGAATATTTGACCTTCTACCTGCCTAAGATATACTCCAATTTGCATTAGGTTGACTCTGAAAACCTGTGCTTCCCACATTACTTAATTTTGTAAATTCTTTCTCAACCTTAAATCAGATATATGTATTTTATATATCTTCTCACATTCCTAATCTTAAAATTCAATTGTAACTCTCAACTTTCCAACTCTAGTTCACTCCTAACACTTACCAGAATAAATTATTCTATATACATTGTAAACTAACCCTTTATCAGAAGTATCATTGACTAAGATATCACCCATATACTTTTTATTTTGTTGGTGGTTTCTTTTACTGTGTAAAAGCTTTCAGTTTGAAGTATCCCATTTGTTCATTTTCTCCTTAGTTTCCCTTACCCTACAAGATATATCAGCAAATATGTTGCTACAAGAGGTGTCTGAGATTTTACTACCTATGGTTTCTTCTAGGATTTTTATGATTACATGACTTACATTTAAGTTTTTAATCCATTTTGAGTTTATACATATATATGGTATAAGTTGGTAGTCTAGTTTCATTTTTTTGCATGTATATGTCCAATTTTCCCAACACCATTTGTTGAAAAGATTCTTTACTCCATTGTATGTTCTTGCCTCATTTACCAAATATTAATTCACCATAAAGTTATGGATTTATTTCTGGGGTTTTTGTTCTATTCCAATGATCTATGTGCCTATTATGATGCCAATATCAGGTTGTTTTGATGAAAATGGCCTTGTCGTATAGTTTGATATCAAGTATTTGAAATCTTCCAATCTTGTTCTGATTTTAAAATCTATTACTAAATGTTTGGGTTGACCATTTTTATATTTAAATTCATAGGTCTATAATTATATTCTGTACAAATGCAATATATAGCCTGCATTAACTGCCTGCTCATGGTTAATAAAAAGCATATTAAACAAATTTACTTAAACATCCATTTTCACACTTATTTACTGACTTCATTCCTGTAACTATACCTTATAAGTGTCTTAAGAATATCAATAAACTTTAAAAAATATTTTTAGAATAAAGTAAAAATGGGCATGATTTATTTCAGAGTAACACACTTTTAGGTAAGCATTCATGATCCTATAAAATAAAAGGCTAATATGCAAATCCACCAAACAGTGGAATGACCAGTTGCTATGATATACACTGACCACCAGGGGGCAGAAGCCAGGCTCACGACTGGTAAGCACAATGGCAGTGGCAGGAGCCTCTCCCACCACTGTGGTGGCGCGAAGTATGTTCGACTGCCATCTGAGGCCTGCTCCTCACAGGGACTTGACCTTAGCCATCAGTCGGACATCCCTCAAGGGCTCCTGGTCTGTGAGAGGGCACAGGCTGGGCTGAGGGACTCCTCCAAATGCACGAACTTTGTGCACCAGACCTCTAGTTTTTATATAAGAGAATTATCTACTTTTAAGTAGGTATTAATTTTGACATTTGGATTTGACAATGAAAGTAAAGATATAATTGCTAAATATTGTGCTTATATTTATATAATCATATGCCTATCCAAAATGTATGCTAAAAGTTGATCACATACCTGAACTTACCTAAGAAATAATTCATTATGTTTTGTGCTCCTTTATTCCCTAATGCACAAAGCACAGAACAGTTATGTTGTGTTTCAATGCTTTACCACCTACATTCCTCTACTTTGGAAGTATTCTCTCAGTTAAATTTTTAAAATGAATGAAAAAATGAAGGATAGAAAGAAAGAGAAAACCACTTAACCAGCGTCATCTATAACTGAAGAGGGGAGAAAAGTAAAAGGGTAGAAAATAAAAAATATATATAAAACTTGGAATTCAAAAAATTCATTAAAAAACAAATAGTTTATTAGCAGAGAAATTAGACATGTTCACATTAGTAAAGAGAAAAGAGCCATGGCAGGGAGGCACAATCGGTTGGATCATCTTCTCATGCACCAAAGAGTTGTGAGTTCAATTCCTGATCAGGGCACATACCTAGTTGTGGGTTCAGTCCCTGGTTGGGGAGTGTAGGGGAGGCAACCAGTCATTTGATGTTTCTCTCTCACATCAATGTTTCTCTCTTGCTGTTTCTATCCTTCCTTCCCCCCTCCCTACTTCTCTCTGGCCCTCTCTCCCTTCTTTCCTTCCTTACTTCCTCTCTTTCCTCTCTCCCTCTTCTTTTTCTCCTCTCTCTCAAAAAGTCTATAAAAATAGGTCCTTAGGTGAGGATTAAAACAACAGCCTATACATAAAGATAGGCTTTTACCCAATAGATTATTCCCACACTTTAGTAGGAAATGCTAGGAGCATATTTGAGTTCTGGAGTTTCAGAATAATAGATACTAGGAAGTTAAATAATTACTAGGAAACTGAAAGGCTTGGAAAGTGAGTAGGAAAGTTTATAAGCTCAAGAAGACAATTTGGGAAGAAGTACCTTGGATGTTGCCGTCTCTTCTGGATGATGTAAGGTAACATACAAATAAGGGGTCTATTGATACATGTATTAAAGATTTAGAGGAAGACAAACAGCACCATTTATAAAGAAACTGAACTTCTCCCCAAACACAAAAGAGGTAGTAATAGAACCAAGAACCAAACTAAGCCTTGTCATCTATTTCCTCCCCCATAATATTTCCTGCTATACATGGGCCATCAATACAAATATGCATAAAAAGGACAAAAATAGAATCAAGCATAACTAGAAGCACTAACTCAAGAAAACCTTCCTTGAGTGAGATAGTGGCTTAAATTTACATAATAAAAGCTTCTACCACAGGCCTGGGGAGAATTACCTTGACAAATCAAAATATAACAATCTCCAAGCAAAAAAAATACCAAGTCCCACCACAGGAAAGAAAATGGTGTAGTATCAGAATTCTGGACATCATCTTCCAGAATATGACAGCAGTGGAGTAACAAGAAGAAATCCAATGAAAGAAACATCAGCATATATATATTCACCCAAGCTACAGAAATACACTTTTAAATATGCCACCATCATTGTATATTGTGACCAAGGGACATCCTATAGATTCTACTAGAGAATCATCCTCCTTCCATAAAAGATGATTGTGGAAACATAATCAGGAAAAAATTGAATACATTTAGCTAAATACTTAAAACTTAAAATAAAGTTGGGACTGAGAGTCAGTGTGTATTAGGATAAGAGAAAGAAATAGAAATAAAAGTTAGATGGAGAAAATAAGAGGAAAACAAAAGTGGCTCAGTAATTACATAATAGGTAACCCATAGAAGTCCAGAATCTCATTTAAAGCTAAAAAGCAGGAGAGGAGATATGATATAAAGGGAGAATAGGGTGCCATACAGAGGTTTTGGCATAAAAATAATTGTTAGAATAAAACAGAACTTCTTAAGGCAAAAATTCAAATAAAACTCTAAAATTTAATGTTGAAATAAAAATAGAAAAATACAGTTAATGATACAGGGTATACAGAATAGGAAATGTATATTAACATAAAACAGTTATTGAAAAACAGACAAAAATCAGTTGTACTGATAAATGCAAATAGGCTTAGCTAGCCTAGTTTTTAAAAAATACTGTTTTCTTACTTGCATAAAGAATGAAATTAAATTCTGCTTGTATAAAATATATATTTTATTTCCAATCAGAATGGTTAAAAATAAATGAATAGTCAATGGCATGTAAGAAATGTAAACAAAATTAGAGTGGTGACACACACCACAAATAACTGATAGGTTAGAATTCTCATCAAAGAACAAAGTGAAATAAAGTAGGACACCAAATTACATATCAATGAACAGCCTTCTTAATAAAGTAAAACAATTATAAGGGATAAAAGGGAGAAGCCAACAGAAATGTACTAATCATAGGAAAATTTTATATACCCTTTGCAGTGAAAAAAATGTGGTTAAGTATATAGAGGAGCCCAGAAACATAATAAGGTATTCCTTTTGAATATTTCATTGAACACCTAACTCAAGTTTTAGAAAACAAACAGTAAAGTAAATCAGTTGAATGAGAAGAAAAAAATAAAGATATGAGCAGAAATATATTTAATTAAAAACAAATTTTATTTAATATATTTAATTAAAAAACAAAATTTTTAATTAAATAAGTATGCTGTTCTCTTTGAAAAATGTGACATTTAAAGAGGTGATGTTAGAAATACAACAAAAACAAGAAAGAGATATTTAAAAAGACAAATTTAGAAAGACCCAAAGCAAGGAAGGAAGGAAGAGTGGTTGGTACGGAGCAAAAATGGAAAAAAAAAGGGGGTGGGGGAGAAAAGGAAGTGGAGATGCCTAATTAAACTGACTAGTTTTCTCAGAAAACAGAATTCACCAAAAGTGAATTCAGTGGAGAGAGAAATTTTAAATTCCAATTTTCTTGAAAAAAGTAGTGGAGTTTATCTAAGAACTTATACCCTAACTCACATTTTTAAAAAACCCAGACCCCTATATTTTCATGAGGAAATTCTACTACAACTTCAAAAAAACAAATAAGTTGCCCAGCAGTGTTGCTCAGTGATTGAACATCGGCCCATGAACAAGGAGGTCACAGTTCAATTCCCAGTGAGGAGACATGCCCCGGTTGTGGTCCCTATCCCCAGTTTCAAAAGAGGTATGTCAATGTCCCAATCCTAAAAACCGAACTGAGAACTTACTTGAAATTTTTTTTTTGTATTTTTGTGTTTGTTTTGCAGAAGTAGTTACATTAAAATTTTTGAGATGAAATTATTAGAGAACATCCAGGTAGACTTTAAATGCCATTTAAGTGTTTGGGTAAGTGATAGGTATAAGAACATTAGACACATACACAGAAGATGTAAGAGAGGCAGCCACAAGTGAAGGAATGCTGATAGTCACCACAGCTGGGAAAGGCAAAGAATAGATAATAGGGCCTCTGAGGGACTGTGGCTCTGCTGACAGCCTGGTTTTGGAATTCTGGTCTCCAGGTCTGTGGGAAAGTAAGTGTCTATTGTTTTAAGTCACCAACTTTGTGGTGATGTGTTATATCAGGCATAGGAAGCTAATACAGGATCTAATCTTGATAAAAATGGCAAGAAAAAGAGGATTTGGAAGCAATACCAACCCAGAAACTTAATATGTTAAAAAGAACAGTGTATCAACAGATTAAAAATAAACACATGGGCATGAAGCATGATTTATTCTAGGCTAGTTGTGAATGGCTCAATATTAGGAAATCCATTAATACTATTTATGAAATATAAAAAATCCTATCTAGACATATATTTATTTCCTTAAGTTACTGAAGTGGCTCTAAAATTTATTTCTGGATTAACAATTCAATAAAACAGGAAGTGTGATTTCAAAACTTGAAATAGTATGTTTTAACACCTAAAACAACATGACATCTAAACCCAGCCCAAAAGCAATGATTAAGTAAATTCATAACCTCTACCAGCTTTTAATTACTTTGGGGGTATTATTCAATTCAATATAAAAAAAAAATCACTAAGAATAGAATAGTGGATAGTAAGAGGTAAAGAGAATGTTATTTGCAGATAACTTAATAAATAAGATATAAAAATCAAATAGAAAACTATTTTGGGAAATAAAATATTTCAGGATAGTAGTAGCAGGCTAATAAGTTAACATACAAAAGTCAAAAGCTATCATACATAAAAAGATAATATAATGGAAGGAGAAATCCAATTTATAAATGGCAGCAGAAAAAAATTACCAGGAAAAAATATTTTGAATTCTGCCAGACATAGAGGGATCTCTATACAGAAAAATTAAAGTCCTAAATGATAACAATAAATTTCAACAAATGAGATAACATTAAACATTTCTACAGAAGACTAGAAAACATCATGAAGACTAGTTCCCCCTAAGGTTATTGTTTTTAAGTAATTAACACCAATCTCAATAAGCTTATTTTGTGCAAGTGCTCATGTATATGGTTATTGTTATATTTATTATTTTATGAAGCTAGAAAAGTTGCTATAAAGTTTATGCTGAAAATAATCACAAAAGGGATGGAAAATTGTTTTTAAAAGGAAAACTGGAGAAATCAACAGTAGCCTTCTCTACCACTTCCAATAAAATATAGGGACATTGGTTCATAAGTAAGTATACTATGGAATTTAATTGGGAGTCTGGAAATAAATATAAGTGAATAAAAAATCCAGTAGGTAGAAATCAATCTTTTTTAAGAACAGTTTTTAAAAACTTGATAGCATGCATTTATTTGTGGTAAATTTACTTTTATCATATTTATCATTTGTGAATAGAAAAAGCATTTTAGCTATGACTCAAATATCAATTCTCTGGAATTTTACATTAAGGAAGCCAGAATATATCCATTTGTGTGTTTATCTACATGATTATGAAAATATGGCAAATGTTAATGACAGTTAAAATCAGTATCTGTAAATTGTACTATTTTCCCCACTTTTACATGTTTTAAAATGTCAAATTAACATTTTTTTATTTTTGACAATATTTTAGAATTATTACAAGTATGATAATCATATCACACTTTTTCCCACTATTAAAAAAAAGAAGAATGGAATTAATACTCCAGAGCAGAGGAATAGAAGGCATTTGTATTGTAATATGAAATCTGAAATATATACAGAAAACCAAGTATAGAGAGTGCTAGTTTTAAATGTTCTTTCTACTTTATAAGTGTGTGCATGCACACACACACACACACACACAGCTATTGATCAATAAAAGTCACCTCTTTCTAAAATTCACTTATTAATTGTAATAGCCTGTTCATCTAAAATTAACCATGTTTAGGAATGTGAAAGTAAATCTAGAACCAGTCATCGCATACAGGTACTCATCATACTAAAAGAAAAAAAACAGTCATTATTAATTGATTACAAATAAAACACTTTTGGTTATCATCTTAACATATAAATTAGCAAAGTTTATTGGAAATTACAATCCTTTGCCACAATATAAACTCAACTGCTGTAGTGGCGAACAGGGAAGTGCCCTGGGGTACTCTCCATAACTCCTGTCTCTCATTTGACTGGAGCTTTAAACATGATAACTGTCAGACTTCTATCCATTTATTTAAAAATGACAAACTGTTGAATAATAAATCAGCTGGGAATTTAGTGGAAAACCCTGAAAAACATTCACAACTGTGACAAATAATGTTTCAACACATATCTCTACTATGACTAATGAGGAGGAAAGCTAAGCTAATGATGTTTAAAATATAAACTATTCTATATTTGTATTATAGGCAAAATAAGTAGCATTTAATGGAAATAGAAGAGAGATGAGAATGAAAAAAATCAACATAAGGATTAAATGTGAATGAAGCTGTCAAAAAAAAAAAGGGTGGGAAAGGAATTAAAGTCCCAATCATGTCTATTGGACTAAGTTTGAGAAGTATGGAAATGGGGAATATGGAAATGTCAGTGTCAATGGCTTGTTTTTTCTCTACTTTTCTGCTATCTATGCTGGCTTAATGAGGCAGAAAAGTCTGTTTAAATTTTTGGATTGGTATCAGAACACCTTGATTTTCTTGCTTCTATTCTGTATCCCTGAAGAATGACTAAATTACAGTGAGTAAAAGTGATAAAAAATTCCCAGTAGAAAAAAATACCATTCAATATTTTTATTTTTCCAGAAATAAAATGTAAATCAGCAATAACTTGCTTGTATACCCATGAGATGCAGAACAAGTTACCCAGGCCTTTATCTGCAAACTTGATATTGAATATTCATCTCTGACAGATGCCCACCAGTTTGCCACCTTACTTACTGGTACATGTAGAGTTTAGATGAACTTTTTCATGTATTAGTCTTAAATATGAATTAATTAATAAGGATCACCAGATACTTGAGAAGACCTTTTACATAAAAGACAGAGACAAAACCACTGCACCAAAAGGCAAAAAAAAAATCTATAGAAATGTCATGTTCAGGAGCAAAAGAGTACAAAAAAAAAAAAAAAGGATATACTAGTATATATTTGTATTAGAGGCAAGAATATTTGCAATAAGCATTCTTATAAAGACAAAATTATTTGATGAAATAAAAATAATGTGCTGCAAAATTAAAACAGAACAAAACACTGTTAAGAATTTTTTTAAATGATGAAAAATGCCCAGCTGGTGTGGCCCAATGGTTGAGCATCATATCAGGATTGTGGGCTCACTTGTCAATAAGGGATGTGCAAGAGGTAACTGATGGATGATTCTCTCTCATTATTTATGTTTCTATATCTCGCTCTCTCTCCCTCCCACTGAAATTGATAAAAACATATTTTTTTAAATGATGAAAATAATTAATGGAAGGGTTAAAAGAGACCATCAAAGAGAGTCTTCCAAATGTAGCATAACAAATAAAAAGTGGAGGGAGGATATAAATGTAATCAAGCAGGAAATATAAGATTCAATGAACGTAATTTCCAGTGTGGCAGATTACATGATTGACTCCAAATCTTTAATGTCCTCTACATGCCCACACTTGCAATGGGCAGAGTACTGGCAATGTCATAAGGAAGGAAATGACAGTGTGTTAATGCTTGAGCCTACTTATACATGTGCCCTGCCATATGGAGAACACACCTGGCTAGCCCACTGCTCTGAGGAACACGTGGAGCAGCCACTCCCGCTGACTCGCATACCGAGTGTAAAGCAGAGAAGCTGAGCCAAGTCACATCAAGTCAGAGCCACAGTAAGAGAGGTAAGGGGAAAAAAAAGCAAATAAGCACTGGTGTAGCTTCTAAGTTTGGAGCAGTCTGCTACAAAGCAAATGCTAACTGAAATATAGAAAGATTAAATAAAGGGTAGTCATATAATTAACAAAGAAATAAAATTTACCAGAGCTTAGGATGTAATACTGAAGTTTCAAAAGGAGTCAAACAAGTGTAAAACACAATGAATAACAATAATAATAAGTTATAAATCAAGTGACAATAATATTAAACAACAAAATGGCTAAGAAATTACTCTGTGCTTTCTAAGTGAATACATTGGTAGAGGCAGCGAACAATTTTCATGCAAAGTATAAAAATCAGAAATCATGTAGTATTAAATATGGGAATAGCAACAAACACCTTGGAGATAAGAGAAAAACTACCTCAGATTTCTAAGGGAAAATTATTTTCACCTGAGAGTCTATATCCAGGCTATAAATTTCTACTGAAGTCTATACTCAGGTTGAAAGTAGAATAAAGACTTGTCAGATAGGTCACATCACAGAATGTTTAATTCGTGAACAGGCTTCCTTAGTAAACTACTAAAAAAGGACATCCAAAAAAGAGGAAAAGTAAAAGGATTTACTAGATTTTGATGACATAAAGTCCTAGTCTCCTTAAATTCAGTAGGCTTAGTGAGTAATTGGATCCAATTGTAAGAAAGAGAAGATATAGGACAAAAAGGAAATTGTTAAAGTTAGGAATGAAATATTTATCGCAAACTAAGCCAAACAAAAACTAAGCACATTTTTTTATAACTCCAGGCTTACAAAGAGTTATGAAATAAATTAAAAACCAGTAATCATAAAACCATATGGTTGAGATGGGAAATATGCTGACATAGTTAGAATATTGTAAATTAAATCTTGTGGTATCAAAGCACTGAGAGATTGGGTGAAGGAAAATGAGCTGGAAGAGGCTGTATAGAGATGTGCAAGTACAAGGAGGTTAAATTCTCCTTTTTCATCTAAAAGTAATGTCTAATATTAAAAAATAAGAATGAACTGCACAAAAACTTCCAGGAGAGTCTCGGATAAAATTAGTTGATACTGGGGTGTGCAATACTGGGGGCTAGGGGAGCAGAGTACAAATCTGTTTTGTTATGAAATGGGTGATACTATTTACCACTTAAACATGTATACTTATAAAATTATTTTAAAGGAAAGACAATGCTTTAGAAAACTAAAATGCTTTTTATCTAACAAAATAGACATATAATTCCATAGGTACCATAAAGACCTGATTACATAAGGACAGTAGGACCTGGTTCCACTATCTTCAGGCTTATGTTTGATTCCTGACAACTGTCTTTTTGACAAAACTAAATGCAACAAAATTACAGAGTGAACCATTTTCCATTACCCTTGTTGTAAATTGAACACCTATAAGATCAAGATTTATGTATTCCCAAATTGTAAATTAGTTCTTTAAAGATATTTTTTCTTCTATGCCCAGAGAGGATTTATAAACTATGACCAGTTTTATTCCCCAATTATTCCATAATTATAAAAGAATGAGGCCCACAAATAATTGCATGAATAAAAATAAGGCTATTTCTTTGTTCTTTAATTCCAGAAAACTTGAGAACTTTAGGCTAATATTTTAAAATTTAGAACTTATGATTTCTCCAGTTATAACTGACAAAATTTAAAATGTGAGAGAATTAATACCTACTAAAACTTGTTTATATCTTCATTCAGGTTCTATCTGTTGCGAAACATATTATTAACTATGTTATCAGTATTTTTTTAAACATATTTTATTGATTTTTCACAGAGAGAGAAAGGGAAAAGGATAGAAAGTTAGAAACATCGATGAGAGAGAGACATCGATCAGCTGCCTCTTGCACGCCCCCCTACTGGGGATGTGTCCACAACCAATGTACATGCCCCTGACCAGAATCGAACCTGGGACCTTTCAGTCGGCAGGCCAACGCTCTATCCACTGAGTCAAACCAGTTTCGGCTGTTATCAGTATTTCTAAAGTCCAAAAATATATTTCTAAACGTTCCAAATGTTGGAACAAATTTTAAAAATAATTTTATTGTGTATTGGGGCGACAAAATTTATCAATTCAAAGCAATCAATAGCCAAAATGCTTTTAAATTGGTTATCGCAGCCCTATTAAAGGGCCATTCTATTCAGGGATAATATAAATCAAAATGTTTTTGAAATTAAACAGAATGGTCAATTTTTTCACCAGGCTTGATTTTATGATCAATGCAATCACAATCCAAACCCCACACATTATTTAACCCAATGTATATCTATTAATATGCTTAATATAATGTTTATAATCAAATAAATATCACATTTGTAGGCACAGGAAAATTATTCACATTAATAATTGCCTCTAAAATAAAATAGAGTAAAAATAATTCTGATTAATTTAAAACAAAGAAAATCTCAAAATTGTCACCAATCATATCATTGCAATTATAAAACCTTTTTATTCATTCAAAATCTCTGCTTACTTCATAGCCTCAACATTCCTGTACAGAATAGCACCTCTGCATCTTATTACATTATTTAGGGATTCTCTTATTATTTTGTACAATGTTGGTTGCATCAGAAACAAATGCATATTTTCAAATACTCCATAAATAAAGAAAATAGAGTTTAACATATGAAATCATGTAAAATTTATAACAATTGGCAATAAAACACAAAAATGACATCTACAATGAGTGACTATCCATATATAATAATAATGTTAGAAAGAATGTTGTACATAAAATGAAAGATTAAAATGTGATGGTTAAGAATAGACACTTCTACAAGAGTTAAAAAAGGGGGGGATTGGTAAAACTCAAATATATATAAAATTGAATTTTTTTATTATTTCTCATAAAGAAATAAAACTATACTTCAAAGCTATTGCAATAAAAACAGCCTGGTACTTGCATAAGAACAGGTGTTTAGACCAATGGAATAGAACAGAAACCCTAAACATGTACCCATCCCATTAGGTCAATTAATATTTGGCAAAGAAGGCAAGAGCATACAATGGAGTAAAGACAGTCTCTTCAGTAAATGGCGCTGGGAAAATTGGACAATTACATGAAAACAAATGAAACTGGACCACCAGCTTACACCATAAACAAGAATGAATTCAAAGTGGATAAAAGACTTCAAAATAAATCTTGAAACCATAAAAATTTCAGAAGAAAATATAGGAAGTAAAATATCAGACATCTCATGAAGCAGGATTGTCACCAATACATCTCCTAGGGCAGGAGAAACAACAGAAAAATAAATAAGTGGGACTACATTAAACCTAAAGCTCTGCACAGCAAAAGAAACCATCCTCAAATACAAAGGGAACCCACTGAATGGGAGAACATATTCACCAATGATACATCTGATAAGGGGTTGATTTCCAAAATATATGAAGAAATCATACAACTCAAGAAAAGGAAGATAAGAATCCCAATTAAAAATAGGCAAAAGACCTGAAAAGACACTTCTCCAAAGAGGACTTAGAGATGGCCAATAGACATATGAAAAAATAGTCAACATCAGTTTTCAGAGTGATGCAAATGGAAACCACAATGAGATAATACCTCAACACCTGCCAGAATGTCTACAACCATCAATAAATCAACAAACAACAAGTGCTGGTGATGATATATACTGTTGGTGGGAATGCAGAAAAGTGCAGTAACTGTGGAAAACATTTTTTTTATTTTTTATTGTGTTACATGTATACATATCTCCCCATTGCCCCCCTTCCCTCCCAGGCATACCCCAACCCCCCAGTGTCTATGTTCATTGGTTATGTTTATATGCATGGATACAAGTCCTTTGATTGATCTCTTATCTACCCCACCTCTCCTTCATCTTCCTGCTATAATTTGACAGTCTGTTTGATGCTTTACTGCCTCTGTATCAATCCTTTTGTTCATCACTTTACAATGTTCTTTATTATCTACAAATGAGTGAGATCATGTGGTGCTTCTCCTTCATTGACTGGCTTATTTCACTAAGCATAAGGCTCTCCAGTTCCATCCAGGTTGCTGCAAATGGTAAGAATTCCTTATTTTTATTGGCAGCATAGAATTTCATTGTGTAGGATTTATGCACCCCTGTGTTCATAGCAGCACAGTTTACAATAGCTACAATTTGGAAACAGCCTAGTTGCCCGTCAGCAGATGAGTGGATCAGAAAACTGTGGTACATCTACACAATGGAAAACATTTTTAAAAGTCTTAAAAACTAAAAATGGAATTTTTATTTGACCCAGCAATCCCACATCTTGGAATATATCCTAAAAATTCCGAAACACCACTTCAAAAGAATATATGCATTCCTATGTTCATAGCAGCACAATTTATTATAGCTGATATCTGGAAACAATCCAGGTACTCATCAGTGGATGAGTGGATAAAATGCTGTGGTACATTATACAATGGAATTATATGAAGCTATAAAAAAAGAAAGATCTCTTACCCTCTGAGTCAGCATGAATGGATCTGGAGAGCATTCTAGTAAGTGAAATAAGCCAGACAGAGGAAGAAAACAATCACATGATCTCACTAATATGTAGAATCTAACAAATAAGATAATTGATGAACAAAATAAGCCCAGAAACATGGAAGCGTGGAACAGACTGACAGATCTCAGAGGTAGGAGGAGTAAGAGGAAGAGATTAAAAAAGGAACATGCATTCATATATGCATAGATCATGAAAACAGACATGCAATAGTGTGGTGAAAGCCTGGGGTGAGGTATGAGCAAGGTAGAGAGGGAAAATGAGGGATATCTGTAAAACTCTCAGCAATAAAAATAAATTAAAAATAAAAATAAAGAGCAAGAAATGCAACTAAATTGGATATAAACCTTGACACTCAAAAATGATAGCATCAGTAAAAAATGTTCTACTGAGCACAAGATATAGGGGAAATAATAGACTTCTGTATTAATTTTAAGGACTTCAGAAACCTCTTAGGACTATCAGCACATCTTTTAATTATTTTTAACTAGATGGCAACATTTTGTATCTTCTAGGATACTCATTTTAAGAAAAGGTGAACCCAAAATGTTAAGGTCACAAATTTTGTTTCTCCCATATTTTTTTTCTAAAGGAGTATTTGTCATAAATTATTCTCCATAATCAATTTCACTCCCAACTCTCCCCAATATATTAATGAGAACCTGATAGCATCATTAGATAAGTGTTTTTTTACACAAGTATTTCTGAGTATAGGAAATTATAAACAAAAAGCCTAAACCTCGCTTAAAATAGTTTTCCTCCATTTTAACATTTGCTTATGTAGAAATGATATATCTTCCTTTTAGAGAGCTGAGGGAAGATACAATAATGCTCCCTAACATTAAGCTAAGTGCATAATGTAGACAATACGTTCGAATATAATCCGGAAAATGTAGTTATGTTGCCAGGACTAAGGAAGTTCATCTCCCTCCAAAAATGAAACTTGAGACAACTGGGAATGGACAGCTCAGTTCAATCATAAAATATAATTATTTCCCAAGCTCTTTTATACATAGGAAAAGCTTATATTGTCAAATAGTCTGAAGAAATTAAGTATTTGTCAGTGATGAGAGACACTATCACTTTGCTTAACAAATCAGCCTCAGTTTCAGGAGATGGTTTAAGACAAGAGGAGCACAATTAGAACTAGCCAGCAGGCCCTGCTGAGTGGCGGCAGCCCTGACACTGTCAGGCCGCACCTAAGAGTTGATCATCCATGCAGTTGAGCTCTCTCAGGCATCCTCCTCTAGAGCTAAGTGACCAGAACAATTTGGATCCTAAATAAAAATAATCCAAGGCACCAAATATCCTGGGATTGTCTTCTTCACGCTGGTCAACTATTCAAATTCACAGGAATTTTTAGGAATTAGTTTTATTATTATATAGACATGAGTATTTTTTTTAATATATTTTATTGATTTTTCACAGAGAGGAAGGGAGAAGGATAGAAAGTCAGAAACATCGATGAGAGAGAGACATCAATCAGCCGCCTCCTGCACACCCCACACTGGAGATGTGCCCGCAAGCAAGGTACATGCCGCTGACTGGAATCGAACCCGGGTCCTTTCAGTCCACAGGCCGATGCTCTAGCCACAGAGCCAAACTGGTCTCGGCAACATGAGTATTTTTTAATACATTTTTATTGATTTCAGAGAAGAAGTGAAAGGTAGAGAGAGAGAAATATCAATGATGAGAGAGAATCATTGATTGGCCACCTTCTGCATGCCCCTCCCCCGCAACTTCCCCACCAGGGATCAAGCCTACAATCCAGGCATGCGCCCTTGACCAGAATCAAACCTAGGACCCTTTAGTCCACAGGCCAATGCTCTATCCTCTGAGCCAAACCAGCTACAGCTAGACATGAGTTTTGATATAATCCGATAAGAGGAGTATATACTTTCCACTTCAAGGTTCTCTCTTCAACTTCAGATGTTTTCCTGGTTGTTTGCTAAGGTACATGCTTTACTGAGGAATCATTCTTTGCATGAATAAGCTTCTATCAGTATCATCAACACTAAAAAGAGGTTGGTTCCCACTAACTAGCCAATCTATTCCATGCATCCCCTTAACTCCTCTGGCATAAAATTGTTCTTTCAGGTTTCAAATAATAAAAGGGGAATATTTTAAAGAAATGGGAAGATGGAAGGACGAGCATCTACCTTGTAGCTAGTAAGGGCCAAAGCCTGCTAATATAAGCTACTTCTGAAGTGTATGAGTCTTGAAAGGGAAATATGAGAGTAAATGTGGCATTACAGGCCAATCAGTTGGTAGGGATCAGCACAACATCAAATACAGGTTTCCTAAGCCCAGAGTCCATGCTCTTTGGATTATGCCATACTGACCTTTCCCAAGTTTGTTTCACATCCCCTCTGCCTCTGAAAGAAAAGTTTGTGTTTATACTGTGGCACATTAAGGTTTGAATATATGCTGCCAGGTATTCTCTTCCATAAACACACAAATCACTGGCAGTCCTATCAAGGAGTTTAAAACATAATTAGCTTGGTCCAAAATGGTTGGGATAAAAACAACATTTATGTTTCGCTCTGCTGTGGAGTCAACAAATCTATATTCTCTGAAAAGCTAAACAAAAAGGATATGAATGTATGAAGTATCTAGGTAGCTCTGTATTTGTCTATGCTTAAGGATTGCCTAGTTGTTTTTAAAAGACTTAGAATCGCACATCCTTAGCTTTTTCTCCCCAGATATGTCTCTATTCTTTTTCAGTATAGGCAAGATACCAAACACATTCCTAGATATCTAAGAATGAGGTTATATTTGTAAAGTTACATGAGCTGTGAATAAATGTATTAAAATATTATTACTCCAAAAATCTTCAGTATCTGAAACATTTGATATTATTGAAGAGATATTTGACTTTCAGTTATTGCATGCTCTAGTGTTGACATAATAACACTATGATTGAATATATTCAATGATGTCTTTGAAAGAGGGCAAGTTCTGAAAAATGATTATAAGGCTATTTCAAATAATACATTTGAAACTGCATTTTGGGAGTGCTTCTTAAAACTCAAAACACTGGAGTGTAGCTCAACATTTCTCTGAAGTTAATTATTCATATGTTGGCGTGCATGTCATCTTGACCCATAGCCAAAAACTAGCTCAGGAAAATGTAAAGATAACAGGACTCCAGAGTACAGATATAGGCCAAGGTTAGAGTCTTTGTCATATCCTAAATTCACCTAGGGCGGTTTGCTTTATATTTAACTTATGTTCCATTTTTTTACAAGGATTATAGATTCCAGTTTCCTTTTTTAACCCAACATAAGCACAAGTTGAAACAGTGAATAAGTTATCGTAATGTTCAGAAAATAATTGAAATGCATTTTTGTCCCTTTGTGGTATGTAATCAAGAATCTAAAATACTGCATTAAAAATGTAACCTCTTTGAGTTTGAGACAAAGACTTATTTATGAAATAAAACCAACCAACAAATATATCCCCCAACAAACAAAATGTCCTCAGCATCATTTTATGAGTATATTTACAGCCACAAAAAGTACGTGTTTGTTGTGACTTGGCTATTAAAATAGAGAAATAAGAAAACATGTGGATAAAGAAGGTATCAAAACATCAACCTTTATATCACCAATTGTATCCCTGACACAAAGAGGTACCTATCATTTTAAAATATTAGCTGCATAGTGGGATTCATCTGTGAGACTCTGTGGAACACAGGACAGTAAAGATAGGTAGTAGGCAGGAGCTTTGAGAAATTTAAACCACCATCTCTTCGTTTGTTGAATTTACATTTGATTCTACAAACTATACAACTATACAAATAAAGATAGATTATATTCCTCTACATGTACCCATGTTCACACCAAAAAAAAGTGAACAAAAATTATTCATCGAGTTGAGTTGTTAGGGTTCAGCTGGCTGATGTATTATTGCATATAAAGCATTCAGCACTTTGTTTTCAGCTTCCCTTCCTCTGCATTCTGTGAAGGTGATTGTTGGAACATCTTACCTGAAAACATGAGATCATCAGCCAGTGGTTAAGTCAGTTAAATGCCCTCTGGCAATGCTAACAGTTGTCTTGACTTGAAATGCAAAAAAAAAAAAGTTTCCTTGCTGCAGTGGTTTTGACAAGAAACCTACACATGCATAAAGACCAGTGTCCCTAGAAGTTTAAGAGAAAAGAAGCTAAGTAGAAGGCTTTTTACTCATGAAATACATTCAAAACCAACCTCCATAGTAAAGTCTCAGATCCTACCTCATTCCTCATTCATACCTCTTCGCTACCCTGTATAGTTTCTTGGCCATTTTCTTTTGCTAAATTCTGCATCTGATTTTTCCCATAAATTGACTTACAGTTAAGTCTAGTTTGAGGAATCAACTAGTTATTATGTTTACTTCTCTCTCCCATTTCCCTGGCTTTGTCCACAGCTGCTCTGGACCCAGGCTATAAGGCGCACTTGCCACAAGTGCAAGCCAAATTGCTCTCCCAATTGGCATTACAAATCAAGCTTTCCTATCTCTGTACCTTAGGCCATACCTTAAACAGGCTCATGCCTGCATTACATGATCTTTACATATTTTAGCTTTCTTGAGGTGAGATTGACAAATAGCAATTGTATATTTAAGATTCAGAGCCTGATGGTTTAGGAAAAGTATACACTGTGAAATAATCACCACAATCAAGTTAATTAACATACCCTTCGCTTCATATAGTTACCATTTTGTGTTTGTGTATGTGTATGTGTGTGTGTGTGTGTGAGAGAGAGAGAGAGAGAGAGAGAGAGAGAGAGCACTTAAGATTTACCTTCCTAGCAATTTTCAACTGCACAATATGGTATTAACAAATATAGTCACCATGTTATATATCTCATTCATCTTGAATAACTATGAGGGGAACAATATGCCACCCCCAAATGTGCCATTTTGGCATGTGGACTGTTTTGAACTAAAGGCAATTAAGACTCAACAGTCTCAGAAAAAGCATTTACTTCTCTCCTAACAGCCTAGAGGAGGAGTTTTGCCCCATCTCTCTTTCTGGTGCAAGAGATACCTGTTTTTTTCTAATATCAGAAAGACTTGTCTGCATGGCTTTACAAACAGTTGTTCACCAAGCATTTACAGCTCAGGATGGTTTATAAGCCTCAGTTGCCTGACTGCCTTTGAATCTCATATTTTGTGGGCCTTCTGCACATGAGAAATTAAATTTGTTTTTCTCCTGCTAACCTCTCTTATGCCTAACTTAATTATTAGTCAGCAAAACAAAACCTAGAAAAGGGAAAATTTTTTTCTCTCCAACTGAAATTTTATGCTCTTCAACCAATACCTCCCTTTTCTACTAAGAATCTACCACTGAAAGCCACCATTCTACTCTCAGCTTCTAAGAATTTGACTAGGTTAGTTTCTTTTAAAAATATATATATATTATTGATTTTTTACAAAGAGGAAAGGAGAGGGATAGAGAGTTAGAAACAGCAATGAGATAGAAACATCAGTCAGCTGCCTCCTGCACACCTCCTACTGGAATGTGCCCACAACCAAGGTACATGCCCTTAACCAGAATCATACCTGGGAATCTTGAGTCGCAGGTGGACACTCTATCTACTGAGCCAAACCAGTTAGGGCAGGTTAGTTTCTACATATAAGTAAGATCATACAGTATTTCTTTTTCTGGCTTATTTCATTTAGCATAATGACCTCCAGGCTTATGCATATTGAGATTTCCTTCTTTAAGAATACTGTATTTTATTCTATGTATATACCATATTTTCTTTATGAATGTATCCATTAAAGGACATCCAGATTGTTTCCATTTCTTGTCTATTGTGAATAATGCTGCAGTGAACATGGGCATGCAGATATCTCTCTGGCATACTTACTTCATAATCTTTGGACCAATTTTCAGAAGTTGGATTTCTAAAAGCACACAATATTTACATTTATCATTTATAGTAATCATAGAGTAATTATGATGTTAAAATCATTGTCAGAATATCATTCAACTTTTACAAGATCAATAATATATTCTTTCCTCATTACTACAAATAGACATCAATTTTTTTTTAATGCTCAAAGTCACTAGTCATCAGAGAGATGCAAATTAACATGACAATGAGGTATCAACACACACCTGTCAGAATAGCTATTATCAACAAATCAACAAATGACAAGTGCTGGTGAAGATGTGGAGAAAAGGGAACTCTAGTACACTACAGGTGAGAATGCAGATTGGTGCAGCCACTAGGAAAAACAGTATGGAGTTTCCTAAAAAAAATTAAATATGGAACTGCCATTTGACCCAGTGATCCTACTCTTAGTACAGCGGTTGGCAAAACATGGCTTGCAAGCCACATGCGGCTCTTTGGCCCCTTGACTGTGGCTCTTCCACAAAATACCCACCCCTAGGCAAGTATATTTTGAAGAAGTGGTGTTAGAAGAAGTTTAAGTTTAAAAAATTTGGCTCTCAAGAGAAACTTCAATCATTGTACTGTTGATACTTGGCTCTGTTGACTAATGAGTTTGCTAACCACTATCCTAGGAAACCCAAAAAGCAATCATAAAGACTATACGCATCCCTATGTTCGTAGTGGCACAATTAATAATAACTAAAATCTAGAAATAGCTCAAGAACCTACTAGTAGATGAATGAATAAAAAAGCTGTGATACATTTACACCATGGAATATTAGCAGTAAAAAAAGAAGAAGAAGAAGACTCTCTTACCCTTTGAGACAGCATGGAGTAACTTGGAGAGTATTATGCTAAGCAAAACAAGCCAGTCAGAGAAAAGACAAGTATCACATATCTCACTCATATGTGTAATCTAATGAACAAAATAAACTGATGGACAAAATAGATTCAGAGATGTAGAAACATGGAATAGTCAAATGACTCAATAGAGGGAAGTGGGGGGGGGTGTGTTTGGGAAGAGATCAACCAAAGAACTTATCTGCACATATGAAAAACCCATGGACACAGACTATAGGGTGAAGAGTGGTGAAGAGTGGTGGTAGGCTAAAAGGAGTCGATGTGGAGAAAAAAAGGACATCTATAAATACTTTCAACAATAAAGATATTTTCTTTTAAAAAGTAAATCAGTAATCTTGCCTACTTTCTTTTTAATACCAAAGTAAAAACTGCACACTCATGTATTTTGGTGAGCATGAAAATTTGTATAAACCTTTTCAAAAGGCATTTGTCTATATCAAAAATAGATGTATTTATTAATGACCAACTAATTTAAAATTAACCAATGGATCTTTTTATAGAGAACACACCTCACAAAAATGATAATGTATAAATTATCATCAATAATAGGCCTATTTGAAAAATATAGACAATGGTGCCCTGGAGGTCCCAGACCTGTCTCTGGCTTCAATGATGTTTAGATGGAACAGACCCAGGACATCCATTCTTTCAGCCTCTGGCCACTCCCCAGCATATTATCCGGTCAACCCCCTTCAGAACCACCTCCAAGATCAGCCAACACACTGTTGTTTTTCTACCTTAACTCTCTATTGCTGAACAATAATGAGCTCACAAATTAGTCAGAATTTTTCCTCCAAGGTGGAGGCCATGGGCCTCCTACACCTACCTCTCTGGGCTTCTATTTCCCCCTGGACAATGTGGCTCTGAAGGGTATGGGCCACTTCTTCTGAGAGTTGCTGAGAAGAAGCGCAAGATCAATGAGCATCTCTTAATGTTGCAAAACCAGGTGCTGAAGCCTTCCCAAGAAGAGTGTGTGAAACGCAGGATGCCATGAAAGCTGCCACAGAATCTGAACAAGCCCTTTGGAAACTTCAGGCCCTGATTCTATCCATCAAACCCTCAGCTCTGTGACTTCCAGAAGAACCACTTCCTGGGTGAGCAGGTGAAACTTATCAAGAAGATGGACAACACCTGGCTTCACCTCTGCAGCTGGCCTGGCCCCCAAGCTGGGCTGGGTGAGTATCTCTGAAAGGTTCACCCTCAACCACAACTAGGAGCCTTTGGAGCCCAGAGGTCTTTGAGGGGCCCCAAAGACCATGTTGTCTGTCTTTTACACAAGCCTTCCCATGTTGTCTGGCTTTTACACGAGCCTCTCCCTGAAACTACTAGCCATTCTTTCAAACACATTGAAGCCCTCTCCCATATATTGGACCAAATGGAAACAATAAAGCTTTTTTGCAGCTAAAGAAAGAAAAGGACAATATTATGATGATTTATTTTTTATATTGTTTTTAAAACATTTTATAATAATTTTAAATTCTTCAATTTCTTTATCTTGTGCTGTGGTAGAAGGTGTCACCCTAACAAGTATAAAGCAATCATTGTGAGTGGTTACACTTAAGTGGGAATAATACCTTCTAGAATATTTTCAATCCATACCATCAATCACACAATATTTAAAAACACACATTTAAATGAAAACAGAATATTTGAAATTCTCATTGAACATGACCTGAATTATGAAGGAAAAGATATGCCTAAGCAGAGCCTAATTTGACAGCTTTGCCTGATTCTGACCACAATTTGGTGTCATTTTCAGATTTTACAGAAAAAAATGAAACCACTGAGAACGTTGTCAAGACTGGTTCTGTTAACACTTCATCTTGTGAAATTCCTGAGTAAATTGATAATTAGAGTCTGAGGCTTTATCAATCTTGCTGAGCAAAATACCAGAAAGAATGGCAAATTAATCATGTGACTGCTCTTAAGTGGATCTCTGGTAAAGATAAAGAAAGATGGGGAAAAGTTTTCTTTTTAATATATGGAGACCAGCATCTAGAATTGTAAAAATATACACAGTGGTAGTAAAACGCCAAATCACATGTTGCTATTCATTACTAAATGTTAACATATTTATGGAAACTGATTCTATCACTTAATTTCTTAGTTCTATGCCCCACATTTTTCTCTTCAGAACTTGGTTGTCTTTACTACATATACCAAGTTGATAGCTCAATTAAAAATCGTACTTTGCCTAGTTTATCAATGTTTACCAAATACGTTAACATTTATTGTCAGTACTTGTTAATGTGGTGAAAGAAGAGATATTCATATTTAAGTACTTTCCTTTTCATCCTAAAATTATTAAGAATTAAATCTAATACTTGCCAAAGTGCAGCCATACAAATACAAATATATAGAGAGAGCTGACTTACATGGCACTAATATTTGCTTCTTTGAATTAATTTTAGTTTCCCAAATTTTCAGTAATGGAGCAGAATTTTAAAATATCCACCCTGGCCTCTCAAACTTTTAACAGTATTAAAGCATTCCAGGGCAAAATATTTGAACAAAATATTATGGTCCTTTTTAATTTGTCTTCTTTGTATAATATAATTGATATTACAGTAAATTTGGTTATAAACTTGACTCTTTGAATATTCAATACTTTAGATGCAAAGAAGCAAGCCAATAAGTTGCATTACCCTGTAAAGTCAAAACATTTTCCCTGCAAGGTAGTATAAGGGAGCAGAAGCATAATTCTGTATTTACTCTGTAATTATATTCTGCATTCAATTAACATAAACTTGCTTGATTTGAGGCTATTAACATCTTTGCACATCAAATCAAGAGTATCAAAATAGAATAATCAACAAGTTAAATAATAGTTTGTACAGACTGGTACAGCATTCCAGCTGCACTTAACCAATGGACGTTCATTCGATAAGACTGGAAGTAAACAGTATAGGTGTAGTGGCTATTTGATGTTCCTTATGCCCTCTCTCTTTGATTAGTATGAGTTTTTTTAAACTCATAGTTGTGTCATGGTCAGAAAACTTCTCCATCCACTGCCTTGGACTGTGAGGCAGGAATAATAATAAGAGAGAAGTTGCTTTTATACCTTCACTTTTCACGATACAGAAAAATTTTGCTTATTATTCATTCAACTTGAATTATATATAAAACTTAAATTATATATAATTTTAACAGCAATGAAATATATTTCATGCCCAAATAAAATCCATGTTCTATTAATAAGTAAGGAGGAAGGAAGATATATTATGCAGTTAAATAGAAATGTTTGTCTCACAATTTTTATACATAATCAGAGGTAAATTCAGGTTTGGAGAATTTATACTATCCTAATTTGAGGGGTCCTCTATAAGTAAAAGACTAAAGTTATAAAAACAAATATAGGTATGCAATGAGTATTTGTTTGAATAAAATATTTTACAAATTAAATATAAGAAATATATATATGTGCCCTAGCAGGTTTGGCTCAATGGATAGAGTGTCAGCCTGAGGACTGAAGGGTCCCAGGTTCAATTCTGGTCAAGGGCATGTACCTTGGTTGCAGCACATCCCCAAGTGTGCAAGGGACATCTGATCGATGTTTCTAACTCTCTATCCCTCTCTGTAAAAAAAATCAATATATTTTTACAAAACACATATATGTGATCATGTGAAGACATGACTAGGGCATCTATCAGGACTTGGGATGGGGCCATGAGTACACCATAAAGGTGTCGAACTTATCTAGAGTCCTTAAATACATACAACTGTGCTCATTCTTTTATTTGCCAGCTACCTCCTTTAAAATAACTAAATTGTGCCTCTTTAATTATAAGCATGATTAAAGAAACAGAACTTTTGAGAGCTTAGTCCTACCTATTAAACTGTCACACAGATAGCCTTAGTGGTTTTCTATGTATCATTATTTTGATACAGAGGTTATTTTGATACACTGAATAACATTCCACAACTATTTAACTTATTGTCCATTCAACTTGAATATTATTTCCCATAGCCATTATCAAAGGAATAATTACATTTGGAGTCTATGCACTGAATGTTGCTGTAGGTGTAATTATAGTAATAAATCACCTAAATAACTACTTTTTTTTTAGATTAGAATTTAGGAAACAGAGATATCACTTTTAGGTTATTTTAGGTACTAAGAAAGTGCAAGTTTACTAGATTACTAGTGATCTAATAACCTGAATGAGGCAAGGAATTTTGGGATACACATACACAGAGGCATATACAACTTTGACATGTTAGAAAATACATGTATTTGGTTAAATGTAAATCTTGCAGAATTTTTACGTATATTTTCTACTTAATAAAACTAAATTTCCCATATCAATTTGCCAACATTCGCTTGATTTAAAGAAATTATATAACTTAAACTTCTATTTGACTTGATCACAAATCCTAAACATTAACATTTTCCCTTTCAATGTAGCATAACTCAAACTCAATAAAACCTTTTAAAATGCACATTCTTAAGTCTTGCTTATGACTTGCATAGAGTATGTAATAATGACATAGCCAAGTGGTTTACACCTAGTTTTGTTTCTATTGTAAATAATCTATATTTTAATTGTTTTAAATAAGTTTTTATGGATTTCGGAGAGAGGAAAGGAGAGGGAGAGAGACTGAGGCCCCAACCAGGCATGTGCTGCTTCCTAACTCTCAGAATAGTAACCAAGTGGGAAGGTAAATCCAGTCCCTTTTATTCTATTTGAGCCAAAGAGAGTGTTCTTATCAATATTTTAAAATATTTCTCGTTTAAAGGACAGAAAAGAGGCCTTTCCTTTTTGTTGATATGGCCTTCCACAATTTATGAGAAGCACCTGGTAATTAAACCCCAAGATTGTTGGTTCCTCTAATTCAGACAACTCCTCTGTTCAAACTGCGGAACAAGAAAGCTACTTTGAAGACTGCATTCTTGCATTCCCCTCCTCTCTGATATTTTCTCAACTCAGGGGTAATTTACACCAAGTCTAGTTAGTAGACTCCTTGGTATATATTCCCTCTCCCCTTCAAACAAGCCTCTTTTGAACTCTTCATAACTCTTCATAACTTTGGTCTAAGCATGTTGTACATACTGAGGAAAAATACGGATAAGATGTCATTGGGACATCTGCCAGACTATCTCCTGGAAGGCCAACCTCTGGAGCTCATTTTTAAATCACACACAAGTAACATTCCTACAGAGAGGTTCTTTGACAAAATACCCCAAATTTAAAATTCAAGTATTCCCTTTATAGGACAACATTAATAATAATAAAATACCAATGTTTTAAAAAAACATAATATGATAACACAACTCTAAAAACATAGTTTTAATTATCTTAGGACTTATTTTTTAGTATACTTATTTTTTAGTTCAGGGAGGTTGATAACCAATTAACCATGGCTCTCTGATAATTCCCTTTGATACCTCACAGACACACAATGGGCAAGTAAAGATGAAAATGTAATTTACATACTCTAGAAAGTAACAAGTTGTAGAGTATAAAAATTTTCTCTGGCCAGGAACGTTTAGAAATTCCAAATATAGCTAGGAGTGTCAGCATTTCCAGGGCTGCTTTCAAGCATTCCTAATTGGCATCACAGCAACATTGCCATGACACGTTGCTAATATAAAAGCAAAGGGAGTGTGGATAAAGCACCATGAGGTTCAAACTGCTTGAGAAAGCCACGCGGCTAAGTGTATTGTACCTATTCAATCTTAACCTCGGCACTGCCTTTTTCCTTAGGTCATGGTCAATTACATTTGCAATCTTCTGTGATCAGTACAGTACAAAGTCTGGTTTCACCAATATTTCTATTCGCTTCCTAAGGCTTTGGCAAATTTAATTGAAGTTTGCTGAGTTTACCAGCTGTAGAAAATGCAAAGAATAAAGAATATACATACTAGCTGAAACTGGTTTGGCTCAGTGGATAGAGCGTTGGCCTGCAGGGTAAAAGGTCCCGGGTTCGATTCTGGTCAAGGGCACGTACCTTGGCTGCGGGCACATACCAGTAGGGATTGTGCAGGAGGCGGCTGATGGATCTCTCTCTCTCTCTCATCGATATTTCTAACTCTCTATCCCTCTCCCTTCCTCTCTGTAAAAAATCAATAAAATATATTAAAAAAATAAAAGAAAAGAATATACTAAATGCACAGTATTCCTAGAATCACAGGTGTTACAAAGTCTGTGTTTTATAATAACCAATATATTATATTAAATAAGAGAAATTTATAGACGACTCTTATTCCCTGATGGTGCACATATGTATACATAATATATGTTGATATGAAACAGAATCTTAACTCTGCCCACCTGCCACACGTGTGTACCTACGTATGAACAAAGATGAGCAAACAAGTGGGGAAATGTAATTGAACATAAAATATAAAAGGTTCCAGACACAGTAGCAAAAACAAACCAACCACTAAAAGGCAGAAAATTGGTTATTATCTGAAGTAAAATTCAATAATTTCAGTCTGAAAGGGATCAGCCTAATTTTCTATAATGTGAACAAAGAAAGCAAGCTACTACTACTTTAAACCTGTGAGTTATAGTGATAATCTACCATGGTATTTACCATCCTGTATATGTTATTCTATGGTAATATGTATTCTGGCTTATTTGAGGTGGGAAAGAGTAGAAGCATGGAACATAAAGAGAAAACGTTCTCTATTAAGGGTTGGTTTAATCCATGTTGTATTGTTTAGACATTATTATTCAACTATAATATGCCAATCACTAGTGTATTAAGGGAATTATTCAAATTCCCCAGAAGAAATAGATAAAAGAGTCTGAAAGCTATTGCATTTGTGTGTGTTTGAGTACAAATATATTTTCAACTCATTCAAAAATTACCTAAGACTAGAATATAAGTGTTTTGATCCTCATACCACTCCTTTATGAACTCATTTTAATAGAGGCAGCATTTTAAAAAAAAATTTAAGAAAGGATCAAGGAATAAGCCTGCAGTCAATAGCATTAACCAGGAGACTTTTATGGCTTTATAACTAATTACAAAGCAAGCGTGCATTTATAAACATACACCCAAACAAGGACACTGAGAAACTTCATAAAGATGAAGAGAGATTGTACAATACTGTCATGATTAACTATTTTTTCCTCTAAGGGTATGTTTAGGTCTTTATTGTTATCTTGCAATTTAATAAAAATGTAAATGCCATTCTAAATGAGAACAATGGGGAAGATAATTAGAACAAAGAGGAAGGTAGGCACCCCAGAGCACCTGAGAAACAGATGGCAAAAAGCTGGCCTGGCTCCACCTGGGGGATTTTTGTGCTCCTGGCCTATAGCATGAGTGTGTGAAAGAGATAATTAGCACCTCTGTTCCACAATGCAGCTACATACAAGGTTGGCTCA
The DNA here is from genome assembly GCA_011751065.1 of Lasiurus cinereus. Lineage (NCBI taxonomy): Eukaryota > Metazoa > Chordata > Mammalia > Chiroptera > Vespertilionidae > Lasiurus > Lasiurus cinereus. The sequence goes on from JAAGEH010000426.1 coordinate 8,434,877, forward strand.
TATCAGCTCAAAAGCTGCAAAAATTATATAAGCAAAGCATATATGAGAGAAACAGTGCTTCTAGAAATCCCATTAGTTCCAAGGTAGTCCTTCATATTTAAGCATTTTGTTTTATTTTAACCCCTATTAACCAAACCCTTAGGTTTTTCACAGTTTTCAAGTTGGCAATAGTGGAAATTAATATGCCACTATCAAAAAAGAGATAGTGTTTTGTGTTGAGAAGAGGTATGCAGCCCAGCCAGAGTGGCTCAGTGGTGGAAACGTTAACCTAAGAACCAGGGGGTCACAGTTCAATTCCCAGTCAGGGCACATTCCTGGATTGTGGGTTCTATTACCAGTGTAGGATGTGTAGGGGGCAGCTGATCAATGGTTCTCTCCCATCATGTTTCTGTTCCTATCTCTCCCTCTCCCTTCCTCTCTGAAATCAATGAAATTCTATTTCAAAAAAATAATAAAATAACAATTTTTAAAAAGGAAGATGGATGCATTGAAAAGCCAGTTCCTCTAAGGAAGTCACTAGGGTAAATTCAAATTCTATGGTGGGATTGAGCACCTGAGTGCACAGCACTTTAATTACATTTTAGAACACAACAAGTCTATTTCATTTTAACATGTACCATATCACATAATTCTTCCCAAATGTGCTCTCTGGTCATAAAGGAGTATGAGCAAAGCTCTATCTTCAGAGTCAGACAGACATACGTTTAAATAAAACACATGGTCTTTAATTAGCTCCTTCATCTTTCCAAGTTTTAGTTTGCTTATCTGTCAATTGGGCTCTGAGGTTGAAAGATAAGGCTGTGTATTAGTCAGCATTCTCTAAAGAAATAGAACTGTTATCTCTAGAAAGAAAGAGTAAGAGAGAGAGAGAGATTTATTTTAAGAAAACTGACTCACCCACTGACAGGTCTGAAATCTGCAGGGCAAGCCAGCACCCTGGAGACCCCGGGAAGAATGGATGCTGCAGTCTTGAGTCCTCAGGCACTATGAGAAAAGAACACCTTCCTCTTGGAACTTATTTCCATCAGGGTCCATTTAACCACCGCCTAGAGCTCCCAGGGCAAGGGTGTAAAGGGACAGGTGTATTGTTTTTGGAGGAGTGGGCGGGCAGTGCAGTGTTTCTCAGACCCAATGAAGATCTTCGGCAGAGCTTTTAAAACCTAATATCAGTCCTTCCCCATTCTTAATTAATTTCAAAGCTCCCCAAGGTATTTTAGCGTGCACTCAGAAACCACTTTTGAGGAAAAAAAGAGAGGAGTCTAGAAATAATAGAAATGTGTCGATCACAAATGTATCAAAGGTATAAAGTTAAGCAGGGCTTAAGCTCACAGATTTACCCAATAGCATCACCTTGCCTTCATTGTTGGCCTGGGCCCTGGGGCTAGCAGAAGCATTCTTAGATAGAGGTGATAAATCAACCAAAATAATTCATTTCTGACATTGATTTATTACCTTATAGACAGCACAGTTTGTCAAAGCACCTTTAGTTAAGTATGAGTAAAATTAAGACAATTCAAAATATAGAATATCCCATTTTTTATATTTAAAATAATTAGTACAAAGAAGCTATAAACATGAATTAAATGATGAAAATGAACTTGAAAAATATGCCATGTATAAAAATATGAAAATCAAACTATACTAGCCAGTTTAACATAAATTAAACCTACTAGTTATTCATCAAATCTCAAGTTTGGCCTTAAAAGTCATAAATGATATGGAGATAACCCATGCATTCAAAGAGCTTACTATCTCATTAGAGGTGAAATACATAATGATGACTGACAATAATAACAGTTATTATTTATTAAACATTTACTAAATATTAAACAGTGCTTAAGCACTTAAATCTATGAGTTTACTCTAATAAAATGGTATCAGGTGCTAATTACCATTTTTCAGATGAGAAAATTGAGGTTTAAATTATTTTAAACATTGTCTGCTATACAGCTAAATTACTGGTGAAAATAGAATAAAATTAGGTAATAGGAGAAATAGGAATCAATTAAAAAGCTTCAAAAAATGTGTCTGGCATGAAAATGCTGATCATTCACATAAACATGACCATGGAAAGTATAGGAAGAAGCTAAAATTACCTAGAAAAGTATATGATGGGAGAAATAACAAAATGCTTCCCAATCTTCCCAGCCTCTTTCTCCACTCTTATTTTCCTCACCTAGCATCTCCCACTAAAAGCTATCGTCATCAAGAGCATTATCCAAAACACAGCACACCTGGGGGTTTACCCATCATTCCTAGAGAGAAAAGAGTCTGCTCCCCAGCTGTGCTTTCCCCGTTTTTGACCCAGGCCAAATGCCTTTTCTTGTCTCTATGGGGAGGCTTTTTCGGGCTCTCTCCTCCAGAGTCAGCTCTCTAGCTGCTGGATCTCCTATTTGCCACATGTCTCGCCCGTGGCACTGGAGCTTAATTATTTATTGGCAAACCCTCCCCTCTCAGGGACTAAGTGTATCCTCCAAGTTCCAGCCTTAGGGATGTGTATGTCCCCTGATGCTCAGTAAAAGAGTGAATCTCCAGCGGGACGATGTCCGAGTTTAAAAAACAAAACAAAATAAGTAAAATAAGAAAAGAAAGGGTAAGGCAGGCTGGGGCTAGTGAAGCAGGATTTCTGGAACAGGCTGTGGGAGTGCAACAGAGAGAAGGTAGAGTGATGAGTAGCTGACTTGGGATGAGTTTGAAGGAAAGGAGGAAGGAAGGAAAACCAGCTAACGCTGGGAAGTCTGACATCCCCACCTTTACAGAGTAGCAGAGCTCCCAATGCCGGGATTTCGAAGGGAAGTAGAAATCTTACCTGAAGCATAAGGTATTTCCTAAGAGCGTGATGAAATTTGAAATCTGATACTATAACAGAATTCTCATATTTATTTTAAAGCTATGAGAAAACACCTGTCTAGATTTCCTACATTTTTCTAAGCAAATTGTTTAGAAATATACATATGTAGTTTACAGATATAAACTCACAATTTTTAATTATAAAAATAAATGTATGGCCCTAGCAGTTGGGCTCTGTGGTTAGAACGTCGACCGGAGGACTGAATGGTTGCAGGTTCAACTCCATTCAAGAGCATGTACAGTACCTCAGGCAACAGTCCCTGGTCCAGGCGAGTGAGGGACCCACCAATCTATACTCCCACATTAATGTCTCTCTTTCTCTGTATCCCCATGTCCCCTCTCTTACAATTTCTCTAAAAATCAATAGAAAAATCCTCAGGGGAAGATTAATTAAAAAAATAAATAAATTGATGTATGTATTCTGAAAATAAATACACCCTCTTCCTCTTACATCTAATAGTCGGTATATCCTCTCTTTGCTCCAACCTTGTTGCCAGTCCCAAAACGGCTGTTTCACTAGCCTGCCTTTTCCCATTTTTCCTTGTGTGTTTTTGGTTTTTGTTTCTTAAAATAGGCCACTACACTGGCTGGAGATTCATTCTTTTATTGAATGATCTGGGACATAAATATCTGTAAAACAAACATTCTCTAAATCTTAAGTCTCATTTGTTCTAAATATAATTTTCATTCAATTAGTCATGGTCTACCACTGTCAAATAATATTTGAATTTCTATAAGAATTCCAGAAATAAGTAGCACATTTTAAATTCTAATTCTCTTTAGCAGTAAACAAAGTAATCAAAAAAGAACAACAGGTGTTACAATTAAAAATGAATGTTTTTCACACCCTCTTTCCATTCACACAATGACACTATCTTAACTGAGAAAATTATAACCTAAAACTCTGTTGATTTTTGTAATTTGTCAGAAATCAATTATTAAAGAAGCAGTTTTTCAAGTATTTAGCAAGAGCAGTAATAGAATACTTTTATTCTTAAAAATGAGCTTCCTAAGAAAATGCAAAAATCAATCCTAGAATGTTCCCACCGGTAGAATACAGGTAGGTCTTCATAGCAATTTTTTAAAAAAGGTATTAGACCACAATGAGAAAAGAAAAATAGCATTTAGAATAGCTTGATTTTTTTTAGACATAATCAAAATGTTGACTGGAATTTCATGCTGAAACTAAATTCCTGAGCAGTGCTTTAGTTTCTAACTTCTTTCAGGAAAATGTCACTATATGTTTAAATTTCGCCTTGTGTGTTACAAATAAAAAAGTAAAAATTTATTTGAGGCATGTTCCCTACTGTGAAACATAGATTATGGAATTTATCTTACTTTAAAAATAAAGCCCAGCCAGTGTTGCTCAATGGTTGAACATGGATCTATGAACCAGGAGATCATGGTTAGATTCCCAGTCAGGGCACATGCTTGACTTTCTGACACGGTCCCCAGTAGGAGGTGTGCAGGAGGCAGTCATTCAATGATTCTTCCTTTCCCTTAATCTCTGAAATCAATAAAAATATATTTTAAAAAATAATCTGCTCTCAAGTTGATAATTATGTTATTTTACAAGTGTTATCTAATAAAAGAGTAATATGCAAATTGACCATCACTCCAAGACACAAGATGGCCACCCCCATGTGGACATAAGATGGCCTTCAGGGGAGTGCAGTTGTGGGTAGTTGGGGGTGACCAGCAAAGGAGGGCAGTTGGGACAGACAAGACCAGTAAGGGAGGCCAGTTGGGGAAAAACCCAGGCTCGCAGGGGAGGGCAGTTGTGGGCAATCAGGCCAGCAGGGAGGGCTGTTGGGAGAGACCAGGCCAGCATGGGAGGGCAGTTGGGGGGAACCAGGCCTGCAGGGGAGGGCAGTTAAGGGTGACCAGGCCAGCAGAGGAGGGCAATTGGACCACCCAGGGAGCAATAGCAGTTAGGCTTCAATCAGGTTGGCAGGGTAGTGGTTAGGGGGTGATCAGGCTGGCAGGCAGAAGCGGTTAGGGGCAATCAGGCAGAGGTAAGTGAGTGGTTGAGAGCCAGCAGTCCTGAACTGTGAAAGTGATGTCTCCGATTGGAGAGGGTGCAGGCTGGGCTGAGAGACAACCCTACCCCCATCCGCTGTGCTTGAATTTCATGCACCGGGCCTATAAAAAAAAAAAGGCATGCCATATGTATCCCTTTTTTTTTTCATTCAGCACAGTTTTCTTGAGGTTAATCCAAATTGCACCATGACTAATAGTTCATTTCTTTTGATTGCCAAATAGAATAGATGCGCTACCATTTGCTTAAGCAATCATCCATTGAAGGACATTTGGATTATTTCCAGCTTTGAGTTATTATGAAAAAAGCTACTATAAATATGGTATACAGGTGTTTGTGTGAAAAACTTAACAGTAAAATTACTGGGTTATATGGAGGCACCTATTTAGTTTTGTAGGTAACCATCAGATTTTTTTTTCTTTAAAAAAATATGTAATGACTAACCCATTTAACCAAGAAATAACTCATAGACAAGTGTAGTAAAAGGGCTGGTGAATTATCATTGCATTTATTTAAATATAGAAACAGACTAAATAACGAAGGAAATTATTTTTATATGGAACAGAATATAAATGTTACAACGCTGTAATATAAAAATTGTATAAGTAAAATTAAGGGATCGGAAGTGAAGACTAAAGTGTATGTAAGAATGCTAATTTCCTCATTTTTAAAAGTAGGGAGTCAATTAATCTGCCTAAAATTGAAACCTATCATTTAAAAGAAATCATAACTCTAGAGATTTAACATTGCTCCAGGTCTCTGTTTCTTACTCATAGAAAAGTAGGAAAATTATATGTTGAAATGAAGAAACATATATTTAAGGTTCCGCAGTTCCTTCAGCTTCCCTAAGGTTTCTTCTGTTAAATGTAAAACTTAAATACTTTCTCTTAAAAATAGAATGTATAGAATCACTAACACTATATAAAGTTAATTTTATGTTTTGATTAGTCTATCTGTCAATCTTTTTACCTGACCACAGATTATTCATATTTCTATCCACTAACTTCTACCAGAAGCCAATTCCAGCATTTCATAATTGCAAGAGTTTCATTAAAAGGTTGATGGAACTCAACAAGGGCTGAGTCACATATGTTATTGCCTGTTGGGAATGGCTAAAGGCATTTCCCAAAACCTGAAAAGGATGATTGCTTGCTGCCAGACAGCTCAGGACATCTTAATCTACATGTTATTGCCTCCTACTGGCCAAACACCTGAACAGGTGAAGGCAATTCCCCAATCTGACAATTGATTCTGTACCTAACCCTACCGTTTGATGTGTATATCTCCACCTTGCCTTAGGACAAATTGAGTTAATAAAAAGCAACGGGTCCTAAGACAAAGAGAACTTAGTTCCTTTAGCTAAGTCTTCTCTGACTCCCTATAATGCCTTTCAAAATAATGTTTAGTCTCTGGATTCTTATTTAATTTACACACAGCCTCTTCTCCAGATTGATGAAACCTTCTAGATGTTGGATCAAAACCACTGGCATTAAACTTCTTTATCCAAGTCTTCATTCCTCATCAAGAAATGTCTAGAATGATAATCATTTAATGTAATTTTTAGTGTTATTTGAATTGTTTTGTTAATATCTTGTTTGTATTTATATCCATTTATTTTATCAATTTATTGGATGAAATTTATTAATAAAATGGTATAGGTTTTGATGGTCTAATTCTACAATACATTATCTGTACATTATATTGTATGGTCACAACTCCAAGTCAAGCCTCCTTAAACCCTTTACCCTCTCCTACTTCCTCCCAACCCCCCTTTCTCTCTGGTAATCACCATAATATTTTTTGTCTATGAGATCAAACCAATTTTCATTTAAATTCAATGATTATAAAAGTACTGTTAATTTATTAGGGTGTCATTGAACATAATTTATTAGGAACCATAATTTCTAAGAGACAATATCATATAAAATCTGGTAGATTTATATGTATAATTTATACAGACTCATTAAATATCATAGTAAGCACAATTAATTACGTTTACTTGGAAATCATTCATGTTAGTATTAAAATTTTAAATGTTTTCAAAGTTGTATTTCCAATGAATTATATTTTGGAATGAAAAGTTATTTGTTCTATGTATAAATATTGCTAATGAGACAATTAAACTAATTTTAAAGACATTTATCTTTACTATATTTTGTTATCCAATAAAGTTAAATTCATATAAAAAATTCTTCATTTAAAAATATTTACTCTTTTTAATTCTGTATTGTGTTTACTTCAACTGGAGAAAATGTGAAATAAAAGTTGAGATAGAAGATATCTTTCTCTTCTCTTGACTCTACATTTTGTGGGGTTGTGTTTTGTGGCCTGATATTGGTTTGAGACATAGAAGTTAACCTGTAAATATACTTTCTTTTTCTCAATAAATTCCATAATTATGTATTGAGCATCTGCCAGTTGACATGTGATATTCTGGATGTTTTAATCTAGAATATCATTGTCATCATCCAACATTCATTACCATGGCCTGATGAAATCACATTCTGTTAAATCCATTCCTGCACCTGCTTATCTAAATGTGAATAAAATAAATAACTGTTCTCTAATTTCATGATCATTATTAATCCTAAATAGGTTGTTTTAACTGCCCACCAATCACATTAAATGGTCCTAGTCCATAATGTCTTCTACTCTTTGTTTGCAGCTGTTCTCATGTCCTCATACTGTCAGAACTTCCTTTAAAAATATATATTCTGTTCTATGTGCTGTTGACTCCCAGATGCAAAATTTCAGGCTGACCACAGCTGATTTTCAGAACTTTAGAAATTTCTAACTACTCTCTGGCTCCACTTGGATGTCTACTAGCTATTTCAAATGAATATATCTCAAAATGAAGTTCTATTATTGACCCCTCAAGCCAGCTCCTCACATGGTCTTACTTATTCCAGTTAAAGGCAACTGTCTTTCAACCATGACTCAGACCAAACAACTAATCTTTTCTTATCCATCATTCATCAAATCCACAGGACATCCTGCCAATTCTCACTTCAAGATACTTAATAATTAAATCAATTCCAAATACCCCCACTGTCATCACAAAGTTTGTGATATACGTCTATGCTACCAAAGATGTTCCATAATAGGGTGATAGAACTATAACAATAATTTTTGTCTCATTCTTGTGAGTACCAATAGTGTCTCATGCATACATTAAAAAAATATCTACCGATTTCTATTTTAGGAATTGAAAAATAGGAAACTATTAATGAAGAATTTTTATGATTCTTTTACCTTTCTTTAACCTATTAGTCTATTTAATGTAGTAAATGATATTATGCTTCTTTTTATTTTCTTTAACCTATTAGTATATTTATTCCATTAATAGATTCCCTAATTTCAAACTATAATCAAGTAATCAGCTGTGCCTCTCACTTCCTACCTGAATCATAGTTATTTTAGTATATAGATGGTATACTAGTAGATAAGATTGGTTGTGTGTGGATTTTATAGAACCTTCATAAAATTAGTGTAAGGTGTATATTACTTCTTTTTTTAACCATCATGATTTCTCAATTTCCCAACATCCAATTTAAGCACTTTGGCAGCAATCTACATTTAATTTTTAGCTTGCAAGAAAATTGGATTCTAAGTTCGTAAGCTTTATGGCAGCAACAAAGCATTATTTATGACTAGAGGCCCAGTGCCCGGCTTATGCCCAATCACCATCTGGGACCCCATGGGGTATTTCTACCTGCTCCCCAGGGGATCAGGCTTAAGCTGGCAGTCAGGCATCCCTCTTGCAGCCTGGTAGCCCTCAGGGGATGCCATCAGTGGGATATCTTTAGTGCTGCAGAGGGGTGGGAGAGGCTCCCACCACCACCACCGCACTTGCAACCATCATCCCAGCTTGTGGCAACCATCATCCCAGCTTGTGGCTGAGCGGAGCTTTCCCTGTGGGAACACACTGACCACTAGGGTGCAGCTCCTGCATTGAGTATCTGCCCCATGGTGGTCAGTGCATGTCATTGCGACTGGTCATTCCACCTTTAGGGTCAATTTATATATTACCCTTGTATTATATAGCATTACTGAGATGCAAATACACCTTTGAGTCACAAATCACAAAACTATTGAAACTCACAGCTGGAAGAAATCTTGGAAATAATTTAATCATTTTATAGATGAGGAAATAGCTACCTAGAGATCAAGAAATTGATAGATGGCCTGCAGTTTAATAACGAAGGCGGGATTGGAACTTGAATCTCCTGACTCCTGAATGAAAACTTCACTAATATCTTCCACAATGATTTATTGCTTTCCATGGTAAATAACTCATGTTAACATCAGAGACACTGCTGTATTTTGTTTGAGCTGCTAGATGTATATTAAAAGGTTCTATTGAACTGACTCTCTTAACTCTAAGAAATGTAATTTTTAATATATTTTATTGATTCCAGAGAGGAAGGAAGAGGAAAAGAGAGATAGGAACATCAATAATGAGAGAGAATCATTGATTGGCTAACTCCTGTGTACACTCCACTGCCCCCGCAGGCTATCGAGCCCGCAACCCAGGCATATGTCCTGACCAAGAATTGAACCATTGACCTCCTGGTTCATGGGTTGACACTCAAACTCTGAGCCACACTGTTTGGGCAAAAAAATGTAATTTTTAAGGGCACACTCTCAGAGATCAAATACATCCACTCCAATAAAAATGTTGTGAGATTTAATTTTTGTGTATGGTGTTAGTGCTCTGGTTTCATTTTTTTTGTACCTGTCTAGTTTTCCCAGCATCATTTATTGAATAGACTGTCTTTACTCTATATGGAACATCATCAAACTAAAAATCTTCTCCCAACAAAATGGGAGAATATATTCAGCAATGGTACATTTGATAAGGGGCTAATATTCAAAATTTAAAAAGAACTTAACACAGCTCCACACCAAGAAGATATACCATCCAATTGAGAAATGGGCAAAGGATCTGAATAGACACTTCTCCAAAGAAAACATACAGATGCTCAATAGACATGAAAAAATGCTCACTGTTACTATTCATCAGAGAGATGCAAATTAAAACCAGTGTGAGATATCGTCTCACTCCTGCTAGAATGGCTACCATTAATAAATCAACAAACAAGTGTTGGCAAGGATGTGGAGAAAAAAAGCTTGTGCACTGCTGGTAGGAATGAAGACCGGCATAGCCACCGTGGAAAACAGTATGGCATTTCCTCAAAAAAATTAAAAATGAAACTGTCTTTGACCCAATGACCTCTCTTCAAAGAATATATTCTAAAAATCCTGAAATACCAATCATAAAAAATAAGTGCACCCCATATGTTCATAGAAGCTCAATTTATAATAGCCAAGATCTGGAAACAGCCCAAGTGCCCATCAATGTAGATGAGTGGATAAAAAAGCTGTGGAACTAAAACTAAAAATGGAACTCCCAGTGATCCCTCTTTTAGGAATATATCACAAGAAACTAGAAACACCAATCAGAAAGTATATATTCAACCCTATGTTCATTGCAGCACAATTTACCATAGCTAAGATTTGGAAATAGCCTAAGTGCCCATCAGCAGATGAATGAATTAAAAAACTGTGGTACATATACACAATGAAATACTATGCTGTGGTAAAAAGAAGGAATTCTTACCTTTTGCAACAGTATGGATAGAACTGGAGAGTATGATAAGCAAAATAAGCCAGTCAGAGAAAGATAAATATCACATGATCTCACTCATTTGTGGAATATAATGAATAACATAAACTGATGAACAAAAACAGATCCAGAGACAGAGAAGCATCAATCAGATAGTCAAACCTCGGAGGGAAGGTAGGGGAGGGCAGGAGCTAGGGAAAGAGATCAACCAAAAGATTTGTATGCATGCATATAAGTCTAAACAATGAACACAGACATCAGGGGGTGAGGGCATGAGTGGGGGGTTGGCAATGGGAGGATAAAGACACATATGTAATACCTTAATCAATAAAGAAAAAAAAAGCTGTGGTATGTTTACACAATGGAATACTATGTGACTTAAAAGGAAGAAACTCTTACTATTTTTGACAGCATGTACAGACCTGGAGATTATAATGCTAAGTAAAATAAGCCAGTTAGAGAAAGACAAATATCCTATGACCTCACGTATGCATGTAATCTAATGAAAAGAATAAACTGATGAAATAAATAGAACCAAGGTCATTAATACATGTAATAGACTGACAGATGGCACAAGGGAGGTGAGTGAGGCAGACAGAATGAAAGAAGGTGAAGAGAATAGCCAAAGAAAAAATATGAATAGCCCATGGAAACAAACATCAATGTGATTAGGGTCAAAGGGAGGGAGTGTGAAGTCTAGGTGAAGGAGGGCAAAGAGGATCAAATGGGGGAACATCTGTAATAATCTATACTAATAAAAGGGGGATATGCTAATTAGACCAGGAGACCTGACATCTTCCTATTGTCCAACTTCCTTCTGGACAAAGCATGGTAGTGGGGGCTGAGGTAGAGGCAGTTAGGGGCAATCAAGAAAGCAGGGAGAAGAGTTGGGGGCCATGAGATTGGCACGGGAGGGTAGTCTGGGGCCATCAGGTTGGAATGGGAGAGAAGTTGGGGACCATGAGGCCAGCAGGGGAGGGCAGTTGGGGGCCATCAGGCTAGCAGAGAAGGGCAGTTGTGGGGCATTAGGTCAGCAGGAAGGGGCAGTTGGGAGCCATCAGGTCAGTAGTGGGGGGGCCAGTTGGGGGTGATCAGGCCAGCAGGGGAGCAGTTAGGCAGTGATCAAGCTGGTAGACAGGCAAGTGTTTAGGAGCCAGCGGTTCTGGATTACAAGAGGGATGTCCGACTGACAGTTTAGGCCCCATCCCCTGAGGGTCCCGTATTGGAGAGGGTTCAGGCCAGGCTGAGGGACTCCCCACCTCCAGGCATGAATTTTGTGAACCAGGCCTCAAGTATCAACAATGAAAATACATTATGGAAATGTAAAATATTAATTAAAGATATAAGAAAGGACTTATGTTTGCTATAGTTAGTCTCTGATTCATTTACATATTTATATAGATTGTGCTTCTGTGTTACTGGTGACATCCAAAGTTCATCCTTATATTCAGTTGTGGTAATGAAAACTAAATTTTTCTCTTCTGCTTGAAATTTAATCTTGGTTATCTAGTGTCCTATAATATTTCTCATGCCTTATTTTGGCTTATGCAATTTTGTTTTCCATTAAAGTTCATAGTTAGAATATTACATAATATTAAAGATAATAAAAAATAACAGAAACAAATATTAGAAGTGTTTGGAAATAAACAATTACATCTCATTGTATAAAACAGATGAATAACACTGGAGAAAAGTAAATAAGTTTATTAATATTGGATCCTTGCATCCAATGGGATTTAATGGTGACTAAGCATTTTATATTACTGAATTATTTTATTAGAGCAATATTTAATATTAACATAGAGATGAAAAAAGAATAGTATAAATAAATATTGCTATCTCTTTGATACTTGATCTATAGCTACATACTTTTCATATTTGTTCAAGATGAGGGAAAAAGCATTTAGCCACTAACTCTTAGTCCCAAAATAATATTATTTTTGAGAATAACTTATGTGCATGAAAGCCCATGGAAAAGCTATCTCTTGCAGCCTAGAGCAAATTGTGTATCCCAACTCCAATAGAAAAAATTGTGACAAAACATTAAAATACAGTTCTCCTATCAGTTGCAAAATTTTGCCTTATTTCCTTGTTATCTTATTGAGGGGTTTTCAAGGGCAATATAATTCGATCATATTAATAGGATATTTACTTTTTCTACTTTCATTTGCTCAAGAATTTATAGTGACAATTTCCTGAGGTCCCATGAGATGTGATATTTTTATACAATGACATATTTCAGCTTATGAAAAAACAACCCAGTAACTAATATTTTTCAAATGACTGATGCATGATGTTGCAAGATCATTCAGAGTAAAAGATTCACTTAAATTACCTGTATAATGTTATTAACTTTATAAATTTAATTTAAAAGTACAAGATTGACAAACACATTTTAAGAAAACAATGCAAATTTATAAAATATGGTTTCAGATTCCTCACTGTAACTACCTTTTTAAGAAACTACAACTTTATAAATTTTGTATAGTATCTAAAAATAATATTCTCTATTATCTGAAAAAGCTACTATCCCTTTATTTTCCAACTATTGATGGGGGCAAACTTATTTCATATATTTCAAGAAAAGTGATTTATTGAAAAAAAGTAAATATGTAAGCAGTTATGAGAACCTGACTGTCTTCAATTATTGATTTGAAATGTGTCATATTATTCATTAAGATCTTTTATTTATATTACTAATAATCTGAGTAGTATATTAATATTCATTATAAAATTTCAGAACTAACATTTTTTTATTTGGTTAACATTAAAATGCATAGACAAAAGCTCTCTAGTAGTCCCCAAGAAATTTTAGGAATTAAAAAGGGGTCCCAAGCCCTAACCAGTTAGGCTCCATGATTGGAACATCAGCTTACCCCACTGAAGGATCCAAGGTTCAGTTATGGTCAATGGCATGTACCTTGGTTGCAGGCTGCATTCCTCGCATGTGCAGGAGGCAACCAATTAATGTATCTCTCTCACATCAATGTTTCTCTCTTTGTCTCTTCCCTCCTTTCCACTTGGTCTAAAAATCAATGAAAAAATATCCTTGGGTGAGGATTACAAAAAAAAGTCCTAACACTAAAAAGGTGGCCCAGTTGGTTGGAGTATAGTTCCATACACTGAAATTTTATGGGTTTGAGCCCCAGGGCAGGGGGGGAGGGGACATGTACAGAAGGCAGAAGGCAACAGATTGATGTTTCTTTCTCATCCTAAAGTTTCTCTCTCTCTCTCTCTCTCTCTCTCTCTCTCTCTCTCTCTCTCTCTCCCTTTCTCCTCTGTCTCTATCTCTCTCTAAAAAATCAATAAAAGCACATATCCTTGGGTGAGGACTTTTAAAAAGTGTTTGAGACCTGTAGTTAATAAAAAAAAATTATGCAAATCAAGAAATGGATGGAACTGGACAGCATTATGCTAAGTAAAATAAGCCAGTCAGAGAAAGATAAATATCACATGATCTCACTCATTTGTGGAATATAAAGAATACAGTGGTACCTCGAGATACGAGTTTAATTCATTCCATAACCTTGTTTGTATATCAAGTTGCTCATATCTCAAAGCAAATTTCCCCATTGAAATAAATTGAAATGCCATTAATCCGTTCCAGCCCCCAAAATGCCACCCCAGTTGTTCTTGTTACGTGTTTTTGAATAAGAAAAATGTATTTATACATGACAAATATTGTATAAAAACATAATAAAAGAGAATGTAAAGGAATAAACTGGTTTTATAAAGTGTATTTACCTACTCATTACACTCTTAATGCTACACTTTATCCCTAAACTGAATGTAACTTAACTAATCTTCACTGAACTTAATTGCTACTGGTCTTTGCATTTTTGGCCGATTTAAAAAAAAAATTTGCCTCTTCCTCCCTTTCAGAATGTTTCTGAAATGGGTGAGGCAAGTTTCATTGAACAGCTCCAATGCACGACCAGTAGCAACTTTTTCAGGGTGTTTCTTAAGTGGAAAAGAAACCCTCTCCCACATTCCTAAGATCTCCTTTATCTCACTGGTAGGGATCTCTTCCACCTCTGGCTCCTCCTCGAAACCAAATTCTTGGAGAACCTCCGCATGTTGCTGAGACTGCAACTCTTGTAACTCCTCCGTGGTGAGTTCCAGAGAGTGCTCCTCGAAGAGCTCATTCACGTCTCTCTCATCCACCTCCAGGCCCATGGATTTTCCCAGAGACACTATCTCCTCCTCCACTGGCACCTCGGGTTCGAATCCTTCGAAGGTTCTTTCGGCTACAGCCTCAGGCCACAGCTTCTTCCATGCAGAGGTCAAAGTCCTCTTTGTAACACCCAGCCAGGCCTGATCAATAATTCTGAGGCATATCACAATGTTAAAGTGGTTCTTCCAGAACTCTCGAAGGGTGAGGTTTGTGTTCTCCGTCACCTCAAAGCAGCGCCGAAACAGGCGCTTGATGTACAACTTTTTAAAATTAGAAATCACCTCCTGATCCATCGGCTGCAGGATAGGAGTGCTATTGGGAGGTAGGTAGACAACCTTTATAAACTTGAACTCTCTGAGGAGTTCATCTTCGAGGTTCGGTGCGTGAGCAGGAGCATTGTCGAGGATGAGGAGGGCTTGCATGGTTAGGTTGTTTTCCTGTAGATATTTCTTAACAGAAGGGCCAAAAACCAGGTTTACCCACTCCACAAAGAACTGCCTGGTGAGCCATGCCTTCGGATTTGCCCTCCACATAACTTGCAGTTTATCTTTTAAAATCTTATGTGACTTAAAGACTCTGGGGTTTTCCAAATGGTATACGATCAGAGGCTTGATCTTGCAGTCGCCACTCGAATTGGCGCACAGTGGGAGAGTTAGCCTATTCTTCATGGGTTTGTGGCCTGGCATCACCTTCTCCTCTGCTGTTATATAAGTCCTATTCGGCATCTTCTTCCAGAAAAGCCCTGTCTCGTCACAGTTGAAGACTTGCTGGGGGATATATCCTTTGGCTTCTATAAGTTCGGAAAGAGTTTTGAGGTAATCCTCAGCTGCCTTCACATCCGAACTTGCTGCCTCACCATGCCTGACGATGGAGTGAATGCTGGACCTTTTCCTGAAGTTAGCAAACCAGCCTCTACTGGCTTTAAATGAGTCTTTCGATGCTTTGTCCCTGGAAGTTCGTGGAGTCTGCTCCAGCAAATCACCATAAATTGCTCGTGCCTTCTCGCATATAATGCCCTGTGTTAATGTATCTCCTTTAAGCTGCTTCTCTGTCACCCACACCATCAATAGATTCTCCATCTTTTCATGGAGAGAGCTACGGAGCTTAGAAATTATTGTAACTCCCTTAGCTGGCGTTATACCCTTTATCAACTTCTTCTGTTTAAGCACAGTGCATATCGCTGAAGTACTATGCCCGTATTGCCTCGCCAAGTCAGCCACTCGCGCACCTTGCTCATATTTTTCTATGATTTCACGCTTTAATTCAATAGACATCATCCTCTTCTGAGCACTGACCTCTCCACTCGCTTTCTTCAGACCCATGGTTATAAAAAGAAATGTGATAAAGTATGTAAATGCACAAAAGATGCTTTGACAACGAGGTAAACAAGCACACTGACTGAGGCGTGGGAAACTATGAGACGTTCGAGTCATGGTAAACTGGTGGGTCATGTGCAGCCGGCCGATCCACGCAATTACTCGTATCTCAAATGTTGCTCGTATTTCAAAGCAAAAAAGTGCTCACTTAATGGCTCGTATCTCAAAAATCTCGTATGTTAGGGCACTCGTATCTCAAGGTACCACTGTATTATAAACTGATGAACAAAAGTAGATAGAGACAAAGAATCAAACAGACTGTCAAATTTCAGCAGGAAGGCAAGAGAGGGTTGGGGGGTGGGGGATGGTAAGAGATCAACCAAAGGACTTGCATGCATGCGTATAAGCATAACCAATAGACACAGACACTAGGGGGTGAGGCAGGGGGGAGGTCAATGGGGAAAAAAGGAGACATATGTACTACTATTTGCAATACTTCAAACAATAAAAAAAAAGAAATATCACATGCGCATATCAGCAGCATGATGTAGCTATTGCTCTTATCTTTAATACAATATTAAAGATACTTTTATTATACACAAATATTTGTTAACTATTATTCCTTATAAGTGTTTGTATAGCTTTCTTCCAAAAAGATCTTCAAAAATATATCTACATTTTTTATTTCCTTATATTACAGAAATTCACTTTTCTAAATTACCTCCAATTTCAAATTTTAAGCTCCATATATATTTATCTCCTTGAAAAGTATGATATTTTTATTTTATTATCTGGATTACTCTGCATACTAATGAGGTTCTGTAGGACTTACTTTGGGCATGCTTATTTAACCACTCACCCATAAAGATCTAGATAACACATTTTCATGTGGAAAAAATCAGAAACACAACTCAGTCCATTGCTTTTTCTTTACATTTTAATTGATTTCAGAGAGAGGAAAAGAGAGAGACAGAAATATCAATAATGAGGGAGAACCATCGATTAGCCACCTCCTGCATGCCCCCACTGGGAATTGACCTACAATCCTGGCATGTGCCCTGACAGAGAATCAAACCATGACCTCTGGTTTCCTCAATCACTTAGGCACACCAGCTTAGCCACAAACTGTTTTTACCATAGCAGCATCTATGTGCCCTTGAATATTGCACAAGAAAATTAAAATTAATTTTTACTAGCAGCATCTGCAAATCATACAGTTGTTGTTTTACCATTCAACAATTCTCTAGAAATTTTAGAATCTGTTTGAGAGTAGAGGATCGGTGGTAATAAGTGCTTTTATAAGAACATTTGACTACATGTCTAGGGATTAATAATATTTGATATTTAGTGCTTTGCAGCTATACGATAAGACAGATTTTAATATGATCAGCTAGATCTTCCATTCTGAAGAATAATTACTTTAAATATTTGGTTATGTGAATTTAATTACAAGGAATATGTATTTCAATAACTTTTTCCCTATAATTTTGTATAAGCTAATGGAGACTTTATATAAATTGCTACTAACTATAAATACTCAAGTGTAAAGTGACATTAAAAGATAATAATTGTCTGTTCAATGAATCCATAATAGAAGTACAAATCCTGTGAAGGCAAATGAAGCTTTTCAAGAAATATCATAGGAATAAAGCTAAATTAACTAAAGAATTACTAAGAGTACTTGAAGGATACAAAGAATATAAATAAGGAGGCCAAATAAAATTAATTTGACATAATTTTAAAGTTAAGAAAGAAGTGAAAACATTAATAAATATTAGAAGGTCAAATTTGATAACCACCAGCAAACTTCTTTGACTAACATTTTACTTGTGAATTGATTAAATCCAATCCTTATTGTTATTGTTTGCTTTATTTCTAGAAGAGTGGAATACAAATGAATAAAATATTAGCATTTAAGCAGTTGTTGTTTTCTTAAATGTATTTTATTAATATTTTACAGAGAGGAAGAGAGAGGGAGAGAGAGTTAGAAACATTGATGAGAGAGAGACATCGATCAGCTGCTTCCTGCACGCTCCCAACCGGGGACGTGCCCACAACCAAGTACATGCCCTTAACCAGAATCAAACCTGGGACCCTTCAGTCCACAGGCCGATGCTCTATCCACTGAGCCAAACCAGTTTCAGCTTAGCAGTTGTTTTTTTATTATACTTTATACTTTGTATATATTTAACTGGGAAACTCTACAATTCTCTTTTTAATTGCAGAGAAACCTGAACTCAAGATTTGGGCACCTAGTTTTTACTCTCAGACATGGTTAATTCTTCTCTATTTTATTAAAGTTAAATCTAAAGAAAAATTTTAGGAAGTGTGAAATAGGTTAATATAAGAAATAAATAGACTAAAAGGAGGTCAAATAACCAGGACAGAAATTACCATCTATAATAATAAAAGTGTAATATGCTAATTAGACCATATGCCCTTACACATGGGCAAGGCTGGTGCTATGAGGGAAGCCCCAGTCCCAGGTACCTGCCTGAGGCCAGAGGGCAGCCTGAGTCCTGGATGCCAGAGGGCAGCCAGTGCTGGAAGCTGGGGGAAGGAAGCCCTATTCTTGCACGAATTTTGTGCATTGGGCCTCTAGTTATCTAATAGTAATAATGATGATTTTCACATTGATGGCAATCTGTACCAAACTAATAATGAAAGATGTATTTGTGGAATTATTTACCCACAAAAACACAGTTTTTACCATTATTAGAATTAAAGTAAGTAATAAATTTAATAAATATTTGAGGACCTCCTAAGGTAAACTTTTGTAAACATGTACAAAATATACAAAGAACTCTCAAAACTAAACAGTAAAAATTAAAGAGTCTCATTTAAAAATGAACCAAAACATGAGCAGATATTTCACCATGGAGGATATATAAATGGCAAATAAGCAAGCAGATGAAAAGATATCAACATCATTACCCATTAAAAAAACAATAATTATTCCTATAAGTAGTGGTGGGGAACCTTTTTTCTGCCAAGGGCCATTTGGACATTTATCACATTACTTGAGGGCCATACAAAATTATCAACTTAAAAATTAGCCTCCTATATCTGGTCAAACATTTAATTAACTCACCCCTAATACCTTGGTGGGGCCAAACCAAATGATTTCATGGGCCTTATATGGTCTGTAGATTATACATTCTCTACCCCTGAAAGAGATATCACTACACATTTACCAGAATGATTAAAACTAAAGAAAAAATAGTGACACCACCAAATGCTGCTGAGGATGCAGAAAAACTATCACTCATACACTGTTGGCGTGAATGTTAAATAACACAGACAAGAGTTTGGCAATGTTTCTATACAAAACTAAATATTGAACTACTGTGTTCCAGCCATTGATTTTATGGAATTTTCCCCACAGAATAAAAACTTAAGTTCACCCAGAAACCTGCACACATGTATACTATTGTAGCTTTATTCCTAATACCCAAAACTGTAACAACCCAAATTCCATTCTACAGGTGATTGATTACGTAAGCTAGAGTAAATCCATACTATGAAGTACTTTCAACCATAAAAAGGTACACACCACAGTTGCTAAAGAATCGCTCCTTGACCAAACTTTAGTCAAACTTCTCTCAACCTTTTTCTCAACTAAGTCTAGATGTTGGCCTCTGAAGACTTGAACAACTACGATTATAATTCTTAAGAGTTCAAGGCTTCATCTCTAGCATGACCTAACCCTAGCCCCCACTTAAAATGTCCACCAGAGAAAACTAAAAGCTGACAAATGTATTAATGTTTGTTCCATCCCATTCTCCCCTGAAGATAGGACTGCTGTCTCCCAGTTTCTGTGGAGGGTAGGTTAAAATATCCTTGACATTTAAGGGTATCTATATAGAACCCAAAGAGATAAGTACAGTTAACAACAACCAGCCCTAGGTGGGTTTCACAGGGACTAACCACCCCTTACAGCTTTTTGAAAATTTTCAGTTCCCTGACTCTACTGATGTCATATTCACTACCCTCATTATCCCCTTATTCTTCCTTTAAAATCCCCCAATCAGTTCTGTACAAATCAAAGTTCAGTACCTACTGGACTCTCTTCCCTATTGCAATAATATATTACTAGTTAAAATTTGTTCCTCGCACTTTAACTAATGTCCAGCTTCATTTATATTTGATAATGCACATAATCTGGTTTAATCTACAGGAATTATGCTAAGTGAAAAAAAAATCAGTCTCAACTTTATTGTTTAATTTCATCTGTATAACATTCATGAGATGACATTAGGAATGTATAACAGATTTGAAGTTTACAAGAGTTGAGGAGAAGATGTGTGTGGGTATGTGTGGGAGGGAAGTGGTGTGGTTATAAAAGGGCAAATTAAGAGACCTTTGTGGTAATAGAATTGTCATGATTCTTGACTATATCAATGTTAATATCCTGGCTCCAATAATTGTATCACAGTTTTGCAAGACATTTCCCATTGGTGAAAACTGTTGAAATGATACAATAGATCTTTTGTATTCTTATAAATTTAGTCAAAATCAAAAATATTAATTAAAACTATATTTATGGCAATTAAAAATGTTAAGGGGCTATATGTTTAAAAATTGCAATAGATATTCTTCAAAAGTTAAAATATCCTTGACATTTAAGGGTATTTATATAAAACCCAAAGAGATGATTTAATTATGTGCTTTTTACAATTTCCTAGTATGAAATTAAGAGCTGTTATACTCAAAAGCTGTTACGGTAAATGTCAAGCAGCTTGATTTTTTTCGTTATTTTAGACCTAAGAATTTGATGTATATTACCCCCTCCTGAAGAGCTATTATAGCATGAAAATGTTTAATAGGTATATGATAATGAGTACATTACTTAAATTCTCTGAACCTCCTTAACGATAAATGGGATAAATGATAAAGCAATTCTTTGAGGATAAAATGACAAGTATTTAAGGCATACATACTTCTATGTGATAAAACTCAAAAGTTAGGAGTTATAGATATCATTTATAAATGAGTTTTATCTATTCCAAAACATAAATGAGAGTAGGATGAAATCCAGCATATTATGTCAAAAATTCATTAGCAATTTTAAAAATGAAATCATTATTGCACTTAGAAGAGCGCATAGTGTTTCCAGCCTAATAAAAGAATGCTCTAGAACATGTTGTTAACTATCTATCTAGTGAGCATTTCGAATTATTGAGACTAATATTTTACTCTATGATAACAATCAATTACAACTAGAAGGACTCTATTGTCAAAGAGCTCTACAACTGAGTAAGGAATAAACTCTAACTTCTTTCTTCTTTGTTCTTATGTCTACCCACTGAAGAAATTCAGAAGAGTATAATGATACAACATGTAAGTCTATTATTTCTCAATTACAACTTTTCCTTCATTTTAAATAAATTAAAATCTTATTAACAATGTTATTAGAATTCAAATGAAATTGAACAATTAAGAACCTTACACATTTACATTTAAATAAGTAAATTGAGAGTTGTGGAAAGAGACTATTCCAGAATGACAGGTTCTAAAATTATAATTTTTAACCAAGTTGAATTTCAACCTTCTTAATGATGCATTAACATTCTAGATAATATAAATAATCTCATATTCTACTTTTGTCAATATAATATAGCAATTTTAATCATATACATATATATGTTATATTTAAACCTCACAGTAATAAATAGTTTAACAAAATATTCAAATGTTTATTTTCTTTAGACATATGAATGCTTTGCTTGGCCCCAGAATGTTTCACCCTACTTTCACTTAATTTGTCCCAAATAATAATTTATAAGATTATTATAATTTATATGTATTAAATTTACTCTTTGATATAAATAATACAAATTTAATCTCAGATGTAGAGGGTTCTATAAAGTTACCTCCTATTTTTGGTAAGGAGCTATGATGAAGAAAGATAATCCTATCTAATAAAAGAGTAAGATGACTATGGCCACAGAGAGCAGGAGGGAGGCTTAGGTTGCCCCTGGTGATGGAGGAAGCCAAGCTTTCTGCAAATCCTAGCTGGCCCAGGCCTCTGTTCCAGGCTACAAAGTTTCAATTGTAGAAGATAAATAAATCCCAGATACTAGGGCCTCCACTTGTGTCACCAGGGGCATGGCCAGCCTGCAAACCACCACAGGCCCCTCGCCTAGGCCATCCCATGTCCCAAGGGAATACCCACTCTGATCAAGAACACCCTTCAGGGCAAACCAGCTGGCCCCCACCCATGTACCAGGCCTCTATCCTATCTAATAAAAGTGTAATATGCAGATTGACTATCACTCCAACACACAAGATGACTGCCCCCATGTGGTCACAAGATCCTGCCCCCATGTGGTCACAAGATCCTGCCCCCATGTGGACATAAGATGGCCACTACAAGATGGCCAGCAGGGAAGGGCAGTTAGGAGAGATCAGGCCTGCAAGGGAGGGCAGTTGGGGGTGATTAAGCCTGCAGGGAAAGGCAGAGAGGGGTGACCAGGCTAGTAGAGGAAGCAAGTTGGGGGTAACCAGGCCTGCAGGAAAGGGCAGGTGGCAGGGACCCTAGCCTGTAGGTGAGGGCAGTTAGGGGTGACCAGTCCACCAGGGAGGGGTTAGGGACAAACAGTCTGGCAGGGGAGCAGTTAGGCATCAATTAGGTTGGCAGGGGAGTTGTTAGGGGGTGATTAGGCTGGCAGGGGCAATCAGGAAGGCAGGCAGGTGAGCAGTTGGAAGCCAACAGTCCTGGATTGTGAGAGGGATGTCTGACTGCCCATTTAGGCCTGATCCTACCTGGGGTCCCAGATTGGAGAGGGAGCAGGCTGGGCTGAATGACACCCACCCTGTACAAGGATTTTGTGCACGAGGCCTCTAGTTCATTAAATAAAGGTCTTTGAAGTGTAACTAATTTTAATCTATTGTAAGATTTTTGAAATAATAGGCATAAATCATCAAATCCATAAGTTCATATCAATATTAAAGTGTTGGCTATTATTATTATTTCATCAAGTTATTTTAGAACAATATTTTTTTATAATTTTGTTTTTAATTTGGTTAAGAGATTATCATTTGTCTGTTGTGTATACTGGTGCATTATCAAAGACAGTTGACTTTATATGGATTTTTTTTCTGGGCTCTCTATTCCCTTCCATTGATCTATATGTGTATCCTTATACTAGCAACATACTGTTGTTTTTTTCATTGAATTTATTGAGGTCACATAAGTTAATATGATTATGTGGGCTTCAAATATGCAATTCTAGAATACATCTTCTGTATATTGTATTGTGCTTTTACTACCCTATGGGAAGTTTCCTTCCATCTCTCTTTATCCCCTCTTTACCCTTTTCTACCTCCTTCCATTCCCATCCCTCCCTCTGGCAATCATCTTACTGTTGTCTATTATTTTTCTCATTTTTTTGTTTGTTTTTTCACTTGTTTCTTTCAGTTTTATATAACACATATGAGTTAATTCATTTGATTCTTGACTTTTTCTGTCTTATTTTGCTTAATATAATATCTTCAAGATCCATCCATATTTTCACAAATGGAAGCTCTCCATAGTCTATTTGTACATTTCTTGATCCAATCACCTATCACAGGACACTTCAGTTATTTTTTTTAATACTTTATTGTCTAAAGTGTCACATACAATATTACATATATCTCCTTTCCCCCATACTTTAATTATTTTGATGTCTTGGCCTCTGTGAATAATGAAATGAACTTGGAGATGCATATATTTTTGCAAATAAATGTTTTTAAATATTTTTAGTAGATACCCAGAAAAGGGTTTGCTCGGTCATAAAATAACTTCATTCTTAATATTTTGAGAAGCCTCCTGGTTGTTTTCCATAGTGGCTGTGTTAATTTACATTCCTACCAGTAGTGAATGAGGGTTCCTTTTTCTCCACAACCTTTCAAACACTTACTCATTGTCTTGTTGATTACAGTCATTCTAACAGGTGTGAGGTGTATTTCATTGTAGTTTTTATATGCATTTCTCTAATAGCTAGTGAAATTGAGCATCTTTTCATGTAGCTGTTGGTGATTTGTTTGTTTTCTTGGGAGAAGTGTCTGTTCAAATCCTCTGCCCATTTTTTTTATTGCATTGTTTGTTTGTTTGGTGTCAAGTTGTATTAGTTCTTAAATATTTTGGATATGAATCCCTTGTCAGAGCTGTTGTTTGCAAATACTTTCTTGCAACCATTTGGTTGTCTTTTTATTGTGTTGGTGGTTTCTGTTGCTGTGCAGAAACTGTTTAATTTCAATAGTCTCATTAATTTATTTGTGCATTTACTTCTGTTGTCTTTGAGTTCCAATTTATAAAATCCTCTCAAGACCAAGGTCCATAAGTATAGAACCTATGTTTTCTTCTATGTAATTTATTGTTTCAGGTCTTATATTTAGATCTTTGATCCATTTTTAGAATTTTCTTATTTTTGTTAATCCTCACCAGAGGATATTTCTTCCATTGATTTTTAGAGAGAGTGGAGATGAGGAAAGAAAAGTCAGGGAGGGAGGGAGGGAAGGATGGAGGAAGGGAAAGAGAGAGAGAGAAACCTCGATGTGAAAGAGACACCTTGATTGATTGCCTCCAGAATGGACTGACGGGGCTGGGATGGAGCCTGCAACCCAGTTACATGCCCTTGACCAAGAATTTAACCGCTGACCCTTCAGTACACATGCTGATGCTCTAATCATTGAACTATACCAGCCAGGTGAGTTATTTTATTTTATTTTTTAATATATTTTTATTGACTTCAGAGAGGAAAAGAGAGGGATAGAGACAGAGAGACATCAATGATGAGAGAGAATCATTAATAGGCTGCCTCCTGCATGACCCCCACTGGAGATCAAGCCCACAACTCAGGCATTTGCCCTTGACCAGAATCAAACCTGGGACCTTCAATCTGCAGGCTGAGCCAAACCAACTAGGGCAAGTTATTTTTTTATATGGGGACAAACCGTGGTCTAGCTTCATCCTTTTGCATGTGACTTTCCAATTTTCCCAGCACCATTTATTGAAGTGTCTTTCTTTTCCCTACTGTATGTTTTTGGCTCCTTTTTTAAACATTATTTGCCCATATATATGTGGGTTTGTTTCTGGGTTCCCAATACATAAAGAAATAGAAAGGTATTCCATGGTCATAGATTGGAAGAATCATCCATATTACCCAAAGCAATATACAACTTTAATGCAATTGTCATCAAAATCCAATTGGCATTTTTTTAAATAGAACAAAAAATCATCAGATTTATAGGGAACTACAAAAGACCCAAATAGTCAAAGCAATCCTGAGAAAAGAGAACATAGTGAGAGTTATCATATTCTCTGAATTCAAGTTATATTATAAAGTGACAACAATAAAAACACCTTGGTATTGGCAGAAAAACAACACAGAGACCAATGGAACAGAACATTTATTTACATTAGGCCTAGTATTTTAAAAAGGTAGACAACATATGGTAATATAACGAGAATACAAAAGGAGAAGAAAAGAACTGTTATAGTTAAGTAAATTGCTCCTTCCTCTATATTTCCATAGTGGTGAACTCTCCTTATAGTAGCCACCACCCCCCATATGTCTCCTGAGCCCTAAAATGTCACTGTAAATATACAATACATATTGGAATTTGAAGACTTAACATGAAAAATAATGTACAATATCTCATTAAGAATATTTATAATAATCATCTGTTAAATTGTTTTGGATATGTTGATTACATAAAATAATTCTTAAAATTTATTTGATTTATTTTACTTTATAAAAAGGTGACCATTGGATCATTAAAAATTACATATAGGAGGAAAACCAAGATGGCGCCATAGGTGAACACCTAAACTGCTGCTTCCCACAACAATTTCAAAACTACAACTAAAAGACAGAACGGACATCATCCAGAACCACAGGAAAGTTGACTGAGTGGAAATTCTACGACTAGAAGGAAAGAGAGGGGCTCGCAAGGATTCAGAGGAGCTACAAAAAGCAGTGGTATGGAGACAAGCATGAGGAGAGAAAACAGGCAGCAGAGTACCTGGCTGGCTTCCTGTGGCGGGAGGGAGACACAGACTCCCAACTGCACTGAGCCCCTTATCCTACAGCATTGAATCCCAGCTCCATGCAAGATTCATACGGGAGGGAATCTGGACAGTGAAAAGGGAGGAGTGCCTGAAAATTTAGGGGAGCCGCAAAAGGGCAGAGGTCTGGGGGCGTGCATGTCACAGTGCCCAGAAGACGGACTGCTGATTGTGCAGCTGGATTTGTTGAGGAAGCAGGAGACAGAGCCTCCCAACTGTGCCACTTCTAACTCCACTGAATCCCAGTTTTGGGCGAGACCCTGGGGACCCAGGCTCATAAGGGTCTCGGAGAGCAAGGAAGTTGGAAAGGCAGAGCAGGGAAGTTGGAAAGGCACGAGCGCACACATGCACAAGATGGCTGCAAAGATTACCAAGAGACACTTGAGACCCAGGGGCTACTTGGGTGGGGCTGATAGGAAGTCAAGGCACTCTGAGACTCCACCTATCCAAACTCAACAGAGAGGTTTTTGCAGTTTTGCAAGTCTTGTATCATAAAGCTGATTCTAACACAGAAGTTCTTCTGGCATAGTGAAAATGCAGAGACAAAGGAACAGAGCACAAATAAAAAAAATGGTTGAAAACAAATGACTGGATATGGAGTTCAAAACCACAGTTATAAGGTTTTTCAAGAATTTCCTAGAAAAGATGGATAAATTTAGCAAGACCCAAGAGGAGATGAAAAAGGACAAACTAGAAATTAAGCATACACTGACTGAAATAAAAAATATATACAGAGACCTAATAGACTAGAGCAGCGGTTCTCCACCTGTGGGTCCCGGGTCACTCAAGACCATCAGAAAACACAGATATTTACATTATAATACATAACAGTAGCAAAATTACAGTTATGGAGTAGCAACAAAAAGAATTTTATGGTTGGGAGGTCACCGCAACATAAGGAACTGTATTAAAGGGTCATGGCATTAGGAAGGTTGAGAACCACTGGACTAGAGGAAGGCAAGAATCAAGTCAAAGATGTGAACTATAAAGAAGCAGAAAACATTCAACTGAAAAAGCAAGAAGAAAAAAGAATCCAAAAGTGTGAAGATAGTGTAAGGAGCCTCTGGGACAACTTCAAGCGTACCAATATCAGAATTATGGGGGTGCCAGAAGAAGAGAGAGAGTAAGATACTGAAAACCTATTTGAAAATATAATGACTGAAAACTTCCCATACCTGGTGAAAGAAATAGACTTACAAGTCCAGGAAGCACACAGAACCCCAAATAAAAGGAATCCAAAGAGGACCACACCAAGACATATCATAATTAAAATACCAAGTGCAAAAGACAAAGAGAGAATATGAAAAGCAGCAAGAGAAAAACAGTTCATTACCTACAAGGAAGCACCCATACGATTGTCAGCTGATTTCTCAACAGAAACTATGCAGGTCAGATAGGAGTGGCAAGAAATATTCAAAGTGATGAATAGCAAGAACCTACAACCAAGAATACTCTACCCAGCATAGCTATCATTCAGAATTGAAGGGCAGATAAAGAGCTTCACAGATAAGAAAAAGCTAAAGGAGTTCATCAACACCAAACCAGTATTATATGAAATGTTGAAAGATACTTTTTAAAACGAGGAGGAAGAAAAAGATAAAGATAAAAATTATCAACAACAAATACATATCTATCAACAAGTGAATCTAAAAACGAAGTGAATTAAAAATTTGATGAACAGAATAAACTGGTGAATATAATAGAATCAGGAGCACAGAAAGGGAGTGGACTGACAATTCTCAGGGGGAAAGAGGTGAGAGGAGTGCAGGGAGAGACTGGACAAAAATCATACACCTATGGATGAGGACAATGCAGGGGGCGGTAAGGGTAGAGGAAGGGGTGGGAGCTGGGTGGAGGGGAATTATGGGGGGTGGGGAGAGAAACAAATGTAATATTCTGAACAATAAAGCTTTATTAAATAAATAAATAACAAAAATATTTCAAAATATTTCAATTGTGTAGTGTTACCATAATGTTTTATCCATATCCTCTTTAAAATATATTTTATTGATTTTTACAGAGAGGAAGAGAAAGGGACAGAGAGTCAGAAACATGGATGAGAGAGAAACATCGACCAGCTGCCTCCTACACAATTCCTACTGGAGATGTGCCTGCAACAAAGGTATATGCCTTGACAGGAATAGAACCTGGGCCCTTTCAGTCCAAAGGCCAATGCTCTATCCACTGAGCCAAACAAGTTAGGATTATATCCTTTTTAAATATTAATCCTGTCAACTATGGAGAACTGCATGTGTGTCTTCCAATATTCACACAGCAATGGACTTATTCAGTCACTGACCTTAGCATATATTTATGATTCACAAAGCACAGTCATATTCCTGGCATACTGTGGATAATCAATAAAGGCTAGAAATAGTTTCTGAATAACTTCTATGTACACTTGAAACTTATATAATTTTATTAACCAATATTACCTGATAAATTTAATTAAAAAATAAAATAACAAAATAAGTATCCATTGAAGCACTGAGTTAAGTTCTATAAAACATGTTTATTCATATATCTTTAAGCCAGTATATTTAAACAAATTAAAATCAGAATTGTATATTTAATTACAGATTTCAATTAAGTAGTTACTTCTTGTCAAATGCCTCTATGTTTACTAAGTTGTGCATATTAACTTCCACTGCCACTCTAATACACAACATGTTTTAATATTAAACATTTTTCTCCTAGATTTGTAGTGATTGTTCACCCAAAAAGGAGAAGAATTTTCAATTAGGATTCCAAAATTTACAGTAGATTAATTTTAGAGAAATATTTAGAATGAAATAAAAAGATACAGGCTACAGTAAACACATTTGAATTTTGGCATTGTGAGTTTATACTAAGTAAATAAAATTATAATTCACATTTAATATTGTAAACATCTCAGAATTCTGATAGATAAATGGCAAAATTCTGATAGACGAATGGCCGTGCAAAACATTTTTATTGGAAACCTCAAAATTGACTCTCTTAGCTACAAACAATATGTGACGACATGATTCACTTCCTAGATAAGTTTTCTCATCAGAATTTTCATATTAGAAAAAAGTCACTAGATAGATAAGAGACTTGAGTACGTGCACTTATTCAAAGTGATGCTTACATATATTAAAACTTTAAATTGGTCATTTCTCATAATAACATCAAATGCTATTAAAATATACAGTGTTATATTACTCAAAGTAATATGTGGCTCATAAGAAATACTATATTCAGTTTCTACATATTTATTTTTATAAATTGAAGTGATTTTTTTTATTTGTGGGATATTAAACCCCCAATTGCAATTTGGTAGACAATATAATTTTTCTTGAAATACATTCAGATATATAGCAGACTTCAAAAAATACTTTCATATTATGGAATCAAAGTAACTCCTATATCTGTGTTCATAATTTCGCTATTCATCACTGCAAAAATACGGTGAAATCAATATTGTGGTAGCAGCAAGCAACACAGGAAATCAGAGAGAAGCAAGCAGGAACCTGAGATTGTCAGAATAATTTTATGATTGAAAGCATCTTGAGAAATAGATAATCATGCTGAAGGACTATTTCTTGAAAATAAGTTGTTAAATTGAGAGTTATCTGGATCAATAAATGTGCATTTAGACTTAATGTCAACTTATTTCCATGTGTAATTTGCTTAAAATAATTCTCTTAATGGTGTCCTTTATTCAACGATAGTATTGGGTTATAAAAAAAAGGGAGATGGGTTAGAATATGTTTGTGCTAATAACAGACAAAATTATTGTTTTAATCTAATAAATTAGAAACTTAATCTTCTAAAACCTGACCTCTAAAAGATGATCAACATGATTCTAGCTTATTCATTCAATTATCCAAATCAGATACATTTATCAATATATGTCCAATGTTTACAAGACAGATTTGCTAAAAAGTTCTTTCTGGATTTAATGGATGACAAATCTCATTATTAGCATCTTTAGTCAAATACACAGTAATTTTGTTTCACTTGTTTTTTAAGGTGCAATTGGTCATGGAATATGATAATATTTACTTCTGCTTCCTTACTATCTGGCAATGTTCTGTTAATATTTTTTAGCACAGCATATTATTGTAGGATTTGAGGTTCAGTGCACGAAATTGAGACCAGCCTGAATCCTCTCCTATCTGGAACCCCTTGAGGGATGTCAGACTGCCCATTTAGGCCCAATCCTACCTACCTGGATCAGGACTAAACAGGCAATTGGACATCCCTCTCACAATTCAGGACTGCTGGCTCCCAACTGCTCACCTGCCTGCCTTCCTGATTGCCTATAACCTCTTCTGCCTGCCAGCCTGATCACCCCCTAACCATTCCCCTAACAGCCTCATTGATGCCTAACTGCCCTCCCCTGCAGGCCAATCACCCCTAACTGCCAACCTCTGCTGGCCTGATTGCCCACAACTTCCCTCCCTTGCAGGCCTGGTCCCTGCCAACTGCCCTCCCTTACTGGCCATCTTGTGTACACATGGGGCAGGATCTTTTGACCAGATGGGGGCAATCAGCTTGTGTGTTGGAGTGATGGTCAACCTGCATATTACTCTTTTATTAGATAGGATAGAGGCCTGGTGCATGGCTGGGGGCCAGCTGGTTTGCCTTGAAGGGTGTCCTGGATCAGGTTGGGTGTTCCCTTGGGGCATGGGGTGACC
This sequence comes from Lasiurus cinereus, assembly GCA_011751065.1. Lineage (NCBI taxonomy): Eukaryota > Metazoa > Chordata > Mammalia > Chiroptera > Vespertilionidae > Lasiurus > Lasiurus cinereus. The sequence goes on from JAAGEH010000426.1 coordinate 8,465,599, forward strand.
TGGGTGAGGAGCCTGTGCTGGTTTGCAAGCCAGTCACACCCCCTGGCAACCCAAACAGAGGCCTTGGTATCTGGGATTTATTTATCTTCTATAATTGAAAATTTGTAGCCTAGAGTGGAGTCAAACCTTCTGATCATAGAGCCAATGAAACTGGGCTATCAGAGTGTGTGGAAAGCTTGGCTTCCTCCATTGACAGGAGCAAACCAAGTCTCACTCTGTGTAGGCAGCTATTGAAACTTTGTTGCCTTAAGGAAAAGCCTGGGCCAACCAGGATTTTCAGAAAGTTTGGCTTCCTCCATTGCCAGGGGCAACCCAAGCTTCCCTCCTGCTCTCTCTGTGGCTATAGCTATCTTGGTTGGATTAATTTGCATACTCACTCTGGCTGGTGGGCGTGGCTTTTGGGCATAGCTGGTGGGCGTGGTGTATGGTCAACTTGCACATTACCCTTTTATTAGATAGGATAGCTGTGATTGTGCCATAAATCCTGTCATTATTTGTCATTAAATATTTTCAAACTTACAATTTTCTAATTAAAGAGATTCATAAAGGAACACTTGTAGAATTTAATGAAAAGGTTTTAAACTTCTCAAATTAGGTTATAGATGTCATATAATTTCAGCAAATTAGATAATGCTAAAATCTTCTATAATGACTACTAGGTTATATTTCTAGGCAGATTCATAAAGTGGCAAGACAAAATATTTACATTGTCTATAAACTATACATCTGGTTGTAATACATATACATACACACACACACACACATACGCCATGGTAAGCATAACTTAAATTGGTATAAATATTGGTATAAATATTTTCATTTATTTGTGTTTTGATCTTGCTTTGAGTTTTTTCACTTTTACTGAGTCAAATGAACTAGATGGGAATAATGTTTTAACTTTGAGTTTAAAGAATCAAGCATTTGAAGACAGAATGAATTAAATTTAAAGATGACATTCTTTCTGGTTATAGATATGTCTGTTTCCTCTAGGGGACACAATAAAGCATGAAAATTTGGGTGGTTTAAAACAATTTATTGTTTCACAGTTCTGGAGTTTAGAAGTCCAGGTCAAAATGTTTTCAGGCTGGGTTCCTTTGCTTGCAATCTTGACTTGTAGATAATTCATCATCCCCATCCCTGACCCCATCTTCACATGGCATTCTCCCTGGTGGGAGCCTGAGTCCCAATGTCCCATTTTTATAGAGAGACCAGTTGCACTGGACTAAGGGCTCACTCTATTCCAATATAACTGCATCCTAACTAATTACACCTCCAATAACCCTATTTCCAAATAAGTTCATATTCTGAGGTACATGGGATTATGATTTCAACATATAAATTTTGGAGAGACACAATTTTTGTTGAAGTATGGTAAGTGAAATAAACCATTCAGATAAATACAAGCACTGTATGATTTCACTTATATATGAAACCCAATGAACAAAAACTAATAAAATAGAAACATACCCATAAATGCAGAGAACAAGCTGACAGCTGTGAGAAGGGAAAGGTTTGGTGGCTGAATGAAAAAGATTAAGGGATTAAGCAAAAATAAAAACAAACAACAACAACAACAACAACAACAACAACAACAAACTCATTGACACAGACAATTACCAAAGGAGGTGGGAGCTGGTAAAAGAGGGTAAGGTAAAATAAATGGTGTCGGAAGGAGATGTGATTTAGGATGGTGAATGTATAATACAATACATTATTGTATTATAGAAGTATTATAGAATTGCACACCTGAAACCTATATAATTTTATTAACCAATATCACCTCAAAATATTCAATAAAAATAAAAATAAATGAATAAAAGTGTTTATAAGCAAAACAAACATTAAGAGGAGAAACACAATGCAAAAATTTGTTGTTGACATATTATGTAAATGCAGAGCTTTTTCATCCCAGCAATTCTGTCTTCAAATATTGTGACTATATTTTTAAAACTGTAACCTCTATTGAAAAATAAAGCAAATGCAATGCTTGTTATTTGGGTAATATCCATTTTTCTATTCTGACAGGATAGATAATTTGCACTCTTTGTAGTGTGTAACACTCAGGCATTAATAGACTTTTTTGAGGATGGAGGAAAGAGAAGACTACATTAATGTTGGAAACTGGAGTGCAGTAGCTACTTTTAAAGCTATTAAATTACAATTTACTCACAAATCTATATAATAAACATAATGACACATTTTATTTCAATAGATGCACTTGAGATTTAGCATTTTAATTTTAGAATCATATATACTAAGATTTATTCCATTCTCCCCAGGTGGTTACGGGGCCCTCAGTAGTCATATTATCTATGTGAAACACCTCTATATATTTTTTAAATAATCACAGACCCTGGAACTGTGTTGGAAATATAGTGTTCATGAGTAAAGATAAAGAAATTTGAGTTTTAATTTACTGATGTTAATGTTTCTTATGGATGTTTCTACATGACTGATAAATATGAATCATTCAACTCCAAAAATATTATTCAGAGTACCCCAAAGCACATCTTTCTTGTGAAGAAGGTTCCTCAACATAATGACTTCAAGGTTAAAAAAAAAAGTTAACCTCTCTGGCTGGTGTTTCTAAATGGTTAGAGCATCACATTGATAGAGAACCAAAGGGTTGGGGTTTATTTCCCACCCCCAAGAGGTAAACGTGTGAGAGGCAACCAATCTCTGTATCTCTCTGACATTGATATTTCTATCTCTCACCCCTTCCCTCCCTCCTTTCCAATTCTCTCTGAAAATTAATGGAAAAAATATCCTCAGGTAAAGATTAACAAAAAAATAAAGTAAAAATGCTTTAAAAAAAGTTAACTAGTGACTTTCTTATGACTTCAATAGGAGGATGAGTAAGTGAAGCCATCTTTATTAAGACAAGCATGTCTCATAACTTTTCTCTCTTTTCATTGTTATACAAATAGAAAAACAAAATAGACAGAGAACATGTTAGAATCAATGGTTGTCTTTCCTTATATCAAATCAGCTTGAGTTTATAGGGCAGAGAACAATTTTCTTCAAATATATATTCTCTATATAAAAAGATAGATAAAGTTTTAAGTTTAGTAGCTCTTACTTATAGCTAGATATTAAAATATTCTAAATAACTATGTGGGTCTCATGTTGGAAAAATAAATCAAAATCTCTGGGAACATTCAACATTAGAAACTAAATATGAAAAGAATTTTTTTTTATACTGGCACTATGACTATCCTTCATTTCTTATAATTCAAACTTGACCTTCTCAAAATCCCTCATTAAGAAGATATTTTGCTGATAAGAAAGGACAGACACACCTGTGACAGTGACTAAAGAAATTGAAATCTGCAGAATCATTACTGGCTAGTAATTGAGTAACAGATGTTATATCCAGATTGCTAGATCATTCTCAAATTCATGTAAATGGGAAACTACTGAACACAAACCATTATTTTGTAAAATATTACATCACTTTATTACTCTTATGTATGTTAATTAATAGAGCTAATGATAGCTGTTTATAAGTGCTTATTTAGAGATCTATATTATTAGTTATCTCTTAAAAAATAACATTTTGAGAGGAAAATGGTTTTATCTAGAAAAAAACTTACAAAAAATTATTGAAGACTCTCAGTGAGCATATAAACATGTGATGAAGAGAATAAATAATATTTTTATTTATAAAATTAAAGGTCTATGCTGTTGCAATTTTGATTTGGAACTTCATTCAATTAGAATATATACAATTTAATGAATAATATATCTAGAATGTTATGAATAATAGTTGTGCAAGGTTATTAATAATTTTATTATTTATCAAAAAGTAATTTGATAAAGGGAAAATTAATAGAGCACTTAGTATATCAATCAAAGACTCTCTAATATATACAACATATCCTGATGGCACCCAATAATTCTTTAATTATTTCATATTAGGGAACAATCTCAGAAAAGTTAATGCAACTGCTCATGTTGATCCGGCCAATAAGAGGTATAATTAGATTTAAACTTAAGTTCATCAATTGTAATACGTATGGCTTTTCTTCTAAACCTTAGTATTTGATGAAACTAGCATTACAGTCTTTTCTGCTTTTTTTCCCCATGGTTGGGAGTATCTGTATTCAGTGGGCTCATCAATTTCAATGTCAAATAGAACTTTTAGTCATTTTCTTATCCAGCAAATAATTTAACTAACTTCTATGTACAGCAAAAGATATCACAGATTCAAAGGTGAGTAAAATAAAGTAGTTGCTGCTTTCAGTAAAGTGAGACATCATTTACTGAAGCTATTTCCTAGTATTTCAGCGTTCCTCAAATTCAAATTTAATTAAAGTATTTAAACCAATACAAGTTTGATGAAGCAGTTTTATTTTTGTGTCTGTCCTTCCTTCCCTGCAGCCAGTGGATAGCTCTGGTAGGAAAGGAGAGTGGATTGATATAATGATGGCAAGAGGCACTTGACTAGAGAATTTCTATACAACAGGTTTCCTACAGCTCTGCCCACAGAATAAAATATCTTTGACTAACCCCCTTCCATAACACACATCACCACTGATGTTCCCTTCATCAGAATTCCAGTTCATGTTCTTCCGGTCATTAGTCGCCTGGTGCCCTCTTGATTGATCACAAGGATTCTCAGGACATTAATTTATCATTTTAAAAAATCCTTCTTTTTTAGTCACACACCAAATGAATCCTTCTTGAAACGGATTTTCAGAAAGTAAAAATGTGATTTCCAAATACATGTTAAAAACACACATGTGAAATACAATATCAGTAATGAGAAGAACAGTGAGATGGTAAAGATGATTTTAAAACATTTAACATATGGGATATTTCTAAGCATTTAAAAATATGTTAGCCTAAGACTTCTAGGTTAGATATAGAGTTGGACAATGCCCTTTAGGGCAACAAAAACATCACCTTTGCTATCAACTTTTGTACCAGACAGAAATATACAACTTTACATTTAACTTCATAATGTCTAAGATACAATCAATTAGAAGAAAGCAAAGTGAAAGTAGATCAATTATCCTAGACAATTTAATAATATTTAAATAGGCTTATTAAAATATGCCCTAGAGTGACAATGGAACAATGTGCTATATTCTTCTTTTTCTCATTTCCAAAATTTGGATATTGCTTAACACCACACCAAATTAGATCTCTTCCTATTGTATTCAGAAATATGCCCAAATACTAGAAACTGTCATCTTTAATAACAATGATATTAAAATTCACCATACTGTAGGTTGCATATCAACACATTTCTCTTTAAAGACCAAATGTAATGCAATCAAGTATTTGGAAGCACACCTTTGTTAATGACACCATTTGCAGTATTTATGTCTTCCTATGTGGTCAGGTAAAATAAAAACAACTATGAGTTTATCTGCCTGTTATAGAAATAAAAAATGACATTAAAAATAGCTATAACATATTCCAATTGATTTCCATTTATTACCAATCTTTCCAGAGGCTTTTAAGATGTCAAATGAATGTATTTATTTCATATTAAAGTCTATGTCAAGAAATAAATTTTGAGCTTTAAAATATAAAACTACAAAATTGATGGATGCCGTTTATCCTCTAAATTTTTAACACAGTTTTATTCCTATGTCATATAAATGATATTGTGCACATTTTCCTTTTAAGTGATTGCTACTATATTTGCTGAAAAATAGCACATTATTCAAATTTTGCCAGTTCTAGGATCCCACTGAAAAATTTTAATGTACTTAATCTGTACTGCTGTAGCTCAAGGGGTTCTCTCAATACATATTTGAAAATATTTCTATTTTTAAATTTATAGAAGGTCCTGATTTACTCTACTTAAAAATTAGAGAAGAAAATATGCAAATATCAGCATCATTTGCATATCTACACTTCTCGGCATTTTTCCTAACCAATGAGAATTTCCTTATGCTCATAAATGCTATAGGCAAACAAGCGTTTGAAAAAAGCCCTCTTCTCTTCTTCCTTCCTCCTTGCCTGGAGAGAGGAGACTGTGAAGAAATCTGAAACTGGCAAGTCAGATGTTTGCATTTTAATGTTTTCTCTTATTTACTAGTAACCTCCAGGTTTGAATTTCTAACTTTGTAATAGAAATTCTATTTACATTTTTCACTACCACTCTAAATACAACTTGTCCAACACAAGATAAATCTCTTTTCTCCATATTGTTTTGCTTTACTGAAACTGCAGCCAGTGGACAGCTCTAGTGGGAAACAAAGATGTCCCTTCCAACGTAACTCCAACTTCTATTCCCTAGTATCCACCAGCTCAGGATCCAAATTAATTCTTTCTTTAAAGACATGAGCTGTTATTGACATCATACTCCCTAATTGTCATATGCTGGTCACATTAAAACCACAGCTATTTTAATTTGTATAAAAATGGACTTTTTCCATCTTGTTCTTTTCTATGAGGTCCTTAAATATTCCTGTCACTAGACTCCAAACTCCAGATGTTTGCCTCTGGGTGGTTCAGAATATGCACCATATTTCAAAGTAGGCTAACAGAGACTAAAAATCATTATTTAAACAACTATCTTCATTTGTCTGCAGTGAAGACAGATTGAAAGGTAAAACTAGAAAGGAGAAGAATTAGCAATATATGTCAGGGAATACTAGATAAAAATTAAAATACTTAATATGATTGTCTTTCTTTTTTTTATTGTCTAAAGTTTCACACATGTCTCCTTTTCCCCCAACTGACACCCCCTCCCTGCCAGCCATTCCCAGTGTCTGTGTCCATTGGTTATGCCAATATGCATGCATACAAGTCCTTTGGTAGCTCTCTAATCCTTCCCCTCTCCCACACACACACACAGGTATTTCCCCTGCCATTTGTCTTTCTTATTTAATTATTTTCTTATTGTTGTTCATCTGTTTGTCTTATTAAGGTAATGTTGACATACCTCATAATAGTTTTAGGTGTTTGACATAATAATTCAGTATTTATATATATACAAAAAGATCACAAAAATAAGTCTAGTTAATGTCAGTCACCATACATAGTTACAGATGTTTTTTCTTATAATGAGAGCTTTTAAAATTTATTCTTAGCAACTTTCAAATATGCAATACAGTATTATTAACTATAGTTCCTGTGCTGTTCATTACATTCCCGTGACTTATTCATTTTATAACTCGAATTTTGTAGTTTGACCTCCTTCACCCATTTTACCCAATCCCTACCCCTTTCCCTAATATGTTTTCATATTAGGACAAATACAGGTTTTTAAAAATAATTTTATGTGAATTAATGTGAATACTCTTATTTTCATTTCTATTTATTTTTATATATTTACTCCAAAAACTAACCTATAATGAACATCAACATGTGTTTTTAAAGTAATCAAAATTCACAATCACTAACTAGAAACCCAAGCAGCATCAATATCTTCTTAATCAAAGTGGGAATAATTGATATCATCATAATTATCATTCCTTGAATATCTACTGTTATTTTTACAATATTGTGATATCTAGTATTTTAATCCAAAATAAGTTGAATAATTTTTCAGAAGCATACACAATTATCATCATAATTATTGATATCACCACAATTATCATTTCTCAAATACCTAGTATGTAATTATTTCAAAAGTATTTTAATGTACTAATAATATTTTGTCCAATCAAATATTTTCATTGATTTTTTTTTAGAGAGAGAGACAGAGAAAGAGGGAGAGAGAGAGAAACATTGATCAGCTGCCTTCCATATGCACCATGACCAAGGACCAAAACCATAATCTTGACACGTGCCCTGACTAGGAATCAAACCAGTGCCCATTGGTGCACAGGACAACACTCATCCAACTGAGCCACACCAGCCAGTGCCAAAATATATTTTAACTAATTTTTCAAAGCATATATAATACACTTTTAGTCTCTACCTCAAAAAATAAAATAAAATCCTATCTAATAAAATAGTAATGTGCAAATTGACCTTACCTTTGCTACACCACCAGCCACAACCACCAGCCATACCCACTAGCTAATGAGGAGTGAATATGTAAATTAACCCCACCAAGATGGTTGTGACCTTGGAGAGAGCAGGCGAGAAGCTTAGGTTTCCCCAGTGATGGAGGAAGCCAAGCTTTCTGCACACCCTGGCTGGCCCAGGCCCCCACTCAATGTTACAAAGTTTCAATTATAAAAGATAAATCAATTCCAACAAAAATGGCGGCAGCCACTGAGCTGGAGGAGCAGGAAGCTAGGGTTGCCCCCATGATGGAGGAAGCCAAGCTTTCCATAGCTCTGGCATGCTTTGGCCTCCACTTAAGGCTACAAAGTTTCAATTATAGAAGATAAATAAATCCCAACAGAAATGGCTGTGGCCAGGGAGCTAGCAGGAGGCTTGCCTCCACTCCAGGCTACAAAGTTTCAATTGTAGAAGATAAATAAATACCAGTTACCAAGGCCTCCACTTGAGTCACAGGGGGGGCGTGGCTGGCCTGTAAAACATCACAGGCCCCTTGCCCAGGCCACCCCATAGCACAAGGAAACCCCCACCTTGATCCGGGACACCCTTCAGGGCAAACCAGCTGGCCCCCACCTGTGCACCAGGCCTCTATCCTATCTAATAAAAGAGTAATATGCAGATTGATCATCACTCCAACACCAAGATGACTGCCCCCATGTGATCGATCAAACGATCTTGCCCCCATATGGAGGACACAAGGTGGCCACCACAAGATGGCCAGCAGGGAGAGCAGTTTGGAGGTACCAGGCCTGCAAGGGAGGGCAGTAGTGGGTGATTAAGCCTGCAGGGGTTAGCAGTTAGGGAGGACCAGGCCGACAGAGGAAGAAAGTTGGGGGTAACTGGGCCTGAAGGGAAGGGCAATTGGTGGGGGCCCAGGCCTGCAGGTGAGGGCAGTTAAAGGTGACCAGGCCTGCAGGGGAGGACAGCTAGGGGTGACCAGGCCCACAGGGGAGGGCAGTTAGGGGCAAATAGGCTGGCAGAAAAGCAGTTAGGCATTTAATCAGTCTGGCAGGGGAGAAAGGAGTTAGGCGTTAATCAGGCTGGCAGGTAGAAGCAGTTAGGGGCAATCAGGAAGGCAGGCAGGTGAGCAGTTAGGAGCCAGCAGTCCTGGATTGTGAGAGGGATGTCTGACTGCCCGTTTAGGCCTGGTCCAAATAGGATCTAGCCTAAATGGGCAGTTGTATATCCCTCAAGGGGTCCAAGATTGGAGAGAGAACAGGCTAAGCTAACGGACCACCCCCCCTTCCGTGCATGAATTTTATGCACCAGGCCTCTAGTTATTTTATAAGATGTCTCCAAATAAATTAAAAATTTCTGTTGCATACCATACAAACTCAGTACTATATGCACATTGATATTCATAATGTTTCTGATAGTGGTCATTAAATAATATTGTATTTTCACCTGTTTCAGCTTTTAGAATTCATTTGACCTTTTAAAGACTTATGTAAAGATATTTAGAGCTTTTACACTATATTTTAAATTTTAAGTATTTAATTTAAAATACTATTTTAATATGTTTAATTTTCAAGCCAAATCTCCCGTAACTGGGGATATAATAAGAGCAAACGTGTATTGAGTGCTATTTGTGTTCAGTTACTTTTATACATGCTTTATAGGTTAGAACTTATCAAATCCTCATAATTCTGAGTTATACCTTATGATTAATACTATTATATTAAATAGGAAACTGAGGCATATAAATTTAAATACTTGTTCAAGATTATACAAATAGATAGTGGTAGGTCTAGGATTTAAGAACAGGCAGTCAGACTATATCCTTATATCCTTAACCCAGCTTTATATGTACAATAAAGTAAAAACTGATCACTGACTGATACAGCTTATATTCTGACTTAATTTAAATCTTTTGATGTTTGGCCAATTTGTGAGATGGGATAGATTATTGTGAGCTTCATTTAAAAAAATAATAAATGCATATTTATTTTTATTCTTTAAGAAAGAGTTGGGGGGATAAGAGATCAACCAAAGGACTTGTATGCATGTATATAAGCATAACCAATAGACTCAAGACATTGGGTTGGGGGGTAGGGAGGATGTGAGAGCAAATTACGATGGGTAGGGGATGCCGGGGGGAGGTTAATGGGGAAAAAAGGAGAGATATGTACTACTATTTGTAATACTTTAAACAATAATATAAAATTATATATATATATATATATATATATATAGTAAATTAATCTATCAAACACTTTAAAATGAATAATGCAAAGTGAATAGATTGGATTCCCTACTTCATAATACATCTCTGTCTTACACAGTTGTAAAAATGAGATGGGAATGAGCATAGTGAGGAACAGAATGGAAAAGGTGAGAGACCCTGGGATTGCACTGGCAGTAGAGATGGCAAAGAGAGGAAATAGTTTGTGTCTTTGTATTTCATAAAATCCAAATGACCATGCTTCATGAGAAAATATGTCTTCCAGGCTGTAATTCACTAGGTGTCATCAGGAGGTATGAGCCCAGATGAGGAATAAAAGAATCTTCAAAAGAAGTAATTCTAGATTTATTCAAAAAGTAAAAAATACAACTTTCAAAAATTTAAGGAAATATTATATTATCCAAAGGACATACTTTCCTGGATTAACTTATTCTACAAATTTATGTCACAGACCAAAATCTAATGTTTCCACAAACATTACTGAATGAAATAACATTTTATTTGAACTGAAATATCTAATTATTACAACTCATGAAGTAGCATACCATACTTGTAAATGATGGAGATAACAAAGAAGTAAGCTACCAATTTTTACAACTACAAAATTTTGTATTGTATTTAAAGTATTAAATATGATATCCTTGGAATGACTGCTATTGTTATGTAAAGCCTGAGGAATCTAAATGTAGAATGTAATTACACTAATAAATTTTCAAGCATTCTTCATAGGAACTCCTACTGTTCTAATCAAGAAAGCCAATATTAAGAAAGAAAAATAATCAAAGATCCATGTATATTGACTCTGGTGTAAATTTTATCCCTGAGGATTTCTTTTTTCATTATGATCATATTAAACTTTCTCCTAATGAAGAAAGAAAAGTAATCTACATCTTCTTACTATTTCTTTTTTTTAAAAAGAGGGATTAAACAAAAAAAATAGATTATATAATCACTAAGGTTACTTTTATTTTCATTTAACACCACTCTATGCATGTATTTTCTATATATCATGTCTTTTAGTGTTTCTTTTTTTTAATCTTTATTGTTGAAAGTATTAGAGATGTCCTCTTTTTTTTCCCCCTCAACTACCTCCACCCTTCATCTGCCATCCCCCAGGATTTCACCACAGTATTGTCTGTGTCCATGGGTTCTGCTTATATGCATATAAGTTCTTTGCTTAATCTCCCCACACCACCACCCACTCCCTATTTTTTACATAAAAATAATTTAGAAAATTGCCAACAATAGCTTTACTTTGAATCAATGTTACTTAAGATTTTGGAAGCTACTAAAAATTATTAACAGGTTTTTCAATAAAGCAAGGAAGAAATCAAATGCTCTTTAAAGCATCAATGTGACACCGTTCATTCATTCATTGAAAGAACTCTTACCACTTGCAACATGAATGGATCTGGAGAGTATTATGCTAAGTCTGTGGTGAGCAAACTCATTAGTCAGCGGAGCCAAATATCAACAGTACAATGATTGAAATTTATTTTGAGAGCCACATTTTTTAAACTTAAACTTCTTCTAACACCACTTCTTCAAAATAGACTCATCCAGGCCGTGGTATTTTGTGGAAGAGCCACACACAAGAGGCCAAAGAGTCGCATGTGGCTCACAAGCCACAGTTTGCCGGCCATGGTGCTAAGTGAAATAAGCCAGTCAGAGAAACATAGTTATCACATAATGTCACTCATATGTTGAACAAAATAGAACCAGAGACATAGAAGCATGGAACAGACTGTGGAAACTCAGAGGGAAGGCAGGAGATGGTCGGATGATGGAAAGTGGTCAACCAAAGAAACTTGTATGCACATATGCGTAACCATGGACACAGACAATAAGGTGGTGAAGGTCTGGGATGGGAGACAGGAACAGGCTAGAAGAGGTCAATGCAGAAAAAGGGGGACATAGGTAATACTTTCAAAAATAAATAAATATACTATTTATACTATATATATCTCATAACACATTTCTCTACCAACCTTGGAACCATAAAGCTTAGAGGGAGCAAGAGAAAAATCTATTACTTAAAACACTGAAAACATAACATAGTGTATGTTTTTTAATGTACTGTCTTCAAAGAAATGGCAATTAGATTTTTTAAAATATGCCCTAGCCTAACTTATTTTTACATTTTCACAAGAAATAGTTAACAAATACACTGTCATTTTTTTCCTTTGTTGATTAAATTTGTTTGACATTTTTTACTATAGAATTTTAGGAAACAATCAAAAGCTGATAACACAACTAATTTTATATATTTGGAAACTGTAATGGTAAAAACTAAATGAAAAATAAAATTATATAAAAAATAAGGGAAGGAAAATAAAAAATGTGATTGTTGAATTAGGAATACAATATTTAACATTTTAAATCAGTAATCATCAACCCTATTGACAATTAAAAATGTGTCTGATTATTTTTTGTGTTCAAAATAAATTCAATCTTAATTCACATTAACAAATTATTACAGGAAAATAGTTGACAAGAGGGAAATATAAATTCAAAATAATTTAAAATATATATGGTGAAAATAGAGGTTTTATTTACATATACAGCACATGGGTGAAAGATAATCTGAGAATGTTATTAGTCCCAACTTCTCTGTGGCTTAGAATAGCAGAATATTTTCTCTGTCTAGACATTATGCAGGTGCTAAAGGGGAGACACACTTACATGTTCATTCATTTAATTTTATTGATAGCATTAATTTAACTCCTATATTGTCACAGGAATAGTGCTAAGCACCAAAATACAGTCTTATACCAGTTCTGACCCTCTCAGAATCAGATGGTAAGATGAATCACAAGGGCAATAAATTTATTTGGAGAAAAACACCAGGGAAAGATAAAGGAAGCAGAAGATAAGGGGAGTTTTCAATGTGTGATGTAGACCAGATAACTATGAAAGAAGAAAGACAGATGAGAAACACTGAATAGAAAAAGAATCAGAATGCATTGCAGTTCTGGGGAAGAAAGATCTCAGGAAGGTTGATAAGAAACCTGAGAACAAAGACTGCCCCTTAGAGAAACCCTACCCAGGCAGGAATTGCCTACCTCCATACCCACTGTTATCATTCATTGTTAAGGCAGAGCTCAGCAAGAATATGATTTTGACATGGATGTTATAGTAATTCCCAGAGTTGCAGGTATGGAAGCTTTATATTAATGACACGGCATGTTCCTCTTTGAAGCATATAAGAAAGGATCCTATTCATGGTTACCTTGAATGTCAACAATAAAATTTCTACTCACATGTTCATGGTACAGTAAAGGCATCAAGTAAACAACTAGATTATAAACATTTATATAATGAGCACCATAATAAGATGCCGTGGTAAGGCATGGTAGAGATGTCTAATTCAGATAAAAGAGGGTGGATTATTTTTTAAGTTTTCTGCTAAGAGAGGGGATAAAATTTGACAGTATATAATATATATAAAGACTGAAGCATATAAAAGGGAAAGGTGAATTCTATGTATCACACATAGTTTTTCAATTCTATATGACTGAAATGAAAGACATTGAAGATCAAAGATGGCCTGAGATATATATTTTATTTCTTCAACTGAAAGATGTACTTTAATTCCCCTCCTTTTGAAGATGGAAAAGACTTACTGATTTTCTTGACCAGTAAAATGCAGCTGATATGGTTCTGGAATTTTTGAGACTAGGCCATTAAAATTATGATTTTATCCACTCTTTTGAAATGTTCACTTTGGGGGAAGCCAGACAGCTTGTGAGTGATTGTGCCATCTTGAGATCACCAGGCAGTTAGGAAGCACAGCCTAACAAAATAAGATGCAAGAAGAGTAGAGATTGACAGAGATGAGAGGTAGATGTAGAGGTAGAGATAGAGATATGGAGAAAAATATCTCATCAGCCCTAGCTATTCAGTCATCCCAAGTAAGGTACAAGACTTATGAGTTGGGAAGCTACCTGATCATTTCAGCCTCATGACCTGAAGAAGAATGAGAAATCCAGATGAAATCCAGACTGAGAATATGGGCCACTTGAATCATCCCAGGCATCTCCAATTTTTTTCAAGCACCTTAGCTGAGGTTCTTGGTCATAGAACAAACACAAACTGTCCCTGACAAGCCCTCCCCAAATTCCTAACAATACAAAAATGTGGGCCTCATAAAATGGTGGTTGTTTTATGCCACAAAGTGTTGGGGTTGTTTGTTACACAGCAATAGACAACTGAAGCAGGTATGACGTTAAGAAGAAAATGTCTGAAATATCATTTAGGGCTATATTTGTTAAATCCTTGTTTCAGTCCCAAGGTGCTTGAATTACATTCTGAAAGCAATGAAGAATGATTGAAGGATCAACAAAGATGACTGAGTATGGGACATGAATTTGTAAGTTTACTCTATAGATAATTTACAGGAAATAGATTAGAAGAAGATGAATCTTGAAAGGAATTATATTCAGGAAGCTGTTCTTGCCTATTTCTCTGAAAGGCACTAAGGAGGGTTTCTGAGTGTAAAACATAAATCGATTACTAGTGTATGCTTTCAAAGAGCTTACACTTTAGTAAGAGTGCACAGCAAGTCTTCTTCATGAGTATTTCCTGTAATTTATGGAAAGTTGTAAATATCAAGAAAGTTAGCAAAAAACACCTGAAACTAATATAATATTTCATGTCAACTGTAATCAAATTTTTAAAAAAGAACTCTAGGAATTTAAGAAGCGAGAGTAGGAAACAGTCATGTTTTTGGAAAAAGAGGAATTTGTAAAGTAGGATTTACAGAATGGGTAGGAAAATGACAGATAGGATTAGAGAACCAATCAAAATATAAGGAAGAATTGAGTAAAAAAAAGAGATAAAATGGTAAAATCAAAGAGGCCTTGAAAGACTAATGTTTAGAATACCAAAAAAAAAAAAATTACTTTTAGCATATTTAACCTGTTTAACATATCAATTAGAAAAGCGATAAATCTAAGGAAGCTAAAATATGAAGAAAATATTATATTAAAAGAGCACTAGATGACACACACTTCAATCATCTCATTTGAATATTAAAGATTAAATAAATATAGCTAAAATTTAATTTGCTGACAAAGAACTGGCATACCCTAATTAGGGCAGAGCATATTGCATTTTCCTCTTCCCAACACACTTTCAAATTATTCATACTAATAATTTTCAGTACTTGAATTACTAAAACATATCATTTAATAGAATCAGCAAATAATACAATTCTTTTTTTTACTGCATATTATTTTCTTTTTATTAATTTTTTATACATATCTCCCCATTGCCCCCCTCCCTCCCAGGCATACCCCAACCCCCCAGTGTCTATGTTCATTGGTTATGCTTATATGCATGCCTACAAGTCCTTTGATCTCTTATCTACCTCACCTAACTTTAATCTTCCTGCTGTAATTTCACAGTCTGTTTGAAGCTTTACTATCTCTGTATCTATCCTTTTGTTCATCAGTTTATAATGTTCTTTATTATCCCCCAATGAGTGCGATCATGTGATGCTTCTCCTTCATTGACTCTCTTATTTCACTAAGCATAAGGCTCTCCAGTTCCAACCAGGCTGATGCAAATGGTAAGAATTCCTTCTTTTTAATGGCAGCATAGAATTCCATTGTGTAGATGTACCACAGTTTTCTGATCCACTCATCTGCTGATGGACACCTAGGCTGTTTCCAAATTGTAGCTATTGTAAATTGTGCTGTTATGAACATAGGGGTGCATAAATCCTTTCTGATTGGTGTTTGTAATTTCTTAGAATAAATTCCTAAGAGTGGGATTACACGGTCAAATGGGAGATCCATTTTTAGTTTTTTGAGGAAACTCCATACTGTTCTCCACAGTGGCTGCACCAGTCTGCATTCCCACCAACAGTGCACAAGGGTTCCTTTTTCTCTGCATCCTCGCCAACACTTGTTGTTTGTTGATTTGTTGATGATTGCCATTCTGTGTAAGATGGTATCGCATTGTCGTTTTGATTTGAATTTCTTGGATGATTAATGACTTTGAACATGTTTTCATGTGTCTCTTGGCCTTCCTTCTGTCGTCTTTTGAAAAGGTTCTATTTAGGTCTGTTGCCCATTTTTTTATTGGATCCTTCATCTTCCTTTTATTAAGTTGTATAAGTTGGCTGTAGATTTTGGAGATTAAACCTTTATCAGTGATAACATTTGCAAATATCTTCTCCCATACAGTGATCTTTCTTGTTGTTTTGTTGATGGTTGTTTTTGCTGTGCAAAAGCTTTTTATTTTTATGTAGTCCCATTTGTTTATTTTTTCTTTAGGTTCCATTGCCTTTGGAGCAGTATCAGTGAAGAAGTTCTTTTGGCATGTATCTGAGATTGTGCTGCCTGTGGATTCCTCTAGTATTCTTATGGTTTCCTTTCTAATGTTTAAGTCCTGTATCCATTTTGAGTTTATTTTTATATTTGGTGTAAGTTGGTGGTTCAGTTTCAATTTTTTGCATGTATCTGTCCAATTTTCCCAACACCATTTATTGAAGAGGCTATCTTGGCTCCATTGAATGTTCATGCCTCCTTTGTCAAATATTAATTGAGCATAGTGGTTTGGGTGGATATCTGGGTTCTCTATTATATTCCATTGGTCTATAGGTCTGTTCTTGTGCCAGTACCAGGCTGTTTTGAGAACAGTTGCTTTGTAGTATAGCTTGAAGTCTGGTATTGAGATCCCACCTACTTTATTCTTCCTTCTCAGAATTCCTGTAGCTATCCGTGGCCTTTTTTTTGCTCCAGATGAATCTATGAAGAATTCTTTCTAGGTCTGTGAAATATGTCGTTGGTATTTTAATGGGTAGTGCGTTGAATCTGTAGATTGCTTTGGGTAGTATGGACATTTTAATGATGTTGATTCTCCCAATCCATGAGCATGGTATGCTCTTCCATCTGTTAACATCTTCCTCTATCTCTTTTTTCAGTGTCCTGTAGTTTTCTGCATAAAGGTCTTTTACCTCTTTAGTTAGATTTATTCCTAGGTATCTTAATTTTTTTGGTGCGATGGTAAATGGGATTGCTTTTTTAGTTTCTCTTTCTATAATTTCACTATTAGTGTATAGAAATGCCACAGACTTCTTAGCATTAATTTTGTATCCTGCTACATTGCCAAATTCATTAATTAAGTCAATTAGTTTTGGAATGGAGTCCTTTGGGTTTTTTATGTACAATATCATGTCATCTGCAAATAAGGACAGCTTTACTTCTTCTTCTCCAATTTGGATGCCTTTGATTTCTTCTTCTTGTCTAATTGCAATGGCTAATACTTCCAATACTATGTCGAACAGGAGAGGTGAGAGTGGGCATCCCTGTCTTGTTCCTGTTCTTAGGGGAAATGGTTTTAGTTTTTACCCATTGAGTATGATGTTAGCTGTGGGTTTATCATATATGGCTTTTATGATGTTGAGGTATGATCCTTCTATTCCCACTTTGCTGAGAGTTTTTATCAAGAAAGGGTGTTGGATTTTGTCAAATGCTTTTTCTGCATCAATTGATATGACTATGTGATTTTCATCTCTCAATTTGTTTATGTGATAAATCACATTTATTGATTTGCGGATATTGTACCATCCCTGCATTCCTGGGATGAAACCTGCTTGGTCATGGTGTATGATCTTTCTGATGTACTGCTGGATCCGGTTTGCTAGAATTTGGTTGAGGATTTTGGCATCTATGTTCATGAGAGATATTGGCCTATAATTCTCTTTCATTGTGTTGTCTTTATCTGGTTTTGGTATTAGGGTGATGCTGGCTTTATAGGTGTTTGGAAGTGTTCCTTCTTCTTGAATGTTTTTGAATAGTCTGAGGAGGATAGGTTTTAATTCTTCCTTGAATGTTTGGTAAAGCTCTCCTGTGTAGCCATCTGGACCTGGGCTTTTATTTGCTGGAAGCTTTTTGATTACTGCTTCAATTTCTTTCATAGTTATTGGACTATCGAGATGTTTGGTTTCCTCCTCATTGAGTTTTGGAAGGTTATATTTTTCTAGGAAAATGTCCATTTCTTGCAGGTTGTCCAATTTGTTGGAATAGAGTTGTTCATAGTATTTTTTAACAATCCTTTGTATTTCCACAGGGTCTGTTGTTATTTCTCCTCTTTCATTTCTGATTTTGTTTATTTGGGTCTTCTCTCTTTGCTTCTTGGTGAGCCTTGCTAGGGGTCCATCAATCTTGTTTATCCTTTCAAAGAACCAGCTCTTTGTTTTGTTGATCTTTTGAATTGTTTCTTTGGTCTCCAAGTTGTTTATCTCCAATCTGATCTTTACTATTTCCTTCCTTCTGAGTACACTGGGCTTTTCTTGTTGCTCTCATTCTAGCTCTTTGAGTTATAGGTTTAGGTAATTTATTACCATTGTTTCCCGTTTTTTGCAGTAGGCTTGTAGGGCTATGAACTTCCCTCTCAAGACTGCTTTCACTGTGTCCCATAAATTCTGTATTGTTTTGTTGTCATTGTCATTTGTTGCCATGATGTTTTTTATTTCTTCCTTGATCTCACTGGTTACCCAGTCATTGTTTAATAGCATGCTGTTTAGTCTCCATGTGTTTGATTTCTTTCTGTTGTTTTTAGTATAGTTGATTTCCAGTTTTATGCTACTGTGGTCTGAGAAAATGCTTGATATGATTTCTATGTTCTTGAATTTGAAGAGACTTTTCTTATGACCCAACATATGATCTATCTTTGAAAATGACCCATGTGCACTGGAGAAGAATGTATATTCTGTGGCTTTGGGGTGAAATGTTCTGAAGATGTCAATTAATTCCATCTTTTCTAGTGAGTCATTTAGGATTGATGTTTCTTTGCTGATTTTTTGTTTAGAGGATTTGTCCAGTGGGGACAGTGGGGTATTAAAGTCTCCTACTATGATTGTATTGCTGTCAGTCTCTCCATTAATATCCCCCAAGAGTTTTTTTATGTATTTAGGTGCTCCTTTATTGGGTGCATATATGTTTACCAGAGTTACTTCTTCTTGTTGGATTGTTCCCTTTAGTATTATGAAGGGGCCTTCTTTATCTCTTGTTATGTCCTTCACTTTGAGATCTAATTTGTCAGATATAAGTATTGCAACCCCAGCTTTTTTTTCATTTCCATTTGCCTGAAATACCATGTTCCATCCCTTCACCCTCAATCTGTGTGCATCTCTTTTCCTAAGGTGGGTTTCTTGCAGACAGCAGATATATGGATCATGTTTTCTTATCCAATCGGTTACCCTATGTCTTTTGATTGGAGCATTTAATCCATTTCCATTTAAAGTTATTATTGATAAGTACTTATCTGTTGCCATTTTTAGTCCTTACTTCTGAGTTCCTTCTTCGCTTCCTCTTTCTTTTTATTACAGCAGACCTTTTAACATTTCTTGCATTGCTGGTTTGGTGGTAATATATTCCCTTAGTCCTTTTTTGTCTGTGAAGCTTCTGATTTCACCTTCAATTTTGATTGAGAGTCTTGCAGGATACAGTATTCTTGGATTCAGAACCTTCCTTTGCATGACTTTGTATATTTCATTCCATTCCCTTCTGGCCTGACGAGTTTCTGTTGAGAAGTCAGTAGCTAGTCTTATGGGGGTTCCTTTGTAGGTAACTTTCTGTTTCTCTCTGGATGCTTTTAGGATTCTTACTTTGTCGTCGGTGTTTGCCAATTTAATTATAATATGCCTTGGTGTTGGTTTGTTGGGGTTCATTTTGCTTGGGACTCTGTGAGCTTCTTGGATTTGTGTGGGTTTTTTCTTTTCTATATTGGGGAAATTTTCTGTCATTATTTCTTCAAACACGTTCTCTAATCCTTGTTCAGTTTCCACTCTTTCTGGGACCCCAATTATGCGGATGTTGTTTTGTTTCATGTTATCCCAAAGTTCCCTTAGACTCTCCTCTTGCTTTTTAACTTTTTTTTCTAGAAGCTGCTGTACTTGGGTATTTTTTCCTACCATGTCTTCTAGCTCACTGATGCAGTCCTCTGCTTCTTCTAGTCTACTTTTGATGCTTTCTATTGAGTTCTTTATAGCAGTGATGTCATTTTTCATTTCTTCTTGATTATTCTGCATTTCTTCTTGCTGCTTCTTCACCTCCTCTAGGTTCTTCTTCATTTCCTCTTGGCTCTTACTCATATTGTCAAATTTGTCTTCCATTCTTTTCAACCACATTATGATCATTTCTCTGAACTCTTTCTCTGGTAGGCTTTTTTCTGGTTCTATTTCGTTTACTTCCTTTTCTGGTGAAACCTGCCTTTCTGTCTTATGTGGGCTGTTTCTTTTTCTGCCCATGGTCTTTCTTCTCCGGGTGTCTGGTTATGTAGTTCTCTCTTCTGTCCGTGTGCTCTGTGGATCTCTGGTTCCGCCGTGTGTCTGCGCCAATTGGAGAGCAGAGTTCTGGGTCCCCGGTCCCTGGCTGCTCGATGGGTGCCCAGCCGAACGCTTCAGACCTCCGCAGACATCCACCTCCCACTGCAAGATGGCTCAGGCTCCGCGTTCGCGCTGGTGGCTCTGGCCAACCAAATAATAGAATTCTAATGCATTCTCAGATAGCAGGCAGTTAAAGTCAACTTTAATTGTTTCTATTTAAATATACTTGAAAATACTATAGAACAAAAGGCTAAAAGAAAATAAATACAACAAAATTAAAAATCAACTATCTTTATAATGGAGATACATCAACTATCATAAATATTTTTTTCTAACTTCTATAGTTTATGCTTGGTGTCAGAGGTATGCACTTAAAAGAGTTAAAAATATTGTGGGGTTTCATAACTAGCTGCCCCAAGATGTACATCAGTTGTATGCAGATTATTTTAAGTTAAAAGCAATTTAAGCATGAGGCTAAAACTTATTCTCCACCCTTTAACTACACAGAAGAATATGAATTAGGGACCTTGTCCACTAGAGATTAACAGAGTTAACTCCTTGTGAATTCTCTATAGAGCACGGCAATCTTCTGTTTACTAAGTGTCTGCTCTTCTTATCGTCCTACAATGACCCTTAGACCTCCCAGGTGCATTATCTTGTTCCTAGATCAGGATATCTTATATACCTCAACACCCTTTGAAACCTCTTGTATCTATATGACTTAAGACTCTCACATGAATGATGGGTTAACACAGATATGTATGTATTAAATTTGTTGTTGTTGGGTTTTTTTTGTTTTTTGGTTTTTTTTGCTAATATGTCTCATGTCTATTTGATTATTAGACCAGCCAGAAGAACTTTGAGGGTAGAGGAAAGCTTGTGCTTTCCCTACATTATGAAGTATAAGTTGGGCACCAGAAATTACACCAGAAAGAGAGAAAGAGAATGAGGAGAGAGGAAGAGTGATAAAGAAAGAGAGAAATGTTTGAATGAATAAGTATACAACTCTTAATCTAACATACTTTTCCAATTTTAATATCATAGTTCTAACTTCTATCCATCTAATTTTAGTATGAAAACTGATGTGAGCTGCAACTGACTCTGTCATTTCTAATTCAAGTGATACATCAATAAAAAGTTAGATTCTTTTCTCTATTCAAAAAATCACCATTATGATTTGTTCATGGGGAAATAAGACATTTATGGTTTTATTGAAAAGGCTCCACCATCTGTGGGTGTGACTCAGAATGTGTCCTCAGTATTTCAGCATGTCCTTGAGCACAAAGGTCTGTGCATGGTAGCCTGGAACACTAAATTAGATGCAAGTATTAATTATATTGCCAAGTGTTTAATTTAAATATGTTCATTTTATACAGACCCACTATTAGTTAACATTTATAAAGACAAAATATTTGGCCCTGCTATAGTTTAAATTGCTCAGCATAAGAAATATTTAATTAATTGTTTCACTAAATCTGTTCTCAATAAAAAAGGAATATACAGGGTGAGGCAAATAAGCTTCCAGTTGTGAGGATGTGACAGTTAATTTTTGCATTATTATTTAATTTTATTCTTATTTTCCATCTGAACAACTGTAAATATACTTTGCTCCATCCTGTATATCTACTGTATACTCACTTCAAGACAAATACAACTTAAAAAAAGTTTTCCATAATTCCATAGAAATATTTAAACATCTTTATAATCTTACATTTTTCAAGACTGATTGCCCCTACTTGGATATACACCTTGTTATTCAAATTTGTAAATACAATTTTAAAAAGACAGATGAGTTTCCTTCAAATATTTGAGACAAAAGTTTTTTTTATTTAAATTCTGTATTCTCTAGAGGACTGGGTTACATTATAAGGTCTTGACACATTTTGAAGCAAGGAAAATCCTGGCATACACCTCATAGATGAACTAGAAGGATACAACCTAACACACACCTTATTAATATTTGAAACACAAAGGTCACAACCCGCCATTAATAGCTAGTATACAATAGCATTGCCACTATCGCTTCAAAATATCAAAATTCCTCTTTTTGTCTTTTATAGCCATTATGGAAATAGAAACTATCTGCAGCAAGTTTTTATGACAGCAGCTTTAACCACAGGATCTTTAATTCATAAGAATGAATCACATTGCTAAATTCAATTCAGCCGGCTATTCCTTACTCTTTCAATTACTGTTGACAACAGCAATTTTATGGTTACCTAATGTAGCTTACAATTACATGCATTCTATGTGAAGACATGCTTTTAGCAAAGACTCTATAGAATTCATTGCAATACTTTATAATAGCTAAAAAGGGTATAAATAATCTTTGAGTCTAATAGTGAAAGACTCATTTGCTCTATAAATACTCATTTTTCCATTTGAGGGAAAACTATATAGCCTTTAAAATCACCTTGTAAAGTAGGATTTAGTGATATGTTCCCAGAACAAGTTGACAATATTGAAGGTGAGAAAGACAGATTATAAAACAGTGTAATCTCACTTTTGGAGATAATAAAAGGATATATGGATAAACAAAGGACTGGAAAAATAAATATTATAAATGTGTTTGTAATGAATTCTGATGGGCACTACTGAGATTAATTTTAATTATTTTTTATTTTCAATGTTTTCTAATTTTCTATGAGTAGGTATTCCTTTTGAATCAAAGAGGAACCATGCTATTAAAAAATATTCATGAGTTGAATTTAAATTAAACCTGTCCTTTACATATAAAATTTTTTTGTAGTAATAAAATCTCCACTTTTTCTTTACTTATGTAAATGGTTAGTACCCCTTTGGCAATACATCAATATTTTTTCTAATAATGGAACTGCTTTCCACATTTAAACAATTTTACACATATTTTAAAGTCGTGAAAAATAAAAAGTAGTTAGCCATATGTGTAAACACTTAGATTTTATGGCAATTTTTAAATATATCCTAATTCTGTGTGCTTTACAGTCAGACTTTTTCAAAGAATACTTTCTAATTTAATAGAGAAGATTAGCTAGATATCAATCCTAATGTTTTTGTGAATAAAGAGAATGTTTACATATCCTTTATTATTGGACAGGTATTTTTAGACCTTTTAAAAATAAAAACTTACCCATTTAAAGATCTAAAATGTGCTGCCAAGATTTCTGCAGAAATAAAATATTTTATGCTATTGTGGAGTAACAATAAAGCCATGCTATTAGTATAAGCTATTCTCTGTGGATAAAAGAAAAGCTTTATTATAAATATGATTATTTACTGTAATTATGAGCTTAATTTCTATCTTTGTGACTGAGAAACCTTTAAAAAATAAGCAGTAATTGGCACTTCATAATTTTAAGAAGGTATTTAATATGATTGTTGCAATTGCCATTCTTTTAGTGAAAAAAAAAGGTTATTGTTTTTTAATGTATTATTTGAGAATAGGTGAATTCCAATTAGAAATATGCTTTGAAAATATTAATGAACATATGACATACATAAGCTATATAGTGTAAGGATTGTAATTTTAAACTATTAGAAGTATATGAACTAAAAGAGGGAAAAAAAAATTGAAAAACCCAATTTTTATCCCACCTAATGAGGTTTTTTTTTTTTTTTCACATCTAGGGAATATTGATAATATGTATGTCCTTAGAAATCACAAATTTGTTAATTAGTGTAACCTTGTGAAAAAATATGCCAATAATTTTAGTTATTTGATTAAAATAAAAGTCAAATAAGGTCACGAATGAATAAAAAAGCACAAATAGCTAAAAAAAAAAACCTCAGTAAAACAGAAAGGCAACCAAATAAATGAAAGCATATATTTGCAAATTATACCCCCAATAAGGAGCTACTATCTAAAATATACAAATAACTCATACAACTGAACAGCAATAAAATTCAAACAACCCAATTAAAAAATGGGCGGAGAACCTTAACAGACACTTTTCCCAAGAAGACATACAAATGATGAACAGAAATATAAAAAGATGCTCAACTTTACTAGCTATCAGGAAAATGGAAATCAAAATCACAATGAGATACCACCTCACATCTGTTAGAATGGATATTATCAATAAAACAAGAAATTAAAAGTATTGGAGAGAATGTGGAAGAAAGGGTATCCTTGTACACTGCTGGTGGGGTGTGAATTCGTACAACCTGTATGCAAAACAGTAGAGAGGTTCCTCAAAAAGTTAAGAATAGAGTTACCATATGACCTAACAATCCCTCTTCTAGGTACCTCCTCCCAAAATTTGAGAACACTACTTAGAAAGATATATGCATCCTCATCTTCATTGAAGCATAATTCACAATAATCAAGACATGAAAACAACTTAACTATTCTTCAACAGATAACTGGATAAAGAAGAATTGAGATATATAAATTTATGCATTGGGGTGAGGGGAATGTCCCTCAGCCCGGTCTGCGCCCTCTTGCAGCTGGAACCCCTTGAGGGATGTCCACCTGCCAGCTTAGTTCCGATCTCCTTAGGACAGTGGTTAGCACATGTGGCTCTTTGGCCCCTTGACTGTGGCTCTTCCACAAAATACCACAACCTGGGAGGGTCTATTTTGAAGAAGTGGAGTTAGAAAAAAGTTTAAGTTTAAAAAATTTGGCTCTCAAAAGAAGTTTTAATTTTTGTACTGTTGATATTTAGCTCTGTTGACTAATGAGTTTGACAACTGCTGCCTTAGGAGAAATCAGGCCTAAGCTGGCAGTCAGACATCCCTCTCACAGTCCGGGACCTCTTGCAGCCTGGCTCACTGCTCCTTAGCACCGCCTTGGAGATGGGCTTGCCAGTCATGAGCCTGGCTTCTGGCTGAGCTGCGCTCCCCTTGTGGGAGCTCACTGACCACCAGGGGGCAGCTCCTGCATTGAGCATCTGCCCCTTCATGGTCAGTGTGCATCATAGCAATCGATTGTTCCACCATTTGGTCGATTTGTATATTAGCCTTTTATTATATAGGATCAACCTATGACCAAGGAGGAGGTCACCCTTTCATTCCCCTAGGCTGTGGGCTTGATCCTTGGTGGGAGGTATACAAGAGGCAGCCGAGAGATGATACCCTTTCATCATTGAAGTTCCTCTCTCTCTCTCTCTATCTCTCTCTCTCTCTTCCCACCCTCCTTCTGAAATCAATTTAAAAAAATTTAAAAAAAAAGCAGAATGTCTGCAGGGAGCATTCCTTGAAGAGGGATTTGAAGAGGGATTAAAACAATGAATCACCATGTCTACCACTCTGCATATTATGCATCAACATATCCACCATAATTTTAGGTAATATTGTTTAACCTATTCACTCCTAAACTATGGGATATACTTTGGACAGCCCTGCTATAAATTTTCCTTTTAAAGATTGTGTAGATAAACATATATTGATTTGGAAAGAAGATATAAAACTGTCTTTGTACACAGATGACCATATCATCTCTGTAATACAAAAACATTCCTAGAACTAATAAGCAATTATTAAGAAATAATATTCTATAGTAAATCATTTCCTATATCACAACAATAAACAAGTGAGATTTAAAATTAAAAATTCAATATACCATTTACATTAGCAACTAAAAAAATAAAAACTAAGTATGAATCTAACAAAATATGTACAAAATGTGTTCCTCTCTATGATAAAAAATACAAAACTCTGATGAAAGGTATCAAAAAAGTATAAAATAAATTGAGAGATATTCATGTTCAAAGATAGGTAGATTCAATAATACAAAGATGTCAGTCTTCCTTACTTGATCTACAGATAGAATGCAATCACAAATTTCAGTAAGTCATTTAGTGGATATTGAGAAACTAATTCTAAGGTTTTATAAACTTCAAAGAAAGAAAATAATATTGAAGGAGATGATAGAAGCTGGAGTGCTGACATTACCTGGCTTCTGTATTTTCCATCAAATCACATTAAACAAGACATTGGTAACACATCAGAATAGACAAATAGACAGCATGGATGAACCTAGAAAACATTATGTTAAGTGAAATAAGCCAGTCAGAGAAAGACAAGTATCATATGATTTCACTCATATGTGAAATCTAATGCGTAAACTGAACTAACAAGCAAAACAGAGTCAGATTCATAGACAGAGAGCAGGTTGACAGCTTGGGGGTCAGAGGGCAGGTAGAGGACATGAAGAGATTGAGTAAAAGAGAAAGAAATCATGGACATGACAACAGTGTGGTGATTACAGGGGAACGTAAAATGAAAGTAGAAGAAAGTATAGGGAGCATAAATAGTGAAGAAAATTTTTAAATAAATAAAATTTTTAAATGAAATAAAATGTTACAGCAAATATTTAAAAAAAGAATACCAGACAAATAGATCAGTGGAATACAACAGAGAGATTCTGAAATAGATCAAAACAAATAGGCCTTGTCAAAGAAGCAAAGGCAATGTAATAAAGCAAAGTCAGTCTTTTTAACAAATGGTGCAGGAATAACTGAACATGCACAAAATTGAATCAAGACCCCAACCTTACACCCTTCACAAAAATTGGATCACAGACTTAAATGTAAACAGAAAACTACAAAAATTCTAAAATGTAAAATATGAAAAAACCTAGATGACCATAGCTATAAAAAAAAGTATTTTAAGTAAAGAATAGTCACAATCCATGGAAGAAATAATTGATAGGCTGGATTTCATTAATTAGAAACATCTGTTCTGCAAAAAAACAAACAAATAAAAACTACTACCTAGAGAATGAAAAGACAAGCCACATTTTGGTAGAAAATATTTGCAAAAGACACATCCAATAAAGGACTCATCCAAAATCTACAAAAGTTTCTAAAGCTCACAATAAGGAAACAAACAACCCAGTTAAAAATATGGGTCTAAGATCTTAACAGATACTTCATGAAAGAAGATATACAGATGTGAAATAAGCCTATAAAAAGATGCTCCACATCATATGTCATCAAGAAAATTTTTAAATAAATAAATTTTTTAAATGAAATGAAAGTGAAAAGAACAAACAACACAGTAGGCCTATTAGAATGGCCATAATCCAGAACATTGACAATACCAAATGATGGGTAGGATGTTGAGCAATAGGAATTCCCACTCAATGCTAGAGGGAATGTAAAATGCACAGCTAGATTGGAAAAGAGTTTGGCAATTTCTTACACAACTAAACATCCTCCTATTATACAATCTGACAATCACATTCCTTGCTTTTACCCAAAGGAGGTGAAATATTATGTCCCTGTAAAGATCTGTTCAGAGACATTTATAGCAGTGTTATTCATAATTGTCTAAACTTAGAAGTGAACAAGAGGCCCATCAGTAGGTGAGTGAATAAATAAACTGTGGAACATACTGACAATGGAATATTATTCATCACTAAAAAGAAATGAGCTATCAAGGTTTGGAAATAAATGGAGAAAACTTAACATAGCAGTCTAAAAATGATAAAAATATGAAGACTATACAATAAATCAGTGGTTGCCAGGGGTTGAGGAAGGAAGAATGAATAGACAGAACACAGACTTTTTTAGAGGAGTGAAGCTCTTTCTATAATATTTTAATGACATTATAAATTTTTCTAACCCATAGAATGTACAACCCCAAGAGTAAACTGTAATGTTAAACTATGGAATTTGGATGATAATGATGTGTCAATGTAGTTTCATCAGTTGTAACATACACTGAGTGGCCAGATTATTATGATCTCTGTCTGAATGCATAATAATCTGGCCTCTCAGTATACACACACACACACACACACACACACACACACACACATAGTAGATATTTATCCTATCTAATAAAAGAAAAACATGCAAATCTACTGCACCTCTGCTATGCCCACAAGTCATGCCCAGCAGCCAATCAGGAGTGAGTATGCAAATTAACCCAACCAAGTTGGCAGTTATTTTGCATATCCAGGCACAGAGCAAAGACTGAAGACAGAGTGGAAGGAAGACAAGTGCTGCAGAAGGGAGAGAAGCTTCGGAGAAACAGGCAGGGCTGGATAAGGGAGGGAAGCAGGCAGGGTAGCGCAGACGGCCGCAGGAAGCCCTATTCTTGCAGAAATCTATATAATATATAATTATATATATATGAGGCTTAGTGCATGAGTTTGTGCATGGGTGGAGTTCGGCCAGCCTGGCCAGGGGCAGGAGACATGGATGGTTGGCTGGCCTACCTGCTGGTTGAACTCTTGGTGGAGGGGACAATTTGCATATTAGACTTTTATTATATAGGATATCTACTGAGTGGCCATATTATTATGTGTTCAGAGATCATAATAATCTACACTCAGTGTATACTAGTATACCACTCTTATGGAGGATGGTGATAATGAGAAGAGCTCTGAATGAACTGGAGCAAGGAGTATATGGGAAATCTTCTTACTCATTTTTTTTAATAGTGTCCTAAAAATAGTCTATTAAAAATTAAGATATTTTTTGCAACATTTCCTGTAATGGTACAGAGTTACATGTCCATTAGTATGGGAGTGAATAGATAAAATATGATCCATGCTGAGGTAAATTGTAAATTTAGTCACAAATTCTTACTCTCTCTGCATCTATGCCCTTACAGTGTGTTGTTGAAAACAGCCCTGACAAAAGCTGAAGCCTACTTCTCCGCTCTTTGAATCTGGTTTGGCCATGTGACATCTTTTGTCTAACGGGCATTATCTGTAGATGAGACAAGCAGAGGCTTGACAAATGCTTGCACATTGCGGCCTGTTTCTTTGCCACCAGATGAATGAACTCAGCTGAGCCAGCCTGTTGGAAAAAAGAAAGGCCATGTGAGGAACTGAGGCACCTTAGCTATTAGCTGCCAACCTCCAGAGTATGGATGAGGCCACTCTAGACCATCCAGCCATCAAATAACCTCCCAACTGAACATACATGCGTAAGAAAGCTCATCAGAGATCAACCAAACCTAATTAGACTAGCTTTATTAGAACTGTGCAGCTGACCTTTTAAAGCCTCTAAGTTCCGGGGCTGTTTGTTTCACAGCAATAAATAATTGATACCATTCATAAAATTAAATACCATGTAGTAATTTTAAAAGAATGACATGATTATGTGCATATCAGTAAACTGACATGGAAAACTTGCTGAGAAAAATTAGTAAGAAAAAAACAGGTGGGGGCTTGCCCAGGGTGGGAATGGCTTGTGGGGAAGGAGAGGGAAGGTCAAGCGAGAAAAAGGAGACATATGTAAAACTTTAGACAATATATAAATTTTTTAAAAAATAGACAAAACATGAAGATCTTGTAACTTTACAGGCTATCCTGTAGCTTTGCACTAAATATTTTTTGTGTTGTTCATAAAAAGAAAAATATTATATATATATGGTTTATGGATTATGAAGATAGTAAAATTACCAATGCAATAAGATCCTTTAATGCTTTCAAACTTACCAAACAAGATGTGAGAGATTTTTTGTTCCATATAAAATGTTGCGATAAAAACCTAGGTTAGATTTGAGCAACACTTATAAATTACCTATCTCTTAGATTATGCTTACTTACACTCTCTCGATTCTAGGTAAAGAAAGGCAGAAAAGTATATATTTATTCACTTGTGGAAATTTAAAATCTTAAGGAAAATGAATTTTTAAAAAACAACCAAATAAATAAATATTTCAAAATTGTATTAAAGACTCAAAGTAGTTTATATTTGATGTTTCTTATAATTTCTTATAATTTTGTCAAGAAGATATAATAAAACAGCTTCCAATGAAATATCTTCAGATCATCAAATTGTTTCTGAGGAAATATGGGCAAACTGTTGTGCTCTAAATTTCTTCCTTCAAAATAATATACTTGTGGAAATTCAAAATAAAAACTTGAGAAACAAACATTATTAAAAGATATTTTAAATGTTATCTCATTAAGAACAATCTGGCAAGCATGAACCTATTTCTGTCAATGTCTATGAATCATCTAGTAAATGTTTTAAGCCAAAGATTTTCCCATCTGAGGCAGGAGGGAATATGATAATACTCAGGAAAAAAAAAATAAAAACAACTTACGAGTTAACACTGTCATTATTTAAAACATTTTTAAAACTTTTTTATTTATCAGAGAGGAAGAGAAAGGTTGGAAGAGATAGAAATATCAATGTTCAAAGTATAGATTGATTGCCTCCTGCATGCCTCCTACTAGGTATCAAGCCTACAACCCAGAAATGTGCACTTGACCAGAATCAAACCCACTGAACCCTTGGCCAGAATCAAACCCACTGAACCAAACCAGCTAGGGTACATTGTTATTAAAAGTCCTCCTTTTTTTAAAAATCTTTTCTACAGAACATGAAAGCCTCAAAATAAACAAAAAAAAAGGCATATAATGTGTTAAACTGGTGCAGGAAAGATTGGGGAGATGGCTAGAGCAGGGTTGAGAGGGGACAATGGGAAGAAAAAAAAGGGGTACATATTTTAACAATAAAGATAAATTTTTTAAAATGGAATGAATAGGGTTCTTTGTTCTTGCACATGAAACAGTAAGAAGAAATTTCTCATCTTAAGTTCTCAGATTGTTAAATTATTCATGCCAATGTTGCATTTATGCACAGTTTCATTGGTTTCTTAAAAACGAGAATTCCATGCCGCATTTCTTCCACAGCTTTATTATTTGTAACCACTATGTCTAAAAAAGAGCCGGTAAGTGAACAAATGGAGCCGCTATGAAACAGAGACAAACACTGTAAAGAGGGTCTTCAAAAATTTTGGGGAAGAAAAGTATTTTATGTAAGCTAATGCTGCTTTCTCCATAATTTAACCTGTCTTCTCCATAGGTTGCCAAAGCTGCACTAGAATGGAGGCATGGTAATTGACTAAAGTCCTACTGTAAATATTTTATTTAAAAATGTTAATGTATTTTAAATTTTAAAATTGTGAGACATTTGCTAAATTATAAAAACATTTTATGAAGCTCAGAAGCCAGTTTTTTTTCCTTTGGGAACAGATCTCTATGTTGTCAGTCAATGGGAAAATACAGTTTATATTTAAAGTCTGATTGGTATATGATTTTTGGGAAAAACTTATTTTTTATAGAGTAAATAATATACATTTGTTTATGCTGGCAATATATTTATATTATGCTATAGTGACTTATATTCTAGTATATGATTTTCTAACATATATATCCTAATATATAAGTGGGCAAAGTAGAAAAATTCTTCAAATGCAAGCGTTCCGCACTGGCCCAGCTGCCCTGGGCCACTGGGCAGTGTGGGAAGGTGGAAAGGCGGCTCTGGCTGGAGTGAAGGTAGTGCCGGCAGCCAGGGGAAGGAAGACCCATTCTTGCATGAATTTTCATGCATCGGCCTTTAGTGAAACAATAATCATTTATATTACAGTACAAAATGCAGAGTGGATCGTAAAAGGATCCAATATATTCTATTGCCCTTACACCTGTTTCTAGCTCTTATACTATTAACACAAGAATTCAGAAAGTAGAACTTTCTTCAAGCAATATAAACAACACAAAACCTAATATATTGAAATAGTATTAAATTTTAAACATTAATTAATTTAAAAATAATTATTTAGGTCCTATAATATGCCTGGCACTGTTGTAGCTAATGGGGGGGGGGGGGTTTGAAGCAATGAACAAAATGAAGTTACCGTATATTAACCTGGTATTTATAGTCTATATAGAATGGATGGGGAGAAATAAGGAAGAAACAAAGAAACAGGCAAATATAAAATACATCAAGTAGGAATTTTTGCTGTAATGAAATATAAAGCAGGTAAGAGAAGAAACAGTGATATAGGTGTCAGCAGTAATATTTCAGATACAGGAGCAAGCAGGTTTCTACATGAAGGTACCATTTTACCAGAAAGCTGAAGTAAGTAAAGGAGAAAGCATGCAATTAGGAAAAAGTGTTCCCACAAAGGGCAATATAAAATTCTAAAGTCCCCAAATGGTGAATGCTTGCAGTCTTTGAAGAACAGCAAGAAGATTAGTAGTGCTGATGAAAAGAAGAGATAAGTAGTTACATCAGAGAGGTAACTAAGGCTGAATACATTGATCCTTTGTGTGCAGTAAATTCATTTTCTTCATTCTAGTAATTACTAATTCTAATAATAATTGCTTTATAATAGAACATGATGAGAAGAATGCATCATTAATAGAGGAATAAGAGAAAAACACTGGTTTCAATACAGGTGGCATATGCTATAGCACCAAGGGAATACATTTTGAAAGCATTAGTCTGCAACTATGGAGGTAATGAGTTTCTCTTTTATTGTTTCTTCTTAACTAAAAACGCTGAGTACATAATAGTTGATAAAAATTCAAAGAGAAAAATAAAACAATGGTAAAAATAGTTAAATGCCAGGAGGATTCAGCTGCAAACTAGCATTATCACTCAATTTGAAAGGAATTAGTAGATCATCTATCAGTTCTAGTCCCTTATTTTCCAGCAGCAACTGCCTGTTACATACTCAGTTGAGAAAAAAGTGAAACACCTGGATCTGGTTTTTAAGATGAACATCCTCAAACCCTCTGCTTTAACATCATTTGCTCTGACAGAAATTACTTGGGTCCTCATGATACCACTGAATTTTTTAACTGCATTTAAAAGCTGGAATAGCCCTAACTGGTTTGGCTCAGTGGACAGAGCCTCAGCCTGCGGATTAAAGAGTCCCATGTTTGATTCCGGTCAAGGGCATGTACCTTGGTTGCGAGCACATCCCCTATAGGAGGTGTGCAGGAGGCAGCTGATCAATGTCTCTCTTCCATCAATGTTTCTAACTCTATATCCCTCTCCCTTTTTCTCTGTAAAAAAAAAATCAATAAAATATATTTTAAAATATATAAATAATAGCTGGAATAACTAAAATGAATGAAATATAATATCTTATTTCAATGTTGATGAAGTTTTAACTGTTTATACAAAATAAAATAAAATTAGCAATACTTTTCATATGAAATATATAATTATATGTTCACTCAAGTTGCAAATGTTCACTCATGCTAAAAAGGCATGCTTACTATTTTGATACTTTGATTGGATGATGCATCTTGCCAAAACACAGTTTGACCCTGATCTGTGCAATACAATGTAGGTTCTATGAGGTTTTTACTTGTTAGATGAAATCAATAATTTAAAATATCTTTTTAATATTGTATACCATTGAAATAAACAAATCCTTTTAAAAATATATTAATAAATATGTGAATGTTAAATGAAAAACATGTTAGTCATATCATGGTATGGTATCCTTATTAATGTGACATATTATTATTGTGAGATTTGAAATGTATACTTGATATTATTGTCACTTACAAAAAAATGTACATTTTTATCACTGCAAGGAAAGATAGAGTCAGAAACATCTTGTTTTGTATCTTTGCTTTACCAATAAAAGAATACTGCCTTAACTTTAAAATGAGGAAAAGATTGCTAGTCTCAGACATTTGTGAAAAGGCAACTCAATAATGCTAGCTAGTCTAGTGGTAAAACAAATTAAGTTATGTGATTTCTCTTTACTTTTTAACTTTAATAGGCATTTCCAAAATAAAATGCACTGGATATGTTCTAGAGTCTGAAATGTTTGCTTTTCATATGTATACATCTGTACATCCATAACAAAAAAAAATTCTTTTTTTTGGCTTTTGCTTTTAATTACAGCTTGAAGAAAAATAAGAAAACTTCATTAGAGCTAGTCCATTTAATACATTTTTCACTCCAAGACTGAACAAAGAGCATTGGGCCCTCAAATGCTAACATGGGAAATACTTAATGATTCTTTGGTCATGAGGTTGGCAAGCTATGGATTAGTTTTCTTGTTGCAGGATTTCCTTGAGTCTTATGTACACTACTAGGGGCCTGGTGCACAAATTCGTGCACAGGGTGGTGGGGAGGGTGTCCCTCAGCCCAGCCTGCACCCTCTCCAATCTAGAATCCCTCTTACAATCCAGGACTACTGGCTCCCAACATTTTGCCTGCTTCCCTGCCTGCCTGCCTGATTGCCCCCAACTGCTTCTGCCTGCCAGCCTGATTATCCCCTAACCACTCCCCTACAAGCCTGATTGATGCCTAACTGCTTCCCTGCTGGTCCGATTGCCCCTAACTGCCCTCTCCTAATGGCGTGGTCACTCTTAACTGCTCTCTCTTGCCACCCTGGTTGCCCTTAACTGTCCTCCCCTACTGTTCTTGTGGCCCCTAACAGCCCTCTATAGCTGGCCCAGTCACCCCTAACTTCCCTCCCTTGCCAGTCTGGTTGCCTCTAACTGTCCTCCCTTGCTGGCCCAATTGCCCCTAATTGCCCTCCCCTGTGGGCCTTGTAATCCCTAATTGCCCTCCTCTACAGGCCTGGTTGCCCCCAACTGCCCTCCCCTGCCAGCATGGGTTCCCCCAAACTGTCCTCCCTTGCAAGCCTAATTGTCTCCAACTTCCCTCCATTGCAGGCCTATCCATCCCCCACCAACTGTCTTCCCCTGCTGGCCTGATTGCCCAAAACTTCCCTCCCCTGCTGGCCATCTTGTGTACACATGGGGGTGGCCATCTTTGACCATATCAGGGCAGCTATCTTGTGTGTTGGAGTGACAGTCAATTTGCTTAACCTTTTTAATATATAGGATGTCCAAGTGGGTAATGTAGAAAGTGGTAAATGGCCACAGGATAGGTTCTATGAATGCAGCTGTTCTTAGCTCCCTGAAACTTTATTCTGTACAGCAGAGTATATAGAAAGAGATGTCCTATTGCACCATAAATTTCTTAAGATTAGGACATAGATCTTACTATCCTAACATCCTCTCTTTTAGAGTCAGTCTTCCACATAGTACACAAATCAACAAATTTGGAACAAATTAATAGATATAATAAACTATTGTCAGTATCTTTTTAAACCTCCTCCTCTTGGCAACATGAAGAATTTTCTTTTTTTTAAAATATATTTTATTGATTTTTCACAGAGAGGAAGGGAGAGGGATAGAAAGTCAGAAACATCAATGAAAGAGAGACATCGATCAGCCGTCTCCTGCACGCCCCCCACTGGAGTCGTGCCCGCAAGCAAGGTACATGCCCCCGACTGGAATCGAACCCAGGACCCTTCAGTCCACAGGCCGATGCTCTATCTACTGAGCCAAACCGGTCTCGGCATGAAGAATTTTCTACATAAAAATTAAGGAGGAATCAATTTTGCCCTTTATAATCTGAATTCTTTTATCATGTGCAAATATATAGGATTCCCAAACTTGGAGTCAAGTCACAGCTTAATTTCATGGCACTATTAATATATTACTAGTTGTAGAACCTCATGGTTGTAATGAGAAAAAAAACAAAAAGTATGGTAGCATTCATTTTAGTGGCACCAGAAATATAATTGTAAAAAAGGATTTGATGTCCCTAGGTCAAATGCAGCTAAGAAGTAAGCTGAAAGCTCTATGAGGTGGGTACTCAGTGAGGGCAGGGCCTTATTTGTCATCTAACTGTAATAGTCTCAGCTCCCTTTATATTACATTTCTAATAGTAGGTTTTACTAACAGATGTTGAATGAACAAGTGAACCTAGAAAATGTCTGATTGTTTAAAAAGTAATTGTTTTCTATATATACTTTTAATAGGAAGCTATTTAGTGGTAAAGGGTCTGATTCCTCGAAATTATAATAAGAGTGCTTACTCAAGAAATTAGAACTCTTCCTCTACTCTATTCTTTCACCTCTGGTAGTAAGGATTACAATGGGAGCAATTAACTACCATTTGTAATGATTTGAATTAGTCTCATAATTTAATAGATCCCTGTAACAGCATAGTTTATTGGTATATGAATCAGTTGACATCTTGACCTCCTATTGCTTCAAATTTGCTCTATCTAAAGCAAACACTTTCATATAATTCTTGATTAATATATTGAACTTATAACCTTATAATCACTTAAAACCTATTCCTTTTTACCAGAGGTGAAATAAGATTGATAATATTTTCATAGAAAACTATTCAGGTTCAGTTATTATCAAAATCTGCCCAGTAAAGAATACTTTGCCAAATAAAAGTGGGAACTTTAAGAAAGCTTATTTTCATTATTTGGGGTGGTAGTGGCCAAATTGTGCCATTCATTTAATTTAATAGTAAAAACAACACTAGATAAGCAACATGCCTAAAGTTTGAAGTAAAGCACCTGTAAGAGTATTCTATTAAAAAGCTATTTCCTTAAACTAAGAGCTAAAATTATTAATAAATGCTAACATTTTCAAAGCCTTAACTACCAGTAGTGTCAATTGTGTGTAATATAATGCATTTCTATTCAAGATATCACTGTCCTTTCCTGAAAGTATAAAAACCATATTGCATTTAAAACTTGTTAGATACTTGAAAGTCTCATGTAAACAATTCCCTTTGGACCAGCAATCGAATGTAATATTTGAATATTAACCTTCTTTAAGATAGTTAGAAAAGATCATTCATTCAGAAACAAAAACACCAAGTAAAATTAGATATTCTCTGAACGGAGACTTTCTTTGCAAGTTGTGTACATCTTCAACATTTAGCATGCTTGAGTGTGGGGTGCTCACAGGTTGTCTGGTTCATAGTCAAATGTCTACATTTACTCTACTCACCACCTCACTGAATACTCTTAGTTTACTTGAATAAATATACTATACTTTGTATGTTTGCATGTTTCATGCAATGGCACAAGCAAATTAATTCTTTAAATTGTGTTTAATATTTAAATCTAGTGATAGTAAAAATCTGTAAATATTATAATTATAATAACCTACAAGAATATATTTACATTTTTAAATATATTTTCATTGATTTAAGAGAAGGAGAAAGAGACAGAAACATTAATGATGACAGAGAATTATTGATTGGCCTCCTGACAAGAAATTGAGCCTAGAGCCCTGGCATGTGCCCTGAATAGAAATAGAACTGTGACCTCTTGGTTCATAGGTCAATGCTCAACCACTGAACCACACTGGACAGGCAATATTTGCATTTTCAAATCAATATGGACTTTTAGAAAAATATATTGTTTTATTATGGTTATCATTTGAATGTTTGGATTCTCTGAAAATTTATATGCTGAAATCTTTACAGTGCAGCCTTTTGAATGGAATTAGTGCCCTTATAAAAAGAAACTTCAGAATTTGTTCACTCTATCTGCTCTCCAACATGTGAGGATACAAGAAGAAC
This sequence comes from Lasiurus cinereus, assembly GCA_011751065.1. Lineage (NCBI taxonomy): Eukaryota > Metazoa > Chordata > Mammalia > Chiroptera > Vespertilionidae > Lasiurus > Lasiurus cinereus. Next base: position 8,503,189 of record JAAGEH010000426.1, read on the forward strand.
ATCACCTACAAAGAGAAAGAAGTTTTCACCAGAATTTGACCATGCTGATCTTGGTATATTTTTATTGTTTAAGACAGCTAGTCTATAGCATCTTATTATAACAGTCTAAACAAGGATAATGATAATATCAATTTTGTTATAAAATATCATGTCTGTATCAAAAACAAAACAGAAACCCCCCAAAATAACCCTTAAAAATAAAGGGTTACACCAAATGTTGTTATTACACTAAAACTCTCTTAAAATGTCTTATTCTCATTTCATCTCCAATACAAATTACTGAATTTTTCAAGTCTTCAGAGATGAAACTATTCTTATACATGCACACATATGTCTTTGTGTTATGGTCTAAGATTAATATATTTCATGACAGAAATTCAAGAGTTATTATTCTGAAAATATTTTAGATGGTATGTTTAAAATTAGCAAAATTAATTATTCAAATTTGATTTTCTTATATACAGTATATGAATATCTATAAATAATTTTAGATCATTAAATTTATGCAGTAGCTATATATTTAGGATGAATTTGAATATGACATTATAGTAAAGGACCTACAACCAAGATTATTCTAACCAACAAATCTATGATTTAGAATCAAAGACACATAAAGAGCTTCCCAGACAAGAAAAAGCTGAAAGAGTTCAACACCTGGTAATATATTATAAGAAATGTTAAAAACTTTTCTTTAAGAAGAAGAAAACATTAGTAAGATAAGAAAATACATAATAAAAATAAATAACAATAGTAATATGTTTATATCCTCAGTTTATATAGTTATTTGTTTATTATTATTCAATATTAAAATACTTAGATTATATAATGTATTGGATACAAACATATTACATAGATATACAAACATATTACATAGATATACACATATATACATATATAAGTTATCATGTCAAAAGTACATAAAATGTTTCAAGTAGGAAAATGAATGCTCTTGTCAGTCTAGAAGAAAAATATCTCCTGAGATTTTCTGTTGCACTGGATATTTTATATTTCTCCCACCAATTCCAAAATTCCAATCACTATTTCTCTCAAATGTGCTTTGTGCACTCAGGAGTTTGAAAATATATATATAAAAGCCTAAGTGACCATTTGACCATTTGACCGGTTGCTATGATGCACACTGACCACCAGGGGGAAGATGTTCAATGCAGGAGTTTCCCCTGGTGGTCAGTGTGATCCCATAGCAGGAGTGCTGCTCAGCTGACCTATGGGCACCAGAAGCACTGGACTCACAGCTGACGAGCTCAGATGCAGCAGCATGAGCCTTGCCCACAGACACTCCCCCTGTGCACTCCTCCCCCATCCAGACAGGGACCGGAATTGGGACTTGCATTGGGACTTACTGGGTGGGAGCCTGTGGTCACTTCTCAGTCATGGGAGTGCTGATATCACCTTAGAATGGGTGCACCAGAGACTGCAGCAGAGTGGGAGTGAGCCTACTGAGTGGCAGCAACAACAGGTATAGAGGGGCTGGGATGAATGGGAGCACCTGGCACCTGGCCCTGCTTGGTCTCCCCTCTGGCCACCTGCCTCTTTGCGTATTACTACAACCCTTGGGGATTGTTGGACTGCCGGTTTCAGCCAGATCTCTGCAGGCCCATGCCAAGGGACCCCACCATCACAGGGCCTCTAGTATAATATATTTGTTGAAGGGAGGAGTTGGCTAATTGCAATAGAAAAGATGCTAACTACCATAAGTAGTAATTTTAAAACATAAATATTCTATAGGTTTGTCTGCAAAAATTTGTGATTAACCAATGTATATGATATTTTCAATGTTGCAAAAATTAATAACCTTTAAATATATTAAAGAAATATGGCTTCCACACTAGCCAGTTTAGCTGTGCAGATATAGCATTGGCCTGCAGACCAAAGGTCCTGGATTCAATTCCAATCAAGGGCAAGTACTTTGGTTTCAGGATTCTCCCTGGCCAGGCCCTAGTAGAGTTTCCTGTAGGAGGCAACCAATCAATGTGCTTCTCTCACATTGATGTTTCTCTCTGTCTTTCCCTTACTCTTCCACTCTTCCTAAAATATCAATGGAAAAATATCCTTGAGTAAGGATTAACAACAATAACAAAAAAGAAATATTGCTTCCTGTAAAGTGTTAATACACCTGATAAATCATAGCCCATTTCCTTGAAAGCTATTCTATATCTGTATTAATCAGCTTTATGTGACCAAAACATATCCCAAATGTAAAGTGTTACACATTAAGACCTTATATAAGACATTATATTTATACCTGGCCTCATTACAAAACACTAAAACATTGTTCTCAAATTTGTGTAACATTAGATTAATTAGTTAAGCTCCTGATGAACAGACTATATCCAGACTAATTCACACTGAATTTCTGGCCCTAAGACCAGAGCATCAGTATTTTTTAAAATTCTGCAGGTATAGAACCATAGCCCAACATAAAAATTCAACTTCTATGTAAATGATATTTCAAAAATCTCATTGAGTTGCTACTGTTATTTTTACATTTTAGTAGCAAGTTATGACAATTCATTCAGAAGTTGAGAATTTATCCTAGAATTGAAATTCATAAACAACTTGGACATTTAGGTGGTTTTATCTACATTTTCCTTTAAATATCAAAGCATGGTGATATTCAACCTTACTTTTATTCTTTGGACAAAAAATAAATTTCTGTATCTCATTTAAAAAAATTATAAAGTATTTTAAATATACAATTCTGTTTTTATTAGTTCTTATTCATGAAAAGTTTTCTATTTTAAAATAAGTATTCTCAATCAGGATTATATTATAGTGCTCAGTAAGAAATTCTAATAATAATGCTTACACTGTTTAATACTAGATTGAAAAATAAATGATTATTTATTCTAATTGCATAATTAACAGCCACTATGTATGGAGTAATAAGAACAGAGACAAAAGTTGAAAAGTTTTAAGAACTACTATATTTAACTCCTGGTCAAACCTTTCTTTAAAAGCATGTTGACTATGTTAATTGCAGCATTGTTTACAATAGCCAAGGCCTAGAAACAGCCCAAGTGCCCATTAGTAGATAATTGTGTATAAAAAGTCATGGTACGTTTATTTATTTTTTTTAATATATTTTATTGATTTTTCACAGAGAGGAAGGGAGAGGGATAGAGAGTTAGAAACATCAATGAGAGAGAGACATCAATCAGCTGCCTCTTGCATGTCCCCTACTGGGGATGTGCCCGCAACCAAGGTACATGCCCTTGATCAGAATTGAACTTGGGACCTTCAGTCCGTAGACCAACACTCCATCCACTGAGCCAAACCAGTTTCGGCCATGGTACATTCATACAGTGGACTACTATGTGGCTATAAAAAAAAAAAGAAGGAACTCTGACCTTTGCAACAGCATGGAATGGATTTGAAGATTATTATGCTGAGAGAAATAAACCAATCAAAGAAAGTATCATATGATCTCCCTTATTTGTGAAATGTAATGAACAAAATAGAACCAGAGGCATGGATGCATGGAACAGACAGACAGAGCTCAGACAGGAGGAAGTTGGCTGAGCTAAATTGTAGTTTGTTTTTTTAACATTTGATAAAGATTTTTGCTGTGTTTGGCTTTATTTTTTTCTTTTTTCAAGTTCTTTTATTCCCAGATTTAGAACTTCATGTTATTCTTTTGAGTAAAATGCACAGAAAGACTACTGCAGGGAGAAAACAAATGTCCAGTTCATTCAAATAGTACCAGTACTTTTTAATCACCTTAAGTTTTGCTTTGCTTTCTTTAAATAAAATAAATTAGGTAATATGTTTAAATGCCTAAAAATAAAATGATGTTACATGACTATGATTAAAATATGTGTGATTACAACTATCTATCTGAGGTTTTGTTGATTATACAAAACTAATGAGTACAAAAACTAATGTGTCTTAAAATCATAGAAGATAAAGTAACTCTTTATTGGCTTTAAAGAATATTTTTGAGATCCTAAAACTACCAAAACATTTAGCCAGCCTAATTTGATCATAGTATGTTTGTTTGTTCATTTGTTTTAACAATAACAAAAAATGAACCAATATCTTGAGTAATGAACAAGGAAAGTTTCATATTACACTCAATCCCAGGCCTCACTACATTTTATAAAAATAGTGATATATTACAAATACTCAGTTTCAGTTTTACACCATTGTGATGGTAATGCAAGGAAACTCATTCAATATATCTTCCTCATTTTTAACCTATGTAAGACAAGAAAAATAATATCTTCTGCACCTAAACCAAGAATATACTAAAATATAAGAGACATTGAAAATCACACTATAAAGGTTAAAGTGTTACAAAAAAAATTCAGATATGGTTGTGTTTGATATTAACAGTTTATTTATCAACTAATATGCTTTATAACTATAAGCCAAAGCCATTTATGTTCATTCACTGATTCATACAAGGAGAAAAAACTCTATTAAATTTATAAAAGTTGAAAAATCACCTTTAAAACACCTAAGATATCAATTCAAGGAAAATTTCCACACAAGATGACACAGATTTGCTTTATTAATATTTCATTTTTTCCTAAGTACATGAAAAATTTGAATTCAACTCTTCTTACTACCCTTAAATGCCATCATGGAAATATTTTCCATATATTTCTTCCATTTGTAGATAAAGTATACAGAAAATGGTCACATCACTTTGCTAATAACTGATATTGCAGGACCAGGTCTCATGAATTCTAGGTTATTATGCTTTCCACTAAGCCACACTACCCTTCTCTATAACTCTCAGCCCCTAACTATAGACTCAGCCTGGGGATTGTAATAAAATGGAGGCCAGGATATTTTCATCCATTTTTATGGTAGTTTCCCACCTTATCTAAGGTCTGTGATTAATAAAAGTGAAGAGTTAGCTGCTTTTGCCTTCTCTATGATCTCACATTGCTATTGTAAACTATGAGGGGCATTTACAATGCCTTGTAATGCACCATGTGCAAGGCCTTCACAGAAGAATTATACATTGTTCCTCCTCCAAGAGAGCTCTCAGTTTATTAGGGGGAGCAAGTAGGTAAAAAAATAATCAATATTGACAGAATTAAAGTTAGAAAGCAATGCAATAATAGTAGTGTATTTTAGTTTTCTACTTTCACTAGTAGATAGAACATCCAGACAGAAAATTAATAAGGAAATACTGAATTTAAACTACATTTTAGATTAAAAAGACCAAACAGACATAAGTAGAACATTCCATCCAACAGCAACAGAACATACATTCTTCTCAGTTGCACATGGAGCATTCTCCACTACAGAGCACACACACACACACACACACACACACACAAACACATGCATCCATCCACACACAGACCTAAATAGACACTTTCTGAAAGAGAACATTCAGAAGGCCATGAGACATGTGAAAACATGCTCAAAGTCACTAATTATCCAAGAGATGCAAATCAAAACAACAATGAGATACCATCTCACACCTATCAGAATGGCTATCCTCAACAAATCAACAAACTACAAGTGCTGGAGAGGATGTGGAGAAAAAGGAACCCTCTTGCACTGCTGATGGGAATGCAGACTAGTACAGCCACTGTGGAAAATTCTATGGCATTTCCTCAAATGTAACTTCCATTTGACCCAGTAATCCCACTTCCAGGAATATATCCCAAGAAAACAGAAATACCCATCAGAAAGAATATATGCACCCCTATGTTCATAGTAGCACAATCCCATATAATAAAAGGGCAATATGCAAATCGACTGAATAGAGGAACAACAGTCACTATGATGCTCATTGACCACCAGGGGGCAGATGCTCAACGCAAGAGCTGCTCTCAGCCCACAGGCCCCAATCGCCCAATCAGAGCCTGCCAGCCAACTTCTCAACCCTCTCCTCTGGCAGGCAGGCTCTAAACACCCAATGGGGAACAGGAAACTGGGGGTGGGTGGCTGCAGAAATGGGCAGTGCCAGGCCAAGGCCCCTGCTCCACTAGTCTCCCCGCACACACAGAGGGTGACAAGCATTGGAGGGTGGGGCCAGCAAGTGGGCAGGAAATGCCAACCTCTTGGTCCCTCCTCCACAGCCAGCAGGCTCTAATTGCCCAATGGCAAACTGGGAACCAAGGATAGGGGGCAGTGAGGGGCAGTGGCCAGCTGCTGCCATTCTTTCCCTGCAGCTGAGACACAGGCCTCCCCACAGCTGCAGACAGTTGCTCCTCACTACTCCCCACCTGCTCCCTGAGAAAGGAAGCAAAAGCCATCAGGAAGGTAGCAGACGTTGATTAGGTGGGTTGTTGAGAAACCTGTCTCCTGATACTGCTGAATTCTAACCTGTTCAGAATTCTGTGTTCTCTGCTTAAATTCTGTGTTCTCTTACTCTCCTCAGTGGTGATGCGACCTGAAATCTAATGGGACCTTTTTGTGGAATGGGTTGTTGTGCCCTAGGACCCTACAAGTAGAATCCTCCAGTGAATAAACACAGTGAATGTTCAGGAATGACCAGAATGGCCCTGATAGTGCCACTGGTCCCCTGGAACTCTCTTGGGCATTGGAACCATATCCCATTGCTTACCTGAAAGAAATTCCACACAAAAGTACCTCCCATGAACCTTCCTCACTAGGAGAATCCCAGCCCCCTATACAGGCTCCAAGTATATCCTGGGCTGGGCCCACCTTGCATTCAAAATGGCAAATAGGGAACCAGTGGGGGCGGGCGGAGGGGGCAGGCTGCCAGCAGCCAGGGAAATGGCCCTGATCAGAGGCCAGGCCTACAGACCATAACTATGTATGAATTTTGTGGACCAGGCCTCTAGTTTATAATAGCTAAGAATTGGAAACAGCTAAATGCCCATCAGCAGATGAGTGGATTAGAAAACTATGATACATCTACACAATGGAATGCTACACTGCTGTAAAAAAGAAGGAATTCTTATCATTTGCAACAGCATGGATGGAACGGGAGAGCATTATACTAAGTGAAATAAGCCACAAATTCATTCATTTTTGAAATATAATGAACAATATAAACTGATGAACAACAATAGAACCAGAGATATAGAAGCATGGAACGGACTATGGGAGAAGGTGAGGGGTGAGTAGGTAAGAGATCAACCAAAGAACTTGAATGCATGCATATGAGCATAACCAATGGACACAGACAGTAGGGGGATGAGAGCATGTGCTGGGGAGTAGGGGTGGCCAGGGAGAGGTCATAGGAGGGAAAAGAAGACTTATGTAAAACTTTAAACAATAAAGAATTAAAAAATAATTTCTATATATAAAAGCCTAAGCAACCATCCAATTTTCCAACCAGTAGCTATGATGTGCACTGACCGTCAAGGGGCAGATGCTCTACACAGGAGCTTGCTAAGCTGCAGTGACTTGGCAGCTGTGTTTCTCGGGTGATGCACCAAGAATCAGAGAGGAGGGAGCCTGATTCTAGGGTGTGTTACCTAAGAACTGCCCTCTCACAATCTGGGTCCCCTTGGAGGATGTCAGAGAGCCGGTTTTGTCCTGATCCCCTCAGGCCAGGTCGAAGGATCCCACTGTTGCATGAAACTATGCATGGGGCCCTGAGTAATAAAATAAAATAAAATAAAATAAAATAAAATAAAATAAAAACATTAAAATCATATCAAGTATATTTTCCAAACTCAATGGTATGAAATGAGAATTTAATAATAGGAAAGAAGCTAGAACATTAACAAATATGTAGAAACCAGAAAACATACTCCTGAACAATCAAGGGGGAACTAAAGGAAAACAAAAGCACAACATACCAAAACTTATGGGCTGCAGTTTGGAGAAGGAAATAGCCACAATTCCTACTTTAAGAAAAAAGAAAGTTCTCGATACATAGCCTAACTTTATACTTTAAGGCACTAGAAAAAAATAACAAACTAAGCCCAAAGTTAGCAGAAGGAAGGTAATAAAAAGTTCAGACAAAAAAATAAAATAAAATTGAAATTAGAAAAATAGAAATATTCATGACACTAAAGTATTTTGAAAAGTTAAATAAAATTGAAAAACTTTTAGCTAGAATAACAAAGAGAGAATACTAAGATAAAGTCCAAAATAAATAAGAATATATTAAAACTGATACGATAGAAATATCAAGAATTTTAGGATACACCATAAAAATTGACCAACCTACAAGAAATGAATAAATTCATAGAAATATGCAATCTACTAAGATTGAATCCTAAAAGAAAAAAAAATCTGAATATACTTATAACTGGTAAGAAAATTGAATCAGTAATCAAGCTCTATCCCTCACTAAAAGTATCTCAGGTCTAGATGGCTTCACTGGTGAACTCAACCAAATATATGAACAAGAATTAGTGGGCTAATTCTTGTTAGTCTCAAATGCTTCCCAAAAAAACCTGAAGAGGGAGGAACATTGCCAAACTTCAATAAGCATGCAGATATTTGAGATTCTAACTCCCAGGAGTCAAGAAATAATTTCATTTCCACCAACTCATTTTCTGTCTTTCATTGTCTAGTTAAAAATTTGATAACTTTTTATATAAATGTATTTCAAACTATGGATAGGCAAATGTTTTGTATATGTTATTCAAATATTATTTATATTAATACTATGTACATATAGACAAAATATTTGAATAATTCATTTCTGGACTTATGTCTATTACTAAATGCTTCATAATTGGATATTCCAGAAGATAAAAATGAATCTTACATGGTTATGTGGTTCCAATTTTCAGATATGCAAAAAATGTGAGGATAGCTTTATACTTTTTCAGATTAATTTAACACCTCCTAAAGGTATATTGCATTACATAAAAAGGATACTGCACAAGTTGTCAAGAGATGTGGAATTAAATGACACCTTGAGAATTATGCATAAATATGGGTTTGTACTATGCTTTCAAACCTAGGTCTTTATTTTTATCAACAGGTTTAACCAATCCAGCCCTAACATCCTCACAGCTGTTATAATAAACAAGTGAGGTAATATATGAAAAAGTGCTTTGTAATTTGTAAAGTATTGTTAAGTATAACTAAATGTTGCACTCGCTGTTCACATTTTTCTGTCTCCCTATATACCTAATCTTTGAAATCATGTCAAAATTAAAATGATCAACTTTTATATATAAAGATGTATATTATGTTTAAGTAAATATATACCATCCATAATAAAGCATATTCAAGATTAATGTTTATTTAAAAAAATCTCAAAAAATTAATTTTGGTGTCTCTCACAGTATATTTATCACAAGCAGATATAAAATCCTATATAATAAAAGGCTAATATGCAAATCTACCAAATGGCAGAACAACCAGTCACTTGATGAGCACTGACCACAAGGGGACAGATGTCCAATGCAGGAGCTCACAGCTCGTGAGTGAAGCGGCAGTGGCAGGAGCCTCTCCCGCCTCTGTGGCAGAGCTATGTTCCACTGCTAGCTTCGGCCCACTCCCCATGGGAGAGTTGGACATCCCCCAAGGGCTACCGGACTGTCAGAGGGTGCAGGCTGGGCTGAGGGACCTCCCCCAACCTGAGTGCACAAATCTGGTGCACCAGGCCTCTAGTAAATAAATGACTCATGAAATAAACAAACACTGTAAATATCTTGCTATTCTACACAAAGGTTTCATGTGTAGAATTGCTCTGAGAAAGCACTGCTCTATTAACTGGCATAAAGAAGCAAGTGGGACTAGCACTGAAACAACCTTGAAGCTATTATAATCAGGAGCAAAAACTTCAAACTATCTTTAAATAATAGGCAAAACAGAATATTCTCTTCAAAAATTACACATTTATTCTGAAAACTTCTACAGATATCTCCAGAAACAAACACACAAAATCTTAGCTTGAACTTATCATTTGGAGATTTTATGACTGACTCCACATTAAGGCAATGTAGCAAGCTGTAAAAGAAAAGCTGGTAGGCCAAACACTGAATATCAGCAATTCCACAAAAGCAGAAAAAAAAAAGTAGTTTAAATCTGCTTTAAAAAAAATCCCATGTTTTTAAGCTAATTTATTCATGAAAGTCTTTAAACTTGTTCTTTTTAATAGGAAACTTCTTAATGGAACTAAATGATTCATTATTCACTGTGATACAGGTTTTATACTTGTGGGTTCCATGTGATTATTCATATGCTCAGCTGATATAAGGGAGAAAAAGTTGTTCCAATGACTTAGCTTGGCTCTGACTCACAGGTTTTCATTTCACTTGAACTTCCAATCTCAGCTACAAATGGTGTTAAACTTGGGGGAAATAACATTTTGGTAGATGGTAAAGAAAAAGTACAAGCCATTTCCAGTTGCTGAAACTTTCATTAAATAAGACAAGCTATTTCAAATCCTAAAGTATTTAAATGAAGAGCTAAGACTTTGATGTTGTATTTACATAAGAGCTTATTAGATACTGTTCAGAATCCAGCAGTCAACCCACTGATGTGATTAGACATTTATTTTGACAGTGTTCACTGATGACTCAATGATGCCCCCAGAGTCAAACTTGCACAACATCAAAATAGCTAATGAGTGTTTATGGGGTAACAACAATCCACACACTCAATAATTTGCCAAAATTCTGTCACTGCAGCATCTAAATGGAATTTGGGTGTTTAATGCACCTAATCTCAATATGGACTTTTAGCTAAAAGGAATGAAATTACTATACTTAAACATTTCATGGAAATTACCAAAGAATATTCTGGAACAATAAACGTAGAATCAAAGATTGTCACTGTTAGAAAGAACATGTGAAGTCATTTTTTAAAAAAATATATTTTATTGGGCTTTTTTTTTACAGAGAGGAAGGGAGAGGGATAGAGAGTTAGAAACATCGATCAGCTTCCTCCTGCACACCTCCTGCTGGGGATGTGTCCACAACTAAGGTACATGCCCTTGACTGGAATTGAATCTGGGACCTTTCAGTCCTCAGGCCGATGTTCTATCCACTGAGCCAAACCAGTTAGGGCCATGTGAAGTCATTTAAATCAGGTTCTGCAGCCCAGGCACATAGCTCAGAGTTTGAGCACCAATGTATAAACTGGGAGGTCACAGTTAGATTCCAGGTTAGGGCACATGCCCAAGTTATAGGTTTGATCCCCGAGGTGGGGAGTGGAGGTGGCAGCCAATCAATAATTCTCTCACATCATTGATATTTCTGTCCTTCGCTCCCTACACTCTGAAATCAATAATTAAACATATATCACACACATATACACGGTAAAAAAATAAATCAGGCTTTGCATTTTTTTTAAATTTCTAACTGAGATTTAGAAAATTTAAAATGTTTATCCAAGATTAAACAGCTAATAAAATTAAACTGAGCCAAGAATTCAAAAATCTTAATTCAGATTTTTAAAAATTCTTTCTATCATGCCAAAGTGCTTCCTGGAAATATATCCAAAAGAGTACATCATAAAAACAAGAATTTAAGGTATCACTACATATAATTTTATATTGTTTAATAAAACATAAGATCTTATTGGATGAAGAAAACTAGATATTCTAGGAAGGTTCTTATCACTCTCTTAATACTGAACTTCTATGACTAATCTAAAACCTTCAAAACTGGAAGTTTGATTTAATGTGAATGAAATATTTATTGAATTTCGGAAACCAAAATCTGTCAAACTGGCAGAACATAAGCATGTGTTTTAGACTCTAGTACACAAAATAGCAGAATCATGCTAATAAAAAAATAATACTTAAAAAGCAGCCAGCAATCTTAGAGTCTTATCCCAACTGTACAAATTCATGTCTTTGTGACCTAACATAATTCACTTACATTCTTTGAACATTGATTTTAATACATCTGCATGGTTCCCACATGATACTGAAGTCAAGTATTCTCACTTTATACATTAAAACGACCATCTAAATTTCATTATTAATAAGCTATAGAATGATGCTGTCAAGCTCCATATCATGGTAGTTTTTCCATGTTGAGATAACTGAGACACTCCAACACATATTTACTCCCAAAGTTCTCTTGAAATCTCCTAGTTGGTTCAGAAGGTAATCCATGACTAGTTTTACTTTATATGTCATAACCTCTTTCCCCTTAGCTCCTAATCTTGAGCTTCAAGATTACTCATGGCTTACTTATCTAAATCCTCTGAAAGGAGTTGATGATACTCTAGTCTTTCTTTGCTTATCACTTTGCAACCCTGGATTCCTAGGCAACACCAACAAAAAGCATAATTGGGATATATACTTTTATACTTTGAAATTTATCCCCATCTTATAGAATGTGAATCAATTATTCACTTCCAGACATTGAACTTGCAAACTAATGTGCTATATATTAACAACAATAACCCTCTTCCCTTCTATCTAAAGGATTTGGGTAAAGCCAAGTATAAAGCATGATAAACATATAAGGATAATTATTTGTTATAATGATGACAATTGTTATTATGTCTCCATTTGCTTTTCTGAACTTGCAGATACTCTGCAAATTAAGTATCTTGAATGAGTCCATAAAAGTTCCTCTTCTAAGTCCCTAGCATCATCCTTTTGTTATCCTCTAGAAAGCCCTACCAAAGTAAGTCAACACAGAAGTAACATGCATTATTCAAAGAACAATTGTTAATGCCAGTTTCAATAAATGAATGAATGCCATGCCCTTTATTGATGTAAATGACATGCAATCAAGGCATGCTATATATTTCTATTCCAATAGAAAATGGAAACAAAAGTTTGTTTTAAAAACATTTTACTAGTAATTTTAAAATATCAAATGCATGTTATTTACTCATTCTCTGAGCAGTTATTACCTAAAATAGGAATGTTTGATTTTCTAAACCCATCTTCAAAATGGAAACCAGCAGAAAAAGGGAGCCATTCTTTTTAGAAATTGTAATGAATTCAAGCTTATTAATTTTATAGCAGCTCTTTCAGTTTCACAGTGAAGCATAAAGGGTCTATCTTATTGGAAAGAACACCAAGTAGCTATCTATATAGAAGATGAGGATAAATTTATTCTCTTATAAATGCATGAGTGACAAAGCAAGACTTAGAAATATTTTTGTAAGATAGTTTCATTCTAATAGTATATTCTAGAACAGAAATGATCGATAGTAAAATAATTCAAAATATCCTTTTCTCTGAAGGTGATTTCACATAAAGTTAGATCATAATTCTAAATAGTACAGTACTGTGGTCTAAATTTGAGTGACCTTAGATGGAATAATATTTTCTGCTAATGGTAAAAGTTTGCTGTTACATATTTTGTTAAAGTGGTTTGGTCATTGTTCCCCTATAATGAAGTCAAACCATCAGTGTTTAAAAAAACAAACAAAAACAAATTTACTTCTAAGAGTCATTCTAGGGGAATTCTATCACATAAAGATATATAAAAATAGCTCTGGAAGAAATATATATAGCACTACAAAATCAATGACCCATTGTAGGAGTGGTACCAAGATTAAGGCGGAGTGGTGACAATTGTAATCTGGAGTCAACATGTCTAACTCAAAGAACAGCTTCTCTGTTGCAGACCATCACTACTATGCAGCAAAGTTGCTCTACTGTTTCTGAATCTTCTATACTTGCAAAAGAAGAAGAAAATTCTAAAAATGTCAAAATTACAAGTATTGACAGCAAATTACAAGTATTGACACATTATGCACAGTAAAAACAAAAATGCATCATTGGACCTAATTAATCCTGATGCCAAGTTATGACATTAGCTATAATGAACTGCAATAATATTGGCATGAAATGTTCATAACAAATTTCTACATGACAAAAGTAGTCTATTTTATTTAAAATAACATTGAGATTACAAAGAATTAGAGGCAATTTGAAATTAACAGGCACATCTTTCAATGGTAATATTATTGACATATTTTTTCTTTCTGTATCTTTCAAGTTTTCATTATTGGAATGTATTATTCTGAAGTTAGAAAGAAAAAAAAAGTAACCGAGTGATATATAAATCTATACTGATAAGCAAGGTGTGTTGCAGCAAAATCTTACATAGTAGTCAACTCTTGAGCAGCAAGAAAACTGCCATCAGAGTCTGGGAAAATAACCCATGACACACGGCAGTGACACATTTGATAACACTGTGGACTGAGATAACTTGGAAGATAGAGCTGAACCTAATAAAGTTCTTAGAAAACAGGTGTGAGTACAGAGTAGTGGTATTAATGATAGTTAATTTCAACATTAGGAAATAATACAAAAGAAGAGATAACCTTGGAGATAAATTGCCATTTTGCAAGAAGGAATAAAGTGGAATATATTCCACAAATATACTTTTCTAACATGTATCACTTGTTCATTTTCTTTCCAAAAAGGGAAGTGTGTTATACATATCTTGTCCTCATTTTATATTATACATTGAGAATAAGGTAAAGAAGATACAGTAGACCATTGGTATCTACTAGGAGACTAGTTCTATGACTCAGGTGGACACCCAATATGAGGATGCTCCAGTTCCTCATATAAAATGGCATAATATTTGCACATCATCTATACACATACTCCCATATACTATAAATCATTTCTAGATTACCTATAATATTGAATATCATAAAAAAATAGTCATTATAATGTACTGTTTGGGAGTAACAACAAGAGAATAGTTTTTACCTGTTCAGTACAGACACAACCACTGTAGGCCTAACTACCCAGTACACATCAGTAGCAACTCAACATTTTTAAAATAAATTTTTATCGTTGAAAGTATTAAATATGTCCCTTTTTGTCCCCCATTGACCTCTCCCACATCCCTTGCCCCCACAAGCCTATTGTCTGTGCCTATGGGTTATGCATATATGCAAATGAGTTTTTTTTCTTTTTTTTTTTTAGTATGTTTCATCTTAGGTTAACTGAATCTGCAGATGCAGAACCTATGGATTCAGAGTGCCTTCCACAGATGCTATTTGTAAGTTCTAGAATGCCATGTAGATAATTAACACTATAGAGAATTCAGCAATACTTCTCTTATAAAAAGGAATAATCACTACAATTACTAGAGGCAATAAAAGATTCTGAAGTAATATGCAGTTTGTTCATTAAAGCCCAATAATGAGCCTACATTTTTGCTGTTGAGAAACTACAACAAAAGGCAAATGACTAGTTCAGTAGATCAGTGTATGTCAGAAGAATTACATTATCAAACATTACACTGACTGGGCAATCCTCTGAATTTACATTATCTTTGTAACAATTAGTGCACATATATTCTGAGAAATGGTATTGATTCCACACTATTTTAGAGTAAAATCACCCAATAACTTCTCTGGTGCTCTTTCTTTCAATTCTTATCCTCCTAATTATCTGCCTGATAAGGATCATTTAAATTGGGAAAGCTCTGATTACATTACATCCTTCAATTCAGAGAGATAGTGGCTAAAATGCTTTGACTACTGAGTTGAGGCTGAAGACAACCTGAGAGACATCTCTTTCATAGTAATCAGCTTTTAAAACTGCATGCAATTCTAAGACTATTTTTCACCGAAGCTTCCAACTTAATTTTACTCTTTTAATCAATGCTGCTGAGTAGTAAAGGGGCCTGAAGGCCACTGTTTTGTTCTGGAAAACAAATGAAGAAACACATGTAACTCCTGTAAATGCAATTTTAATGAAATCAGGATAGAATTCAGTCCTTATTTAAAAAACCACAATTATAGCTAATAACTGTACAAGTATAGTGATGTAGAATACATACAATTTAAGAAGAAAGCCAGGTTGTTGTTTTTTAAATTGCATTGCTTTTTATTTATTTTTAAATTGTAGCTACTCAAAACCACATGCTGAATAGCAGTAAACCTGTCCTTTCTTTGTTGTTTTCTTTTGTTGTTTCATTTTTAATTGAACTAGTCATTAAATAGGAATACTCACTGAGGTAAAATTTTCAGGTATTCTCTAAAGGATTTACAGCAGGTATTGTGTTAGATTTTTATCTATGAATCTGTTTTATTAATGCTGCAAAACTTAATATTCCTAACAATGTACAAATAGCAAATATAAATAAATAATTTCAACTGTATTATTACTTAAATAAATAAAAATGCACATTTTCTCTTTCAGAATCATGACACTTTGATCTTATAAGATAATTCATATATATATAACACTAGCAAGCAGTCATATTTGATTTTATACTTATCTATTGCTTTACCCCTCAATCCTTGTTCAAAACGTTTACCTATAAAAAGCTTGAATTGTGTGCCAAGTACTGCCATAAACATGTTACTTGAATTTTCTCAGTAATGTCTTAAAATACTCATGAAGTACTAGTAGTGAGGAAACTGAAGCAAGAAACCCTTAAGGGAAAATGTCCAGGTTCATTGCAATTAAACCCTGAAGCCTGGAAGTCCAGCTACAGACCTTCTACTAATAACCACTATTTTCTACTAAACTGAAATGTCCCAAGGGAAGACAAATCCACTAGGAGCCATGATATAAATTACACTGCCTTCCAATAACCCATTCTGGGTATAAAAAGACAAAAAATTAGAATCTAATAGAAAAGTAATATGCAAATTAACTATCACTCTGCTAAAGCCACAGGCCATGCCCTCAAGCAAATTAGGAGCAAGTATGCAAATTAACCCCAACCAAGATGGCTGCAGCCACAGAGTGAGTAGGAAGGAGTCTTGGGTTTCCCAGGCTTAGGAGGAAGCCAAGCTGTCCACACACCCTGGCAGGCCCAGGCCTTCACTCAAGGCTACAAAGTTTCAATTATAGAAGATAAATAAATCCCAACAGAAATGGCTGCCACCAGGGAGCAAACAGGAGACTTGATTCCGCTCCAGGCTACAAAGTTTCAATTGTAAAAGTTAAATAAATTCCACATACCAGGGCCTCTACGTGGATCATCGGAAGGTGTGGCCAGCCTGCAAACCACCACAGGCCCCTTGCCCAGGCCACCTCATACCCCAAGAGAACCCCCACCCTGATCTGGGATACCCTTCAGGGTAAACCAGCTGGCCCCAACCCATGCACCAGGCCTCTATCCTATCTAATAAAAGAGTAATATGCAAATTGAACATCACTCCAACACACAATATGGCTGCCCCCATGTGGTCAAAGATCCTTGTGGACACAAGATGGCCACCACAAGATGGCCAGCAGGTAAGGGCAGTTGTCAGGGACCAGGCCTGCAAGGGAGGGCAGTTGGGGTGACCAGGCTGGCAGAGGAGGAAGTTGGGGGTGACCAAGCCTGCAGGGAAGGGCAGTTGCGGGTGACCCAGGCCTGTAGGGGAGAGCAGTTGGGAGGAACCAAGCTTGTAGGGGAGGTCAGTTAGGAGAGACTAGGCCTGCAAGGGAGGGCAGTTAGGGGCATACAGGCTGGCAAGGGAGCAGTTAGGCATCAATCATACTGGCAAGGGAGTGGTTAGAGGATGATCAGGCTGGCAGGCAGAAGCGTTCAGGGGCATTCAGGATGGCAGGAAGGTGAGCAGTTGGGAGCCAGCAATTCTGGATTGTGAGAGGGATGTCCGACTGACCAATTAGGCCCAATCCCACCAGTCCCAGATTGGAGAAGGTGCAGGCTGGGCTGAGGGACACCCCTCCCCAGGCACAGATTTATAAAATGAAAATGAACTCAATAGTTTGGAATTAAGTTAAAAACAAATATGTGCAAAACATAAATGCATAATTATAATGAGTTCTTTCAGCATTGTATAAGTAAAAGCATACCTTGCAAAAGGGGCACCCATATATATTGATGTCTCAATTCAATATATCCTGTGACTTAAATGCCAAATACAGTAATTTATTCCTCCAATGAATGAAAAAAAAAAGCATCAGGTAGTCATAAAATTAACTTCTAAGAACATAAAATATAGACTGCAAGTTAGGGTAATCATTTTTTTAACATATGTGAAAATTAAATCAGAATAGAAAATCCTCAAAGTAAAACTGATATTAAAACTGATGATAAGTAATCACATACTGCTAGATGTGAAATTAGTAAGGTCAATCAATAGCCTTACAATTGTAGCTCACAAAATTTATTTGAAATACCACCAAGAGCCCTTAAAGTGCAGGAGTCAAGAACCTAGTATCGAGAGCCTTGATTAGAATCTGGATCCCATCTCTTGCTTATTGGATAACTTTGAACAAAAGTCTTAACTTCCTTGAGCATACATTCTCTTATCTATACACTGAGAAAACAATAAGATTTATAGTACTTTATAAAGTTATAAAGATTAATTGAGTTAATACATGTAAAGAACCTAAAATAATAACTGGAAGAAAATAATTGCCACATGATATTTATTATCACTTTGATAATCTGTATTATTTAAATTTTCCAGTCTACTAATAAGAGTATAGTTATTTTATGAAGATAAAACTATTACATATTTTTAATTTCTAAAATGTTTCTGAATATTTATAATGTAGAAAAATATAGCTTTGGAGAAGAATAGTATTTAATATAGAAGTCATATATATTTATTTTACAAATACTGGAATGCCATATTTTTAATAAGTTTGAAGGTCATTACATTAAGTCTTATTGGTCAAATTTTTATTTATGAGTTAGATTTTTGCTTAGAGCAATTAGTCTCTATTCCTAAGATTTTATATCCAAGACTATGATCTTTCTTTTCCCTTTGGGAAGATGGGTAAAGATACTACTGCTCTCTTCTCCTTATCATTCTTGATAATCAATATTCTCCTATAAATGAATATATTTGCAATTAATAATATAGGCTCACTATATGCACTTCACCAAATTTAACCTATTAATTTTGGAAAAAAATGTTTACAAGTTGGCTTACAATTCCTTAATAGATGCCAATGTCCATGGCACAGATGATTCTAAATACCAATAGAATTTCACTTCTGGAGCTAAGTACACATCATACATTACAGAGTTATAGATTTAAAATGTGAGGAGTTTGGAACCTGTGGAGATTCTTTTAAAAATACTATTTTTTCATGTGTGTATAAATTTTGTGCATCTGCATAGGGTTATAATATCTATAGCTCTGCTTACAAAACTATTATACAAATAATATACCATTACATCCTTACAAGGAGTTCAAGAAGAATACACATTTATAATTTTTAAACTGCTTACTCTTTCATTTTTAGTTATTATATATTTTCAAACTATAGACAGGGAAGGTCATAATATCCAGATTTTCTGATATTAACTTTAGTTATTATAACAATTATTACATAGACTTATTATAATTTTCAAAATTTTAGAAGTAAAAAAATCAATAATTCCAGGTGTCACATTTGGATACTTACACTCTAAATACTTACTTTTTCGAGAGAGAAACCAAGATGGCGGCATATGTGAACACCTAAATTGTCTCGCACAACAATTTCAAAACTACAGCTAAAACACAGAATGGACATCATCAGAACCACGGGAAAGCCAGCTGAGTGGAAATTCTACAACTAGAAGGAAAGAGAGGGGCTCATGAAGACTCGAAGGAGCTGCAAAAAGCTGAGGTACAGAGACATGCACGTGGAGAGGACAGGCAGTAGAGTGCGTGGCTGGCTTCCTCTTATGGAAGTAGATAGAAACTCCCAATTGCACTGAACCCCACATCCGACTGCACTGAACCCCAATCCCGGGTGAGACTCATACAGGGGGAGTCTGGACTGATGTGAAAAGAGAAGAGTGCATGGAAACTTAGGGGAGGCAGGCAGAAGTCTGGAGATGTGTGAAAGCAAGTGTGCACACAGAGGGCTGACTGCTGATTGTGCAGCTGGCTTTCTTTAGCGGGAAGAAGACAGAACCTCCCAACTGCCCTGAAATCCACTTCTAACTGCACTGAACCACAGTTTTGGGTGAAACTCTGGGGACCCAGACTCATACAGAGCCATGGAGCACACAGAAAGTCAGGGGATCAGGAAAGGCAGAGGTCTGGAGGCACGCGTGTGCATGCCCACAGAGAGGGCCACAGCGATTACCAAGGGACTGAGACCCAGGGACCACATAGGGCAGGGCTGACTGGAAGTCAAGGCTGTCTGCAAAGTCCTGAGACTCAACCCCATCCAAGCTGAACAGAGAGGCTTTTGCAATTTTGCAAGTCGTGTATCATAAGGCTGACTCCAGCACAGTAGTTCTCCTGGTGTAGAGACAGCTGATCCTCACAACCAGTTGGCTTAGAGGTCAACTCTCCCCAGTGATACCAACAACAAAGACTTAACTACAGCCAAAACTGGTTTGGCTCAGTGAATAGAGCGTTGCCTGCAGACTGGGGTGTCCCGGGTTCAGTTCCGGTCAAGGGCGTGTGCCTTGGTTGTGAGTACATCCCCAGTGGGGGGCGTGCAGGAGGCAGCTGATCGATGTCTCTCTCTCATCGATGTTTCTAACTCTCCCTATCCCTTCCTTCCTCTCTGTAAAAAAATCAATAAAATATATTTTTTTAAAAAAGACTTAACTACAACAAGGTTGTACACATAGTCCACAAAGGGGTGCACCAAGAGAGTCCATCTCAGGTAACTGGGGAGGTGGAGCTACTGGGCCATATAGGACACTAGCACAAAAAGCTACTTTACCAACTCAGAGAATCATTGAAAATGCAGAGAAAAAGAAACAGATCACAAATGAAAGAAATGGACGAAAACTAATGACTGGATATAGAGTTCAAAACCATAGTTATAAGGTTTTTCAAGAATTTCCTAGAAAAGATGAATAAATTTAGCAAAACCCAAGAGGAGATAAAAAAGAACCAACTAGAAATTAAACATACACTGACTGAAATAAAAAATATTATATAGAGACCTAACAGCAGACTAGAAGAACACAAGAATCAAGTCAAAGATTTGAAATACAAAGAAGCAGAAAACACTCCACTGGAAAAGCAAAAAAAAAAAAAAAAAGAACCCAAAAATGTAAAAATAGTGTAAGAAGCCTCTGGGACAACTTCAAGTGTAACAACATCAGAATTATAGGGGTGTCAGCAGAAGAGAGAGAGCAAGATACTGAAAACCTATTTGAAGATATAATGACTGAAAACTTCCCCCACCTGGTGAAAGAAATAGACTTACAAGTTCAGAAAGCGCACAGAACCCCAAATAAAAGGAATTCAAAGAGGACCACACCAAGACACATCATAATTAAAATACCAAGAGCAAAAGACAAAGAGAGAATATTAAAAGTAGCAAGAGAAAAACAGTTAATTACCTACAAGGGAGCACCCATACAATTGTCAGCTGATTTCTCAACAGAAACTATGCAGGCCAGATGGGAGTGAAAAGAAATATTCAAAGTGATAAATAGCAAGAACCTACAACCAAGATTACTCTACCCAGCAAAGCTACCCTTCAGAATTGAATGTCAGATAAAGAGCTTCACAGATGAAAAAAAAAAAAAAAAAAGCTAAAGGAATTCATCAACACCAAACCAGTATTATATGAAATGCTGAAAGGTACTCTTTAAGAAAAGGAAGAAGAAAAAAGGTAAAGATAAAAATTATGAACAACAAATACATATTTATCAACAAATGAATCTAAAAATCTAATGAACAGAATAAACTGGTGAATATAATAAAATCAGGGGCATGGAAAGGAAGTGGACTGACAATTCTTAGGGGGTGCAGGGAGAAACTGGACAAAATACATACACCTAGGGATGAGAACAATGCAGGGGGAGGTAAGGGCCAGAAGGAGGGGAGTTATGGGGGGAAAAAGAGGAACAAATGTAATAATCTGAACAATAAAGATTTATTAAATCAAAAAAATTACTTTATCATTTTCAATAAGTCAGTACAATATTTCTTAGAGAAAAAATATAACTGAAAACATTAATTATTAGTTTATGTCAAAGTTTATGGCCTGCATAGTTTGTGTTGAGAAATCACCTGACAATCTTATGGATGTTCCCTTGTAGGTAAATAACTGTTTTTCTCTTGCTTCTTTTAATATTCTCCCTTTGTCTTTTGCTCTTGGTATTTTAATTATGATGTGTCTTGATGTGGTCCTCTTTGAATTCCTTTTATTTGGGGTTCTGTGCGCTACCTGGACTTGTAAGTCTATTTCTTTGACCAGGTGGGGGAAGTTTTCAGTCATTACTTCTTCAATTTAATGCAAAGTCACAGTTAATATATAATTTAGCAGTGATATAACAATTAATATTTTTTTAATTGTTTTAATTGTTTAGGACTCAATACGTTTAAGACTATATAAAATACGATGCAATAATTATATCAGCTCATCTTTACACTTATAGCTTTGCAGCTAAAGACCTTTTTAATAATTTTAAAGTTTGTTTAATCTGTGCACACCCATTTAAAAGAACATAAAGTATTAAAATGCAAATTTAATACCTAATACATTACCTAAAAAATACCGAATACTATACATGTGTTAATGTTACAAAATAAAACACTTATTATGTTCCATTGATTTATCAAATGATTAAATGACAACACTGGTGAACAGAAATAATTTTTACTTTTGTACATTTATTTAAATCTATAAGAATATTCATTATAAATAATAATTTTACTAGCATTTTATTTGTGAGCAAGAAAAAATAAATCTGGGGTATTATGGATTTTAAATGTATGTCTATTTGATTATTAGTTATCCTTTAAAATATATCTTATAAAGGAAGTTTGAATCAAACCATTAGATTAATTAATAACTAATTTATTATTTCATTATTCAGAAAATACTATTTTGGTACCAATGAGAAAGAACTTCATAGTAAAAAACAAGTTCAATAAGTCTAAGAGAAAATTTATATGTATTGTCTGAAATATGTAAGAAAAAACAATTGAAAAAATAACTTTTGAGTGTCTTTATGTCATTCACAACTAAACAAATATCTTAATTCAAAACTGACAGTAGTACTTCCTTTCTATTTTTTTATTTTACTCTGAAAGGCATTCAACACTGAAAAAGATGTGGGGATTTCAGTCAGTAATTCACAAATAAAAACTGCAGGAAAGTTAGAAAACACCTCACATAAATAATTTCTAATGTTTGTATTCATCTTTTAAACAGTAACCAGCATTTCTGTTTCACCCTATTTGCATAGCTGGAGGATGCAG
Source organism: Lasiurus cinereus (assembly GCA_011751065.1). Classification (NCBI taxonomy): domain Eukaryota; kingdom Metazoa; phylum Chordata; class Mammalia; order Chiroptera; family Vespertilionidae; genus Lasiurus; species Lasiurus cinereus. The sequence goes on from JAAGEH010000426.1 coordinate 8,526,133, forward strand.
TCAGAAACATCTAAGCATAAAGAGTATTTAAAAAAAAATTAATTTTATTTAAATTATGTGGTTGTCATTTTGCTCTATAAGTAATTAAAAGTGTAAATCTTAGAATATAATTATGTTATAGTTTTAAGAACTGAAAAATAAATAAAGAATTTTTTTCATCTGGTATCAAACTTTTAGTTGGCATCTCATAAAACAATTGCCCAGCAAAGGAACTGCAAGGAATAGGCAGGCAAATGAACTCCCTTTACTCCCACAGACAATTTGGATTTGGCCTATGGACCATGATTTCTCCTGCCTCTTGGATGTGTTCTCTGTACTAGAGTTCTGTCTTCTAGTCTGATCTCACCCATAGTCTTTCCAATGGCAAATCACGAAAGTCAGAGGATCTAACATGTGATCATCTTTCAGATGTGACTCCAGTTTCTGGATTCCATCTTCTCTTCCCTAGATTTATTAAGATAATGTTCTATTCTCCTTGCCCAGCTTTCAGTTGAGTAGTCAAGCTCTTGTTTGTACCTGAAGTCTTTGCATATACTCTGGAACTCAAAATATGATATATCAAATATCAGATGTGAGATATCAAATAACAAATACCAGCAGACCTCAACCAGGTTATAGAGCTGGCCTTCTATACATATGACTGTGGTTTGTAAGACTTTAACTTGTAAGATTTTTTTGTCTAATGACCTGAAAACCTTCCATGGAAACATTTGTTAGGGTTGGTCTTATTCTAGTGGTTCTCTATTAAAATGCAAAGCAACCTGTTAGAAATCCGTTAAATCACTGACTTAGTGTGAATGCAACATTTTTCAGGTTGTTCTGGATGAATTTAATGTAAACCATATGGTGCATGTGGAAGAGGAGCCATTCTGGTTTTAAGAACCAAACAAAGATGAGAATATATATAACACTGTAATTGATTTTTTATAAGCATATATATGTTACATGTGGAATCACTTTAAGAGGTAATATTTTCTGTAGATGTGATCTAATTTATATCAGAACACAGAGGAGGAGAAAAGATGAGTCAAGGCTTCCAGGTTTACTTGGACAGATATAGGAAAATTATTTTTGAAAAGACCATCCTTGGCAATAATGGACACTCAGAACTTCTAATAGATAGTATATTAGTTTGAAAAATACTGTGAGAAAATTTATCATTAGAAAAAGTCCAATATTTCCATTGGTATAGATGCAGCTAAAGATTGTTTAAGGGTAGAATTAAGCAAAATATTGCTCATCAGAATAGTACCACCATGTGTGCTACTGTCTTTTACTCCATCAGAGGAGGGACTATATGATAAAAAAAGAAGTTTCTAGAACTTCCAAGCAAAATTTTATACATATTTATAAATGGACAGTCTTTGCTATCAGTGATATCATCATTTTACAGAAGTCTTTAAACTGTGGCAGGAATCCTGAACCAGGTGGCACTATGTTTCAACCTCAATATATTAGTCATAACATCTGTGATTTGGAGTTAATAAGCAAAAACATACCTTTCTTAGGTTAAGATTACCTTATTGGGATTAAACTAGTTTTGTGATTTTCTTCTCAGGTTTCCCACTTTTTAGGATGTTATCAACCCAATATCTAAACAAGCAGTTTGAGTTTAAACAATAAACAAAAACTCAACTCAGAAATTTGCATTTAAATCACACTAATCTGTGCCATGTATTACTTGAGAAATGGTATTTTATTAAAGTATAAAAGCAGCAAAAATTTCAACATGAACATAGTTTAAAATAGTAATCAATCAACATATATACAGTTGAATAAAGTGGTTTATTAAGAACAAAAGTAAATTGATATCCTCCTCTTCCTCTACCCACATGTGATACTGAGCTATTAATGTCCAACTTTTTAACTTGTAAACAGTTCTAAATGCCTACTAATGAGAAAAAACAACAACAACTGTGAATAAAGTAGATGTTTTATGCAAGTAGCATTGTTTAAGAAAATACTAAAACAACAAAGAAGTTATAACTCAATACTGCCAGCATGTTGATGAACTCCAAACATAGGGAAGACCAACTCCTTTAGGCAGTAAAGAACAGGGAAATTAATAATTTCATGGAAATATCACTAGCAAAACCCCCCAAAAGAAATGAACAAACTTACCATTGGAATCAAAATTTCATCAATCATCTCCTCCACCTTTATGTCACTTTGTGAAGTTTTATTAATGAAAATGAAGAAGGACAGTAAAAAAAAAAAGTGGTTGTAGAAATTAAATATACATTCTCTTTTTATAAGTTCATGTAAACTACTTGGATTACTTTGCATTATTAGAAAAAAATAAGTGTGTATATATGAAATAAGAATATTAGCACATTAAAAATTGTCTTCCCTCCCGTGAAAAAGAGATAATCATAAGGTTTATGTAAAGCTATTCTCTAATCAAACCCATCAGCCATTATTTTTTTTTTTAACTTAAGATCTCAATAAGCATTTCCATCGTCTCAGTATCAGTTTTTCCTGGTTAAAACCTCAGCCACCATTCAGCACGTCACATATACCAGGGATAGAAGTGTGATATTTAAGAATAGCCATCTTCTAACAGGACAGACATGACAATAATAATGACATTGATAATGGAAAACAAAGGAAGTTCAAGAAGATAAATACTAGAAAAAGTTTTCAGATTAACATGCTTATATGTTACCTTCCCTAACAAAAAACAAGTTCATTAACACTAACCCTGCATTTTTCACAGGATAATTCTTGTATTTAGAAGAATTGAAATTACCCATGGTGTTAAATATGTAGTTAACTAGATCCTCTTGAACCAATTTATCAGGTGTTAGGCATCATAAATCTCAATTGTTATGCATTCTTGGGCACTAACAGTTGAGAAAAACTGTTTAAGATTCTAAGAATTAAGGGTTTATTTGCAAGTCAATAACTACAAATGAGGATTGTTTATTTTCTTGGGATTCTCAGTTCTATGTAAAGCATTAATTAAGCATGGACTTGACCTTTGAGATAAACCTGCTCATCATAAGACTGATTCTTACCAAAGATAATTCATCTTCTACACACACATATGGAAACACAAATCAGATTTTAGCTTCATTTTTTTCTCTTCTACCTTGCCCCAATTCTCCTTAAGTACAATCCTATTCCTAGTTTATTGTCTCAACTCTTGATTTGTACTCTAATCTCCCCTTTAGTCCTCCTCCCTGGTTTTGCAGGAGGAATGGGAGTACAGTCAGTATCTATCCAACATTTGCACAGATTAACTACAGGGGTATTACCCTATTTCAATCCAGCAATCCCAACTCAGAGCCATCCTGTGAGGAAGAACTCATGTGACTGGCCCTTCTGTACAGAGGGAGATTTAAGACCAGATTGGAAGGAAGCTACCAGTGAGGAGAAGGAGAAGGAAGAGGAAGAGGAGGAGGAAGAGGAGGAGGAGGAGGAGGAGGAGGAGGAGGAGGAGGAGGAGGAGAGGGGGGGAAAGAGAGGGGGTGGGGAAGAGGAGGAGATCCAGACTCCACTAGTTTATGTGAAGGAAACCTTGTAGGGCAGAGATGGCAATGTGTAATGAGGCAACAAGATCTTGAATCTTGTCTCTCTGCTCAACAGGACATTCTGGAATCTATAGCACACAAGTGTGAGGAAGTGAATAAGTCCATCAACATCATTCTATTCCTACAAATGTGATCAAAGTGAAATGTAAAGGCAGTTTCTACAAAGCTAAGTGTAGCAAGCTCGGAATTCTAACTGATTACCATATATAGAAAGGAAATCCCAGGCGCTAATTTTCATAAACCACCCTCTTTAAGTTAACTTGCCTTTCTGTTTTCACCTATGCATCCATATTCTTGATATATACATTTTTATATTGATTTTTTAAATTTCCCCACAGTTCAAAATATCATTTGTATATATATAAGAAAGCAAGGGCTGTTTCTATAATCCCATGCCATTTCTGTCGTTAGCGAATGCAACTGTAAAGATCAATTACATACATTGTATATGAATTCTCACCATGCTGAATTGCACCCAAGATATTAGTTCAGTCTTATCCCATATTATCTCTCTTAACTAAGATTGATCAGGCATGTAAATAAAAACTTCAGGCGAGACTAGAAACAGGAAAACCTTTCATCATTCCTGCAGATTATAAAAGTGTTCCATTCTCTCTATACTTACAATGCTTTGTTACATGGTCAGCATAGAAAAAAGAAAGAAAACTACAATGTCCTTGATATTTTGCACTTTAAAGACAGAAGGAGAGCACCCTCCCTGGTTTATACACAAGAAACCAAATCTCCATGCCCTACATCTGGACATTGTCAAAACTAGCATGGGGAAAACTTTTGGGGGGGAGATGAAGATGATTTCTGACCTGCTATTGCAGTTGTATATGACACTGACATTTATTTCCCATGATTCTTACCCAACAGGAAACACATCCTTCAAGAAACTGAATAAAATCAAGTTGGACTTTCTCAATATCCGCAAGCTATCAACTTCCTAGTGAAGCTCATCTATTCGTAGTATCCCTTACAAGATCAAAGGTAAGGACGAGCGAGGCATTGGGCTATAAGCTTAGGAAGGAATTCCACCTTGAGAGCGCTGTGATTCTGGTTATTCCTGAGCCTGAATTAAAAGAGGGAGGGTGCGATGGGCAACGAGGGGAAGAGGAATGCCAGGGCACGGTGAAACAAGACACCCTTTGGAAGCTGCGCTGAGCACTGGAATCAGGATCCCACCCCCTTGCCTACCTCCAGGCTCCTCCAGTAAGCAACCGCTGGATTCCTCCCCTCCGCTCCTTCCGCAGCAGCGGATACACGTTCCGCGAGCAGCCCGGAGCTTGGGTCCTGCAGAGCGCTCTTGCCAAGCGCTTCTCTCCACTAGTTACCAAACGGGAAAGAGGGACTGACACGCAAAACCAGGATGGAAATTAAAATCCAGTTTTCAGACACCAGCGTCCCGGAAGGTTCCCCGATCTTCTTCTGCGCCCTTGCCCAGCTCTTTCGCTCGGCAAAGGGTTACCCAGGGAGCCCCTGTAGCAGCTCCCTGCCTCTGCTCCGCCTGATCACTTCGATCTCCACGCCGCTACACTGCGCGCCTCGCTCTCCACTTACCGCACAGCGAGAAGGCCTGGCGGAGACAGCGCGGGGGGAGGAGGATGCATGAAATGGATATATATCTTTTTCAGGTAAGGGAGAAAAAACTTTGATATTGGAACGGTACACACAGGACTGAGAAGAAACAAAACAAGTTGCGGGTGCGGCGGCGGGGAGAACGGTTTCAGCAGCTCTGATGAGAAAAATCACCACTCCTACCAAAATTGGAAAGAACGCTCCCCGCTCCGTGAGCGAACCCCCTTGCGCACCTCGTAATCTCTAGTCTTCCAGTCCACAGGAAAGGCACCGGGCATGGTAAGCCTCTTTGGTTCACGCTTGGGGTGCAAATACCAAATGTACCTCTCGCTGAGAGGCTGGCGGGGACTCAGTGCCAAGAGGGCAGAGACAAACGCAGATCCAGGAAGAGCGAGGGGAGCCGGAGCTGCTGCCTGCACGAACAGACTCCACTACCTCGGGCAAAGTGACTGCTACAATGTCTGTTCCCTCCTGCGCAGGGACAGACACATTTAAGGACCTGAATGGACGTCAGCACCAGCTGAGCTCGCGGGGTGAGCGCCAGGGCTCCCCGCCCCGCGAGTTGTAGCGCGCAGAGAGCGATGTGCTTCTCGCGCTGGTGAGATCGGAGAGAACACTGCGCTGGCGGCGCTGCGGAGTGTCACCCCCGCCCTCCCCCCGCCCCCAGCCCATCATCGCGAAAGATACACCGGCGGCGTTTCTGCCGCGGGTGAGCTTAACGAATCGAACAGAGCCAGAACCGGGTGGACGGAGGGCTGGCCACTCTGCACGGGGCACCCAGCATTGGCTCAACACCTGGTTTTCAGGGAAATTACTTTCCGCTCTCCTTCTGGTTCCAGCATCATTTCTGATTCATTTCGCGAACTTAGTTGAAATCCACCTGACGCATCTTACCTGGAACAGGAATTTTCAATCTTGAAATTTCATTCAAGATAACCTTCCCTTAACCCCCACATGCCTACTTCCTAATTCTAGGTCATAATAATGAAATTATTCCAATTATTCATATGACACTTTTTCTTTTAGGTGATCTGCATGCTTCAACACCTATTGGGAACTTAAAAGCCTTTTCAGAAGGAAGTAGTGTCTTAAAGTCATACGTCAATAGGTGGCAATTTCTAAGTTGTAGGGTTTTTTGCAACTATTTCCAGGTTGGCGGTACCGAATTAAATTCAAAGTCAGAAATGTAATGAAAAGGCGATTTTAATTCTTTATGCTGTGTAAAATGACCACTTCTGTTTCCAAACTGCTTTTACATGTTTGCCAGAACAATGGTGCTTCGGCTATACTTTTAAAAGACAAAATAAGATTAAACAGACGTGGATAATGACCCAGATAACAAGATTCCCATTTCTGCTTCTCTGTCCTAAATTCCTCTACAGGGATAGGAAAGTACCATCTGAGCGCACTGTTCTGGACACTTCAACACCTGCATTGTCCAGGCTAGTTGAAAAGTAATGGAAGGGAGAGTCCCAAGTCCAAAGCAAATAACATTACACGCACCCCGCCTTTGTGCAGTTCGAACCTAGGTGGATTCCTCTTGATCACCATCATTCCAAGCCTTTAGAATTGAGGAACACAAACTCCACCAGAGAGCAGGCTCCATGATTGTTCCATGTTGTACCAGCGCCCAGCGGCCCTCCCTCTAGCGGCCGTTCAGAGGAAACACTCGTGTGCGGTGTGTGTGTGTGTGTGTGTGTGTGTGTGTGTGTGTGTGTGTGTGTGTGTTGGGGGAGGGGGGAGGAGAGGGTCCAGGGGCGCACGTGCGGGTGCGCGCCCGTTTGTGTGTGGGAGGCGGGATCACGGAGAGCCCACAAAGCCTGCGCGCTCTCCGTAATCCGCCCCCCACTCACCCGGCCGCTGCGTCCTAAGTGCCATTTCCAGAGCTCCGCGTTCTTCCTCCCACTTTGTCCCTGAGCCCCGGGGTCTGACCAAACCACTGACAGGCATTGCTGTAAGGGTTTTAAACTTTGAAAACTGGCAACAGTAACGACATTTTTTTGTTCTTTGCAAAGATAATACTCAGAAAGATCCGAGCAAAGTTGGGAGTGGGGGCCGTGGGGCAGGGAGCAGCATATTCAAGGGCTTTGGAAAAGTATAGTTAACATAGATCGTCTAATTTTTCTCCAAATAAGTAGGTTTCCAGTGACACTTCCTAAGAAGTCAGGGCCATTAACTTGTTATGATGAAGCCTACACTTTGCACGCCTTGGCTCCGAGTCTTCTAAACTTTGCGCTCCCTCAAAATGCCTCCGGGTGGGGGTTCCTATCGCCAAGAATGGAGACGGAGACGCCGGCCAGCCAAGTTCCCTGGAGCCTGACCCTCCCCACCCACCCACCCTTCACCTCTACAATTGTGCTGACTTTCTGGGCAGCCATTCACCTAATTATGGGGTAATCCCTTGCAGCCAGCGCCGGCGAGCGTATCCAGGGCATCTCCCGGTTCACTGTCTGTCTTAGACTCAGGGTACTGAAGGAGAGGAGAAAGGGACTGAAGTGCGGGCCAGGACCCACGCGCCTCCGGAGGGCAAGAGCAACCCTGGAAGGACCTTGGGGGTAGGGGGAGGGGGGACGCTTCCTGGCTGGAGCCTCAGGTGCCAGGGCGTCTGAGGAGGCGGGCAGTAGTTGATTCTTCGGGATTATTTGGGCATCAGAGGAAGGCTGCCCTTCCCCCACACACACACACACACACCCACTTCCCACACACCCCAATCCCTTTGGAGGACCCAAAGCATAACCCTAACCCTAACATTTGGCGGACTGGACGCCCTCCTGCCCGCAGTATCACCAGGCGTCCACTGCAGGTCGGACTTCTGGGTAGGAAATTCGGGTCCCGGGTGAGCGGATGAGCCAGTGTCCGAAGGAGGAAGGATGCTCGCCAAGGCCGCACCGCGGACTGGAGATTTCCTAGCCCGCTAGATAGCTCTCTACCCCCACTTCCCGGCAGTGGCTCAGACTCCACAGGATGCAGCTGTCGGGAGGGGAGTTCCAGTGCCCCCAGCCTCTGCGCGCCCTGAGCCTGCAGCGGGCTCAGTCACGGTCTCCCTGCCCGACCGAGACACGCACGGCAGGAGCCAGCGGCCGGCAGGGACCCGGGCTGTGGTCTTGGCGTCTGGAAGCAAATGCTCGCAGATCCTCCCGAGGACTGAGCGAGCGGGTGATCGGTGGCCCTGGTCTTTCTTCCCCAAGAGAAGGAGAACGCGAGCCTCGTGAGGTGGGCGGCAGGGGTGGCCAAGAGCAAGACAAGGGCGACCCCCGCGCTGCCGGGATCGCAGAGAACTGCAGCCCTGGTGCCTTCATCTGCCCACGTGCTGTTCTCCAGGCCGAAGCTGCTGGCGCTGGGATAGAGAGCCCGGTGAAGGGGGAAGCCAGCACGCCAGTGCTGTGTGATCTTCCCCTCCCCCCACCTCCCACTTCCCTCCCCAAAGAAGAACTCTACACCCCATGGAGTCACGGGCTCCTGTTTTTGTTTTTGTTTTTCCTTTGAATCTGACCTGCATTACCTGTACCCCTGCCCTGGGTAACAGTGGACTTAGAAAGGGTGGCCCATCAGGGCCTGCATGAACTAGTGACTGGAGAACTGGCTCTGTCAATCCGGGGCTCAGAGGATCAGGTATCCAAAACAGGGAGAAAATAAACTTACTCTTGAACGGTATGCTCCAAAGGATCAACTTTTCTCCGGTTGTGCCTGTGATCAATCAAAGCTGCCATCAGTAATGCAAGAATATCCTCCCTGCCTTTTACCCCCCCTTCACTCCTCACAATAAAAACACTGAAGGCAATGTCAAAGAAACAGAACTTTTTGTATTGCATAGACTAACAATTATTTTGGCTTCTACAAGCCCATTAGTACAATTTATTTACTTTCTGTAAAATAGTGACAATATCCTGACGGGAGACATATAGAAGAGGTCCTTGCAGAACATGTCCAAAACATCCCTGGAGACATGGGGTCCATGCCAAAAGGTCCTGTCTAAAATGTCCACACTACAGAAATTGCCCCTGGGTTCAAATAGACCATAGTGTTTATTTCTACTTTGAGTTTATGAGATAAAGACATAAAAATATACTATCATATTTCCTTGCTCCAGTAACTGTATTGTGGCTCTACTGACTGTCATATTAACCCTTCTTGCCTTGGTAGCCCCACCTGGTAATGGCACAGGGGTTAGGTAGAAGGTTGGGGATTCAATCTTGGAGAAGTGTGGGATATATTAGTATATGAATTATGTCTAAATGTTCCCTGGACATTTTGGAGAGGGCCAAATATGCATTAATGGAAGAGTTATATATTAATATTATTAGTAAGTTTAAAATGATATGATAGTAAGCAGTATTAAGTTCCCATTTATTATGACCTGCTTTTGTTATGAAAAAAATCATAAGGCAAATCATTTTCTAAGATCTAGAAAAATTTCACCTCTAATGTTAAAATACTACCTTTAAAATATCATTAATTTAAAAATAAATTTATGTCTTAATATTCTTATAAATTATAACTTGGTGATGTGTATAAAAATACTAATGATAAATCTCAAAAAGAACTAGTAAAGAAATGGCAGGGAATTTGGAGGGAAAACTTAGGGAAATATTCTATAATTGAATATTTGCTTTGATTATGAGTATTTTTAAAAAGTTGATCGTTAATACAATTAATATTATTTTTATTTTTTATTATGGTAAAAATACATCAAATTGACTATGTTAGCCATTTTTAAGTATACAGTTGAGTACTCCTAAGCTTATGTACATTTTTGCGCAACCGATCTCCAGAACTTTTCATCTTGCAAAACTGAAACTTTATACCCATTAAACAACTTCCCCTCTTTCAATCTCTTTGTCCAAGCACAAACATGCAACAAGAAGGTAATCGTTTTCAAGCCAGGAAGAGAGCTTTCACCATGAACCAAAGTAGCTTACTCCTTGATCTTGTACTATTCAATCTCCAGAATTATGAGAAATAGATTTCTGTTGTCTAAGCTGCCTAATCTGTGGTATTTTGTTATGGCAGCCTAAGCAGACTAATACTAGTACATATGCTAATTCCATATTTAATTGTTTTAGGAACCACTATACTGTTTTTCATTGAGGCTGCACTATTTTACATTCCCATCAACATCGCACAAGGGTTCCATTTCTTCACATCCTTCTTCACACTTGTTATTTTCTGTTTTATATGTGTGAAATGATTCCTAATTGTAGTTTTGATTTGCATTTCTCTAATGAGTCATGATATTAAGTATCTTTGCAAAGATGGCTTTCTCTGTGATCTGTAGAAAAAGGCCTGTTCAAGTTTTCTGCCCATTTTTTATTTTTATTTTTTTAACTTTACTGGGGTGACATCAGTTAACAATATTATATAGGCTGCCCTAGCCAGTTTTGTTCAGTGGATAGAACACTGGTGAACTGCAAGGTCCCAGATTTGATTCCAGTCAAGGGTACATGCCAGTGTTGTGGGCTCGATCCCCAGTGGGGGACTTGCAGGAGGCAGCTGATCCATGATTTTCTCATCATGGATGTTTCTATCTCTTTCTTCCACTTCCTTCCTCTCTGAAATCAATAAAAATTAAAAAAAAAATATTATATAGATTTCAAGTGAACAATTCTATAACATATCATCAGTATATTAGATTTTGTGTTCATCACTCAAAGTCAAATCTCCTATCATCATATATTTAACCCTGTTTATACTTTCCTACTTCTGCCGACACTCCCCTTTTCCTGTGATAATCACCATGGTGTTATCTGTGTCTGTGAGTTTTTGTTTGTTTTGCCCACTTTTTAGTCTGGTTTCTGCTTTTTGTTTTCAAGTTGTAGGAGTTCTCTACATATTCTGGACTAACTTCTTATCAGTTATATGATTGAAATTATTTTCTCCCATTCCATATATTTCCTTTCTACTCTGTTGATTATACTTTGGTGCACAGTAGTTTTAAGGTTGGTGTGTGTGTGTGTGAGAGAGAGAATCTTTATACTGAACTATTATCTCATCTCAATGATATCATTCAATTTTGAAAATTCATGTATAACTATTGAGATTCTCTTTAATATATGAATTTTACTGATAAATCAATTTTTTCTGCTTTCTGATAAAAAAAGCTGTATATGTCAAAACATTATTTGGTTGAGGTTTATTTTACTTATTACTGAACTGTTGATGGTACTGATCTCATGCGTTTTTAATTTTGAATGTTTAATATATTTCACATATTAGGGGAAAAAGTAATATTCTTTATATAATGGGACATCTGATGCTTTTTTATTTTTTTATTTTTTTAATATATTTTATTGATTTTTTACAGAGAGGAAGAAAGAGGGATAGAAGGTTAGAAACATCGACAAGAGAGACACCCATCAGTTGCCTCCTGCACGCCCCCTTACTGAGGATGTGCCCACAACCAAGATACATGCCCTTGACCGGAATCGAACCTGGGATCTTTCAGTCCCCAGACCAATGGTCTATTCACTGAGCTAAACCGGTTTTGGCATCTGATGCTTTTTTAAAAGTAACTATATTTTACAGATAAACTGAAATATTTTTATTTACTTAAATGTAAGGAAAACTTCAACTAAACCAACTTTTAAAAGAAATAAATTATTTGTTTGTAGAAGTAAAATAATTAAAACTTATATGTGTTGAATTATAGCCCTAATTATAGTTCCAAAGGGCCATTCTTATTTGTGCTGCATTCATATAGGAAGTTCACATCTTAGCACTTTCCAGTAGATTAAGATGCTCTTGACTAGACAACCGTGTACTTCAAGCATGTCAAACTCATGGCTCATGAGCCGCATGCAGCTCACAATGAATATTTTTGCAGTCCAGCTAATAAAACAGTATATAAGAAACATTTTAATAAAAAAATTTGTAACTTAATTTTTTACAATATCCCATTATACATCATTATTAATAATGAACTACAATGTTTGCTAATGACTGATTACTAAAATCTTGTTGTATCCATTTCCTTTACACACCTTGTTTCTCTCCATTAACACTAGCAGCGAATATTTTAGCAGCTGATTGCCACGTCATTAGTCTTGGACTGACTGGTTTGGTGTGGGCAATAGGAAATATTTCCCTTTGAGAACAAGAAAAATAGGTTTATTTGCGTTATGCTTATTAATTTGTGCAGTTATTCAGTGTCTGGAAACTTAATGTTCAAAAATACTAATTTTTATTAACGTGTTCTATTATTTTAACAATTACTCATTTATTTCAGCCCTTTGTATTCAGCATGTCTCTCTCAAAATAAACCTACATTCTAGGAAAATTGAAGCTTTTGTTTTTTTGTGGTCCACATAAACTTAAACCTCTTTTATTTGGCCCACGTTAGGCTTTGAGTTTGACATACTTGGTGTACTCTCTCTCAACTAATTATTTTAATCACTGATGTCATTTTCTTCAAAACTAGGAAATAACTTTATTATATAAGTGATTAGATAATAATTTAGGACCCTAAATAATAATAAGCACATTTTCATAAACTTATCTATCTCTTATAGTAAAGTTCAGTTGTGTTACATGTGTGTATACAATTCTAGGAGGAGGGAAGAGTGGAAGAACACATTTATAAAACATATAAATTTAAATTAAATATGTGACTATTTAGTTTAGTGTGTTCTACTTAAGAGATCCAGGTAGATTTTTTAAACTTATTTATTTTACTTATTTCCACCCATTTATGTAGTCATCCATTGCTTCTTGTATGTGCCCTGACCAAAGATCAAACCTGCAACCTTGATGTATCAGGAGGATGCTCTGAACAACTGACCTACCCAG
>JAAGEH010000426.1:8544598-8597630 GCA_011751065.1 Lasiurus cinereus
GGGGGGGGGAAAAAGAGAAACAAATGTAATAATCTGAACAATAAAGATTTAATAAATAAAAAGAAAGAAAGAAATTAAGGGAAAATCCAATTAAGAGTCTGGAGTGAAATTAGTATATAAAGTGCACAAATCACTAAGGAGAAAAAATATTACAGAATAAAAAGGGGTTGGATCCTCTGTGTTTCTTATAAGAATCATATTTAACATATAGGGAATTAAAAGGTAAAAAATGTGTTATGTTTCTGGATAAAGTATAGAAAGTATCAAAAGACCATTGTACCACACCTTACCAAAGGGAAAAAAGCTCGATAGGGAGAAAATTCATTGCTTTCGGTAGCTCATTAGTTAGTGGAAATAAATCTGAAACACACACACCTAAATTTCAAAAGGTGATGAGCACTTCTTGACAGAACTGAATCCCAATTTTTTTCCAAATCTGGTGGCACAAGGTTAGGAAAGATAAATACAGGATGGGGCAAAATTACAGTTATTTGTTTGGAAAATAATATAATAATAAATAACACAAGAATAAATTGTTTAATGAACTCAGAACTGTAAACCTACTTTTACCCCACCATGTACACCACAGAGGGGGAGAAGGAGCAATGCCTTAAATTTTAGCACATTTTCAATGTGACATATGAGTGCATCTGTTAGGATAGGATTCAGTGCAGCCTTGTAGCACACAAAAGCCTGGGATCAAGTCACCAAGTTGGAGAGCATTTTTTCCCCTAGTTACAGAAAGAAGAGAAAAAAGAGAACCCCTCTCAGCTACCAAAATCTAGACTGAAAATTACAGATAGAATTCTGACCTCTTATTGATCTTTAGATCACAAACTTTACCTAAGAGAGAAGTATAACTACCCTTGAAACATCAGAAAGTGGGGGTAAATAAAAGCTGCAACAAAGCCTAGATCCAGCTAAACAATGCATGAGATAGACTCATCCCTAATACTAGCAGTCCAAGCAGTAAAAACAAATTCTAGTCATTCTGTAAATATTATTTGATTCACTTTCTACTGTTTCTTTATACATGTCAAGGATATAATAAAATATGACATTATAAAAAACAAGAAAATATAGCATAATCAAGAGAAAAAAATAATCAATAGAAGCAGATCACCAAGTACCCAGATATTGGACTTATTATATAAAAGCTTAACAATAATTGTAATAAATATGCAGAAGGGATTGGTTGAGAGGGGAGGAAATGTGAGGTGAACATATGGGAATTTCCTATAATGTTAGAAACTTTGAAAAAAAAACATTACCTGGATCCAGAAGCTAAAAGATAAAATATAAAAACATAGATATGTCACTGTATAAACTGATCTTTGCTGCAGACATTATCAGTTACATTGAATAATGGTCCACAAAACTAATAAATCAGAAGATAGAGAGGAAAAAATGAAAATTATGTCTGAGACATATGGAACAATATCAAAATGAAAAACACAATTCTATATAATTCTATATTATATTTCAGGAGTAGACATAGTGTATAGACATAAGATATGTTATGAAATAATGAGTGATAATTTCCTAGAGATTGATGGAGCTCAGCAATTTTCAAGTAGCATAAATACAAAGAGAACCACACTGAGATAGAAAGTCAAATTGCTGGGAGACAAAGTACAGAAAATAACAATAATAACAAAATTAAGACTAATAAATATCAACTTAAAAGAACCTAGGGAAAATTGAAAAAGATGCAATGCACACATGCGAATTACAATAAAAATTACCGCTGACTTCTTATCTGAAAAAAATAAGATAGAAGACAAGAGAATTACATCTTTAAATTGCTAAAAGATAAGTCCAACAAAATTTTATATTTTTAAATTTAAATATGAAGTAAAACATGTTAGATAGAGACAAGTTGTAGGAAGTTGTACCAAGCATTCTTGCATTAGAAGAAATGCCAAAGTATTGATCGTAAATGATATCAATGGTTAGCCACCAATGCAGGGAAAAATGAAACTACTGGAAAGGGTAAATATGTAAGTGAATACAAGAGAGCATTTTATTATAACTTGATTTCCATTTCTTTAAAATGCATGCCATATTTAATGAAAAATTAACAAAAATTCATTGTGACCTTGTAAATATGGAGATTTGAAATAGAAGATAAGAAAAACAGGCAAGAATAAATGGAATTTAAAGTAAGATTTTTAAATTATTAAGGTTTTATTATTTTTAGGGCAATATAAGTTTCACAGCAAAATTTAGGAGCAGGAACAGAGATAACCCTTATAGCCACTATGTTCCCATATGCATAGTCTTCCCTATTTATCAGCCACCCCCGCCAGAGTGGTACATTTGGTGAACCTGCATTCACATATTATAATTACACAGTGTTATTTATTCAAAGGGTTTGGACAAATGTATATTGACATATTATCCATCATATGGTATCATAGATAATATTTTTACTGTCCTGAAAAGATTTCATGCTCCTTGAAATAATCAGCTTATGTCTAGAACTATAGTCATGCTTGGCTGGAGCTGGTTATGAGGCTGTTGCTGGGTTTGTAGGGCAGTCTGAGTGTGGCAGGCTTGTTACAGGGACTCAGTTGGCCATTGGTTCTGTCTGGTCCTTGGGTGGACAGAACTGCTTCCAGAACCTTCTTTAGTTTAGCTTAGATTGGGTCTGGGACTAGAATCAGCTTGAGCATCCACAGTCTTCCTCAAACAGTGGGCATATTGGGTTCCTGAATAAGTGCATCTTGTGAGGTCCCTGGGAGGGCTGCTCTTTGGTCACTGTATAGGTCCCTGGGTGGGCAGGTCTGGCCCTGGAGTGTGGCTGAGAGGGTATATAATTGAACCCCCAGGTTCCTCAGCAGAGTCTGAGGTCTGCAGACGTGGCTCTGGAGTCTGGGATGAGCATGTCTCTCACTAGGTCACTGGGCGAACCGGACTAGTCCTACACTGTGACTGGAGGGTCTGGAACTGTTCATAGAGCCATTTCAGGATCTCCTGAAGCACAGATGTATCTCCTGATGTGTCCTTATGCAGTCAGGACAGCTTGTGGGTATGGCTATGATGGGGCTGGAGCTGAGTATACAGTTCTTCAGGATCTTGTGGGGCGCAGCTGGAGTGTCTCCTGCTAGGTCTCTGTGCCAGCAGGACTGTTCAGAGACTATGGCTAGGAGGGACCTGGAGTCAAGTATCAGGCCATTTCAGTATCTCCTGTTGCACAGGTGGGAGTATCTCCTGCTGAGACTCTGGATGCTCAAAATTGCTGGCAGACTGTGGCTGTGAGGAAGCTGGAGCTGTGTACAGGGTCTCTCAGGATCTCCAGACATGCCAGCAAGATTGCAAGTGAACTGCAGCTGGGATGGGCTGAGCCCAGGTACAGGGTCCTTTCAGAATCTACAGCCTGACCAAGTCTGATGGGCTTACCTTCAGCAGCTCGCAGATTGTGCTGAGAGTGGCTGGAGCTGGTTCATTGGCCACTTCTCAATCAACAGCCTGGTTCAAGGTCTGTATGCCTGTAATGCTCAGGTGGACATCAGTCCTTCTGGGTCTCTTGGCATATTGTGCTGGTGATAGAACCAAACTCAATGCAGCCAAATTCTCAGGGTATGGAGCTGCTTCCAGGTATAACTTGGGACCACAGTATGCAAGTCAGCCTCCTGTTTGCACACCAGACATCTCTTCATGGTTTTGGACTGCATTGAGGTGTCAGTCTCCTGGTTCCCAAAGCTCCCATGCAGACACTTTTGATTATGGATGAATGGTTGAGGGGATATGAAAAAGAGACATCCTATTCAGCCACTTTGCTGATTTCACTCTGTTCTACATACACTTTAAAGCATGTATCAGCCATGCAGAATTTGACAAGAGGCAGTATCTGTGTCCTCCAAGTGGAAGGTCAGTCCCTGATTTGTGGAAGACTAATAAAAATGCTTTCTCACCTAAAGGTAGGTAGTCATAGATATGGTGGTTCTAGTTTTTATAATTCTGAGTGTCAATGTTCAACATATTTGATTGCTACAATTCTTTCAAATAATACTGATATATTTTTCAGTCATATATACTCTTTTAAAATATTTTCAATATTTTTGTATCCTATCCTCATTCCTTTCTCAGTCTTGTTGCAACAAAGAAGGCTACTTCTTACCTTGTGCAAGCACAAAGACTTTGAAGAGGAAGAGTGAGTCAAAGAATGTAATTTTCTTTGTAGTGAACTATTCTGCAATATTATTATAACATTCAATATTTAAAGTCCTGCAACTCAAAACAAGATATATTGAAGTGTTGTGATTTAAGTGCAATTTAAACTTTCAAGAGTTGAAATATAGCATTTGCATGTTATTCATGAAGCACAGAGATTGTAAATATTATGCAGTAATTAGATTAGTCGATGGTAAAAATGAGGTAACTGGTGATTTAGTTTTCTATGTCAAAAACAAATCTTAAAACAAATATATTAGACAGCAATTACTGTTATTATCATAAATAAAGTCATATATTTAAGACTTGAAGCCTCACTTACCATTCCTAAAAAGCCATTTCAAACCTTGGATCTCTCAGGAGTACTTTAGTCTGAATTATTAGAACTTATCTTGTAAGAACACTTTAATATATTCAAGGTTTAAGTTGTACAGTACCCTATTTTCTGAAGAAACCATTTTATATTTTATGTAAAATTTAAATGTAGACAAAATATTTACTAATCAATAAGTCTGTAAATACAATTTTAACCAAGTCAAATTTTAATTATTTGCCAAGATAAAAATACACCTATTAAAATGATAATAAATCAAATATCTTAAAATCAAACTATAAAAATTATAATCTGATATAACAACAGTAGAAACTAATTCTAAATGTTATTCAAGTATAGTATAACTCTGATATTAACTCTATCATTACAAGTCCTATGCAGTAATATTTATGAAAAATAAAATTTTCAAATATAATTTATTTTGCCCAGCTGGTATGGCTCAGTGGTTGAGCATCAATTCATGAACCAGGAGGTCAGGATTCCCAGTCAGTGTAGGTGTCTATGTTACAAAATCTGTGTATTGCAGTGTGTACCCACTACCCAAAGTCAAATCTTGTCCTGTCCTCATATTCTTGATCTTGCTGAACTCATTAGTTTTAGGAGGTTTTGTAGATTCCTTGAGATTTTCTATGGAGACAATCATGTCATCTCCAAATAGAAACAGTTTTATTTCTTTCCTCACTATCTACAATTTCTAGTACTGTGCTGAAATTCTTGCCTTTTTTTACTGTTCTTGCCTTTTTCCAGATCTTAGGGAGAAGCATATACATTTAGGACTGCTGTATCTTCTTAGATGAACCCTTTGCATTACTAGTATATATTGTCCCTCTCTAACTCTGGATAACTTTTTTAAAATTTAAATCAACTTTATCTGATGCTAACTACTTCTGCTTTATTTTCATTAAGGTAAATATAATATAACTTTTTCCATCCTTTTAATGTTAACTTTCTTTTTTATTTTGTTTGGCGGGAATGTATTGTAAAAAGCATAAAGTTGTGTCAGAAACCAAAATATTGTTCTCACTAAATGGATGAAAACAGGAGGCTAGAAGGCTGGTCAACCTTGAAGCTTTGAAAGGTCAAAACCAGCCACTCCCTATCTAATTAAGACAATGAACTTCCCCATCAAATAATCATGTCAATCCTGACTGATAAGATAATCTACTTGTTACTGGAATTGCCTGCTTCAGGGCAAAGGGTGTATCCCAAACCTAAAAGGGATGGCAAGGCCAAAGGAAAAGTGGCAGTGCTTTCCACTAGAGGAAGGCTCCCGCCTGGCCCCCCAATATCGCCAAATTAATGTTTTCTATTCTCTCATTTCATTTGCTTGCGGCCTCCTTCAGAACCCAAACCCTGAACCGGGAACCCTGAACCATGCGGGATGTGGAAAGAGGTTCCCACAAAGTTGGATTTTTTTTTTCTTATCCGCTCTGCCAATCTCCATCTTTTATATATTATTGGTCTTTTACAGAGAGGAAGGGACGGGGATAGAGAACTAGAAACATAGATGAGAGAGAGACATTGATCAGCCACCTTCTGCATGTCCCCTCCTGGAGATGTGCCCACAACCAAGATACATGCCCTTGACCAGAATGGAACCTGGGACCCTTCAGTCTGCAGGCCAACGCTCTATCCACTGGGCCAAACCAGTTTCGGCCAATCTCCATCTTTAATCTGTGTACTTAGATCATTTATATCTAACACACTTTTATGTTAGGGATTAAGTCTGTCATTTTTTTTTCTATTTGTTCATATCTTTGTTTGCTTTTTTTATACCTTTTTAAAAATTTCCTTGCCTTCCATAAGTTACTTGAATATATTTAGATTTACTTTTTGATTATATTTTTTAGGAAATCATTTTATATAGCTTTAACTTTTAACTTTATTGAAATATTTTTATCTGTGTTTTCTTTAATTTCCTTCATTAATGTTTTATAGTTTGCACTGCATAACTCATTCATCTCTATGGTTAAGTTTATTCCTAAATATTTTATTTTTTTCTGATGCTATTATAGATGAAATTTTTAAAATTTCTTTTTTGAATAGTTTATTGGTATGTATAGAAATATTATGGATTTTGTATGCTGATTTTTGTATCCTGCAACTTTACTTAACATTTTTATAGTAACTCATCTCTTTCTGGAAACAATATACCAAATGTAGCAAAAATAAGTTAATTGAGATTCCTCATATTGTATATGAAAAAAAAATTTTAACCAGAACCACAAGTTTATTTGGCTGTTATATTTTTAAAGTTACCTGTGGAAATAGTCTCACTAGTAGTTCCATTCATTCTTAGCATAAGTTTCTCTTTAAATTTCTAATGAAAATTTCCTTGCTAGTTTTCAAACATCCATTACTGTATAGATAACCTTACTGTGTTTTCATTTACTCTCATGCTCAAAATACTCTGACACCAAATGTGTGTGCGTGTGTGTGAGCTGGCTGTCCTACAACTCATTTCAGTTCTAATACTATGTACCTACAGTTAATGCAGACCCCACAGGTTATGGGTGTAGTCCCACAAGAATGCAGCTCACTTCAGACACCAGGCCAAAGTTCAGGTTTCTAGAAAGTCCAGGCTGTCACTTCTAACTGATCAGCTATACATCAGGGTTCCCGTGACCTCCTCCTCAGATTCCATAATTTGTAAAAGTAGCTCAAAGAATCAAGAACAAAAGTCTAGCCAAAACCGATTTGGGTCAGTGGATAGAGTGTTGGCCTGTAGACTGAAAGGTCCCAGGTTAGATTCCGGTCAAGGGCATGTACCTTGGTTGCAGGCACATCCCCAGTAGGGGGTGTGCAGGAGGCAGCTGATCAATGTTTCTCTCTCATTAATGTTTCTAACTCTCTATCCCTCTCCCTTCCTCTCTGTAAAAAAATCAATAAGATATTTTAAAAAAAGAACAAAAGTTTACTTCTTCTTGATGATTTATAACAAAATATATTTTAAAGGACATAATTGAACATACCAATGGACAAATATACAGGGCAAGGTCCTGAAAGGTGCTAAGCACAGAAGCTTCTATCCCCTAGGAGTTGGGGTGTGCCAACCTGCAAATGCATGTGTTCACCAACCTGGAAGCTTTCTGAATCCCACACCTTAGGGATTTTTATATAGATATGACTTCTTATTAACTCAGTTCGGGAGGATGGGGGCATAGGGTTGAAAATTCCAAACTTCTAATCATGGCTTGGTCTTTTAGTGACCAACCCCTACCCAGGAGCCCACCAAAAGTCACCTCATTAGTACAAAAGATATTCCTTTGACCCATGAAATCCCAAGAGATTTAGGTACTGGGGGTCAGAAACTGGAGTCAAAGACCAAATATTAGCAGTACTGAGGACCCAGATAGATACATTTATTATTTCACAGCTCAGCTCCAGGTTGCTAGCCACAGACTCCTTATAACAACATAATCACATCTGTTTATTATGCCTCCTAACCTTGGGAAATAACAAGAAAACTCTATGTTAAGAATTGAATGACCACCAGGCCCAGGATGTGAGTCATGGAGTTCCCTGCAAATCCCTGGGGAGGGTGGGGTGAAGTCAGTGAGTTCCTGCCTGCCATGTGGAGGTTTGTTCAAGCTGCCAAAGAACATGGAATGTTTGGTATATAGTTTGCAACAACAACTACTTTTAATAACTGTCTTGCATTATGAGAATAATAACAAAAGAAGGCCAACATCCCATAGCCAAAACCATCAGAGAACTATCAGCTGCTGACACTAGAAACAGAACCATGACTCTCAAACAAGCAGAAACATGATGGAAAAATGTCCTAAGCACACAACAGATGAACTACAGAAATAAGGAATTAAATTGCCTTATAATGGGGCTTTGGGCCCCCAGAAAGAACTTGTGGAACATGAAGATTTTTTCCAGGTGTTTCCAGAGATAACAGGGAAGGAAAATCTAGTGTCAGTTTTCTCTTAGTGCAGTTGTACATAATAGATCATTTTATTATAATCACCTTGGATAAAACAGTGAAAAATAATATACTAAATATTCAGACTGGTAAAACATAAGATGTTCAGCTTATATTTGATTATTTTCAATTATCAGAATTCTAATTTTTTCTTTATACCTTAGTGAAGGAGAGTCCTATATTTAGCTTCCTGAACTCAAAATGCATTCAAATTTAAATCTGTCATAAATGTAATGCACAGCGATTCTTTTTGGCCTGAAGCTAAGATTGCTAAATACAGTGATAAATATTGTCCTTACTCAATAAGAAGAAATAGGTAAGGCAAAGTAGTTATTTATTGACTAAATTCATTTTTTTAAAAAGTAACCTTGATTTTTTTTTCAAACTTGGTGTTTGAAATGGAGCAAATATGACACCTGTGTTTGTCTTCTATAGCCACTTTCATTCCAGTTTTTCTTTTGTTTTCAACACATTTTTTAAAGAAAGTGAAATAACTAGATATTTTCTGTGGCTATAGTCCCTAGAACTCAAAAAAAATTATAAGATGTCTATTTTCAATGTTAGTATAATTGCATAACAATGAGGTAATAAAATGTTTATAAAGAAATGTACTAGAACAACTATAATAAAATTTAATTTATTTAATTTATATTTATTTAATTTATAGGAAAGGGTTCTTCTCTCAAATGTCTACGCTAACTATTCAGCTAAACAAACACCTATACTAAGTACATAATAAATCTGTTAAATTTGTTTTTATTTTTCATAATCAATGAATATATTCATTGATTTCAGAGAAGAAGGAAGAGAAAGAGAGAAACATCAATGATGAGAGAGAATCATTGATTGGCTGCCTCCTACACACCCTACCTTCCTCGCACCCATCACTGGGGATCTAAACTGCAACCCAGGCATGTGACCTTGTCCAAAATCCACAGGCCTATGTTCTATCCACTGAGATAAACCAGCTAGGGCAGTGGTTGGCAAACTCATTAGTCAACAGAGTCAATTATCAACAGTACAACAATTGAAATTTCTTTTGAGAGCCAAGTTTTTTTTACCTTAAACTTCTTCTAATGCCACTTCTTCAAAATAGACTCTTCTAGGCCGTGGTATTTTGTGGGGCCGAAGAGCTGCATGTGGCTTGTGAGCCACAGTTTGCTGACCACTGGGCTAGGGTATTAAGTTTGTTTTTAAAGTCACCAATTCATCAGTAAATCTGCAAGTGAGTGACATGCACAATTCATTGTGACCTTGAAAAAAATATAGTTTCAATATTGAATACTGTCTCTGGTTTTCCAAATCCACTCTTCATTAGATCCTAATGAACCAAACCTCAAGTTGAAACAAGCCCCAATTACTCAAAAAAGCCTTTACCATGTGTCTAGATTATGCATATAAATGCATGTTAGAAAGATTTTTATCAGTCAAGTAGAATCTATATGATCGTTTTTAAGTATGTAAGTCTTAATAACACATTGTCATGATGCTGAATAGTCTTGTGTGCCACAATAAATTGAATTTAATTAATAAGATTCTCATAGCATATTAATTTTATCAAACAGGTAGATATTATAACGCTTATTGTAATACAAAGTATATTAATAATGGATCTATTGGTAAATGCCTAGCATGTTCTTCCATTTATTGCAAAAGAAATAATGAACCTCTAAGAATGAATAAAGAATACATTAGTTAAGTCAGCACACAGTTTTTAAATACATAACATGCTTGAGCAAATGCCCATACTGTAGCTAGTAAAATGATAAATAAGAGATTGTTGCTTCCATTTAGTGCAAGGGCAGACAGGAAAATAATTGCAACAATAAGATAAAACTCTATTAAGACTGTAGTCTATATGCAGTTGGAAGGGAAGGAAATTACTATATATATTTTTTTTGTTAATGAAGAAAGACTTCAAAGAAACAAATACTTATATTTGGTCTTGTGATGAAGACCCAAAAATAGATTGAGGACACATTATTAAGGTCTTTTAGTTGCACTATAAAATATTGGGGAGTCAAATTTTTAAAACAAGATGTTGATATAAGCTGATTTGCACTTTATAATAATTGCTCTGTTCTCTGCTACAAATAATTGATTTACACAGGAGAAACTGGGAGCATGGACAGCATTCATAAGGCTGTGCAGACAAGAGAAGAATGGGGGCTAAACAAAAGTGGTGGAGGCTGAAATGCAGAGGGGAGAAATATTCAAAATGGTAAGTAATGGTAGAGGTGGTATCTAGAGAATTTAGTGCCAAAGGAAGTCTGTGTTTCAAAGACAGAGATATCAAAAATACTTAAAATTGAAAAATATATACATGGAAAAATCAGTTTTGGATATTATATTATTTTTCCAAAGGTGCCATAGTACATACCAGAGACTGGGTGGCTTCAACAACAGAAATTTATTTTCTCTTAGTTCTGGAGGTTAGAAGTTCAACATCAAATTTTCAGCAGATTTTGTTTCTTGCATTACAGTTTCCTGCCTTCTTGCTGTGTCCTCACATGGGCTTTGTTTGCTCTGCGCATAAACATCCCTAATGTTTCTCCTTTTACTTATAAAGACACCAGTCATATTGGATGAGGGTTACCTTGTAAACACATTTAACCTGAATTATCCCTACCTCCAAATACAGTCACACTGGGGCTTAGGGCTTCAATATATGAACTCGGGGGCCACTATTCAGTCAATAACAGATTAATTACATTTTAGATTTTCATCTACAAATGTCTAGGGAAAAGCTAAAAAGAAATGCACTGGATACTTAAATATACTGAAAGTTGTGAGTTTATTTGTTACAGCATGCATGTTAGTAACATATGATCTAGGAAGTGAATGTTCTCATGATCCTACTTCTAAGTTATATTAATCAGGGTGGTAGTATAATAAATAGTTATTTCTCACTTACCCAAATTTTGATGTAAGTTACATAGCCCTTAACCATTTTATAACTTCTCCAACTGGGCTACAGGGTCTCCATGATCATTACTGGAAGTCTGTATCTGATATTTTTAAGGGGCCAGTCCTGGAAGTATTTTATATCACTTTCATTCCACATCCCGTGTTTTAGAAACAAGTCTAGCCGTATGGCCTCACTGTAACTGTGAGACTGAGAAATGTTATCTTCTTGGGAACCCAGGAAGCGAAAGTGATAAACTAAGTGAATACTATCACCTCTGTCACATCAGAAATAATCTATATATGTTATAGTTTAAGTGACCATTCGATTGGTAGCTATGACACACACACTGACCACCAGGGGGCAGACGCTCAATGCATGAGCTACTAAGCTGTGGTGACTTAGCAGTTGCAGTTCTTGGGTGATATACCCAGAACCAGAAAAGAAGGAGCCCGATTCCGCAGTGGATCACATGAAAACCATCCTCTCAAATCTGGAACCCCTTGGGGGATGTCAGAGAGCTGGTTTTTGCCCGATCCCCACAGGCCAGGCCAAGGATACCCCACAGTGTGACATCCTTAGTGTTGGCAAAGGACCTCACTGGTGCATGAATCCATGCACTGGGTCTTTAGTAACTACTAATAATCTGTTTTTAATTCATTACCTTTATTTTTATTAGTCTCTTTGTAAAATGATATACAAATGCAATAGCTTTTCCTTTTATTTTGTTTTACTACTTAAAACTCATATTGAGGTCTTTATCTCTATATATAAAAGCCAAGTAACTGGAATGATGGAATGACTGGAATGACCAGTTGCTATGACATGCACTGCAGTGGCCAACTGACCCAATTGGGGCCCTGATCGCTCCCCCCACTTCCCACTTTCTGCAGCCCATCCCCCCAGCTGGCCCAGCCCTGATCAGCCCTCCCCCACACACCCTAGTCTGGGGAAGGGATGACCAGCCAACCACCCACAGCACCTTCCCTGGGCCGGCTCCAACCAACACCCCCCAATAGGCCTGGCTCCCCAATAGGCCTTGATCACTGTCCAGGCTGAAGGACCCCACCCATGCATAATTTGTGTACTAGGCCTCTAGTTTTAATATAACTGAAGATTTCTTAAATGAAAAACTTACTCCCAAAGATGCTCTTAAAATAACAAAATTATCTTGAGTTAATTAAAACCATCATTTCAATGAATATTTAATGGAATGAGTAAATTGTCATGATGTAAACTCTAAAAATAGAGTATTTATTTCAATATTAATCAAATTCACACACAAAAAAAATACATGCACATGCATGCTCATTATAAAACCTTTTAAGGGGAAGGAAATTTACTTCTTAAGAAGGATTCCCCTGAATAGTGAAATATGGGTTAAATTTAGTTTTGTGTCATGTCTCTTAAGATTCTCTAATTTTACTCTCTATGTCTATGAGCTTAACCTAGAGATCCTGAGGGCCTCCTCTAAATTAGCAGTGTTTCTCCTCGTGGTAACAACAGCACTATAATTTCATTCAAATTATTAAAATTATCTTTGCAGGTAATCAGTCATAGAAGAAAACTTTAGTTATTTAGGGGATAGTTTTAATTTTGTTCCTATTCTTTGATTCAAGTTAAAGAAAATACCACCTTCAGCACAACTGAATATTAATTGCAGTGTTTTCATCTTAATTGTTAATTCATTTGTCATAATAAAGACAAATTTTCAAGTTGTTCAACAACTCAGTTTAGAACTTTAGGAATGCAGGCTCTTTTTCTTATGAAAAATGTATTTATTAGAACTTAATAAATTTTGACCAGCATGAACTTCCATCAAAATAAGTGACTATACTAGTAGTTGCCTAAATTCTAACTTAAGATATGCAATTATATATAAAGTAACTTTTAGTGGACTATAAACTTTAACTTTTAATCCCTGTATGAGATCATCAGTTACATATTTTTAGACTAGTATGCTAATAAAAACTGAAGGCAGGCAAAAATGTTTTTTGATCTATTCTAGGTAGGTGACAATTCTTAAAAATTTTTAAGAATTTATCTACAAATAAATTTAAGTCCTCAAGGTATTAATGATCCATAGCTGTAGTGAACTGTGATCTTTTTTGTTATAATTCCAAGGGAAAATATTGCCAGTTTATGAATGCAGATCAGAAGTTAACACTTATTGCCTATAGATTAAGTTTTACCATAAGCAACTATTCACTTAATCTGCATTTTTAGACCATAAATTCAACTGATATAGCTCTCCTTTTATCAAAAAAAAATATTTTGTAAGTAATGAATAGAAAAATAATTTTCAAGGAAACATATTAATATTTTAAAAATTAGGAGTTTTACAAAGTTGTCAAGGTAAGGTACCATAATTACTTGAAAATGTATGAAAAGTATACAAATTCCAAGTTTCAGGTTATTTATAAAATCTTAAATTGCTATAGATTATAAAGGTAATCAAAACAATAACCCTAAAAAATTATTAGTTGAATCATTGAGTTTGTGCAGTGAGTGATGCAAAAAAAAAGTAGATGATAATATGATAAATGTACTTATCTAGGCTGAAGACTTCTATTGCTATTCACCCTAAATATTTACAAATCCATATCTAAACAGGCAGCAAATATGCTAACTTTAATCATAATTTGATTAAAGTCAATGTTTCTAGTTGAAAGTTTTTTCTTTATTGTGTTAAAAATTACTGGTTTCAAAAAAATCAAAGCTGACATTTATATGTGATGCATTTATTTCTTTATATGTTCAAGTGTACACAGTGACTTAGCTGTCTGAGATGATTTATTGTGATAACATATCGTGCTATGATGCTGGGCTATGACTATACTGCCATAATGCTCAGTTTAGTGTACTTTTATATTCATGTATTCTTAAACTGAGCATAAATTAATTTATGCTAATATGACATTTTAAAAGAAAATCTAATTTCAAAGATACACACACACACACACACACACACACACCACAACAGCTACAAAAATTAGGTATCTTCTTTCACTCAATCCTAAATGGGAATGTTCATGGAATAAAAAAATCCTTCCCAGTATAATACCTTCTTTGGCTTTCGCTTGTCAGGTACTTAACAAATTTGGTGTCATTTTTTAAATACTTACTTCTCTTGCTACTCCACATAAGGTATCTGACTATATGTAATTCAGAAAGAATGGAGGATAGTTTTGTAAAGAAAATTTAGTCTTTGATCAAATTTCACGGTGCCTTAAAAATCTTCATAGGAGGTTCAATTTGCTACAGACTTGATTTTTTTTTTAACCTGGTAAGAGGGCTGCAATTTTTTTTTTCTTATTTTAATTTATTGGGTTATTTTAATGACCTTGGTTAACAAAATGATATAGGTCTAATGTATACAATTCTAGAATACATCGTCTATATCATGTATTGTGTGTTCACCACCCCAAGTCAAATATCCGTGCATCACCATTTATCTCCCCTTTACCATACTTTCCTCTCCCTAACGCTTTTACCCTTTGTTAACCACTATACTGTTCATCTGTGTCTACTAGGTGTGTTTTTTCTATTTTCTTTCTTTGTTTAATCCTCTCACCTTTTTACCTTGTCCAACCTCCTTCCCCTCTGACAGCTGTCATTCTGTTCTTTATATCTATGAGTCTGTTTCTATTTTGTTTGTTTATTAATTAGGCTCCACATAGGATTGAAATCATGTAGTACTTGTCATTCCCTATTTGGCTTATTCCACTTAGCATAATGTTCTCCAGGTCCATCCAGGCTGTCACAAAGAATACAATCTTTTTTAATTAAATCTTTATTATTCAGATTATTATATTTGTTTCTCTTTTTTCCCCTCCATAGCTCCCCTCCACCTGGCTTCCACCCTTCCCTCTACCCTTACCTCCCTCCCATTGACCTCATCCATAGGTGTATGATTTTTGTCCAGTCTCTCCCTGTACACCCCTCACCCTTTCCCCCTGACAATTATCAGTCCACTCCCTTTCTGTGCTCCTGATTCTTTTATATTCACCAGTTTATTCTGTTGATCAAATTCTTAATTCACTTAATTTTTAGATTCACTTGTTGATAGATATGTATTTGTTGTTGATAATTTTTTATCTTTTACCTTTTTCTTCTTCCTCTTCTTAAAGAATACCTTTCAGCATTTTATATAATACTGGTTTGGAGTTGATGAACTCCTTTGGCCTTTTCTTATCTGTGAAGCTCTTTATCTGCCCTTCAATTCTTAATGATGGCTTTGCTGGATATAGTATTCTTGGTTGTAGGTTCTTACTATTCATCATTTTGAATATTTCTTGCCATTCCCGTCAGGCCCGCATTGTTTCTGTTGAGAAATCAGCGGACAGTCGTATGGGCTCCCTTGTAAGTAATGAACTGTTTTTCTCTTGCTGCTTTTAATATTCTGTCTTTGTAAACGACCAGATATAGAGTTCAAAACCATGCTTATAAGGTTTTTCAAGAATATCCTAGAAAAGTTGGATAAAGTTAGTGAGTCCCAAGAGAAGATGAAAAAGAACCAACTAGAGATGGAAAAGATCCAACTAGAGATGGAAAAGGACCAACTAGAAATTAAACATACACTGACTGAAATAAAAAATATTATTTAGAGACCTAACAGCAGACTAGAGGAAGGCAAGAATCAAGTCAAAAATTTGAAATATAAAGAATCAGAAAACACTCAACTGGAAAAACAAGAAGAGAAAATAATTAAAAAATGTGAAGATAATGTAAGGAGCCTCTGGGACAGCTTCAAGAGTACCAACATCAGAATTGTGGGGGTGCCAGAAGAAGAGAGAGAGCAAGATACTGAAAACCTATTTAAAGAAATAATGACTGAAAACTTCCCACATCTGGTAAAAGAAATAGACTTACAAGTCTAGGAAGCACACAGAACCCCATATAAAAGGAATCCAAAGAGGACTACACCAAGACACATCATAATTAAAATACCAAGATTCCCTTCCTTTTTATGGCCGAATAGTATTCCACTGCATTAATGTACCACAGCATTTTTATTCACTCCTCTACTGATCAGCATGATGGCTCTTTCCAAATATTGACTATTATAAATCATGCTGCAATGAACATAGAGGTGCATATATTCTTTGTAATTATTATTTTCGTTTTTTTCAAATATATTCTCAGAAGTGGAATTGGTGAGTCATAAGGCATTCCCATTTTTAATTTTTTGAGGAAACTCCATACTGCTTTCTCCACTTTGGCTGCACCAAGCTGCATTCCCACCAACAATGCATTTGTGTTCCCTTTTCTTCACATCCTCCAAAGCTGATTTGTTGATTTATTGATGATAGCTAATTTGATACATGTGAGGTGATATATCATTATGGTTTTAATATGCATCTCTCTGTTGAGCATATTTTCATATGTCTATTAGCCATCTGTATGTCCTTTTTGGATAAATGTCTATTCAGGTCCTTAACCCATTTTTTAATTGGATTATTTGTTTTATTGGTGTTGAGTTTTATACATTCTTTATAAATTGTAGTTATTAACTTCTTATCAAATATATAATTGGCAAATATTTTCTCTCATGCAGATTTTTTTAAAAACCTCATAAGAGCTACAATTTGCTTCAGGCTTATTTAATACTTGAGGCCCGATGCATGAAATTCCTGCAAGGGGCTTTATCTGGAAGGTCGTCCAGACAGTCGTTCCACTATTTGGCTGTCCAATCTAATCAGCATATTACACTTATGTTAGTATAGATGATCTTACTTTCACCAGAAAGAAAATTAAGCAGGATTTCTAATACAAACAGATCATACTAATAAAATTTTTTCCAGAAAAAAAGTATAAAGTGATATGTTTAAAACTTCCATTTCTACTCATTCACTTAATTTAATTGACTCCCAACACATTAAAAATAAATGTAACTTATGACACCTCATACATTAACAAAATATCTTTAAAATATATTGTTTGCCTTGAATTGTAATTATTACCTAATAACACCATCTACAAGTCTATAAAAATATAACTATTAGACAAATAAAACAAAATTTAAAGAACAAGAATGTTCTCAAAGCTAGAAGTTCTACTGTATTTTTCTCTCAGTAAATCAGAAAAGGGAAATTACTACATAAAATATATTTAAAAAGTCACTCTATATACATGATCATATGGTCTCTATAAATTATAGTTAAAAAATGTAAAAAGTAAATATTTTTACGAGGTTATACAAAAGAACATGGGGGATACTTCTATATTTTTATTTTTGCTTAATATTTAGAAAAAAGAAGGTCAAAGATCATAGATATCACTCTGTAACCACATGTTTTACTACTCAGGAAACATAATTCACTCTTTCATAATGATTATCACCTAAACTGATCCTGCCTTTCTATTAAAATTGTTACAAAACCTAGATCCAATAATGTGTGGTATCTGCTATCAAAGTATAAAGGTGAAAAAGACTTATCTATATATGGTTCCAGAGAGGCCAAATTACTTTTGTGGTTTTAAGAGACCAGAGAAATTTTAGATCGTGTACCTTGATCTAATTTTGAATCTTATTCTTGGCCTCCATGGGACAAATGTGTATTATGTTTTAACAGTCTTCCCTTAGTGCATTAAAGTATAGAACTCACAAGAGAAATTGTCTAATTCTTCAAAAAGTCTCTAAGGTATTATCCCTCATTTTTGACACTAACTCCAGATGCAATGTACCATTGATTTGAAAAATCTGCTTTCTATGCATTAGCTTTTTAATGAAATTTTGGTTGCTTATTTTAAATATATCTATCTTCACAAACAGGCATCCACAATTTTTTTTAAGTTTGAAACACTATATTAAATTGTAAGGAAAAGGAAGCCAAGTATGCTTCTACTAGAGGCCCGGTGCACAAAATTTGTGCACAGGAAGGGGGTCTCTCAGCTTGGCTGGCACCCTCTCCAATCTGGGACACCTCAGAACTGCTGGCTCCTAATCACTCACCTGACTGCTGGCCTGATCCCTCTAACTGCTCTCCCCTGATAGTTTGAACCTCCTAACTGATCTCCCCTGATAGACTGATCCTCCTAACTGCTTTCCCCTGCCTGCCTGCCTGCTTCTAACTGCCTCTGCCTCAGCCCTGCCACCATGACTTTGTCCGGAAGAACGTCTGGAAGATATGTTCAGTCTAATTAGCATATTACCCTTTTATTAGTATAGATGCCACCTTGTCCTAAAAATGCAGGTTGTTATAGGTTTTCCTATCATGGAAGGTAGCCCACAGTAGCATCCTGGGTTATGACCAGGGCTTATGCACTCAGGCTTTATCTCAGCAGATGAGATTCCTAGTAGAAGACTCATGGATGTACTTTGAACATTTCTATTGATTTTGCCAAATCATCCTCCAAAAATATAGAACTACTTTAAACTTCCACCAGTAACCATGCATGTGCCCTCTGTACTACTTTGATGCCAATCAGTGATTTCTCCCTAGAAGCTTCCCTCCCCTCAGCCAGGACTGCTTGGCACTTGAGTCAATCTCACCTTTCAGCCCGGTACTTGATTTCTCAAGTTAGAATTATGGAGGAGGAAAAATAGTTTACCTCTACCCTTCTGAGTTCTTAGCGCAGGCCCTTGTAATGAAAGAGAGATTATCAAGAGAAAAACAAAAGTTCATTAACATGTGTACCTCATGTATATGTATGTGGGAGATCCCAGGGAAAAATGAATAACTCTTCAAGGTGGCTTAGAATCCATATTTAAATACCTTCTTTCTAGGGAAAGGGGACGGGAAATGTAGGCCTCTTAGAGAAGAGTAAATGATTTTTAGGAAAGATGAATGGGGATGCAGGGAGAGAGTTTGTAATAAAGTTTGGGTGTGATGTCAACATCTAGTCTCCTGTCCTGTGACAGGAGTCAGTCTTCTCTGCCTGATGACACTTTCCGATCCAGGGGACCTATGACATTTAAGCTCCTTTACGGGTGTCCAATTTTAGGCAGATCGGAAAAAACTTCAGTGAAAGCCTCTCCTTGCATTTGCTGTTTTTAAAGCATCTGTAACTCAAGGTCATCAATATAACAATACAGCATATGTTCAGGTGGCATGTTCTCTGACCTTCAGAATAAACCCAACAAAAGCTTGTTTCCTCTCTTAGATGATTTACCACAGTAGCGTTATTCCCTAGAGATGGTATTCTGACCAGACCTTCCTGGGAGTGGTCATAACATACCCTGTTTTTGTAGAAAGGTGTAGGCCACATCACTAAATAAACCAGGGGCAGTTTTTTCATCTTGTGGAAAGGGAAATAAAGTTATGATAGTTTATCTCCCTTTACACAAATGTCCTGTGGGTTTATGTCTCTAATGTGGCCCCAGCAGCTCCAGCACCATCACAGCCATGGGACTTAGAGCTGCTGGGTGTCGGGCCCTTTGTGGGCTTGTGTCTCTGTTCCTCTGGCCCCCACAGCTCCAGCACCATCACAGTCACAGGGCTTGAAGCCTCTGTGTGCTGGGCCCTCCTGCAGGCTTGTGTTTCTGCTCCTCTGGCCCCCATAGCAGTGACAATGAAGCAGGCCCAGAAGCCATGGCAATGATGCAAGCAGCCCAGCCCAGCCCAGCCTCCATCTTTGCCATGGACTGACAATTTGCATATTCCCTCTTTATTGGCTGTTGGTGCCACCATATTTGTTATGGAGTTATGGTCAATTTGCATATCCCCTCTTTATTAGATAGGATAAGTTATACTATAGTAACTATGTTAAGAAAATTACATTGATTAGAATGAAATTTCATACTGAAGGAATAGAGAAATTTTTCTTCTAGGAATTTCAATTGGTTTGTTAACTTAATCTACACTAATAAAATAGCAAAATTGACTATACCTTAGTGATGCCCACCAGCTAATTAGGAGTGAGTATGCAAATTAATCCAGCAAAGATGGCAGATTAATTTGCATACACAGGCACCAAGGGGCCAAGGGGGAGGTGGGACGCTTGAGTTATCGCCATGGTGACAATGCAGGCATGCTATACTGCCCCAGCTGCTCCAGGCCTCTGGGCAGTGTGGGAAGGCAGAAAGGTTGTTCCTAGCAAGAGCAAAAGGCGGCTCTGGCTAGAGTGAAAGTGGTGTCAGCAGTCAGGGGAAGGAAGGCCCATTCTTGCATAAATCTTTGTACATTGGGCCTCTAGTTTCAAATATAATTCTGAACATACAGAGTTGTTTAGGAAGAAAAAAAGACTAACCATAGTCAATGTTGATTTATAATTTTACTATTTTCTTATTTACTTTTGAGAAGAGGATAACTTAAGAAAACAATGATCTGGAATATGTTGAGATTTTAAATTTATGGTATTAGAATCCCCATCACCTCTTCTTACTTGAAAATGGCAATGTTTTCATGAGTTTTATATTTCAATTTACCTAACCAATCATCAGTACTCATTTGCAAACATGTGACTAAGAAAGAAAACAGCAATCCATGACAGGTAAACCATAGTTTTTTGTTTTTTGTTTTTTTCCTGTTGAACTAAACAATTTCAGAGATTGCCAAAATGAGATACACTCTAAATCATGATATAAGCAAACAAAAATGTTGCAGTTCCTTAATCTTGTCTGGAACATAGATAAAACTAACAACTCTGTCCAAAACACAACAATGACCTTTTAATTATTACATGAGTTCCTGATGCTTCTTTATCAATTTCAGCTTTATACCTGCTCCATTCTCTCACCATCCACAGAAAACACTATAAAATACCCAATTATAGAATTACCTTTTCTTTCCAATAACATGCAACAGAGCGAATACACTTCCTTTCCAAACCCTCTCCAAAATCACCTAATGGAAGCCCATATTGTAAAATAGCTTTCTCTTAAATCCTCTTGCTGAGATGCTCCTTATTACACCCTGGTAAACTGTCTTCCTTGAGGCAATGAGCCAATAACCTCAGTTTCATTTGCATACACGTTCCCAATAATCTCTGACTAAAAGGGAGGTAGCATGACCTTGCACAGCAGTTATTTTGTACACATATGAAACTGTCCATATATGGCATGCTGTAAACATGTATAACTCCTCTTTACATTCCCATTATGACCTCTTTTGTCTTTTGGATTTTTGTTTACTCCAGACTATCAGAATAGAAGCTGAAATTTTATTTTCTCTTTAATCTGTTTAAATTAATATTTTAAACATGTAAATATATTCAATAGATATCTTTCTCAGTGCCTAGTACATGCTGAACACTCTCCTGGGTGCTTGGAAACACTTGAGAAAATAATATAAACAGTATTCTTGCTCTTTACTTAAGGAGCAACACTATGTGCCAGATATTGCTGGGAAAGAGGTATTGTGCAAACAGAAGCTTTAAGTAACTGGAGTAGAGAGAGTGTGATAGTATGAGTAGGTGAGTGTAAAAACAACTCCCTATTTGTTAAGAATTCTTGCTCTCTAGCCAGTCTGTGTTCTCTTTAACCTTGTTTGGAAATCCAATCAATTCCTTTATAAATTGATTACTTTGTTATCATACCTTGTGAGAGGCGGTCAATAATGTTAGAAAC
Organism: Lasiurus cinereus; assembly: GCA_011751065.1. NCBI lineage: Eukaryota > Metazoa > Chordata > Mammalia > Chiroptera > Vespertilionidae > Lasiurus > Lasiurus cinereus. The sequence continues at coordinate 8,566,455 of JAAGEH010000426.1, forward strand.
ACACAAGCTTACTCTTTCTTGCCATTTTCCCAGGCCACCTGTTTCTTTGTCATGTGTTCTGCCTTTTAAGAAACTGTAAATGAAATATTACTAAATATTTTGCATTTAATAATATGGATCTCTAGCTTTCCAATCTGTTACCTTATTGGTATGAACACAATTGCTAATTCAATGTCAACATTTTATGTTTTTTTTTTTTTTATTGTAGCACCCCACTCTAAAGAACTGATTTTGCTATGAGTTTAGTTACCACTTGTTGCTATAAATACATTTTGATTTATCGGTGATTTAGAAAGATTAGAGCTGCATATTCAATCCCCTCAAAGTACAAGGTTTACATCTGGCTACTCAGGAACTCAGACTCTCTCTCATGATGCCCACATTCTCCATGTCCTCAGAGTCCTCTCTGCTCTCCCAGAAGATAGGGAGAAAGAGTTTAGAGAAAAAACACTTCCAACATTGACCATTTGGCCTGAAATAGACTCAGGTAACTCTTATGTTTTATTGGCCAGGATCCAGAAAATTACTTCATTTAAAGGCACATATGTTCTAACAGTATATGTGATAGGAAAATGAAATTGGTTTTGGTGAACACATTACAGTCTCTATCACAAGGAACTTCAAGCATTTAATTTTTTATACTGGTATTGTTGTCTCTTACAGCTTTCCAAAACCACAGTAGCAAATGAATAGAAATAAACCTAAGGGAATTAAATTCTAAGACATTTCTGAGCAGTCATTTGCTTCTAACTTCAATTAAAGAAGTGTCATTTGTTATGTGACTCATAAAAACTAGAGAGAACAACTGTTGTGCTTCAATTTGCATGTAAGTTCTCATTTAAAATCTTCTCTTATTATCAACCAGCTAGTTCAAAGCATCTACTCATAGGCATTAACACTTTGAACAGATTTTGAGAGAAAAAGGAGCTCATTTTCCAGTGTTTCTACTATGTACAATTATTTCTTCTATGCACTGTGAAGCACGTGACTTAAATTCACCTACTTTCCAATTCCTGGAGTTAAGAAGATCCTGTGGTTTCCATTGTAAGTAACAGTTCTTTGACAATCAGGATGGCACAAACTCTGCAAGCTCTTCTCATTTTGATAATAACTTTAGATTTAATCGTGATAAGAGGAAGCAAAAATGTTACTTGTTAGTAGCTCTTGCTGTCCTGAATATCTGGGCTTATTTTCTCAATTGGCATATAAAATTAATATTTCCTCTCAGTACAAGAGAGTCCTAAATTTTAAGTTTATTTGATAACCTTTCTGCATGATTTCACTTGTGCACTCATATTTTAATCTTACCGTGTTTTCAAATTGTTCCCTTTGTTTAGATTAGATGGTTTAAAATAGCCTAACCTTTGGTTTTTAAGAAGACCAGTGAGGAAGTTGGTTGTTGGATAGAAAAATTGGATAAAAAGAAATGGATCCATGGATGCAGATATTTTACTGGAGTTGTTTTATCTGACTTCTCAGAGAGCAGCACTGTTCCTCCATTGTTAACAGTATAAGTGTTTCGCAGTGGGAAATTCTTAGCCAGAAGCCCTGGTTCAGGGTTTCCCTATGTTCTAACCATCAAGATTTGTGAAGAATTATTTTTTCCATTTTTATAGAGGATGGAAAAAAGTCCCAAATTCTAGGCAGACAACTTATGTTTTAAACACACAAACAATGAAATCTATGGAGATAAGCCAGGTGACACCGAATGACCATTGACATGAGCTACACAAGTAGGAGGAAGAAAATAATTCTTCCAATAATTTGATTTTTATGTCCTTATTTGATTACTGCTCTTAACTTCAAAGAGTTGTGCTTAAGAAAAAAAAAAGCAACAGGAAATGAGACAATTACAGAGAAAAATGCAAACTGAAGGATTGTGAATATATAGAAATTGGTTAAATTTATGAAAATAATTAGCATTACAATACATTTTCACATATTGAATATTTGAGAAAAATATTTCAGAAAGTTTTAATGAAAAGTTGGTTACACTCATGAAAGCTTTAGGGAATTAATGAAGTAATATTTTATATATCAATTATTCAGAGTTTAACAAGCTCAGCCTATAAAAATAGAAAAATCAAAAGCCATATGATTTCATTCATATATGGAAATAAAACTGAAAGCAACAAATGAACAAAAAAGATAAACAAATAAACAACAACTCAAAGACACAGACAACTGCTACCAGAGGAAAGGGGTTGAAACAGTAAAGAGTACAGGGGTGACATATATGGTATTGGAAGAAGATTTGACTTTGGGTAGTAAACACACTATGTAATATACAGATGATGCATCATGGAATTGTACACTTGAAACCTAAATAGTGTTACTAAACAATGTCACCCTAACAAATTTAATAAAAGTACAGCTTATTTATAAAAGCAAGTAAATGCAAAATTTCTGAATATTGACTTAAATCATTAGCAAAGCAAGTGGCTACTCTGGTCTTCCATAGAACTTCTTTACTTCATGCCATATGTTGTTACATTTAATTATTAAACAAGCTTTGTTTCTCCTATTATTATGGTATTCTGTTTATCTATAAATCATATTAGAGGGCAGTTCAGAAGCAAGAAGTGAGTTATTTTCAAATAAGCCACATGACAGTAACAAGAAATAAAAACCAATATTGAAGGAAGAATTATTCAGCAATTTCTGGGAAATTAAATATGATTCCATTTAGTATAAGTCAAAAACTCTAAATTATCAATGAAAGTATCCCTGGACTGAAAAATTATAGTGATTATATAGTGATCCAGTTAACTTCATACTAATATGCATTTTAATTAAAAGGGCCATATTTCTACCAAATGAATTTCAAGTTTTAAAGATATCACCACATATGGAAAGATAACTATTCATAATATATCATTGATGTTATACTTCCAAAGAGTTGTGTCATTATTTCAACTATAAATTTTTTTTAATGGGAGGATCATTCTTGTAGCTTTATAAAACAAAAGCAGCTCAAGTTTTAAAGATATCACCACATATGGAAAGATATTCATAATAGACAACAGTATAGTGGTTACCAGAGGGAAGGGGGTTTGGGCAGTAAGTTTAAGTCATAATTTGTATAATATTTAATAGTCTTGAAGAAGGCTTATAAAATTACTCATTAGTTAGATTATATTTAGAATTAAATTTCTTACAATATGTAAAATGTCTATAATCATGGGTATATCATTATTGCCTTTTAAATTTGTCTTGTCCAATATTATAATAGTAGAGGCCTGATGCACAAGGATTTGTGCAAGAATGGGCCTTCTATCCCCTGGCTGCCTGCACAGCCTTCACTCTATCTGGAGCTGCTTTTCTGCCTTCCCATGTTGCCCAGAGGCCCAGAGTGGCTGGGGTGGTGCGAATTCCTGCATCTTCACCATGACAATGACGTAAGTGCCCCTCCTCATGCCTGGCCACTTAGCACCTGTGAATACAAATTAACCTGCCATCTTTGTTGGGTTAATTTGCAAACTCACTCCTGATTGGCTGGTGGGTGTTGCAAAGGTATGGTCAATTAGCATGTTGCTTTTTTATTAGTGTAGATGTTTCAGAGAGAGAAGCCATGTTTTAGAACCAGTGATTAACTTTGTCAGTTGCATTTGTTAATGTGTTTATTTTTCTTTTTAGTTGTTATTGGAGAGTACTATCAGTATCTCTGATTTACCACAGAGAGAAGACCTCATTCTCTTGATCAATTTTCTTATTCTCACTTGTCTCAAGATGTACTCTGGTGGTTGCCTTTCTACTCTCATGGGTCGCACTTTCATAATATGTTTTCACCGCAGGACTTTTGATGTGTGTTGTAAGACAATACACATGGGTTACTGCTGTAGTTTGTGCTCTATTTGATATATTGTGGATTTTTCTAAGTTTCCTTTCCTCTCCATTTGCTACAAATTGCTTCCATTTTTCTGTTAACTCATTACATTTTGTCTTTCTCCCTTTGCTTTAGTTTCTACATTTGTGTTTAGCTTGCTATTTTACATCATTTTCTATTTTCACCAAAAAAAAAGTTTTATACATTTATTCATGAGGTAAATCACATTCAGGATTATATTTCTGAGAATTCCCAAATGATTCTAACAATTGCTCTTTTTTTCAAAACTACTGGCAATGTCATAGTGTGGTACATTTTCTTTGCTCTGCAGGATAATTCATGCACCATAACATTTGCTAATTTATGTTTGTAATTTAATATTTTTGGTAATAACACAGAATTGCAGAAGTATCATAACATCAAATTGTAAAACATTTCTATAACTCCATAAAGAATATTCCTGTCCATTTGTAATCATTGCATTTTCCTCTCCCAAATTGCAAATAACCATCAATCTACTTCCTTTCTATATTTCTTTTTATGAACATTTCATGTAAATGGAAGCAAATAACATGTGGTCTTTTATTTCTGGGTCCTTTCACCTACTATGATATTTTTAAATCCATCCATGTTGGAGTATACATCAGTACTTCACTATTTTTTTCCTTCCAAATAGTATTCCAATGTATGAGAATACAATATTTTATCTATTCACCAGTTATGAGCATTTGGGTTGTTTCTGCTTTTTGCTATTATGAATGTTGCTGCTATAAATATTTAGAAACAAGTCTTTAAGTGGACATATATTTTAATTTCTCTATATATCTTGGCATAAAACTGCTTTTTCTTTGGGTAAATTTAAAAATTAAATTATGTTTAAAATTTTACGAAACTAGTAAACTGTTTTCCAAAATATCTGCACCATTGTACAATCCAACCAGTAGTGTGTGAAATTTGAATGCAGTTGAAGTTGTTTGAAACAATTAAAATGTCTATAATCATGGATATATCATTATTGGATGCAGTTTAGATACATTCCAAAATGAAGCATGCATGTTGCTAAGTGGTGCTCAATATTAAATGGTATTCCATATTAAAACCCTCCGAAAAATTTGTTACTTATTCATAAAATAACTAACATTGAATGCATTATGTGAAAGTTATATAATAAACATTTTAAATATTTTGTGAAACATCCAAATGATTCTTTTGATATCAATATTTTATGTGCACCATCCTATTAACTGAGTATATAGTAGAGGAAAACAGGCACATTCTCTTTCCATATACATACACTGAAGTATAGAGGATAATGAAATATAAATACATAGTTACATACATGTTATTTTACTACATAACACATTACCCAAAAATTGGCACAACCATTTTATTCTGTAGGTCATGCTGTAGGAATAGTTTAAATGAACAGTTTCCTCTTGAGGTCTTTTTTTTTCTTTGCAGTTACAGTCAGATGTTGGCTGGGTTACAATTATGAATAACCTTCAAGATAACTTATCCACATGGCTGGGAGCTTGGAACTCAACTCAGCTATTGATTGGAGTCAATAGGTCGCCTCTGTAGCATGATTTTCTCAGGATAGTCAGACTTTTTATGTGATACTTGGAATTCTGCAGAGCTAGTATCTGAGGTTAGTCAGATGGAATCTGAATTACCTTTTAAGGGCTTCTCTGACCTCAAATTTATCTTGTATCCCTTCAGATACGTTTGATTGGTTATAAGTGAATCACTAATGTCTACCTGGTTTCCAAGGAGGGGAATAGAGAACCTATTCCTCAATAGGAAGACTGTCAAAGATTTTGGAAACACATTTTAAAATCACCTCCTACATACTAATTTAAATGTGATGACTGCTTTGGAAGAAATGTAAAAGATGCAATGAGCTAATATAATAAAGCAGTGAGACCTAGTTAAGATTCAAGGAATTCCAGGGTCAAGGAAATCTTTCCCCAAAAGTTGATAGAAAATAGTTCTGAATTATAAACAGGAATTAGGAAAGCAAAAGTTAGAAAGGGTTTTCCAGTAAAATCTAAAACAAGAAAGAGCCACACACATTGGAGGAAGCCCAGTATGACAGGAATTCATGGAAAATTGGCAAGAGATGGACTTCGTAGAGTAAAATGATGCTGGAGCCAGATCATGCAGGACTTTTAAAAATAATAACTTGATATTCTATTAAAAATTTGGTGTTATATTTTTAAAGTTTTAAATAAAAAAAAAGTTTTTATTTTGTTTTTCTATGAGAAGAATAGTTGTGTTTAAAGAATATAACCAATAAAAAAACAGGTTATTTGAATCTCTGTTTTGTTGATCTCTCCTTTCTTTTGTCCTTTACTTTTTGAAAACCATTACAATTACTGGTTGATTGGTAATATTCACAGAATACTAGAAATGGGAGAAAAACATAGGGTACATATAAGCGAACCCTCCCTAATTATGAAGGGAAAATAACAGGTCCAAAAGATTAAAACTGCTCACTACATTACCTTCTCTCGGAATGTAACGGATACTAGATCAGAGCTTAAGCCTCTCGGCTCCTCAGGCCCCACACCCATTTTCTTTACATGTTGTTGCCTTTCTTTAATGAGTATAGCCAGTGTGAATTTCTTGGGTCAAGAATCACACCCTGACAGTGAGCTTTATGTTTGCAGGCAAGAGGACCTGCGATTTTTGATTGGTCTGAATCATTCATTATTGGTTTGCCCCTTATTTTCTAAGTTATTAATTATTTTTGTCATAGCCTCTTATAACCAAAATGCTGAACCAACATGGCTATTAAACTGATTGAACTAATACTAATCCTGAAAGCAAAATGGGCTTTTTTGCACTTTCTTACTTTCTTACTTTCTTATACTGCAAAAATGCTCCAGGTTCATTTAATATATATATATATATATATGTCAGTCTTAGAATGAGACATTTTTCTGGGAGTCCCTAGTTGCTTTATTATAGAATGAAATTGAAACCATGACTTGGCACTACCTGTGCTTATTGTTAATGGACTCTGGTTATCTTTAAGTCTTCTTAGCTGACAGAGAAAGAGAATGTGTGGATGTATAACTACCATCTGTAGACACATAGCTATATATAAATACCTATATGCATATTAAAATTATATTATTGAATACTGATTTCTCCAACCCTAATTCATACCAAATGGAACATTCTAATTTCCTCTCCTTGCTGTCTGTAAGTTCAAAACACTAACACTGAGAAACCTTGCCACCATCATCAGCCATCCATTTAATTAATTGTTCAGTTCTAGTATACACATATCCTATCTAATAAAAGAGTAATATGCAAATTAACTATCACTCTGCTATACCCAAAAGCCATGCCCAGCAGCCAATCAGGAGCAAGTATGCTAATTAACCCAAGCAAGATAGCTGCAGCCATGGAGCAAGCAGAAGACTTGGGTTTCCCCAGCAATGGAGGAAGCCAAGCATTCTGCACAACCTGGCAGGCCCAGATCTCCACTCAATGCTACAAAGTTTCAATTATAGAAGATAAATAAATTCTAACAAAAATGGCAGCAGCCACGGAGCTGAAGAAAGCAGGAGGCTTGAGTTGCCCTCAGCGATGGAGAAAGCCAAGCTCCCACAGCCCTAGCCTGCCTTGCCCTCTACTCAAAGCTACAAAATTTCAATTATAGAAGATAAATAAATCTCAACAAAAATGGCTGTGGCCACGGAGAGAGCAAGAGGATTGGCTCTGCTCAAGGCTACAAAGTTTCAATTGTAGAAGATAAATACATCCCAGATACCAGGGTCTCTGCTTAGGTTGCCAGGGTGCGTGGCCAGTCTGCAAACCACCAAGGCCTCTAGCCCAGGCCACCCCATGCCCCAAGGGATCCTCTAACCTGATCTGGGACATTCTTCAGGGCAAACCAGCTAGTCCCCACTTTGCACCAGGCCTCAATCCTATCTAATAAAAGAGTAATGTGCAAATTGACCATCACTCCAACACACAAGATGGCTGCCTCATCTGGTCAAAGATGGCTGCCCCATATGGACACAAGATGGCTACCGCAAGATGGCCAGCAGGAGAGGGCAGTTGGAAGGGACCAGGCCTGTAAGGGATGGGAGTTGTGGGTGATCAGGCCAGCAGGGAAGGGGAGTTGGGAGGGAACAGGCCTGCAAGGAAGGGCACTTGGGGTGATCAAACCTGTAGGGGAGGGCAGTTAGGGGTGACCAGGCCCTCAGGGGAAGGCATTTTGGGGCAAACAAGCTGCCCGGGAAGCAGTTAGGCATCAATCAGGCTGGCAGGGGAGTTGTTAGGGGGTGATCAGGCTGGCAGGCAGAAGTGGTTAGGGGCAATCAGGAAGGCAGGCAGGCAAGCAGTTGGGAGCCAGCAGTCCTGAATTGTGAGAGGGATGTCTGGTATTGGGCCTAAATGGGCAGTCAGATATCCCTTGAGGGGTCCCAAATTGGAGAGAGTGCAGGCTGGGCTGAGGGACATCCCTCCCACCATGTGCACAAATTTCATGCACCAGGTCTCTAATAGGTATATAATTATGAAGGTATACTCTTGGAAAAACAAAAGTATTGATTAGGTGATGTTCCTTATGGCTTGAATCTTCTTAATTTCACTAATTTCCAAAGTACATAGTGTAGCAGCTGTCTCCACTTTCCCTTTAAACATTGTTTTATCGAGTATTTATAGTGTCCTTACATACCCTGATCATATTCTGCATTCCTTTTTGGGATCCTTCAAGCTATTAAATATTTTTTAAACTTTTATGTACATAAAATTTTATTTTGAGTGCTATGAATGCTATGGATTTTGACAAATGCATAATGTGATGTATTTAACATTCCAGTATCCTACAGAATAATTTCACTTTCCTAAAATTTCCCTGTGCTTCATCTACTCAATTCTTTCCTTCCTTCTCAAAAACCTGTTACCATTGATATTTGTAATGTTTCTGTAGGTTTGCCTTTTTCAGATTGTCATAAAATTGGAATCACATAATACCTAGCCTTTTCCAATGGACATTTCTCACTATCCATATCCATTTAAGATTCCTCTATCTCTTTTATTATTATTTTTACTAGAGGCCCAGTGCATGAAATTCATGCATGGGAAAGGGCCCCTCAGCCTGGCCTGTATTCTCTCCAATTTGCGACCTCTCAGGGTGTGTTCAAGTTATTTCCAATCTAGAGATAATAGGCATACTCCATTTCTATTACATTGTTTTTTATTTCTAGCATTTTCTTTAAATTCTATTACAGTTTCCATCCCTCCATTTATATTACTCAATTGTTTTTACATGTTGTGTACTTTTTCCATTAGAACAATTGCTGAGTCTGGATTTGATGCTTGCTTTGTCTCTTTAAACTGCTTTTTGTTTTCTCTTTTTATTGGGCCCTGAGTATTTTTGTTGTCGCTGAAAGCCAGACATGATGCATTAATGTCTACTCTGAGCCAAGCATTACAATAGAGATTTTAACTTCATTACCCCATTTATTACTCATGCAATATAAAATGGTGCTGGCTACATTTTACAGATTCTAAAACCGAGTTCAAGAGGTTAAATAAATTGCCAAAGGAAACAGTTCTATTAAAACAGTATTGGGGCTTATGTCTAATCATTTTAGCTACATTTTATTGAGTACTGGCTGCCTGGTACTGTGTAAAGTCTTGTATATGGCAATTTCTCCCATCATATGGAAAACTGTCAGACAGGAACTCTAGGTCTTACATCTCCCTTGTAAGTGAGTGCAATATATAGTTTTATTCTCAAACACCTAATGTTTCCAATTTGTGTACAATTTATTCATTCTACAGATGCTTACCGAATCCCTACTGTGTGTCAAACATTTATCCAGCACTAGGAAAATAGCAGTAACTGAAATAGGTTCTCCACTGTCTTCAGAGTAGAAGCTTCATCAGAACCAGCTCATATAATGTTGAGCTATTTTTAATTACTTTTAATATAAGCATGATCAGAATACAGAAGAAATAGTTTAATCTGCTTAAACATTAAATGTTAAAGGCCCAAATATTAAGTATATATATTATGGGTTGATCTTGTTACTGTTGTTCATTTATATTTTATCTCTTTATATTCCCTTTAGAACCTGTGTTTCAATGTATTTACTTAATGTTTCTTATTTTCATAGGCCAGGTAGCACTGTGTTCCAAAGTCTTGTCTGTAGATCAAGGACAGGCAGGCTCTCTAAGAGGCTTCCCTAGAACTTATGCAAATACATATTTATTTTTTTAAATTATTGTTATCCTTACCCATGGATATGTTTTATTAATTATAAAAAGAGAGAAAAACGGAAGAAAAAAAGAGAGAGAGAAACATCATTCAAGTCCCTCCTGTACCTGCTCTAATTCCAGAACTGCATCCTACCTACGTGTCCTCAATTACAACCAAGTATATGCTTTGACAAGGAATGAAACCCACCACCTTTTGCTGTTCGGGACAACACTCCAACCAACTGAGCCAGCAAGCCAGGTCAGAAATACGTATTTCTTTTTATTATTATTATTAATACACTAATCAGTGTTAGAAAACATTTTATTGAAAGCAAAATATTGAGAGAAAAATGAATATTTACACAAAATTATAAACTGTAACTCATATTTCTTTATATATATACTAGAGGCTGCTTGCACAGATTCATGCACCAGTGGGGTCCCTCAGCCTGGCCTGCACTCTCTTGCAATCTGGGATCCATCGGAGAATGTTGGACTGCCAGTTTTGGCCTAATCGAACCATGACAAATTCATGCACAGGGCCTCTAGTATGCACACAAGATTTTTGGTAATGTCTTCTTGCCCTCTCTCTTTCCCCCTTCCCTCTGAGATTCATCAGTCTGTTCTACGTTTCCATGCCTGTGTGTTGAGCGTCTGCCATAATAACCTCTCCAACATCCTCACTCTGGACTTTCATTTTCAGTCTCTGCCCCACCCATTGCACCCCTTTTTAGATTCTGGATTGTTGTTGAGAGAATAATGCTCCCCTTCTCCATCCTCAAAAATGTTCACTCATTAATCCCTGGAACCTGTGAATGTGTCATATTATATAACAAAAGGAGATAGAATCAAGTTTGCTAGGCTCCTTTTTAGATAAAAGGGATTATCTTAAGTTATATTATTGAATCAAATCTAATCACAGGAGTCCTTAAAAAAGAAGAATTAAAGGCAGAAGGGTGATTTAAACAGATGTGACTTGCCCCCTTAGCTAAGAAATGTGGTTACCTGTATACCTGGGAAAGGCTCCTAGCTTACAGCTAATAAAAAAATGGGTGTCACCCTCCTACAACCACAAGGAACAGAACCATGACAATAATATAAATTAGCAAGTAAATGGATTCTTCTGTAGAATCTACAGAAAGAAGTGCAACCCCCTGTAACCTTGTCTTTAGTGGGGTAAGAGGTGAGACACCAGCAGCATCTGCTCCTAGGGCCACTGTCAGAGAAAATCAAGTTTCTCAATTTCACTTATCTTATTTCACAGATATAAGAATATGTTCTTAAAATATATTTCTGAAATACCTTTTTTTTTTTGTGGACAGATATCAGAGTGAACCAAAATAACATAGAGAAGTTACAGAAGATGAACAAATACAAACTTAAAAATATATGTCACCAGTCTTTTTTTAAATATAAAATTGCTGGTGTCCCTGACTCATATTCTTGGCTTCCAAGGGAACCGGGGACAGACTTACCTAAAGCTACTCAGATTTAGCTCTGGGTGAATTTGTTTGGCATTGCGGCTAGATGTGGTATATTATTGGTACTTCTGGTTTCTACTTCTTACATTTCATTCCAGGCATAGCTCTAAGGCAGTGGTTCTCAACCTTCCTAATGCCGCGACCCTTTAATACAGTTCCTCATGTGGTGGTGACCCACAAACATAAAATTATTTTCGTTGCTACTTCATAACTGTAATTTTGCTACTGTTATGAACTGTAATGTAAATATATGATATGCAGGATGCATTTTCATTGTTACAAATTGAACATAATTAAAGCATAGTGATTAATCACAAAAACAATATGTAATTATATATCGTGAAATATTTATTTCTAATTACAAATAAATGAAATTTTGTCTTGAATCGTGGTGTAGCATGGGCAACAGTCTTCATATGACAACAGTAAACTACATTGCTAGACTTTGCTACACTGAGGAGCAGTCTGTTGGTTCCTAAGACTATGGGAAATATGTGTTTTCCAATGGGCTTAGGCGACCCCTGTGAAAGGGTTGTTCGACCCCCCAAAAAATCGTGACCCACAGGTTGAGAACTGCTGCTCTAAGGTTTTCTCTTACGTCCTGAGTTAAGATGATGTATTATAGCTTAGACACTTCTATTATGCTTGCTATCCACATGCTCACACCCAGGGCCTGAATCCAGAAGGGGCAGGGCCAGAGCAAATCAATCTGTGTGGGACTTATCCCAAGAAAATCATTATTGAGAGAAGGCTGTACTATCACAGTTCTTTGTAACATTGTTAGACACAAATCTTTTCTTTAAAATATTTAGAAAGAACCTGCCACACCCCCAGGAATCCCTTTCCTGGAGAAATAACCAAGCCAGGAGCCGATTTTCCACTTGCTCTACACATTCAAAGAGATTCATACATTACCAAAAGCTCTGACTTCCCTTTATCCCAAGGACTTTTTCCTCAGGTTAGCACATCTTCCTACTAAATTAGTTCATCTTCAGTGTCCCCTGATACCCACTCAAAATTAAATGATTTCCTACAACTTTACCACTGCAGCTCTTTTACCTAGATCAAAAATGGAAACTTTCTGTCATTACTAAGGGAAATGTTTTCTTACTAAAAGCAACACATAGCTGTATATGAATAATTAATAATTAGACTCATAATTTAATTTGACAGCTGATAGGAGCACCTAAGCATATTTTGATGATTAAAAGATAGTCTTCCTCTTTGGACTTCTGTAATCACTGGAGCCATTATAACACACTTTTGATGGCTGAAAAATGAGGTCAAAATAGTAAGGTTTATTAACCTTCATAAAAGATCAGGAACATATTCCATTTGACCATAAGCTTTTGTATCTATGCTAGTTAATAAGTTTAGAACCATTTAAAAACCTAAGCCTTCTTTTAGTTTTGGGGTAGTAGGAATTAGTGCCTTTCAAAGAGAATTCATAAATATTTTGAACTGAAATGTTGAAGTATTGCTCAAAAGGAAGATGTTAAAATAGTAATTAGTGTTTTTCAAGACAGTTTCTCTTTCCCAATATATATATATATTTAGGGTATCTACCTATATAGCACTCACTTTCCATGAGAAGTTTCATCAATAGGAATGGACAAAACAAATTTATGACAGGGAAATTACACTGAGCATATATTTGTTAGTCACAGGTTCCTGCACATCTTTCAGAGATGGCACATCCAGTCGCAGTCAGCCACATAACCAACATTTGGACATAACAGTTTTCATATGCCTGTCCTTTGATGTTACTGAGAAGTTGCCTTGGTCTGTCTCTACAGGGAGGGGTGTGTAGTGCAGAAGAAAGGACTTTGCAATTTGACTGAATCATATATGAATTGGCTTGATCATCTGTTAATAGGTTTGAACTTGGAAACAATATAATCATTCTGAGCCCCATTCTATAGGAATGAGAATATTATCTGATGTTGATGGTAGTGCTAATTAGCAGCCAAGAGCAACTGATTTATGCTCAGTAATTTAATGGTAGCTGTATTAGTTCTGCATTGCTACTTAACAAATTACTGCATATAGTATCCTAAAACAGCACATATATTTCTCAGAATTATTGTGGATCAGGAGTTCAGGTCTGGCTTATAGAGTGCTCTGCTTAGGGTCTCATGGGACTGCAATCAAGTTTTCAGCCCATTTGTGTCCTCATCTGGACACCTGATTTGTCAACAATATATTTAAATTTTATTAATAAAATTTTAAAACATCCATAAAAGTAGATAAAATAGAATAATAAAGTAATATGCACTCATCATCTATTCTAAAAAATTATCAACAGTTAAATGTTGATATGATCCATTTTACTTCAGCTCTATTTATCCTCACACAGAATTTCTCCGACTGTATTATTTTAAAGAAAATTCAAAATACTAAATAATGTAATTCATAAATACCTTTTATGCAGATAAACATCAAAGAGATGTATATGAGCCTTAATAATAGCCATAATAGCATCATCATAATATAAATAATAATTTCTTGGTATCCATTGATAACAAGTCAGTGTTCATTTTCCCCAATGATGTAATGACTGCTATTTTATAAGTTGGTTAGTGTGAATTGGAACACAAACACGTTTGGTTTATATTCTCTTAAGTATGTTCTTTTTTACTTTAAATAAACTTTCACTGAAGTATAATATAAATTACAGAAAGGTACAAAAACTAAAATTGCACAGTTTGATCAATTGCCATCTTGTCAAGTATTGTTCCTCTGCTCAAGGGCAACCACTACCTAACTTCTAAGATCACAAATATTTATACTTGATTTTAAATTTAATATGAATGAGTGTGTGCGCATATGTGTCTGCGTGCATATCATCATGAGAAAAAGCAATAAAAAAACACACACACACACAAAAGATGTAACCCTTACCCTTGCCACACAACATACAAAAAAAAATAGAATTTTTACAAGAAAACATAAAAGAATGTCTTCATTAAACTATGGTACTCAAAACTTCTTAATCAAGACATCAAAAAGGACAATAAATTAGACATCATAAAATTCATATATCATGTTAATCAAAGACAGATTGAAAGAATATATATATCTATATCTGTAGTTAGATATAAAATAGAGAAATATGCTAATTAACGGGGATATCATAATGGGTTGACAGGACAGGAGGAGGTTGCGTTTGCAGCATCAGGGTTGGAACAGCAGGGGCATCCACACACCTGCCCTGGGGGAGGGCCAGTCCAGCAACTCAAGGGTGGGCAGCACCACACAATTTTGAATCATGTGCTGGGCTCCTAGTATATATATAAATTGTGAAGAGAAATATTTAAAATTGTATAGCATTAGAATTATCAGAGGAATACAAATTAAAAAACACAATTAAAAAAAAACAATGAAATACTATATACACCCACAAGAAAGGTTTACATTAACAACAAAAAACAAACAAACAAACAAAAACTGATAATGCCAAGCCTAGAAAGTACATTGAATAATTGAAATAGCTTTACCCGGTTGATGAGAGTATAAATCAAACTACATTGCATCAAACTACATTGGATCATTTTAATGTATAAACTTGGGCTAAACATCTGCTTATTCATAACCTACAATACTACTTCAAGTTTTAAGGCCAATAAAAAAATTAGTATATATTTTCATCAGTATCTATATATCACAATCCATCTAGAGATGATAGGTTTACTTAAAAATAAGTAGAAAGATGTGTTGTTGTTTTTTACAATTTTACTAATAGTGCCAAATAATCACAAACCAAATGAACATCAAGAAGCATAAAGAAATACACATTACAATCTAATCACATAATGGAACAATAACTTACAATTAAAAATAATAATTATCCTACGTTAATGAAGACAGTAAAGAGCAAATATTAATGATTTCCAATAAGTTCAAAATAGGCTGAACTCTTGATAAAATGGTGATGAATGATTAAATGGATGGTTTCCTGTGAGTCAGATATTGGCTGGAAGGGGGTATAGGGCACATTCCAGGCACCTGGGAATTTTATACATATTAATATAGATCATGAGTAGAAGGGTGCATTCATATACAAAATGTATATTAGCCATACAGTTAAGACAACAGAAACATGTGTTTACAGTTCACTTGCTATTTTTCAACCAAAAATAAAGACAAACACAATGACAGACATACCTTCTTTAGCTAGAGAGATTGGGGATTGGCCTTAGTTATAGCTGGAAAAGCACAGGACTAGTCTCATATTGTCTCTTTTGTTAAATAACTCTTTCTTCTAATTTTGACATTTCTTTGAAAATTTTAAACTCAGTGATCTCTAAAGTTCTTTACTATTCTGAGGGTCTATAAATTAAGGAGTAGCTAAATATGATATCAAACCTTATTAGAATTGTACTACTAAAAAAAAGGAGTAAGTTCCAAACTTTTACCAATTCTAAATTTTACCAAATTTTATATTTTACACTACAGACACAAACCTTCTCATACTCTACTTCATTCAACTCTGGAAAATATTGGAGATCTATATATTCTTAGAATTGTCATTTTGAATAATCAAAATAAATCAATGATTAAGTTGATTTTCTTTCCTATTTTTATACCACCTCATTATAAGAAGTCCTGGTCACATTATTTGCAATATAAAAAGTAAAATTTAGACCTATAAATCTACAGTAATATTAGCATTTTTACCAGCACATCATGATACACAATACAACCTATAGTATTATTCAATGGCTTTCAGTCATATTCAGTTTATTAAATGGTGACTAAAACTATATAATATGCATCCAAAGAGTACTTAATTATAGCAGTTTCTAATAATGAAGTTATATTTTGAAGCACTCATTACAGAGGCTTTGTTATCTTTCTTATTTTAAATTCTCCTCCATTTTATTCTCTATGAAAATTGTTCATATATTTTGAAAGCATTGACTTTAAGTGTTTTGTATTATTCATGCCTTTGATGGTTTGAGAAGTCAATTAAAAGCTTTGACTTTAAATAATTTTTGTGTCACAGTGGACTTTAACATATATTTTACTTAAAATTTGTCACAAATAACTTGAAATTGTATAATCAGTGAAAATGAATAATATTCCTTCCCACTCTTAAAATTCTTCAGTTGCTTTCAGGGGCTAACTCCAAATTCACCATCATGGCTTAGAATTCTATATTGTGTATTTTCCTCATGTAATTGAGTCTCTGCTTCCATTTCTAGCTTCAACTTACACTGTTTCTAAGACTTTTCTCCACTGTGTTTAGCCTTGTTAAATGCTTCCAATTTCCTCAATAGAGGCAATGGAAAGCACTTTGCCTGTGGACATTTGGATAACGTTAATGGTATTATAATCCAGTTTATAAAATACGCTTTTCAAACATTGCAATTACATAACAACATACAAGCCTTTTGAAAATAATACAGTTATATTCTATTATGCAAGAAAATTAAGTAGAATCTAAGCACTACCATTTAACTATCATTTTCCTAGCAATAGGACACTTAAAAAAACATTTTTGTTAATAATCAACCCCTTACATAAGTAAAAAACATGTAGAAGAAAAAACTACATATAAATAAACTCCCATTGGTCTTAGAAGATATTCCAACAGTTTTAGATACATCTATTTTTTTTAAATCAATCTTGCTATTTTTCCTATTTAGTAAATAAACAAATTAAGTGAAAAATAAGGAAGCAATATAGCTCTTTCACTGCCTATCTGTGTGATTTTGGCCACATTATAAATTGTTTAAGCTTCACATCTTCCATGAATAAAATTAGACAATAATGAGGTTGTAGGTTAAATATGTGGTAAGTGACACCTCAAAATACACTAAGTTAATGAGACTTCCAGCTTCCATATAAATGCAGACACCATTGAGTGTTCATGAGAAAGACTGAAGGCAGGGTGAGAGATCTGTAGAATCCATGCATAACACATGCATGGGAGAATAGAACGTATGTTTCTGAAAGAAAAGATACAAAGACTCACATAGGTTATATATTTTTTATATTGTCTACGGAGAGAAAAATACCTTAGCCTTTGGAAGAAAAGGAGCAAAGAGTATTGCCTTACAACAATGGTATTATATAATGATAAAGCATAGGTTAGGGAGAGGTAGGGTAGATAAGAGATCAAACGAAGGATTTGTATGCATGCATATAAGTATAACCAATGGACACAAGATACTGGGGGTTATGGCAGTGGAGGAGGGAGCAATGGGAAGATATGTACACATGCAATACATTAATAAAATAAAATAATTTTTTAAAAGCATTGTTATGCTTTCTTAGTGTTCAGTGTAACATTTGTACTTAAACAATTCTTCAATATTGCATATTCCTGTGAAATGACAATACACATAACTTTTCCATCTATTATTTTGTAGAAGCTTTCCCAATTAAATTATTCAGCAGTGCCTTTGTTTCTGAAAAAATTAAATGGAAGCATCCCCACAGGTTCAACAATCTAATAACAGAGTGGATTTTCATGTGCAACCTGCACACTCACTCCCCAACTATGTTCCATGTAAGATCCAGAGACCTTCTTTTTGCTTAGAAATATATTAGTGAGGGTAGATTCTGCTTTGATGAAAAGCTCAGTGGTTGCTCATCTCAGAGATGCTACTTTTTAGTTCTTAAACACCAAAGCAAACATTGGCATATCTACTGTCAGGGTAGCATGTTTGTACAGGCAATCAGGGTGCCTTGGTTATATGGCAATTATATCTCAATTTTAAAAATGTCATGGCTCACAAAAAACTTTGGTAGTGGCTAGTTGAACAAACCATTTTTAAGAACAAATTAGATGAAGACCCTGTTAGAATATTGTTTAACTTATATAATAAGAATACTTCCAGGTCTGGGAACCAAAAACCTGATTCAAATTGCCACAGTGAAGAGATAGTTTTCCCCTCAGGTCGTGGCACCATGTTAATTCATGGAATTGGAGCTCCTTGATTTAAGGCAGGGCAGGGAAGACGCCACACCATTGGCATAACTGCTCACAGAATCTTTCTCCACACCTTCCCCTAAAGACCTTTCCCCTGTGAATAGCTTTTCTCTAGCACTCAAGGTATACCTAAACTTACACCTGTATTCATGGATTTCATAGGTTGACACTATTAGCCAAACCCTTCTCAGAATGCTTTTGTTCCCCATTTAGAACTGTGACATATTCTCTCTTGATTCTACCTCTGTGTTTACTACCTTGTATCCTTCTTTTTTATCCTTTCCTCTTTTTTTTTAACATACTTTTTTTATTGGAGCAACATATAGACCCAAAAAAAGGGCATGAATCAAAAGAGTGTAGCTCCATGAATTTCCCAGACAAAACATCCTCATATACTCAGTACACAAATTAATGAATAAACACCACCAATGGATCCTAAGGAGAATCCAAGATGGCGGCATAGGTAAACACCTACACTGCTGCCTGGCACAACAATTTCAAAACTACAACTAAAAGACAGAAAAGACATCATCCAGAACCACAGGAAAGCTGGCTGAGTGTAAGTTCTACAGCTAGAAGGAAAGAGAGGGGCTCCAGAAAAGCCGAAAAAAGCTGAGGTATGGAGACGCATGCACTGAGAGAGTGGGTGCCAGAGTACCTGGCTGGCTTTCTCTGGCGGGAGGGAAACGGAGACTCCCAACGGCATTGAACCCCTTATCTTATGACACTAAACCCCAGATCCAGCCAAAACTCATACGGGGGGAGTTTGGTGGCGCACACAGCACTGTGCAGATTGCTGATTGTGCCCCTGGCTTTCGCAAGTGGGTGGGAGACAGACCCTCCCAACTGTGCCACTTCTGACTCCACTAAGCCCCTGTTTCGGGTGAAAACCTGGGGACCTAGTCTCATGTGGTCCTGGTGCACAGGGGAGCCGGAAAGGCAGCGGTCTAGAGGCACTGCAGGCGCTCATGCACAAGGACTGCTCCAGCAATTACCTAGTCACGTGAGACTCAGGGGCCTTGGAGGGCGGGGCCAACTGGAAGACAAGGCGGTCCCTTAAGCCCTGAGATTCCACCCATCCCAAGCTCAACAGAGGCTTCTTCGGTTTTGCAAGTCTGGTATCATAAAGCTGAATTCAACACAGAAGTTTCCCCGGCATAGTGAAAATGCCGAGACAAGGGAAGGGATCACAAACAAAAGAAATGGAGGAAAAAAACGACTGGATATAGAGTTCAAAACCATGCTTATAAGGTTTTTCAAGAATATGCTAGAAAAAATGGATAAATTTATCAAGTCCCAAGAGGAGATGCAAAAGGACCAACAAGAGATGCAAAAGATCCAACTAGAGATGATGGATAAATTTAGTGAGTCCCAAGAGAAGATGAAAAATGACCGACTAGAGACACTGACTGAAATAAAAAATATTATACAGAGCCTTAACAGCAGACTAGAGGAAGGCAAGAATCTAGTCAAAAATTTGAAATATAAAGAAGCAGAAAACACTCAACTGGAAAAGGAAGAAGAGAAAAGAATTCAAATATGTGAAGATAATGTAAGGAGCCTCTGGGACAGCTTTAAGCGTACCAACATCAGAATTGTGGGGGTGCCAGAAGAAGAGAGAGAGCAAGATACTGAAAACATATTTAAAGAAATAATGACTGAAAACTTCCCACATCTGGTCAAAGAAATAGACTTACAAGTCCAGGAAGCACACAGAAACCCATATAAGAGGAATCCAAGAGGACCACACCAAGACACATCATAATTAAAATACCAAGAACAAAAGAGAAAGAGAGAATATTAAAAGCAGCAAGAGAAAAACAGTTCATTACCTACAAGGGAGCACCCATACGACTGTCAGCTGATTTCTCAACAGAAACGATGCAGGCCAGATGGGAGTGGCAAGAAATATTCAATGTGATGAATAGCAAGAACCTACAACCAAGAATAATCTATCCAGCAAAGCTATCATTCAGAATTGAAGGGCAGATAAAGAGCTTCACAGATAATAAAAAGCTAAAGGAGTTCATCAACTCCAAACCAGTATTATATGAAATGCTGAAAGTACTCTTTTAGAAGAGGAAGAAGAAAAAGGTAAAAGCCAAAAAATTATGAACAACTAATACATATCTACCAACAAGTGAATCTAAAAATTAAGTGAATTAAAAATTTGATCAACAGAATAAACTGGTGAATATAATAGAATCAGGAGCACAGAAAGGGAGTGGACTGATCATTCTCAGGGGGAAAGGGGTGAGGGGTATACAGGGAGAGACTGGACAAAAATCATACACCTATGGATGAGATCAATGGGAGGGAGGTAAGGGTAGAGGGAAGGGTGGGAGCTGGGTGGAATTGTGCTATGGAGGGGAAAAAAGAGAGACAAATGTAATAATCTGAATAATAAAGATTTAATTTAAAAAAAAAGTTATCCTAAGGAAAATAAAACAAAAAACACCACCAATGCCTCAGATTTCTTTCTCGCCAGCATTGCCTCTGGATAATAGCTGCCATGACTTCTAACATCATCAATTAGTCAGTACATTGAACGTTAGATCTCCAGAACTTATTCATCTTATAATTATACTAGGCCAGTGCACAGGATTCATGCACTGGAGGGGGGCATGGCCTATGGAGATCAACCCACTATGAGAATGCGACTCATCCTGCTTAGCCTATAGATTGTGGACCCGCCCTATGAGCGGCTGCTCCTGTTGTGGGAGCACCCCTCATCCCAGTCAGCCGAGTGGAGCTGCCACTGTGGGAGCATCCTGACCATCAGGGGGCAGCTCCTGCATTGAGCATCTGCTTCCTGGTGGTTAGTGCGCACCGTAGCGACTGGTTGACCAGTCATTCTGGTTGTTTCACCGTTCTGTCACTGGGCTATAAATTATATAGGAAGTTATAGCCCTTGACCATAATCCCCCATATTCCCCATCCCCATCCCTGGTAACTATCATTCAACTTATCTCTGCAGATGAAAAATCAACCTAAGGAATGGGAAAAAAATTTTTTTTCAAAACAATATATCTGAGAAGGAGTTACTAGTATCCAAAAATACATACAGTTTTATTCAAATCCATTGCAAAAAAAATCAAATTTTAAAAATGGACAAAGTAGCTGAATAGACATTTAAAAATACTACTAATGTCTAACTGGTACAAGATGCTCAGCATTGGTAATCATCAGGGAAATGCAAATCAATACCAAGTGACACCACCTCACAGCTGTTAGAATAGTTATCATACAAAGACAAGCGCTAATAAGTGTTGGCAAGGAGGTGGAGAAAAGGGAACCCTTGTGAACTTTTGATAGGAATATAAATAGATGAAGCCACTATGAAAAAAAGTATGGAGGGTCTTCAAAAAATTGAAAATAGAACCACGATATGATTTAACAATTCCCCTTCTGCATATATATCTAAAGTAAATGAAACCACTATCTCATACAGATTTCTGCATTTCTATGTTGATTGAATTGTCATTCACAGTACCTAAAATATGAAAGTAATCTAAGTCAGTAATCTACAGACAGATTAATGGATAATGAATACATGGTATATAAATATATATCATGGAACATTACTCAACTTGATAAATAGGAAATCTTGTCATAGGTGACAACAGGATGAAACTTAAGGGTTCTATACTAAGAGAAATAAGTCACTTATAAATACTGTAATCACATTTACAGGTGCTTTTTAAGGTAACCTAGCCACTCAGAGACCTTTCCTCAGGTCTAATCCATGCACCGTATTTGGAGGTTTGCTTATATGTTTCCTGCAATCCCACATTTTCTCATGGATTGTACTACAAATGGACAACTTATCATAAATTGGTAAGCCTTTTTCACTTGAAAATCCTAACTGGAATAGAGAATATTGTTGTGGTGCATCCCAAATTAGTGAAGCCATACAACTTCAGAGATTATAGCAGTATTAAGTCACAGGTGTGCAATGAGTACCAGTGAAAAAACTGTAGATACGAAGAATCAAAGGAGAAAGAAAATATGCTGCCCTGGAGTGAGAGAAAATGATAAAACCACTGCCTTGATCCTAGACTACTTCTCAGTTCTCTGTTCAGATTTATTTTCCTATCTTTGGATTTTGCACTATCCATTTTCAAACAACGCATAATGTATTTACATAATTAACTTTAGTAAAGTTTATTAACCAAAGGGCTTTGACTTGGGTAAAAGTGAAAGTGCTAACAGTATGTCATTTATGAAATAGTAGAGGCCCAGTGCACAAAATTCATGCACTGTCCCTCAGCTCAGCCTGCACCCAATCTGGGACCCCTTAAGGAATGTCCGACTGCCCATTTAGGATGGGCAATTGCGTAGGATCGGGTCTAAACAGGCAGTTGGACATTTCTCTCACAATCTAGGACTGCTGGCTCACAACTGCAGGCCTGCCTGCCTTCTGGATTACTCCTAACTGCTTTGGCCTGCCAGCCTGATCACCCTGTAACCACTTCCCTGCCAGCCTGATTGATGCCTAACTGCTACCCTGCCAGTCTGTTTGCCTCTAACTGCCCTCCCCCTGTAGGCCTAGTCAATCCAAAATGCCCTCCCCCTCCAGGCCTGCTCACCCCTAACTGCCCACCCCTGCAGGCCTAGTCCCCAAAACTGCTTTCCATGAAGGCCTGGTCACCCCCAACTGCCCTCTCCTGTTGGCCATCTTGTGGCAGCTATATTGTGTCCACATGTGGACAGCCATCTTGTGTGTTGGAGTGATGGTCAATTTGCATATTACTTTTTTATTAGATAAGATATTGAAAGGAATAAAGTAAAAACCATTAATATATCCGCTACACCCACAAACCATGCCCATTATCCACGCCTACCAGCCCATCAGAGCAAGTAAGCAAATTAACCCAACCAAGATGGCTATGACCACAAAGAGAGCAGGAGGGAGGCTTGGGTTGCCCTTAGCAATGGAGGAAGCCAAGTGCCCAGGCCTTCACTTAAGGCAACAAAGTTTCAATGGCTGTTCAGCAGAAGACTTGGCTTTGCTTCAGGCTACAAAGTTTCAATTATAGAAGATAAATAAATCCCAGATACCAGGGCCTCTGTTTAGTTCATTGGGGGAAGTGGCTGGCCTGCACACCACCACAGACCCCTCACCCAGGGCACCTCATACCCCAAGGAAACAACCACCCTGACCCAGGATACCCTTCAGGGCAAACCAGCTGGATCCCACCTGTGCACTAGGTCTCTATCCTATCTAATAAAATAATAATATGCAGATTGACCATCACTCCAACACACAAGATGGCTGCCCCCATATGGTCAAAAGATCCTGCCCTCATGTGGACACAAGATGGCCACCACAAGACCAGGTCTGCAAGAGAGGTCAGTTGGAGGTGATCAAGCCTTCAGGGGAGGGCAGTTAGGGGTGGCCAGGCTGGCTAAGGAAAGAAGTTGGGGGTAAACAGGCTGGCAGGCAGAAGCAGTTAGTCATCAATCAGGCTGGCAGGGGCACTGAGCCTCTAATACATATATACATACACACACACACACACACACACACATATGACACACGCACACATATAATATATATATATATATATATATATATATATATATATATATATGCCTAAGGGACCGAATGACTGAACACTATGACATGCACTGACCACCAAGCGAAGATGCTCAACACAGAAGCTGCCCGCTGGTCGTCAGTGCACTTCCACAGTGGGAGCACCACTCAGCTGACACACCCATCCCAGCGGCCCACCAGCCCTGCAGCAGCCTTTCATTCCCTCAGTAGTCCTGCAGGTCCAATCTGTGGAGATGAGGCCAGGCACCACAGTTCCACGCTGTCGGCACCCCCCTGACAGCACCACCAGACTCCTAGAAGTAAGCCTTGGACACCACGGCCACTTCCCCACCCTAGATGCTCGCTCCACAAAGAAGAAACTATATAAAAGTGTACGCCAGATGGCTCCCAACAACTGATGCGAACATCAGTAGGGCAGATCCAGATCCTAGGCTGGCAAGGGCATCCCAGACCCCTATCCACTCCCCTTGAGACAGGTGCCAGATGCAGGGCACATGGCTGGTGAGCACCACTGCAGTGATTCAAGCCTCTCCTGACTGGGACTGACTGGGCACAAGCCCACAGCAGGAGCAGCAGGGCTGGGATAAATAGAAGTGGCAGGTGGCATTGGACAGCCAGTTTCAGCCCAATCCCCACAGGCCACCCGGAGGGACCCCAATTGTGCACAAATTTGTGCACTGGGCCTCTACTTTGAGATTAAAATCTTTCACTAATAACTCTGCAGCTTTACAAAGTAAATAGTCAGATTCTAAACTGATTGAGAATTTCCAAGTTTATTCCATCAGAATCCACCATCACCAAAATATTACATGTTGCACAGTTAAATGATTGCTGTGTGACTAGTATTCAATTTGAAAGTTTGTTTTGAAATTTTCTTTTTGAGGGGAAAATGTGCTTAGAATTTTATTATAAAATTATCCAAGCTTACCTCTCTTTTTTCATGTTCATGCTCAATATTCTTCAACATACAAGTTATAGCATCTTAAAGCTTCCTTCAAGAAAATTTATACATCTGTCACAGGAGTTCAACTTGTTCTAATTCCTAAGGGTCATTTCAGTGGGAAAAAGTACACAAAGACAAAGTGGAATGAAAATTCATTCTATTTCATTATCATGCTGGAGTCTGTGATGAATTTAGTGACTGTGGTATTATACAACTTGGAATTAATTATGATTTTCTAGATATATAATTAAAAGTGAGATAAAATTACTGTATAATCCTTGTTATATCCATGAAAATAAATAACATGGCAATAAATATAACTGAGTGATAAAAACATTTATAGCTATAAATTAGATATTTTGTTCAAGTTATTTTTATTATAAGGACTGCAAATTAATACTTAATAGGTTAATAGTTTCTTAGTAAATAATTGGATATCAAAAATAACAGTTAAAAACACAATGAAATAATAATATTAAAATGTAAAAACTAACATTAAAAATTAAAATAAATAAATTATCTTTGGAAACTACTATTTTAAAAAATCCAAGAATCCCAGAAAATTATTATTATCTATCTATCTACCTATCTATCTATCTATCAATCTACTTTTTACCTACCTATCATAAGAAGTAGTAGTTAATATGGTGCCTATTATTAGATTGAACAGAATATTTAGCTATACACCATATTTAGTGATTATCTCAGAAATAACAAAACTCAGATAAACAGACTGGATGTTTGAAGATATCTTGAAAATTATATATAAAGGAAATTCCTTGAGAATGTGCAAGAAAAGCATTCAGAATAAAAATAAAACTTAAAGCACCAATGAATTCTTTAGCAGGATAAACTATTCTTCACATTTTTCTAGGGATATTTCTAAAATAATTAGTTTTCCTGATTTAATGATCTCAGAGCCACTGAGGTTCTATTCTTATTGGTTTCAATCTTTTTTCTTTGAAAGTTATTGTAGGAAATTACCTTAAATACAGAACATACACATTGTACTGCCTATCCAATTTTGCACAATGTTCCTAATTTTTTAATTGTCATCAATAAAAAATAGCCCAATGGATATGATAGAGTATATCAATACATATCTTTCCTTGTTTTACATACTCTCTAGATACTACTTGAATAATTATAGGATGCTGAACTTGTGAACTCTCTTTAATCATAGCATCCAATCCCCACCTTTCACCTCCCAAAACAAAACTGCTCCTCTTCCATTGCATACTTTAGTAAATGAAACTACTGTTCACCCAACTGTTCAATAATGAAGTCAGACATTATATTATATTAAAACATCTGGGTGATTCTGTGAGTGATCATTTCACTCTCCTTGATAAATCTATTTAATGGCTTTCCATCTCAAAGTAAAACTCAGACTTCTTAAGGGCCCTACATGACCAGCTTTCAACTGCCTCCTTCCTCATTTCTTACCACTTCCCAAGTTATCCTATCTAATAAAAAGGTAATATTTGAATTGACCACACCTCCTCTACACCTGCCAGCCACGCCCACCAGCCAATCAGAGCGAATATGCAAATTAAACCAACCAAGATGGCTACAGCCACAGGGAGATCAGGCGAGAGGCTTAGGTAGCTCCTGGCAATGGAGGAAGCCAAGCTTTCTGCACACCCTGGTAGGCTCAGGCTTCTGCTGAAGGCAACAAAGTTTCAATGGCTGTTTGAGCAGAAGGCTTGGCTCCGCTCCAGGCTACAAAGTTTCAGTTGTAAAAGATAAATAAATCCCAGACACCAGGACCTCCAATTGGATTGCTGGGGGCATGGCCAGCCTGCAAACCACCACAGGCCCCTTGCCCAGGCCACTCCCTACCCCAAGGGAACACCCACCCTGATCCAGGAAACCCTTCAGGGCAAACCATTTGGCCCCCACCCATGTACCAGGACTCTATCATATCTAATAAAAGAGTAATATGCAGATTGACCATCACTCCAACACACAAGATTACTGACCCATGTGGTTAAAAGATCTTGCCCTCATATGGACACAAGATGACCACTACAAGATGGCCAGCATGGGAGGGCAGTTGGGTGGGACCAGGCCTGCAAGTGAGGACAGTTTTGGGCAATAAGGTCAGCAGGGGAGGGCAGTTGGAAGGGACCAGGCCTGCAAGGGAGGGTAGTTGGGGGTGATCAAGCCTTCAGGGAAGGGCAATTAGGGGTGACCAGGCCTGTAGGGGAGGGCAGTTAGGGGCAAACAGGCTGGCAGGGGAGCATTTAGGCATCAATCAGACTGGCAGGGGAGTAGTTAGGGGGTGATCAGGCTGGCAGGCAGAAGCAGTTAGGGGTAATCAGGAAGGCATGGAAGGCTAGCAGTTGGGAGAAAGCAGTCCTGGATTGTGAGAGGAATATTGGCTGCCCATTCAGGCCCGATCGGATTGGAACTAAATGGGAAGTCAGACATCCCTCAAGTATGCCCATATTCGATAGGGAGCATGCTGGGCTGAAGGACACCACCCTCCTATGCACAAATTTTGTGCACAGGGCCTCTAGTTCACTATATATTAGCCACACTGGCCTCTTGGTTGCTCTTGACCACATCAAACATCCTTCCTTCTTAGTGCTTATGAATTTGTTTTGCTCTCTGCCTAGGATACTCATCGCCCACAAAAACCTGTCATTTTATCTATGAGTGTGTTCGTTCATTCCATTGATATCTATCTCCCTTCACTAAAGTACAGGCTTAGTTTTCTTGATATCTGTATCCCATTTGATTACCTACTATCTAGTAGGTATAGATAAATATTTTGATAAGTGAAGCAAAGCCAATAAAATGGTGTTGTTTCTGCTTCCTTGTGTTTTTGTTTGCAATGTTTCATTTACCATCATTGCACAAGCTACCCTCATTGTTCATGTTACTGAAATAATCTCCCATCTAGTAACATCATACTCATCTTTGTACAACGTAATTCATATTTCACACAAAAGTCAGAGCCATGATTTGAAAATACAGTTATGGTGGTATAATGACCCTTTTTCTAAAAGCATCTCAATTACATTTTATTAATCTAATCCCAATTTTAACAGATGTCTATAAACCTTGACTTCTTCCTCTGTAGCTTCTTCTCATCATTTGTTTTACTTTAGTTTTTATCTTTATTGTTGAAAGTATTACAGATATCCCACCCCCTTTTGTTTCTTCTTCACATTGACCTCCTCCACTCAGTACACACCCCTCCCATGTCTACACCATACTATTGTCATCTGTGTTAATGGGCAATGCATACATGCATATAAATTCCATATTAACCTCTCTCCCCACCCATGTCTTCCTTCTGAGAAACAAATTAAGCTATTTTTTGCACAGCCAGTGTGACTCAGTGGTTGAACATTGGCCCAGGAACCAAGAGGTCAAGGTTTGATTCCCAGATAGGAAGCAGGCTCAGTCCCCACTAAACAGCATGCAGGAAGCAGTCAATCAATGATTCTCATCATTGATGTTTCCATCTCTATCTCCCTCTCCCTTCCTCTCTCTCTAAAAATCAATAAAATGTACTTTAAAAAAAATTAAGGTATTTTTCTGTGATCTTTTTCTAAGACTACTAGATAAACTTCTTAAAAGAGTCTAAGGCATACCCCTAGCCAAAAAAGTTTTAAGTCCTACAATATGTACAAATAGAAATCAACAGTATTTGGGCCAGAAGTGGCAAATTTACACATTGGATAATGTTCCTTTTCCTTTTCAAGCAGATGCTGTACAAATCCTTTTACAGATTTGCTATAACTTAGCTTTCCAGGAAAGTTTTTTGTTGTTGTTGTTAATCCTCACTCAATGATACCTTTTCCATTCATTTTTTATTGATTTCAGAGAAGAAGGGAGAGGGAGAGATAGAAACATCAATGATGAGAGAGAATCATTCATCAGGGGCTCCCATATGCCCCACACTGGTGATCAAGCCCACAACTTGGGCATGTGGCCTGATCAGGCATAAAACTGTGATCTCCTGGTTTATAGGCTGATGCTCAAACATTGAGCCACACCAGGCTTCATTGATCATTAGAAAGAATGGAAGGGAAGGGGATAAACAGAGAGAGAAATATCAATGTGAGAAAGACACATTGATTGGTTGCCTCCTGCATGCAGCTAGACTGAGGCCGGGGGATCAAGCCTGAAATCAAAGTTTGTGCCCCCTTGACTGAAACTGAACATAAAACCCTTCAATCTGTGGGCTGACACTCTAACCACTTATCCAAACTGGCTAGGGCAGCTTTCCAAGAAAGTTTGCTCTTCAGTTGATATACAACCTGCAAATAACTTTCAGTGAAGACTCTATTGATACACAGTTGACGGTATTCAAAGCACCAATGAGAACTGGAAGGAGTAACTCCAGATGGTCTTGGTCTACCTGAACTACCAAAATGAATAATAGTGTTTAAGAATAAAATTTAAGAATCCTACTCTGCCATTCAACTTATAGGAAAGTGATGGTTAATTAAAGAAAAAAAGTTGAGAAAATGTTAACATTTTCAGATGTATTTAAACAGTTGTCATAAAATTGCTACAAAGAAAGTATGTGGAGATAGGGGAATATTACTGAATTCAGAATTCATCCATGACCAGTTTTAGACCTACTATTTTCATATTACAGAGAACAGGAAAATTTAAGTTCCTGATTTACTGACATTTCTCAAGATATTGATAACATTATCAAACTACATTATATATTCAGTGCAGAAATATCTGCCTTTCTAAGGCATTGGGAAAGAAGTGATTTTCAAAGTTAAACAAAGAAACTGTAATTTGATATATTTCACTTATTATTATTCTAGTTATGAAGATTTAGGTATGTATTATGCATGAGATTCAATGATTGATTGCTTTTGAAACTTATTTTTTCTGCTATTGACATATCTTATCAAGAACTTTTGAAGTAATAATACCTCAACCTTCATGAATTGAAGTCTTAGTTCAAGAGCCACAAATACACCCAATTTTTGCTCTTAAACTTTTCATGTCATTGTAAAACGTTATTTATATATATATTTTTTGCTATGCTGTGCATGACCATTGGACCTCAAATTCTTTCATCTTACCTAGCATTAAGAAGAATTTTGTCTTTAAAGTAGAAAAATCAATCCAATAAAACCCATTAGTCATACGTTTACAACTTCTATACTTTTTCTGTTTTATTTTGTCTTTACAAATATATACATACACATATACATATATATATATACACATACATATATACATATATGTGTGTGTATACATACATACATATATATATGTATGTATGTATATACACACACACATATACATGCATACATACTAGAGGCCCAGTGCACAAAATTTGTGCAAGGGGAGTGTCTCTCAGCTCGGGCTACGTCCTCTCCAATCTAGGATGGGTTCAGGTCTAAACAGGTAGTTGGACATCCCTCTCACAATCTGGGAATGCTGGCTTCTAACCATTCACCTGCCTGCCAGCCTGATTGCCACCTAACTGCTCCCCTGCCAGCCTGACTGATGACTAACTGCTCCCCTGCCAGCCTGATCACCCCCAACTGCCCTTCCTGCCAGCCTCATGGCCCCCAACTGCCCTCCCCTTCCAGCCCAATTGCCCCCAACTGCCCTCCCCTGCTGGCCTGGTCACCCCTAACTATCTTCCCTGCCAGCCCAATCACCCCTAACTATCCCCCCCTGCCAGCCTGGTCACCGCCAACTGCCCTACCCTGTCAGTCATCTTGTGGCGCCCATCTTGTGGTGACCCATTTGTGATGATGTGAGGGCATCAGACAAGGACCACCTTGGCTTTTATTAGTGTGTGTGTGTGTGTGTGTGTGTGTGTGTGTGTGTGTGTGTTATTTCTCTCCTTTTTAATCTGATATGTAGGTTAATTAAGTACATTAGAGATTTCTGATCCGATCTTGAGAGAATGGCTACTTATTTGACCCATCCACTTTGTTACATGTAAAATTGAGTAATAGCCAATGGTTAGTGTTATGGTTAATTAATATCTGACAAAAGAGGTAAAGCATAGAATGGGCATATCTTTATAAAGACAGTCTCTTTGAAAAATGGTGTGGGGAAAATTGAACAAGTACATGCAAAAAAGAAAAAAAGAAAGAAAAACAGAGAAGATTAAGGAGAGGTGGGGTAGATAAGAGATCAACCAAAGGACTTGTATGCATGCATACAAGCATAACCAATGAACACAATACACTGGGGGGGGGGGTATGC
>JAAGEH010000426.1:8597730-8612193 GCA_011751065.1 Lasiurus cinereus
TATGCTAGGGCAAGGGAAATAAAGGAAAAAGTAAACAAATGGGACTATATAAATTTATAAAATTTCTGCACAGAAAAAGAAACCATTAACAAAATGAAAAGTAAATGTGATGATGTAGTTTGAGAGGCTTAGTACCTTGCATGGTACACAGTGCTTTCAATAATTTCTGGAGTCATTTAAACACTCTAAGATAGAAACTTTCATCAAGACTTTAAAAATTATAATAAACAAAATAATCTAACTTAAAAAGAGTAAAGGGCATATATTGAAAGGTAACTCACAAAATTGGAGGAAGTACTAAAACAAAACAAAACAAAACAAAATAAAAAACCAAGGCCAAGGATTAGTGTAACCCTAAAGATCTGAGACAGAATGAACTAAAAATCACATGGGCACATTACTTCTCAACATTAGTTTCACAATAGAATCAACCAGAGACATCTTTAAAAGTATGAATACCTGGATCTCATTCTAATTCTGATGTATGTTTTCTTGGATATGCCTTGGACAGTATTCCTGATTTCTGTGCTCAAAATTAATTTTTAGGAAGAAACAACGGGACTGACTGCTTTTGGCACTGTTTAGTCCAACTGCATGTATGTATCCTTTCTGATTTTCCACTTCCTGGGTCTGTCCATTACTAATAGAGGTGGAATTAAATCTTCAATAATACTAGTACATTTATCTACTTCTTCTTGAGGTTCTATCAATTTTTACCTCATGTATTTGGACAATGGTGCATACACATTATAAATGTTATGTCTTCATGGAGAATGAACCCTGTATTATTATGTTATGCTTCTTTTTTACCTCTGATAATTTTCCTTGCTCTGTAGTTGATTTTGCCTAAAGTAATACACTTACTCCAGCTTTAAATAGTATCACCATGATATATATCTTTCTCTAAGCTAAATCTCAACCTCATCCACACAAGCCTCCAGCAATTCATCCATTACTGTTTAAAATTTCCTAACCTGGGAGAGACTGACATGTTGGTTTCTGTTTCTGGGCTTCCTTCTGCCCAACTAAGCTCCAATTCTTTGCATTTTCTCATCTCTCTATTTTGGGGAGCAGCAGTTTGCTTTGTGACCTCAAATCTGATGGATCTAAGGAAAGTCGGTACAGCTTTTGTCTTGCTGTGAGGATGGGAGTGATAACTTCTATCTTCTTCCATGCAGAATCAAGTGGCTGACATGTTTTGAATTATGCATCCATCCTTCCTTTTCAGAAAAATGCTATGGTTTGTGGTCCCACCAGAGCTGCAAATATTCCTTTGAAGATAATAACCCATAGGAAACAGGTTGCTATTGCTGAGAAAAAGAAAGGAGGGAGGGAGGAAAGAGAGAAGAGAGGAAGAGGGAGGGAGAGAAGTATGATGGCTAGTTTCAAAATAACAGATATTTTGAAGAGCTTGAAAACAAGATAGATCACAAATGAAAAATATAGGAAGATAGAAAGGCAAGATGATACTGCCGCCATTTTGTCTCTCCTCCAGGATTATAAATCTCTGTTTAAATTATGTCCTTGAATATTTTGAAGTGAGATGTAATCATCAGAACTTTCTTGGCATGTGCAGAAAAATGAACTCCCTTTAGAAATATACATTTTATTATATTTTATCTGTTGAACATATTTTAGAGCATTTGCTGCCGCTTGAATAAAGCAAAATAATTTTAATGAATATTGGTTAGCTCAAAATAAATTTATCTTTCCATATTTTATTATATAAATTATTATTAAAGGGAAATAAGCTTAGAGTACAAACTCTACTGTTACAAGTTGCAGCACTATTTTTGGCCATTTTATGGTAAGAAATATAGCTATGAGAATCTTGCCATTAAGTCTTTGTTGAGAAAAAAAATGTTTCCTCTCATATGATCTACTTCATTGTATGTACATAAACAATGAAGTAGAAATACACAGCTGTTATGTCTGAAACATGAATTGCAAACTAAGATGCAAACCAGGACCTGAAAATCACATACATTTCAGAAGTTGGCTGGATGAAACAAAATTGTGAGAAGTACAACTTATTGAGCATGTTCCTGGTCTGAAGACTACTCTAAAATCTACACAGGGCTGGGACTCTCATGAGGCAGGCAAGTTATGTATTCACTTGGACACAATATTAAGAGGATGCCAAAAATAAGTAATCAGGTAAAAATTGTAATCTTATTTTCAAAATTAAAAGTAATGCAAAAGTCCATTTGAATAAAATATTAACTTTTTACTTGAAACAGGATCAATACAAACTATTATCTCATCTGAAAAACTGTTAACAACCTCTCAACTACTTTCTTTACATCTTCTTTTCGCTCCCCTCCAATAAGATAAAACCCTGCAGAAATCAAGACCATTGTAAAACATTAATCTTATAAGATCAGTTTCCTTCATAAGTACCTTCAATGTTTACTTAAGGTTTGTTTTGTTTTCTTTCTGTTTCATTTTCTGAAGAAAAACTCCAAATCCCTGGATGGAAATGGAAATGTCTCCTGCCAGTCTCTCTGGTTCTCTGCAGTCTAGCCATGCCCACCTTCCTGTGTTTGAGAATTGCACTTCTCCAGATCCAAAGACCTTGCATGGCATGTCCTGCCTCCCACAGTTACCCAGTCAACTCTTCCTACGTGTTTAAAGCCACAGTGTCACCTCCAGAAGATGTCTTCTCTGAGAACAGCCTACATAAAATCAAGTAGACTTATACAGTATGTCCCTCTACTACTCTAATACTCATGGCCTCTCCTTCAGTCCTTGTCCAGACTATAAACCCCAGGGAGAACATGACTTTGCTCCCCACTGTATGTGGCCATTGTCTAGTCCAGTATCTGACACATAGTAGATTCTCAATATTTATTTGTTATATAAATTAGTAAGTCAAAAAATAAAATGTTTTGAAAATTGTCTAAGACTGTTAAATGCCAGTTTAATATAGTTAAAATGTAGTTAAAAAAAATCACCCTGTAAACAAAAACCACTGTAATATGTGCTCTGATGCAACTGTTTTTTAGTTATCTGGATTCTCTTCAGCTTGTCTCCAATTGCTTTCTCTGTATTGTAGTTGCAATTCCAGTTTGGTCTTGGGAGAGTGTCACTCACTGTAGCTTCTACATACTCCCCTGCCATTTGGGGACTCGGAGAAACATATATCTGATGCTAGTGTTTTAAAGAAATCTAATAGAATGACTTACACCTATTCCTTTCAATTGAGGTTTATAAAATTGAATAAAGAAAAATTATTACAGCAACCTGTGAATGTTTTGTTGGAAATAAAAGGTAATCTTAGAAATTAACAGAAATAAAGTAACAATGACAATTTGTAATAACATAAGAAGTGATTTTTTTTCTAGATAAAAGGGTGATAATTAACAGTTGGCATAAGAAATCAAAATGTAGTTGAACCCTTTTTCTGCTGAGAATGTCAAATATTACTGACACTAATATGAAAAAGAAAACAAAGGTTTCTGCAAATGAGTTCCAAACCTTGAAGTGAGTCTTTCAAGCCATTCCATATTCCAACTATTATTAATAAATCAAAGGCAGGAAAGATCAAATCCATCATTTGTCTTACTACTCACTGCCCCTCCTGTAGTTGCTGACAGACTATGATTTATGATATGTAAATTGCACCATGGGGCTTGACATGGTGAGTGTGATTTCATTTAATATTTTCTTGCAATCAGCTTAGATCTACTCCTTGACAAGAATTTCATCGGAAGTGTTCTTGGAACATAGCATGGGAAACTTAATGAAATAAAATATTATATCCTAAGATATATTTGCATTCTCTATGCATTTCTAATAAGCCATTTTTTAAACTATTCAAATATACACATTTACTACAAAAATTTAAGCAATATCTACTTTAATTTCTTTAGACACCAGAAATGTTTAATTCTCCAGAGTTTAGAGAGGATATTATTATTTACCAATAGAAAATGTATATCTTTCTGGTCATAGCACAAACATACAATAGATATCAGTTTTATCAGAGTTTAGAGAGGTTTAAACTGACATTTGCCACAATATATTAATTTTTGTTTTAACTCTCTCTTTAATTAATCCATAAGTTAATCATACTCACAAACCAAACCACTCTGGTTTGCTGTGATTTGCTGTTAGTGATTTGTATCTCTAGTTCAAAGTAATAGAATCAATAAGGAGGTAGAATATTGTGTGTATTATAAATGTAATTATTTTTTATTTTTTAATGCTATGATTTATTTCTTCCTTTTTGAAATTTGATAATAACTTATTCAGTACCTTAAGCTGACCAAGACTTTAGTTCACCCTTGTGTAGATCAAATGAATGACTTTAAAAAAAATCCATAACAATGAACAAAACTTTTAAACATTGGCAGTTTCATAAAATATGTTGGCCACAATAAGACAATATAAAGGAAGTAATAAAATATGGAATAAATAGTAACACCATTATAAATCTTACTCCATTATTACATCTGTAGAATTATATGCATGGATCTATAATTGATTTAATATTGATTTAATTTAACATATTTATTGAGATTCATTAGGCATATGGTGTGGATATAATCATAAAAAAGTTCAATATATCTCTTTTAAAGATATTTTAATTTCACCCCATCTTATTCTAAGATGATTTAGAATGACTTATAAATCATCTATATATATATATAAAAGCCTAAGTGACCATATGAAACTTCAACCGGTAGCTATGATACACAGTGACCACCAGAGGCAAATGCTCAATGCACAGGCATGGAAACATGGAACAGACTGATGAATCACAGCTAATATGCATACTACAGGCCTGGTGCACGGATTCATGCACTGGTGGGGTCCCTTGGCCTGGCCTGTGGGGATCGGGCTGCAATTGGCAGTCGGACATCCCCCAAGGGTCTCCAGATTGTGAGAGGGAGCAGGCCTAGCTGAGGGACCCTACTGGTACACAAATCTGTGCACTGGGCTTCTCATATATTAAAAAGGATATTACAAATTAAGTTTGATGGTTAAGAAAAAGAAATAGGTGTAGAAATATAAAATAGAGGAAGAAATATGAAAATTTCAGCATTGTGGTGGATATTATTATTTACCAAGTGCCAGTTCTGTGCTGCCATCTAGAATACTGGGCTCCACACATGAGTTACGTCTTCCCTAACAGGTTTTTCAAACCTACAGTAGACTTGGTAAGAGTGACAATAATGTGTTGTGTTTTTTTATTCTGAGTTAAACCACTAGATTTTGGGGTTGTTTGTTACTCCTAAATAAGCTAGTCTATCTTGAATAATACAAATATTCATGAGAAGATCTTATCCTAAGAACTCTAATAGCCAATTGATGTGATCCACAGATTATAAGACAAAAGACACATTGCTTTCTGGATATAGATATCTATACATGATTCTAAGATTAGTAGAAATTTTCCTAAAGATCATAAGAAAAATTCCATTATATGAAATAGCAAATGAATATAATAATAGTTCCTAATATTTACTGCTTGTTGCATTCCAGGAAATGTGCTAAGCAATTATTTTTTTTAATCCTCATAATCCCTGTGGGGAATATACCACAATTATCATCCTTAAATTCATAGTTATTGATAATGAGATACAAATAGATTAAGGATTTTGCCCAAAGTCAGGCAGCCAGCAAGGGTGTAAGATTAAGAGAAAACATATGCCTTTCTTATCTGAAAGGAAATGTGGAAGAACAAATATCTAAGCTCCTCTTCTAATCAAGAAAAATATAAAATCTAAAATGTGAGTCTCTCTCAAAGCAGGGAATCAATTTCAATTAAATTGAAATAATAAAAACACTTGGTTGTTCAGACTCTATCATCTCTCTGATAGTAGCAAATGCTAAGAACAGAGAATGTTAACAACCCAGGTTGGGAACTAATGACTCTAATTTCTAAGTAATCAAGAAGACAAAGAGGTGGAACTAAAACATAATTGTTCCTGACTATATATATAATTATTTTAGGTTTTAGTCACCAATTTCAATGTGTGTACAGTTTTCCCTCACACCAACAAACAATATTCTGACACCGAGGGGTGTCCTACAATTTAACTCAATTCTGATATTATCTGCCCTGAGATCACATCAAGTTCCATTGTTAAGGGTTCAGGTCTATCAGACAGCAGCGCTACTCCAACTCCAGGCTGTTACCTGTGCTTCTTACCTACCACTTAGAAATTGGAGGCCCCAGTGACCTCCTACAACTCAGGATGCCCTTAGCAAGTCCAGGTGGTTACCTGTACTTCTGACAAACTGGCTATAAAACAGGGGTACCCAGGACTTCCTTCTTAGGTTTGATAAATTACCAGAATTTGTCCCAAGAACTCAGAAAAACATTTTACTTACTAGATTCCCAATTTATTATAAAAGAATATAGCTCAGGAAAAGCCTGCCTATGGGGAAAGGGCATGGAGCTTCCAGGTGTTCACCAACCAGGAAGCTCTTTGAACTCAATCTTTTTGGATTTTCATGGAGGCTTCATTACAGTGGCATGATTGTTCAAATCATTGGCTACTGGCAATTTCTTCACCTCTAGCCCCTCCTCTCCCTGAAGATGATAGGTAGAACTGAAAGTTCTAACCTAATTATAGAGTCAATTCCCCTGACAACCAACCCCCATCCTTAGAGCTGTCCAAAAGTCACTTTATTAGCAAAACAAAAGACACCTTTGTCACTTTCATCTACATTAATAATGGAGAAATATGCAAATTATCCATTACAGCATCATGTCCCTACCCTCTGCTCAAGTAGCTGCAAGGCCTGGAGTAAGATAGGATATGATAGGAGGGGATAAGAAAGGAGAGAGAGAGGAAGGCAGGCCTGCATGCAGACAGGCCAAGAGGACAATCAGAAATATAGAAGGGGAACAAAACAAAGACGCAGGAATAGAAAGGGGAAGGAAACTCGGGACTGCATGCAGGAGGGGGTGCCAATCATGGCAGGGGGGAACAGGTGTGCCCAGTGAGAGGCAGGCTGGGAGCTCCACCCAGACATGAGAGGAAGGCAGTGGCCCCCAGCTCAAGCCGTTGGCAGGGAGGCCTCAGGTCCAGGATGGAGTGATGGATGGTCTGAGGCCTTCTGGGTGGAGGTGCTCCTGCTTCCCAGCAGCAGTAGCAACACCCAGGTCCTCACGGGCCTTAGCCACTCTCACTAGGTCGGGCATCCCAGGCAGGGAACGGGAGCAGGATAGTGGCAGGGAGGGTGGGGGAAGGGAGGGGGGGCAGCGAACATCTGGCAGAGTTAAAGAAGGAAAGAGGATGTATGAGTGAACTGTAGGAGCTATAATGAAAACCAAGTATAGTTGTGTACTGGGGACAAATTTTGAAAATAGGAGTCAGAAAATAAAAAATTTACATGATAGTGAATAATTAGGCAGGTAGATAGATAGATATTAAAACAGTGGAAGTAAGTAGAGAAGAATGTATGGGAAAGGTAGGATGAGAGACAAAGAGGGAGGAAAGAAAAGTTTTAAAGGGGAGCTGGTAGAGCTTAACAGGAGAATGGGAAGAAGGAAGAAATAGGGGAGGGAGCAAAGCAGGTCAGAAGGAGAAAATGAAGAAAAATATAAGGTGGGAAGAAAGGAAAAGGGGAGGGGGAAGGAAAGAAGGAATGTACGGGGGGAGAGAGGGTAGGAGAAAGATGGGAAGAAGGATGGTGGAACAGAAGTAGGAAATATAAAGGAAGAAATGTTTATAAATGATGAGTCAGTAAGAAAAAGTTTTACATAAAGGAAAGAGAAAAATTGTGTGAGAAGCCAATAAGGTAGTCAAATGCAACTGTGTTTGAAGGAGATAAGATTTTTTTTAAAAGTTAATAGGGTGAACAGGCCAGCAGGGGAGGGCAGTTAAAGGTGACCAGGCTGGCAGGGGAGGGCAGTTAGGAGGATCAGGCAGGCAGGCAGAGTGGTTAGGGCAGGCAGGCAGGTGAACAGTTAGGAGCCAGAGGTCCCTGATTACAAGAGGGATGTCCTAAACTGGTAGTTGGATATCCCAGAAGGACTCCAAGATTGGAGAGGATGCAGGTCCTCCTGAGAGACCGAGCCCCTACCCCCATGCACAAATTTTGTGCACTGGGTCTCTAGTCACTGAGAAAATTCCAAGGGTTTTAGGAGCTCTGTGCCAAAAAAGTAGACAGAAACCAAATACATATTTCCCAGTATAAATCACAATATCACAAAATATAGAAGAATTCTTATTGTTTTAATTTCACTAAGAATGATAGCTACAATTGCAAAGTAGCATTCAAACTAAAGCTTAAAAAAAGCACTTGCCATGAGATGTTTTCATAGGAAATAGTACAAGTAATTTTAATTTAGTGAAAATCACAATGTACCATTCCTTTATTTCATTTTCCTTTAAAAAGTTACAAAAATGTCTACCTTTTCTTCTATTATTACAGCTATTATTTATTTGCAGCTATTACCTCTTTGGGGCAAGGTTTTTTGAAATACACTAATTTTAAAAATAATGAAGAAACTGAAACACTTGTCAAAGTTTCTAAAATAAAAATGAAATAGTTGTTTATATTGTACAATAGTTAACAAGAATGTGAACACGAATTCTTTATTCTCAGAGCACAGATTCTTAAAATGTATTATCTGTGGAAAATAAATAAAGGAATCTAATGTAAATGCAGTAAGGAAGCCCTGAAGGGAAGCTTTTATGCACTAGGACTCCTGTTGGTCACAGACTTCAACAGGAAGAAGCTAGTTTTACTACCCCTACAGGAGAAAGACTTACTTCTTGCCCAGCAACAATATAGTCAAGGCAATCTGAACGCTTCTCCTCCAGTGGACTTTCACTCAAAACAGCCCTTCCAACTCTCTCCTTTCCTTAATAAAATCAAGTCCCATAACTTTAACAATCAAGATTTATTAAATAAATAAATAAAAGGAAGTCCCTTTCCTTTGTTCTCCAGATTTGCATGTGGTTTGCCATAGCTTGCTTGTTTGTCCACAATTGCAATTCTTTGCTATTTGAATAAACTCCATTTTGCTGATAAACAACTGGCTATTTCATTTTTAAGGATGACATCGGTACATTGATATATCACTTAGAATTCCCTGAGTTGCAACATATAATAAGAATATAAAAATGAATAAAAACTTTAAGTTATGTATTTGTCCTGGCCATTAAGAAACTAATTCTCCAGCAGATTCAAACACGAATGTCTCCAAATGTTTTGCTAAACAGAAATTTCTGCAAAATAGACTCATGGTGTGTGCTTATTGGTTCATATTCTTTGTTCCTCGTTGTGGCCAGTGGGAAAGAATTTATAAAAGAGTTACTGTAGTCTAGAAAGTGAGTTGTATCTGCCTATGAACTTCAATTTCTGTAGAGGAATCAAATTATATTAGCATAGGGGTTAGGTAGGTTTCCTTAATAATAAAATATTAGTACTGTTAGGTTTGATCAAGCAATTGAATTGATACTCCTTCCTCCCCACGCCCCCACCCCCCTAGGAACTGGCCTTTTAGGTCATTTCACTATGGACATTCCCTTTGCTGAGACCACATTTCACTTGTGGTGACCACATTCCGTTATCTCCCCTCTGGTATGCATAAAAAAATCTCCACCCAGAAAAAAAGCCCACCAAAAATCCTTGAAAAGCTGCTGACTCCAGTCACTGGGTCCTGGAGCCATCCAGGCTCAGCCATCTCGTGTGCAGATGATGGAATAAATACATAATCCCTCACCACTCTGGCCTCGTGCATTTCTCAGGTGCCCTAATATTTGCGTTCCTCCTTCGATGACCTAACAAATACCACAGGAGTTTTCAACTTACCTTGAACAGTCACATATTTAGTGCTTGCCCTTTAGTGAGACAAAAAAGCACACACTTTGTTGTATGCTAATCAAATTAAGATACTTTTTAGATAGCAAAACACTTTACTAAACACTATTTATAAATCACATAAAAATGCCTTAGCAAAGTCATCCTATCGATCTGCCCTCTCAGCCCCACCCCCTCTCCAGAGCACTTGCTGCAAATGTCCTTTGAAAATGTGAGGTTCAGGGCAGACATTTCTTCCCGTGGGTTCTTGTCCTCACAAAGTTTGAAGAATAAATTTATGGACAACAAGGCTTCTTTAATAAAAAGTGTAGAAGTTTATTGGAAGCAAATACAAACTCCAGCTGGGCAAGGGTGTCCCCAAAGAGGACCCCATGGGGAGGGTTGCCTGCCCCCCCTCCTCCATGGGAAAAGCCTGCTCTCTCTCTCTAATGGGAAAATCCCTCCTCATGTCCCTTTGTCTCCAGCTTATATATGCTAAAATTCTTTGTCTGAACCTGGCCTTTTTTTTCCATTGGTCCCTTTCTTTAATTTGGGACACCCCTCCACCCCCACTTTCCGCATTGGTCATTCTGCTCCATAGAATTAGTTTCAAAGGTCAAAGCTCACATGATGCCCTCCCCCTTCCCCATTTCTTCTCCCCCTTTTCTTGCTGGTTGGAGTCACTTTTGATTTATTTTATGGTCTTCTCTCAGTTGTGCTGGCAGAGATAGCCTTATCTTATAGCTCTCCCAGCTGCTCAGGTCAAGGTTACTTTTGGTCTAAGCTATAGTCACTTTAACTGCTCAGGCCAGAAATACCCATCTGTCCTTGGCTTATAGCTGTTTTAATTGCTCAGGCCAGAAATGTTTCCATTTACCTGAACCCCCTCTTTCTGTGGCATTTCTCTATCTTCTGGTGTCCTCAAGTCTCCATTTATGCATTCCTCTCTCATGGACCCTTTTAACTCTAAGTCCCCCTAAACTTGCCTATTTAAGCTAGCTAGTTAACCCTTTCACTTTCATACCGTCATTTGATTTTAGAGTATGGAAAGGAAAGTGAAAAGTCAGATATAAATGCTTTGACAAAAACTTAAGTCCAACACCAGCATAAAGAGCCCAAAGTACCAATGTGAAGAAGGCCATTTGGCAGGAAACTGTGGTCATCTGTCTTAAGCTGCTTGTATGTATATGCTAGCTTCTATTCTGCAGTTATTCACCTGCAGATCCAACATCTTGAACAGCAGCCCTGAATTGTAATTTAAATAGGTTAAATTTAGTAATTCATAAAAAAAAACATTTATTTTTGATTGTCTCCTTGGATGAATATATTGTTTGGCAAAAAAAAAAAATAGGTGGCAAAGGAAAGGAGTGCAATAAAAGTAAAAAATACATCTGTAACACTGTCAATGATAAAAAAAAATTTTGATTTTAAAAAATCAAAATTGCATATTAAATTTGTTAGATTACATAAACTTTGAAATAAACAGTTTAAACAAATTTTAAGCATGTACATTGAATGTCACTACTAACGTAAATGACCACTTTAGAGACAGACAATTTGATTCGGTGTCTTTTTCCTTGAAAGTATGGAAATCTCTGTTCTGAATAATGCATATATTTCTCTTGCTGATTAATAAGCTTTTGACAGTTAACTGAATTCATACTTAAATTTTTGCAAATAATAGAATTTTAAACTTATTTAGGAACTTAGGTTTTTTAACATGATTTTGTTAGTTCTTTAATTCTATTGACATAAATACTTATGACATATATAATTATTTGCAAAAGAAGTATAGCATAATATTCAGACTATTCTCTGTAATATTCCACAGCATTCATATTTGCATTTAATTGCAGATTTGACACAATTTACCCAAGTTCTCAGGATATTGATGAAGAGAGCACTATTAAGAGTTCATACTATAGAAGCAAATGAAAAAATATACTGACAGAATTTTTCCACTCAAGATAAGTAATTTTTCTTAAACTGATTTTGTTTTTTCACATGCAATGGTTGGAAATATTACTAGTAGCTTGGTTACTATAAAGTGCATAAACTGATTGGTACCAGTGTTTTCAACTCTTAGACTACATTTCACATTTTTTGTTTACTTAGTATACCTGTTTTTTGTTTTTTTTAAATGTGTCATGATCTGGCACTCCACTCATGTATCCTAATCTTATATTGTTGCCAAGATGAAATGAGCTAGGAACAAATTCCTCTCTAGGAGAGAAACATGAATATATTTCAAATTGCAATGAGCTCCAACAAGCAATTAGCCTATGGTCATTATTTTGTGCATTGTAATGGGTTGACTAGTATCCCTGAAAAGGTATGCCCAATATCTAGACCCCCATGTCCACCGCTCCTCTCACCCACATAGCAATACCTGTTAATGTGACCTTACTTGGAAACAAGATTTTTACAGATATAATTAAGGTAGGGACCTCTGGATGAGATCATCCAGGATTTTGAGTGGCTCCTAAATACAAGAACAGGTGTCCTTGCAAGAGAAAGGAGAGAGAAATTTGGGACACAAAAAGAGAAAACCAAGAAACCATGTTAAAACAGAGGCAGAGTTTCAAGTTATACTGACACAAGACACAGAGTTACAGGAGACTCCAGAAGCCAGAAGAGGCAAGAAAGGGTTCTACCCTTCGGACATGTAAGGCAGTAAGGATGTACAAACAAACACCTTGGTGTCAGTCTTCTGGCTTCCACAACAGTAACAGAGAAAAAAAATGTTTTAAACCACCAATTTTGTGATAATCTGTTCTATTGGCCCTAGAAAACTAATATATGAGTCTAGTATGTGGTTCAGCAAAGATTGCTATTTAAAATTTTAAAATAAAGGTTATCAGTATTCATTATGACAAGCAAATAATTTATTTTTAATGCTAAAATTTCATATTATATTTATTCAGTTATGTTTTATTCCATATGAATCTCGCTTGGACATGCCACCAATAAATAGCATCTCCTTCGACCCCAGGCCTTAT
This sequence comes from Lasiurus cinereus, assembly GCA_011751065.1. Taxonomy (NCBI): domain Eukaryota; kingdom Metazoa; phylum Chordata; class Mammalia; order Chiroptera; family Vespertilionidae; genus Lasiurus; species Lasiurus cinereus. Next base: position 8,610,495 of record JAAGEH010000426.1, read on the forward strand.
TGAATTTATAAGGCTTTGATATGGATTGAAGATTTGTGACTCCTGAAAATTCATCTGTTGAAGCCCCAATGTAATTTGTATTTGGAGGTGAGGTCTTTGAGAGAATTAGGTCTAGATGTAATCATGAAAGTGGGGCCCCCTGATGCCATTAGTGCTCTTATAAAAAGAGGAAGAGAGACCAGAGCTAGCACTCTCTCTGCCACATGGGCATACAGCAAGAGGGCATCCATCTGTAAGCCAGGAAGAGGGCTCTCACCAGGATGGGAATCTGCAGCCACACAACCTTCAACTTTCCAGCCTCTAAACTGTGAGAAATAAGTGCCTGTTGATTAAGCCACCCAGGGTATGGTATTTTGTTATAGCAGCCAGAGCTGAATAAAAGTGGAGATACTGGTACAAAATCAAGTTCTAGAAAACCATTTTAAGTTATAAGAATCTGATGAAAAAAAAAAAGCACATTTAAATATTACCACCTACTCCATTTACACTATCAAATTAAGAAAATTTGTGTCTTAATCAAGCCTTTTATAGTGAGTACAGTCCTCTTATAGAAGTAATTAATAACCCATGAATGTTAATTATATAAGCCAGGTTAATTTTCAGCCTTCATCACATGGCAGGAAAAGTTTCAAATTGATCAATCATCTTCTATTTGAAATATTACTTACAGAACTAAGGGCTAACTATATGAATCTCAGAGATGTAGTTCTGTTGAGGTTGGTACTCAATCTTGTAAAACATTTCAGTCTTGAGAATGTAATTGATCATTAGTCAAACATTCAGTGAAACTGTTTGCAAAGTGAATTCTATCCTGCTCAATTTTAGCTAGCCTTTAAAGATAATGACTTTTACTCTCTTGGTCTCTTCCTGAGTTGAGCAAATCATTTATGTAATGGCTGCTGCTTGTACTAGACAACTTTCATAAAATATATGCCACTATATAGCCAAAATCCTCTCAACTTAAATGACAAAGAGAATGGTAGAGAGTGCACATCCTCAAACCAATTCTTCCCTTACATTTAGGAATCTTTGACAATAGTACCTTATTCTACATTGCTCATTATTTGTGCATATACAAGTCTAAGGCATTCTTGGCCTCTCTAATTTCCTGAGTTTCTAGAAAAGGATACCATGTTTCTCTCTTACATTTTGTGAACAAAGTGTTACCCAAGCAACTGGTATTAACCAGGCCACATCCAGGAGTGACACTAACTTTAGTATGAAGATAATGTTGAGTAAAACAGCAGAGAAGACAGACCAAACCATATTACATAAAATTTAATATCATTTAATTTCTAGCCCAATCAATTGTGAGGTTTTTCAGGTCCTCTCTACATGTGTAATTATACATTTCTTAACTGTTTAAGTCACAATGAGCTGAAGCTCCTCTGAATTACAGCTCATGGCAGGAAAGGAGTGAAAGGGAAGACCACAATATATAGACATGCCAAGAACACAGCTTTTCCAAAAAGCCGTATTTAACATTCTCCAAGCCTATTCCCTGCAGATTGATGAGGGAACGGACTAGACAAAAGCAATTTAGACACATGCCCAGTGACATCTAAGTGACTTGGGAGACTAATTGTCTGTCAATCACACCTGGAAAAAGGTAACTCACCAGAATGGGCTTGCCCACTCGAAATCTAAATATATCAACTTCTGGACAAAGGAGCTATTCTCCACCCCACCCCACCCCCCG
>JAAGEH010000426.1:8612593-8711968 GCA_011751065.1 Lasiurus cinereus
TACCAAGGTTGCTGAATTGAAGTCCAATTGTAGGCAACATTCTGGTGCCATTTTCAGTGCCAACAGGTGGAGTAATAGAAATAAGAAATAATTATCATCATTTTAAAAAGTTCATTCTATTCAGGAGAGAAGAGTGGAACTGAGCCTCAGAATGTGTTTATCAAACAGTAGGAGAGAAATGGATCATGCCTCTAAAAATATAAACTAATACCCATTGCAGTAAATTAATAGCCTTTGTGCACTATGCTCTGGCTCTCTATTCTAAGAGCATAAAAAGATTCTATCATATCAGAGATCTATCAATATGGTGAAGAAAATCCAACAATATACATGAAATGAATAAGTAAAATTCTTGGGTATTTTGGGAGCAGAAATGTAATACTTCAATACATCAAATCAAGAAAGTTATTCATTTTCTTCAATGTTACTTCAAAGGAGGAACTAAAAAGGATACATAATAATGGTAGGGATACTAGTTCTATAAAATACATAAGAAAAAATTTTAAGATGGAAATTTTACAAACGTGGAAATGTTTGCCAAAGGAATTAATAATAATTCCATCAATACATTTTTATTTCTTTTAAAAAAATATATTTTATTGATTTTCTACAGAGAGGAAGGGAGAGGGATAGAGAGTTAGAAACATCAATGAGAGAGAGACATCCATCAGCTGCCTCCTGCATGCCCCCTACTGGGGATGTGCCCACAACCAAGGTACATGCCCTTGACCGGAATCGAACCTGGGACCTTTCAGTCCGCAGACCGGCACTCTATCCACTGAGCCAAACCAGTTCGGCTCCATCAATACATTTTTCAAACATAAGCAATCACTTCTTTGTGGTGTTAGAAATACCAGTAAAATTCAAACATCAAATGGAAAGTTGGATTTTGACAGATGACTTTGGGAGTTGTAAAATATTTTCCCTCCCACCTTTTAAATGGCTGTAATTCCACGGAAATAAAGCTTTCTACTATATCTCATTCTCTCATGGGGTCCTCCAGAAATGTTTATTCCAATGGCACTGCAAGAACCCCACTTCTACAAGCAATCAGGGGAGATGAGTCCCTCTCCTATCCTGTAACAAGTGGAACTGGTTATTCACCAACTCCATCAGTGGATATTTCAGTGTGAGTCTTACTTGGTGATTATAATGTTCATGTGATAATTTAAGATTAAGACTGAACTCATATAAGAACTATAACTTATATAATCTCACTCAGAAACACTTCTACATTTCCTAATGATGTTTATAAATATATTTGAGAAATAGAGTATACAGTGTCCACTTTTCCCTGGAGAGTAATAGGATAATTAGACAAATTTGCCCAATAATTATAAAAACTGAAACAGCATGTACATATTTTGAATGAGAAAAAATATCCAAAGTAACACAAACCTTATAATTTTGGTCCTAATTACTTTCTTCTTCTTTTAAAATATAAGTGTTAAAGGTAGGAAAATAAGCCATAAAATCAAGCAAAGATTAAGAAAATATAAAAAATAAATATTTTACAAAAGTCACTCATCTGTGTGTGTGTACAGCTGTGAGTCAATTTAAGTGAACAAATTAACAAACTGAATAAATAGGATAGTTTGTGTTTTTATGTGTGTATATCATGTTTGCCTATGTATTAGGAATTGATATTCTGATCTTACAAATAAAAAATAAAATAGTATCATCATCTATAGTAGCATTTGAATAACCTTGATGGAAATGTTGAAAATAAATCCAGAGAATTCTATTTAGAATGAGAATGCCCAAGTAACTTAGATTCCTGGATAAATAAACAAAAGAAATTATTTGAGAGCTTAGAAGGATTTAAAGTGTCACCACTATGTTTGAGTTGCATATTGCTTTATTAACAGAATATACCCTTGAATACTGCTATCTTGTGCATCAGAATGTATTCACTTTTTATAAGGCAAAAAATTAGACAGAAACCTCATTTAAAATAAAAAAGGGAAACCAGAAGGGGGAGCTCTCATGCCCTGCATGAAGTATAAGAGGGAGAACTGTTTGTATTATCACTACCAACTTCCTCTCCTCTTTATAAGAGTTTCCACTCCTTTGTTTTAGTGAATTTACACCTGGCCCTTCATGATTGAATGTTCCAGATTGCAATTCTTTTGTGGTTCCCGAATAATTCCATTTTGCTGGAGAAATGTCTGACTTTTTGTTTAAGTTCAACAATACGAAGACAGTCAGGCTTCCATATTGGACCTATTGCTGGCTTAAAATGTCACCTTAAATAATATATCTCATTTTTTCCAGATGTATATCCAATTGAGATATGTGAGCAGCCTGAAGTAGAAATCTATCTTAAGGAATAGATAGAAGGCTTCTTTTATAAGCCAAATTATACTTTTGTTAATTTGATTTTGTTTTTATCTTTGCATCTGTGTGTTTATCTGCCTATCCTTCCATCTGTTCATCTACCCATTCTTTTTTGTTTGTTTGTTTTAGTTGGTAACCCTCACCTAAGGATATTTTTGCCATTGATTTTTAGTGAGAGTGAAAGGGCAGGACAGAGGGAAGAAGGGAGAAAGAAACATTGATTGGTTACCTCCTGGACAAGTTCCAATCAGGACCAAGATCCTGAATTTAACCCATGCTCCAACCACTGAGCAACACCATCCAGGGCTAATTATTTTTTAATTTTTGTTGTTGTTTTGTTCTTATGATATTGCCAAGTTGGTTTTATTTGTATTAATGTAGACTGATAGAAAAATGTTTGTATGGAACCTCCATAGGTCAGCAAAGAATTTACTTAAACTTGAGCTACTCAGATTAAAATGTTGCAAAAATATTATTACATATCTGGAAAGCACAGTACTTGGGCCAAATAGAATTTTTATTCTTAGACTTCTTAGCCGACTGACTATGAATCTGATTACTTAAATAACCAAACTTTAATTTTCTCATTTATAAAGTGAGACTAATAAAGGACCCAATTTATCCAAAATTTTTCAAGTACTCAAAGAACAGAATTGATTGTCATTGAATTAAATAACTAAAATGACGCTTGGTATCCTAGTAGTGAAACAAATTCAGTAATACTTACATGACTATTAGAAAACAAGGCTACTTAGCAGGTGTGCATACGCCATTCTGACTACCTCCTATATACATTACCTCCAGTCAGCAGTAGGTAGAATGCCATCTGCGGACTGTCTACATGATTTATATGTGGTAGTTCATGCAATGTGACATAAACAAGAGACACTTCACACTTACATCTGTGCTCCAGTTTCTCAAACAAGATGCCTCCAAATGTGAAATGAAACCCATCAATAATATGAGCTCAGAAATGAGTCCCAACCACTCAATTTTAGAATTACATATACTATAATTTTCAAGCCCACCAGCTGTGGCTTAATAAACAAAGCCATCAGGTATCCACCTTTTACCCATACACATCTAAAAACATATCAATTTATTTTATTTATAATCAATATTTCATTTGATAAAATATTATTTCAATGAAAATTTTCCCATTCAATTACTCTAGTTCTTCTTATTTCATCCCCTACTGTGAAAAAGACAATACAAATTTATCTTGGCCTGCAGTTATTTAGTTATTTTATAGTTGTGATATTTATTTCTGGAAGTCACAAGAGGACCTTTCTCTTGCAATGATTATAAAACGCATTTGATTTACAAAATTTCACATTTTTATAAATAATTTTTACTACTAATTTTTCTACTAATCAGATGTCTTATGAAAATGGAAGAATAACATATGCTTTTGGTACTAAGTTTTCCTTAGACTATCAATATTTGAGCATTGATTTCTGTAGGAACTAGGCTTTAAACAAAACTATAATAATTTTGATATTAATACTCTTCTAAAAGACTCACTGACTGAAGGAGCTGGTGATCTATACTCACTAATTAAAATAATTGTATAAAACTACATTTCTGAGGAAAAACAGCATTTCTCTGGCATCCATCCTTGACATGCAACTGCAGTTATGATAACTATACCTCTTCCTGAAGGAGTTGGACAGCTAAGAAGCATATTGTGATAGAAGAACAGCATTGCAGCTATCAATCTATCTGTGTCTGTATTTACATACAGACAATGCACTCTTACTGCTGCTCAAGGGCCCTGCTAAGATATATGATGGAACAGGTATACATTAGATGTGAACTCTTTACAGGCACTACCTCACAAAACATTACAAGCTAGAGAATTTAGAGACTAGACCATACAAGCCACAGATGTTAAGGCCAATATATCATGTTTTTATTGTTATTTGCTTGAAACTGCTTGTATACTTCAGTTTAACATTATTTTTTTTTAAGAAGAAAGTAGGCCTTAGAAGAACTTCTACAGCAAGCATGCCTTGTGATTTAGAAGAAAATAAATATCAGTAGTTCATGGCTAGAAAAAAAAAAAAAGGAGGGTGACTTTATGACCCTTTTCTGTCTTCTCCCATTTGGCAGAAAAACCTGTGCCATGTCCAAAATGTATGGAACTAGGTGGAGGAAGCACCAAAGCTTAGCGCTAGAGAGAAGAGAGAAAATGGTCATGAAGCATTCAAATACAAAAAGGAGTACTTGCACAATCTGAGTGTAGGGCAAATGCTGTGGTAAGGATGTGATACATTCCATCACAGGGAAGGACATCTAGCCAGGCACTGATCGGCTGTGTCCCATCCAGAGCCATCTACTTGAACAAAGGTGAAAAACCAAAAAAAGTGTAAACCAGAAAAATGACTGAAGTATACAACATCTAGACAGATAAAACTTACCTGTCTAGCATAGCTGAACTGAAACCTTATTTTAGGAGATAATGCAGGATTATGATTATATTTGAAAGCCTGATTCTCTTTGCCTCATTTGGTCCATTTGCTTGTACACTAAGACTTGAACATAAGGTTTGTGATAAAAAGCTATCTTTAAATAAGCTCAATGACATTTGAAGTTATCTTTTGGGAAAAACGATCTTACACAAATTCATAACAGAATTACTTTGGGGAAATTGCTTTTCATTTTTATGAGAAAATAGATTACTAAAGCTCACTGAGATGGGAAGTGGTAATGGGAAACAAGCATACAAATAACTAGCTAACATAGGTAACAGGTACTCATATCAGAAATACAGATACCAGTATCAATCAGATCAAGCATGCCAGTAAATTTTTTTAAAAATTAACAACAAAAACAATAAAAAAATTTGACTCTATTATAAAACCTGTAGCCATTTACCTTTAACTTATCTATCATCTATCTATCTATCTATCTATCTATCTGTGTATTTTAAAATAGAATGAGTAACAGCAATTAATTTTTTTCTAAATAATGTATTTATAGAGGGCTTGTTATATCCCAGATATTAAGCAAGACAACTGATAAAAAATAGTATTTAAAAACTACTCATGGCCTTCAGGAAATACAGTTTCTAATTAGGAACTCTAGACAAGCAAATGGGTGGTGACAATGTAGGTTTGCAAGTCTGATAACGAGGTTAAGTAGTTAATGGACCCACAACGGAGTTAGAAAACTTCATGGAATTTAGAGAATGTTATATGCCCATTGGAACTATCATTTAAGGAATATGTTATACTACAAGAGTTTCTCTTGAATTCTGATTCACTATTAGTTCCAGGGTGGGACTCAGGGATTTTCATTTCTAACAAGTTTGCATATGACTCTGATGCTGCTGATCTGGGAACAGCATTTTGAGAACTGTTGGACAACAGATGTGGAAAGTGCTCCCCTTCATCATCAATGTAACTTTTTTTTTTTTTTACAAGGGAGCAGGTTAGGTTATTATAATCTATTAGTATGATATTGTTGTTCAGCAGAGTCAGCCAAAAGCAATCATGTGTTTATGTGCTTAACAGCAAGAGACAACGCAGTATAGAGTTAAAGTATGAGCCCTGATGCCAGCTCACCTGGATTGGCCTAATTCTCATTTCTGACTCCTTTTCTGCTCTGTAAACTCAGAATAATTAGGGAAACTCTCCAAAACTGTTTCCTCATGTGTAGGTTAATAGCATAAACCCCTCACAAAGCATTGTGAAGATTAATGAAATACTGATTGTTATGCTGCTAGCAGTTTCAAGCACAGGCGAACTCGTAATAAATATTTGCAAAGGTAAAAGGAAGGAGCAGGAAATAACATTCATACTCATGATACATCAATTTGAGAAACGCTGCTGTGAGAAATTCTAGAATTTTTAGAATATTTTCATAATTTAGGGCATTAAAATAAATATGAATAGATCTTCAGAACTGGGTCTTTAAAAAAGTGACAACGTGGATATTTTTGGAAAGTGAAAGGACAGAGAGGGTCAAGAAGGTAATTATTACTAATTTTTAGTTTCCAAAAGAGCAGAATCCTTAATGGGGAGTTATTAACTGAAATGGGTTATATAGTTAAGCTTATGAATTATTCACATTTTCCTGAATCTAAGTGAAAAGTGTGTTAAGAGAGTGAAGAAGTTCTTACAAATGCTTTTTTTTTTCTTCTCTTGTATTTAAACTAGGGACAGCCTGGATAAATATGCACTGTGCTGTTTGTACTGAGTCCTAGCTAAGCATTATAATTGCCTTTATTTCTCCTAGAGAAATAACTCAATTCCCTAATTTTGAAGATGGATTTTCACACTGATTCTATTAGTATCTGATGGGGAGAGGAAAGGAGCTCAAAATCTATACAAATAGACTTGCAAAATCTTTCAAGTTGTTCAACAATTTAATAAACATAAATTTACATAAGCTAATAATTGTTTTGTGGTGCCTGGGGGTCCATATTTGGCAAGTGTTCAAGTTCAGTAGATAATTTTGTGGGAGGCACTTTATAGCTGATGATTTTTGGATTTTTTGTTGTTGTTGCTTTTCTTTTCTTTTCTTTTTTTTTTGCTTAATTTTCTGAGATCGATTTACCAACTCTCAGAAGGGCTGAAAAAAAGAAATTTTCTGTCCCTTATTTCCTCCTTCTTCTCAAAGGAAGTTTGGTGTTTGAAGCTGTTTGCATTGAGGCACCTGAAGGACATTCCACTGGAGCCTTTTTTGGTGCTACTGATACCACTGTAATTAGCTAGTTATTACTAACAGGAAAGGAGCAAAGGGAAGGCCTGACATTATAAGCATGTCGTTTGCACAGTTTTACCAGGCAACTGCAATTCCACACTCCCCAGGGAACCGCCTGCCCAATGCCTGCACATTAGTGAGGGAAGGGACTGGACAAAGGGGAAGAGGGCAAATTCACAGTGAAGTTGGGGTGACATAGGGAAAGTGTCTGTACATTAAATCTGGGAACAGAGATCACTGGCCAGAGGGGACAGGGCCAACACAACCCCATGAAAATTTGGGAATACGTAATCCCCCAGACAAAGCAATTCTCTCTCTTGGCTCTGGGCTCACTTGATCTTCGTGGCTCTCTTGTTTTGCTCCTGCATGTGTTCCCTCCATAGCCATGTGGCCACCAAACACAGTGGACTGAGGGACTGCAGTGGGGAATACAAACTAGCTAGCCTGATGCTGGACTGGAGTATGCAAGTATGGAAAGGAAACTCTAGGCAATAACTTGAATGCTAGTCCTACTGACATCACAGCTGGACTTTTCCCTTGGCAGGACAAAGGAAGAGGGGACCTTGGAAACTCAGGGGTATAATTCCACAGAAATAAAGCTTTCAAGAATATCTCATCATCCTGTACAAGTCTCAGAAAATTATTTTTCTCAGGACATCACAAGAACCTCACTCCCCCTAGCAACCAGTGGGGATTAGGAGCTCTCCCCAGTGATATCACTATCAAATGGCAGGTTTTCTTGGTAGTTATTTTCAAATCACCAATTCTCCTTTCTAAAATTTCAGATTTGGTACATGTACTCTAAAGACGTATTTTACATAAAGTTGAAAGGTATTTGTTCAGCATCTACTTATTGAACCAATGTGCAGATAAATTAAATGAGGAATATTTTTTAACACTCATAAATAAGAAAAAACAATTAAAAATTCCTAGTTAGAAAGAGAAAAGGAAGATAAAAAACTGAAAAAAATATTCTAGAGTAGAGATTTTAGCAACCTAAATATTGAAGATATATAGGTATGAGTAAAGTCCCTTAAGGGCTCTGAAAAGTGTGCTGGTTGGAAGAGAAGGAAAAATAAATGAATATAAAATAAGGGGGTTCTACTTGATTATGAGATATAATGACTGTTAAAACAAACCTTGTGGACTAAAAATATACCACATATTAAACCTGACAAGCTCATGATGGCCTGACAAACTCAAAAAGAGAAAGTAACCACATAGGACGGTGAGAATTGAAAACTTTCTAACTAAAAGCAGTTAGTGGCAGGTAGTCCTGTCTTAGGGCAGGAGTTTTCCCTAACAAAGGTCAATCTTCAACTTAACTGAGAGTGTCTGTTGTCGTTTTTGCATCTAGGAAGCATACTGATGATAGGTCTTTGGAATAATGGAGTCATTTCCTTTTTTCAGGATTCCTCAGATCACAATGACCATGCCAGAGCTGAGACCACAAATCCCCTCATTGGTATTATTGTGTTTATTGTTTACTGTTAACTCTCCTGCATGCACCCATGTAAAAGAAGTTTGTGTCTATTCATTTTACCTTTAATCCAATCCCAGAGGTTTCCTGGTTTTGCTTTCTCCCACCCTCCTAATCTATCACCAAAGGATTTCATGTAAAACTTCCTTACCCCTCCTCATCTATTGTAACATATAAAATAAGGTGCTTTTGTCATTCTCTGGTGTGTTTTTCCAATCCCTTAAGATTTTGCTTCCCAACAATTGTTGTCATTTTGGCTCAAATAAACTAAAAAAAGTTGGAAAGTAATGTTGACCCTTTGTAAAATAATAATAAAAGATGTGCTCAGGTTGCTAGAAAAGTGCATGCATAAAGCTGTGCACACAATCTAATCCAAAAGGAAGCTGGGATGGATGATGAGTATATGGTAAATCATGGCACATAGTGCTATTTGATTAGCTCTTTACGTTGTTGTTGCTATCTAAATACAGAGTTAAATGTGTGTACTGTGTTTGGAATAAGAGATGGATAGGGCAGAGAACTGGGTATGTTTGCAGAAATAGATCTTATTGCAACACAAAGAAAATTTCAAAAATAAGGTGACCTATGAAATATTTTTGAATTAAAGACTGAAATAAGATTATGCCAGATAGAAGACTGTGAATAACAATTCTCGAGGTTGGGTAGAGATAGTGAGTTTGCTTGTGTGTTATTCAGAAAATAATCCTGTGATCTGGAATTCTAACATGACTAGATGTGGAAAATTTGAGGAAATACAGGAGAATAAAGCCCATAGGGTCAGTTGGCAGTATAAATCTATGTCCTCTTTGTAATTTATATTTAGAGCCAACACAGAAAAATCTGTATCAGAAATTCAATGTAAACATTTCTCAAGCAAATGGAGAAGAAAACCTTGTTCAGAAATTAAGTTATTTTAGGAAGAAATGAACCATATGAATAGCAGGTGTCTATGCTAATAGAATGACTATGTTTTAATTAAACCACATTTCCCTACAGAATAATTATATATGTTGTTTACTCAACTATTTTTTAAAAGATCATTAACACTTCTGTAATGTACTTTGTTCTCCAGCTACAAGTTAACAGCTTTAAGAACATTTGCTTTCATTATGAAAGAAACACATAATAGTTTCTCTGCCTATTGCAAATATGTATTCCCTATAAAATAGGGTGTCCAAGAATTCAAATACTTTAAGTTTATAAAATTTATCATAATTTTGTGATAAAGAATTATTCCTTGGGTTCTCTGGAACTGCAAATTTTGAGATACCATCAAATAAAAATTACTATACCCATGGAAAATTCTACAGGAGTGATATGTTCTCATAGCTACTGCTCATAAGAATGAGGGGGAGTGATGCAGGACACTGCCAGGAAACCATAAAATGTTATCTTTTGAAGTAAGTATTTGTTAACTGAAATAAACTGTCCACCTGAAACACTCAGGATGGGAGCAATTGTGTTCCTTTGAGAAAAATCTTTCGGGAAACCATAAAAAATCGATGCATCTTAAAGGCCTAAAGAGAACCCAACAATGTGGAGAGTACATTCAAATTCCTTACTTGGACTACCATAAATCTACAGAATTTTGGTAGAAGATGTATTAGAGTCGTATTGGTCCTTAGATGAAATGAGCTAATTGGATTCTTTGACAAGCAAACTATTAAATAGCTCCATGAAAGCAGCTAATAATATGTTTCAAAATGTTGAACTTGATATCTAAGAATTCTGTATTTTAGGGCTTCTGGTTTTTGTTTTTCTCTGCAGGGATAGTAGAATCGTTGAATCTGTATCAATCTACTCATTGTTAGCACAGGAATCTTTACAAGAGAAAGTGCTTGGTTAGACATAATTACAGAATTGAAAAGAGATGTCGCCTACTTTTTTTTAAATTTCTACCTATCAATTTTATAAATTGATGGCAAAAAATACACTTACATAAGATTGGGAAAAGATGCTTACAAAATAATTTTTGACAAGAACAATTCTGGATATATCCCACCAATTTGAATAAGAAGGCACTATCTTTGAAATGTCATGTCTGGCTAAATTCCAGTTTCTTTAACCTCTAAAAGCTGTTAAAGTTAGATAACTAAAGGACAGAGCTTCACCCAATACAAATAGCTACTAGTTTAAAATGCATTGTAAGTGTATATGTCAACTGTAACAATAAACTTTAAACACATTTTTTTTACATCCACCATATTCTGAAGAATTAAAAGCACAGTTATAAAAAAAGATTTGCATGACAGACAATCCTTACAGGGTTAGATTTTATGAAAAAAAGATTAGGAGTGTTTTGTCTCTGGTAAATAACTTATATAATCAATATATCTTCCAGTTGTATTTAATACTATACAATTATTATTATGACCCTAAATAACGATATCAAAACCTGAGTTCTTCCATTTTGGAATGATGAGAAATAATCTCATAGTTGTGTTTTTTTTTTTGTTTGAAAGTTACATGTCATCAATGTTTAACAAAGAATAATTTTAGGTATAAACACTTTTAAAGTTCAATTTGACTGTGAGTAGTTGTCTTTTTCTCAAGCTAATGTTCATCTCTATGTAGGTATGAGCACATGTTTACCCACCACTGCTTCACCTTTACTATAAAGCAGTTGATCTAAAATAAAAAACACAAAAAAACAGTGTCCTATGGTCTTCTGGAAGAGGAAGGACTTTCTCTGTTTGAATGGCCTAAAATATAAGCTGCAAAAACATGGTCTCTACTCTCTAGATTTCATAAGGCCCTAAACTCATTTTGCCAACATCTTCCTATTTTTTTATTAATATCAGTATCTCAAGTTATGTAGAAAATTTATAATGTTTATTGTGCAGCATAGGGAAATATTATGTGTAATTTGAAAAATATTCTGCCTACTTTCACCACAACTGAGGATGTTTGCCTTTACTGTAGACATGGTCCTTTCATCTCTCGTATAACGCTTCAGGGTTTCAACTACATGTGTTCTACTTTGTCTAATGCTGCTTTCTCTGTTCTCTTTGATATTCCTGATATTCTCATTAGCTCGTTTTAGGTTCATTACGTTTTTTCGGTGCATTTGTTCTTTAACTTGGTGTTAGTTCTGAATACCAGTAATGGTTATATGGCCCCAAGGAGAGGTTTATATAGAAAAGGAAGTGACTAGCTGAGTTTGGTTTCCATGTAAGTAACTTTAATAAATGTTGCAAAAAATAAAGGTCTATAAGTGTTTTTGAGACTTTCCTTTTTAATTTCACCAAACTACAGTTTACTTTCCATTTGAATGGGAAGTTGGTTTGACATTTCAGGAAAGAGAATCAGTGGATCTTGATTTATAATATTGTTTAGATGGACACATCATGCACATTTTAAGTGCAGCCATGTGGGAGAATAGCAAAGGCAGGGGATAGGGCTGGGGGTAGAGGGAGATATATAAGAAGAAATAGAGTTGCTAGCCTAGTTAAATTATAATTAAATATGTAATATGGTGAGGAAGAAATCAATTTACTAAGGGACAATTTTAATAGCCTGATGAATCTAAAATTAAACACAGCAGGGTGAAAGGATTTATAGTGATAATCAAATGTATTATAAACCATCACTTTATATGGGGTAACATTGAAGTTTTTAATTGTTATTCAACATTTCCTAATACAAAGTGCTATTACAAGAACCAATATCAAGATAATACCTTAAAAATCAAGTTGGGCCGAAAATGGTTTGGCTCAGTGGATATATCATCAGCCTGTGGATTAAAAGGTCCCAGGTTCGATTCCGGACAAGGGCATATATCTTGGTTGTGGGCACATCCCCAGTAGAGGGCATTCCGGAGGCAGCTGATCCATGTCTTTCTCTCTCTCATTGATGTTTCTAACTCTATCTCTCCCCTCCTCTCTGTAAAAAATCAGTAATATATATATATATATATATATATTTAAAAGTCAAGTTGGCCTGCTAGAGGGAGAAGAAGCAGTGTCTGAACCAAAGCCTGAGGGGTTGTCAGTGGTCTGTTATGACTCCAAGTTAGCAGATGATGGTCATAGAGAGGATACCATTTGTATTGAGTCCAGCCAGCAGGAACCCATTGCCAATTCAGGCTTCACACATCTAAACAGCTCTCGTTGTTACTAATTCCACCAAGTGGAGGGTGGGCAGCATAGGTTCCTGCACCCTGTGAAAGTGTGCAGCCTCCTGTGGGAGTATCACGCCTGGAGCAGAGCTTTGAGAAGTTCTCAGTGATGGTGTGGAGATCACTGATATTCGGCATCTGAAGATGTTCCACAGCGACATAGATGTCTCTCTCAGTGCCGCTCACCTGCAAGTTCAGCATGTGTGAACTGCCTCTGAAGCCTCTTGTGGTCACCAACGAAACCCTGGAGATATTCTCAGATGACATTGGAAGAGGAAGCATCAGCACCATAAGAAGGCTCAGGAAGAGCCCTGTGGAGAGCCCAGGATTGAGATAGAAAAGAACAAGACCACATTCTCCCTGGAGAATTTGGAGTAGTTTCCTGCCTTTAGGTTTTATACTTGCTTTGGGTGGCACCAGCACTGAGGGCCATGTGGCTTTTTTCATTTCTCCTCTCAGTGGAAGACCAGGTTTCCCAAAACAGATTTTCTGCTGCCCCTGTGTGACCCCCTCCCTTCTTTTGCCCAGATGCTGAGAATTAGAAAAGCAGAAGCAACAGCAGATGTGTGCTTCTAAACTGCTCCCAAGAAAGGTGAAAGCAGCTTGGTCCCTCTTGCCACAATGATAGGGAGAGTGACAGGACCATGTTCCTGTGCCTAGTTTCCAAAATTCCTTCAGCCAAGGTATTGAAGCAGCCTTGAGGAAGTGGACAAGTCAGCTACTTCTGATAGGAGTGAGTGTAGGGTAGTGTATGAAAAAGAAATAGAAGCTTGCATTTAACACCTCAGTCACATACACCAAGTGAGTTGGTTTAGGCTACTTTTTCCATCTGGTTTTCCTCTTCTATTATTTATTTATTTATTTTCCCCATGCTTTTATTTGAATCTGAACAGATTAGCTCCAGGGCCAGAGTGTTTCTACAACATGAGGTGGAACCAAGAGGATTTTAAAAACAGTTTTATGCCAAAATAAACTATTGACACTCACTAAGGGGGGAAAAACAAGGTGGCATTCTAGTTCTAATGAAGGTATTCTTTCTCATGTTTCTAGTGGAGTTCTGAAGCATCATTGGAATTTATATATATTGACTGCTATAGGTCCACATATTACTTCCACTTAAATTCTGCAGCTATTGAATAGTTTTAAAAATACAATGTATTAAGAACTTTTGTGTATTTTCAACATCCTCCAAAGATATCAACATATTTATAAGTTAATTCAAGAAATACTGAAATTCTGTATTTAAACACCTGTACTGAGCACTAATAGAAAATGACCTGGATTCTGAATAAAAATATCTTGTTCATTATCTCTAGTAACTATTTAACCTTGCGACTCCATTCAATGTGTTGGCTACCACAAAATAAGAACTCAGGCTAACATTTACAGATATGTTTTGTGATCAACACCATCCACATCTTATCTGTGTGGGAGATAAAATTAGCCCCATTTTAAAGGCTAGAAAAATGTAGTTAAGAAAACAGTTGGTCCAAAAATCCACAAGAAAATTAGAATTTGAATACAAATTTTTATCTTAGTAATAATCCCTGATTTTTTCAATACTACTACAAATTCTTCCTATGATACCTAACATGTAAATAATGACTTGGGTTTTCCCTACATTTTGTATGTAGCCTACTTTAGATAATCCACAAGAATCACTTCCTAGGCATAGAACTGGTAATATCTTTAATATCTGCATGAAGTAACTAAAAAGAACCAGATATAAGCTTTATTTTCTTCAATTTATTTCTTACATTTTATTTGTAAATCATTTTTAAAATAATCATCTTGTATTAGAATAATTTTCTATCTATGCTACCTAAATGCATAGATAGATAGTACCTAAATGCTCTACATCCAGCTTCTTATATTGTTAACATTAATTAATGTTATAACCATAGTTGTTCAGAGAAAGAGAAGCATTATAAGATAGAAATAAATAGAGCTATATATCTAATGATTTATTAATTAATATTTTTAATACATTTTTTTTTATTTCAGAGTGGAAGGGAGAGGGAAATAGAAACATCAATGATGAGAGAGAATCATTGACTGGTTGCCTCTGCACATCCAACATGGGGACTGAGCCTGCAAGCCATGCATGTGCTCTGACCAGGAATAAAAACCATGACCTCCTGATTCATAGGTCAACTCTCAAACACTGAGCCATGCCAGCTGGGGTATCGATTGATATTGACTATGGGAATTGCTCACACAATTATGGATATTGAGAAGTCCTATAATCTACTGTCTACAAGCTGGAGACCTAGGAAAACCAGTGATATAGTTTCAATCCAATTACAAAGACCTGAGAAAGAGGATCACGGACAGTCTAAAAGTCCCAGTCTGAGGGCAGGAAAAGACCAAAGATCAAGTGGTGAGGCTGAGACAGCAAGTTCTCCCTTAACACTACCTTTTTGTTCTATCCAGGCATTCCAAGCCTACTCACATTGGAGAAGGGGACCTGCTTTATTTCGTCTACAATTCAAATTCTTCTCTCATCCAGAAATACCCTCACAGACATACCAGAAATGATGTTTAACCAGCACCATCTGACACAGTCAAGTTGACAAAATTAACCATCAGTGTTAGTATGTTATATTTGTTACAATTAATGAGCCAATTTGACTTATTAGCTAAATCATACTTGCTTCAGATTTACTTAGTTTCTATATAATACCCTTTTTCTATTATAGGATCTTATAAAATACCATCATTGATAGTTTACCTTTGATATTTATGTTTTTAAAGCTCTTGCCCTATTTAAAATTGATTAAATATCTTTGTGTGTTGCTCCTGTTTTGATTTTTTATTTCTTTTTATATATTTGTATTTGTAAAGCTTCAGAATTTACATACATGTTATAAACAACAAAGTTGATTTTATTTTTACAAAATATAAACTTTTAATATCATTTATAGAATAACTTCATGCCCTTGCATAGATGTAATTTTTATATTAAATTAGCAGATATAATAGTACTGTTTTGTACAACTTTTTTGTATTGTTTTGAAATATATATATATATATATAAAACAGAATATTATTAAAGTTTATTGTAATTCTTAATTCTCTTTTAAACATCTTGTTTTAGAAATAAAATAGTATTTTTATATACTTTTATATAAATGAAGACTTTTAAATCATTAACATAATTTCAAGATTTAGTGCCAGGTTATTCATGTTTATTTAATACAGTAAAAGTAACCTACGACAAAATAAAAGTCATCCATGGCCTTAGGTTCTAGTGCCTTTAGAGGTGATGAGCTGGGTTTATGGATAGAGCAGCAAAATTAATGAAGAAACTCAGTTTACAAAAGATAGATCATAGAGTTAAGACCTGAAGAAACTGATAATCTTGTGTTGGAGGACTGGTATAAGAATAGGGAAGATCAGGTCCCTTAGAAGAATCAGAGAAAATTTAAAGAGCAAATTTAGCAATTAATAGTAAAAAAGCATTTCATAAAGGTTTATAGTGTGAAGTTTGTTGCAATTAATCCCCTGTAGGCTCCTCAGATCTCACACAGGCATGTAAGACTTTCAATGCTTTTGGATTTGGATGTGAATTCTTTTTGGATGCCACTTCATTATACATGAATTTGCCCTGATTTCAGAACCCTGAAGATGCAACTTTACTAAGTTCACTTTACAGCTGTATTTTTACATTTTTAATTTTTACATTGTCATTCTAATGTATATCTTCAATAAAATGTTTATAAAAATAAATTTCAATGTTTAATACCTATCCTTCATATTCTGTGATTTACTAATGTTCATATTTTAACTTATTATTAATTTCTTAATTGATAGAAATCAGTCTCAAAGAAACAGGTTTTTACTCCAGTTGCCACTTCTCACTACTCATAAGGATTCATCTTTTCTATTGAGGAATAATTATTTAACCTATTAGGATTAGTCTATGCTACTGAGGAAAAATTTGGCATGCAGCAGATATATAATGCATGTACTTTGGTCTATTATATTCCATATATAGTCATTAATAAAAAACATATTCTAAACTTTATTAGAACTTAATATCACCAATGTTTGCCTGTTAACATTTTATTCTGACAACATATAGTTGGATTTTCTTAAGTAGGTTATGCATCATATTATATAATAGCCTTCTCAATATGTCAAAGACTCTTGAATTCCCCTTCTACATATTATAATTGCCAAATGCACATAACTATACCTCAAAAGTAAGCACATTTTAATGACCTATTAGCTATTAAAGGAATGGTTGTTGGGAAATGAAAATGAATATATAACTTGATTAATTCAGTTTGCTATTTAAATGCTTTTCAAAGTAATCTTTCATTATGACATTTATAAATTCTTCATATCCTAATCACTCTTTATATTTAAACACATGTATTTTATTACTTTTAACATATGCCACATCAAGGTTGAATTTATTATTAGACATAAGTAAGTAATGGGGAAGGAGTTCTAAATTGTTTAGCAACTGCTAAATATGAAAATATTAAAATGTTAAGGCATAATGCTATAATAAAAGGTACATGTTGAAACAAAGAATTGAAGGATAAATATATATAGATGAATATTTATACACATATGTCATGTATTTATGTTCCTATATTCACACAGATGTACACATACACTCATTCATAGTGTTTTATATTAGATCCATTGTTATGTAGTACAAGGAAGACCAGATTTTCAGATTTGACATATGCTACCTGGGCAAGATATTTAATTTAACTAGGACTTATATTATAGACTGTAATTCTTACACACTTAGTAGTAAAAATCTTTTTTCCAAATCTAGGAACTTAAAAATATATAACCTGGTAATTCGTTCTTGAAGCATTGCTAGATAAAGTGATCAAAATTATACATAGCATTCTGTCAACTGAGCAGTGTCCCAAGAAAGGGTTGGCTGTAAAAAAATGAAATAGGAAGCAAAGAAGGAACATAGGGTAAAGAATAAAAGTTATTACCTATCAATAATAACTTTAAATGTAAATGGATTAAATGCCCCAATCAAAAGACATAGGGTAACATATTGGATAAGAAAACATGACCCATATATCTGCTGTCTAAAAGAAACCCACCTCAGAAAAAAAGATGCACACAGACTGAAGGTGAAGAGATGGAAAAAGGTTTTTCAAGTGAATGGAAATGAAAAAAAAAAAAGAGCTAGGGTAGCAATACTTATATCTGACAAATTAGATCTCAAAGTGAAGGACATAACAAGACATAAGGAAGGCCACTGTATAATACTAAAGGGAACAATCCAACAAGAAGAAATAACTCTGCCAAAATTCAGTGGATAGATCATTGGCCTGTGGACTAAAAGGTCCCAGATTCAATTCCAGTCAAGGGCATGTACCTTGGTTGCGGGCACATACCCACTAGGGGGTATGCAGGAGGCAGCTGATCTATGTTTCTCTCTCATCGATGTTTCTAACTCTCTATCCCACTCACTTCCTCTCTTTAAAAAATCATTAAAATATCTTTTTTTAAGGAATGAAGAAATAACTCTGGTAAACATATATGCAACCAATACAAGAGCACCCAAAAACATAAAAAAACTTATGGAGGATATCAAGGATAGCAATACAATCATAATAGGAGACTTTAATACATCATTATCACCATTGGACAAATCCTTTAAAAATCAGAAAAGAAACATCAATTCTAAATGATTGACTAGATCAGATGGAATTAATTGACATCTTCAGAACATTTCACTCCAAGTCACAGAATATACATTCTTCTCAAGTTCACACAGGTCATTTTCAAAGATAGACCATAAGTTGGGCCATAGGCAAAGTCTCTTCAAATTCAAGGAGATAGAAATCATCTCCTCAGATCAAAGTGGCATAAAGCTAGAAATCAACTACAATACAAACAATACAAAGAAGTCAAACACATGGAGACTAAACAGCATGCAATTAAACAATGACTGGACTGGGTTACAGAGAAATCAAGGAAGAAATAAAAAACATCATGGCAACAAATGACAATGAAAACAAAACAATCCAAAATCTATGGGACACAGTGAAAGCAGTCTTGAGAAGGAAGTTCATAACTCTACAATCCTACTGCAAAAAACAAGAAACAATGCTAATACAATGCTAATAAATTACCTAACCCTACAACTCAAAGAGTTAGAAAGAGAGCAACAAGAAAAGCCCAGTGTAAGCAGAAGGAAGGAAATAATAAAAATCAGAACGGAGATAAACGACATAGAGACCAAAGAAACAATACAAAAGATCAACAAAATCAAGAGCTGGTTCTTTGAAAGGATAAACAAGATTGATGAACCTCTAGAAAAGCTCACCAAGAAGCAGAGAAAGAGGATCCAAATAAACAAAATCAGAAATGCAAAAGGTGAAATAACAAAAGATCCCACTGAAATACAAAGGATTGTTAAAAAATGTTATGAACAACTCTTAAACTGGACAACTTGGAGGAAAGGGACATATTCCTAGAAAAATACAACCTTACAAAACTCAATCGGGAAGAATCTAAGTATCCCAATAGGCCAATAACTATGGAAAAAAATTGAAGCAGTCATCAAAAAAGCTTCCAACAAACAAAAGCCTGGGGCCCAGTGGCATTACAGGGGAGTTTTACCAAACATTCAAGGAAGAATTAAAACCTATCCTCCTCAGACTATTCCAAAAATTCATACTTCTCATACTTCTCAGCTCCTTCTAAGAAGCCAGTATCACCCTAATACCAAAACCAGAAAAAGACAACACAATGAAAGAGAATTACAGGCCAATATATCTCATGAACATAGATGCCAAAATCCTCAACAAAATTCTAGCAAATCAGATCCAGCAGTACATCAGCAGTATATCCAGCAGTACATCAGAATGATCATTCACCATGACCAAGTAGGACTTATTCCAGGAATGAAAGGATGGTACAATATCCACAAATCAATAAACGTTTTACATCACCTAAAAGAAATGAGATATAAAAATCAATATATGCTGAAAAAGCATTTGACAAAATCCAACACTCTTTTTTATAATTAAACAAATCTTAATTGTTCAGACTATTACATTTGTTTCTCTTTTTTCCCCCCATAGCTCCCCTCTACCCGCTCCCATACTTCCCTCTACCTTATCTCCTCCCACATTGTCCTCATCCATAGGTGTATGATTATTGTCCAATCTCTCCCTGTACCCCCCTCACCACTTTCCCGATTCTATTATATTCACCAGTTTATTCTGTTCATCAGATTTTTTATTCACTTCATTTTTAGATTCACTTGTTGATAGATATGTATTTGTTGTTCATAATCTTTATCTTTACCTTTTACTTTTTCCTCTTCCTAAAGAGTACCTTTCAGCATTTCATATAATACTGGTTTAGTCTTAATGAACTCCTTTAGCTTTTTCTTATCTGTGAAGGTCTTTATCTGACCTTCAATTTCGAATGATAGCTTTGCTGAGTAGAGTATTTTTGGTTGTAGGTTCTTGCTGTTCATCACGTTGAATATTTCTTGCCACTCCTGTCTGGCCTGCATAGTTTCCTTTGAGAAATCAGCTGACAATCGTATGGGTGCTCCCTTGTAGGTAATTAACTGTTTTTCTCTTGCTGCTTTTAATATTCTCTCTTTGTCTTTTGCTCTTGGTATTTTAATTATGATGTGTCTTGGTGTGGTCCTCTTTGGATTCCTTTTGTTTGGTGTTATGTAGGCTTCCTGGACTTGTAAGTATATTTATTTTACGAGATGTGGCAAGTTTTCAGTCATTATTTCTTCAAATAGGTTTTCAGTATCTTGCTCTCTCTCTTCTTCTGGAACCCCCATAGTTCTGATGTTGGTATGCTTGAAGTTGTCCCAGAGGCTCCTTACACTATCTTCGTATTTTTGGATTCTTTTTGCTTTTTGCTTTTCCAGTTGAGTGTTTTCTGCTTCTTTGTATTTCAAATTTTTTACTTGATTCTTGCCTTCCTCTAGACTGCTATTAGGTCTCTGTATAATATTTTTTTATTTCACTTGGTGTATGTTTAATTTCTAGTTGGTCCTTTTTCATCTTCTCTTGGGTCTTGCCAAATTTATCCATCTTTTGTAGGAAAATCTTGAAAAACCTTTATAAGCGTGGTTTTGAACTCTATATCCAGTCATTTGTTTTCCTCCATTTCTTTCGTTTGTCTTCTATTCCTTTGTTTCTACACTTTCACTATGCCGGGAGAACTTCTGTGCTGGAATCAGCCTTATGATGCAAGACTTGCAAAACTGTAAAAGCTTCTCTGTTCAGATTGGGTGCGGTGGAGTCTCAGGGCTGAGCAGAGCAGCCTTGCCTTCCAGTCAGCCCTGCCCTACACGGCCCCTGGGTCTCAAATGTCTCTAGGTAATTGGTAATCGCTGCGGCCCTTTCTATGCACAGGCACATGTGCCTCCAGACCTCTGCCTTTCTAGTTCCCTTGCACTCCGGGACCTATATAAGTCTGGGTCCCCAGGGTCTTGCCCAAAACTGGGGTTCAATGCAGTTAGAAGTGGCCCAATTGGGAGGCTCTGTCTCCCGCCCATCAGAGAGAGCCAGCGGCAGAATCAGTAGTCCGTCCTCTCTGGGTGCATTGGTTTGCATGCCCCAGACTTCTGCCCTTTTGTGGCTCCCCTAAATTTCCATGTGCTCTTCCCTTTTCACAGTCCAGACTCACCCATATGAGTCTTGCCTGGAGCTGGGATTCAATGTCGTAGGATAAGGGGTTTGGTGCAGTTGTGAGCTTCCATCTCCCTTCCACCAGAGGAAGCCAGCCAGGCACACTGATGCCTACTCTCTCCGTATCTCAGTTTTTTGCAGCTTCTCTGAGTCTCTGTTAGTCCTTCTCTTTCCTTCTAGTTGTAGAATTATAACTCAGCCAACTTTCCTGTGGTTCTGGATGATGTCCGTTCTGTCTTTTAGTTGTAGTTTTGAAATTGTTGTGCAAGGCAGTAGTTTAGGTGATTACCTATGCTGCCATCTTGGCTTCTCCCAAACACTCTTTCTTGATAAAAACTCTTAGCAAGGTGGGAATAGAAGGATCATACTCAACATAATAAAAGCTATATATGATAAACCCACAGCTAACATCATACTCAATGGGCAAAAACTAAAACCATTTCCCTTAAGAACAGGAACAAGACAGGGATGCTCATTCTCACCACTCCTGTTCAACATAGTGGTGAGACATAACATTGGAAGTATTAGCCATTGCAATTAGACAAGAAGAAGAAATAAAATACATCCAAATTTGAAAGAAGAAGTAAAGCTGTCCTTATTTGCAGATGACATAATATTGTACATAAAAAACCTGTAAGACTCCATTAACAAACTAATGGACTTAATAAATGAATTCAGCAATATAGCAGGATACAAAATTAGCACCAAGAAATCTATGGAATTTCTATACACCAATAGTGAACTTACAGAAAGAGACACTAAAAAAGCAATCCCATTATCCATCACACCCAAAAAATTAAGATATCTAGAATTAAACTTAACTAAGGAGGTAAAAGACCTATATGCAGAAAACTACAGGACACTCAAAAAAGAGATAGAGGAAGACATAAACAGAAGGAAGAACATACCATATTCATGGATTAGGAGAATCAACATCATTAAAATGTCCATACTACCTAAAGCAATCTATAGATTCAATGCACTACCCATTAAAATACCTATGGCATTTTTCACAGACCTACAAAGAACTTTTGAAAGATCCATCTGAAACAAAAAAAGACCCCAAATAGCCACAGCAATCTGAGAGAGAAGAATAAAGTAGGTGGGATCTCAATACCAGTTTTCAAGCTGTATTACAAAGCCACCGTTCTTAAAACAGCCTGGTAAAGGCATAAGAACAGACATATAGATCAATGGAATAGAATAAAGAATCCAGATATCGACCCAAACCTCTATCCTCAATTAATATTTGACAAAGAAGGCATGAACATATAATGGAGTCAAGACAGTTTCTTCAATAAATGGTTTTGGGAAAAATGGACAGATACATGCAAAAAAAATGAAACTAGACCATCAGTTTACACCATACACAAAAATAAACTCCAAATGGACACAGGACTTAAACATAAGATGGGAAACCATAAAAATACTAGAGGAATCCACAGGCAGCAAAATCTCAGACATATGCTGAAGGAACTTCTTCACTGATCCTGCTCCTAGGGCAATGGAAGCTAAAGAGAAAATAAACAAATGGAACTACATCAAAATAAAAAGCTTATGCACAGCAAAAGAAACCATCAACAAACAATAAGAAAGCCCACTGTATGGGAGAACATATTTCAAATGTTATCACTGATAAAGGTTTAATCTCCAACATCTACAGACAATTTATACAACTTAATAAAAGGAAGATAAATAATCCAATAACTTAATAAAAGAACAATAGACCTAAATAGAATCTTTTAGAAAGAAGATAGAAGGAAGGCCAAGAGACACATGAAAACATGCTCAAAGTCACTAATTATTGGAGAGATGCAAATCAAAATGACAATTGGATACCATCTCACTCCTATCAGAATGGCTACCATCAACAAATCAACAAATGACAAGTGTTGATGAGGATGCGGAGAAAAAGAAACCCTCTTGTACTACTGGTGGGATTGCAGACTGGTGCAGCCACTGTGGAGAACAGTATGGAGTTGCCTCAAAAATTAGAAATGGAACTCCCATTTGACCCAGTAATCCCACACCTAGGAATATATCCTAAGAAACTAGAAACACCAAAGGATATATGCACTCCTCTGTTCATAGCAGCACAATTTACAATAGCTAAGATTTGGAAACAGCCTAGGTGCTCATCAGCAGATGACTGGATCAGAAAACTATGGTATATCTATCTATACAATGCAATAGTATGCTGCAATAAAAAAGAAGGAATTCTTATCATTTGCGGCAACCTGGATGGAACTGGAGAGCATTATGCTAAGTGAAAAAAGTCAGTCAAAGGGAGAAAAACACCACATGATCCACTCATTTATGGATAATAAAGAACATTATAAAGTGATGAACAAAAAGATAGATACAGAGGCGTAAAGCATCAAAGAGACTGTCAAATTACAGCAGGAAGGTTAGGGAGAGATGATATAGATAAGAGATCAACCGAAGGACTTGTATGCATGCATATAAGCATAACCAATGGATGCAGTGGAATGCTACAGGGTGAGGGCATGTGTGGGAGTGGGGTTGGGGGAGGGGCAATTAGAAGATATGTACACATATAATACATTATTAAAAAATGGAAAAATATTAACTTGCTATATTTGATCAAATATTTAATTAACTCACCCCCAATGCCTTGGCAGGCCCAGACCAAATGATTTCATGGCTTTATATGGCCCACACGCTACATGTTCCCACCCCTGGTTTAAGAGAAAGATGGTACCTATTTAATGTAAGCTTAGATTCAGCTTGAAAAAGTAAAAGCTAATCTTTGCAATGTTGTTGTTGCATTAAGTGATAATTTGATCAGCACATCTGTACACATGCAAAGAAAGGTAGAGAGAAAAAAAGATATGATAAAAACAAAATTGGGGTTCCAGAAGACAACAAAATGATGGCAGAAGTTGTTTAATGTGTTGGAGTTATCAATTTTAAGCTCTGTGTGTTTTCGAGTGACCATTAATCTTTAGAGCTCAGACACCATGCCTCAAGCTCACAATTCAGTGATAAAAGCTTTAATGGACTCTAATATTTTCCCACAGATTAGATATGTGACTTATAAGTCATTTACCCTGATGGATTATGCAAAAATACCATGTAGGTAAAAGTTAAAGTAAGTGTTTGATAATTTTAATGCAGTGTACAACTTGGTATAAATATGAAGGCCAGTGACTTGTGTCCTAATCCCTAATTTGAAGGACAATAATTCAAATAGTTTAAATTCATCAATACAATTTGAGTTTCAGAAAAGAATAAAGTTTGGTGCAAACAAAACAGTTAAGTTGTGTTTATACAGATATGCTAAGTGTAATAGTATACAGCTCTTACAACAGCACAGCGGAATATCCACTTTTGCAGTTAAGAGTAAAGGACCTAGATTTTAATATAGTAATGAAAAGAAATGAACTCCCCTCCATCTTGTCCTATAGGGCTGGGCCCCCTGCCTAAACTCCCTCCCTTTTCTGGGAGTGGCCACATGTGTGCCAGCAATATCCTAGCTTCCCCGACCCCCACCCGAAAGGACCAATGAAGCTCCAGGTACACAGCTAAGGTCCTAATTAGGCTAAACCAGAGAAAGACCCTAATTCAAGTGACCAATCTCTGTAACCCTCATCACTTTCCTAAGCCCCCTAATTATCCTACCCTATAAAACTCATTGTTCCCACCTGGCTCGCTCTCTCACCTCGCTGCTGCGCCAGAAAGAGGCTGAGAGCCAAACCCGGGTTTGAATAAATACTCTTTGCTTTTGCATCGGAAAAGGCTCCTTAGTGGTGGATTATTGGGGACCCCGAACTCTGGGCATAACAGTAATAGGGTCTGATTTCAGGATTGATAGATAGATTTCAAGCCTGACTCAACCAACTCACAAATTATGTGAAAACTGTCAATAAAAATATACACTCTATCATCATTTTTTAAAAATTGTATTACTACCCTTCATCTGTCCCTCAGACTCTGAAAATAAGTCAAATACTTACCTAAATTCCATTGTTCCATCTGTAAGATGGTATTAATAATAAGGGTAAAAAACCCTGGAAGAGATTGGCTAGTTTAAAAGAAAGCCTACTCTTGCCCAAGCCCTAGGAAATATAATCAAAGCTTAACAAAGGCCCAAGGTGGGCACCCTCTCTCTTTGGTAGTCCAGCTGCCTGAACCGCAGCAATAATCATGAGCTGGATGAAAACAGAAGCAGGTCTGGTTCCTGACCCTCTGACTTGGCTTGGTCAGAACAAGTGCGGGTCTGTGGCTCCAGAGGCTGCACTTTTTCCACAGGGAGATAAAGCTGAGCCACCCAGTCCAACATCAGACATTGTGTTACTGGGGGAGGCCTGGGGGAGGGGCAGTCCTTTGTTTTCCCTCCTTTACTTCTTGCCATTAGACTTCAAATCCTCCCATGCATGTTTCTCTGAAATGCATTCCCTGTGATATTGTGGAAGAATCCTATTTCCTCTGGCAACAGTATATCATCTATATTTTTAGTTATAATAACAATAAAGTAAATTATTATAGTGAAAATGCTTTCAATTATGTGAAATATTTTGCAATTTTTTTTGTTCAGGCCAATAATAAGAAATTCAAATGGACTAGCTGCAGGGGAGCCATTAGTGACCTTGGGTCAAGGAATGCTAATTGACCTCATTGAGAAGTTAAATGCGTTATCTGGCTTCATTAGCACAATTCTCTTATCCACTGTTTAACCAGTCACAGACCTACTTTGTCAAAAACAGAATTATGCACTTTAGCAATAAACTGGTATACACAGAAAACTACAGGTATTTATGCAAAAAACAGTTTTTTGTTTTTTTTATTGATTTTTTACAGAGAGGAAGGGAGAGGGATAGAAAGTCAGAAACATCGATGAGAGACATTGATCAGCCGCCTCCTGCACGCCCCACACTGGAGATGTGCCCGCAAGCAAGGTACATGCCCCCAACCGGAATCGAACCTGGGACCTTTCAGTCCACAGGCCAACACTCTATCCACTGAGCCAAACCGGTCTCGGCCAAAAAACAGTTTAAAAAAATTTTACTTCCCCACAATCTATCTCTTTTTTCATTATTGATTAAGGTATTACATATGTGTCCTTATACCCCCATTCGCCCCCTCCTCCATATCCTATCTCTGAAGCCTAAATCTACACCAATTGCCAAAGTCACTTAATAAAAAAAGAGGACCTTGTGCTTTGCTCAAGTATATATTTTTAAACAGTTATTAATCATACATTTTAGAAAACACCAACACATCCATCAAAGCAGAAATCTTGTCAAGAATGGTGGGTTTTTTTCTTTAAAAAAAAAAAAACTGATTCAAAAGATCCAAGCTCAGAAAAAATGATGGTATTCTTACCTTCTGAAAATTCAAAATTGATGAACAAAAATTTACAGTCATTTCAGATATGAAGCTATTTCATATGGAAATTTAGGCTAAAGAAGGTATTTTACATCTTATAAACATTAAATTCCTAAATTATCAGCACAGGGCCCTGGCCAGTGTGGCTCAGTTGATAAGAGTGTTGCACAGTACACCAAAAGGTTGTGGGTTTGAACCCCAACTGGGCAACTAATCAATGTTCTCCTTTGCACTAATGCAAAGGAGGCACTCTCTCTCCTTTCCCCTCTCTCTAAAATTAATAATCATATCCTCAGACAATCAGCCTTAAACATAGGTATTAATTTCCATCATAAGACATACGTGATCTATTTACTAAATTATTTCAAGATTAATTAAATTCCTAATCTATTGTTTATTTCTGCTCCTGTCTGTATGACAGGGTGGAAGGAACTCTTTGATAATTAATTACACAGAAGAAATAAACCAAAATGCTGGATAAAATACCCCAAACAAACAAACAAAAAATGATGACAGTTGTATTAGTGAGAATACGTTAAATCTTAGAATGCTATAAATAAAATAAAATTGAGAATCTAGAGTGGGGGAAAAAAGTCAGTCCTGGAGGAGTGTTTGCTGTAGGAACTTCTACCAAAGACACTAGCCCCAGATTTAGATTGTAACAGGTCTCACATGAAAGACAATAAAAGGACTTCACTGTGGGAGGATGAAGCAAACACTTCCCAAATATACCTTGGTCTCCTAAAAAATAGTACCTTTCATGCACAAAGTAAAATCCAAAAGAAGTATTAATAGAGGGAAACAAAGTAAGATGATTCTTCCCTAACAATTTTTAACTATAAGTTGAGTATCACACTGTATGGGAACTGACATTTATAACATTTTTGTCTACCTAAAAATGCACAGGCAAAAATAATGATTGTCCTAGATTTTTAAGGCCATGAGGGATCTGTCAGAAGCAACTATAAATGGACAAACTCAGTTAAACCTTCAAAAAATGCCCACAGACAAAGTGCAAGTGCCATGGACTCAACATCAAAGATCACAAAAATATATGAAAAACATATGCAGAAATAACCATTGTGAATGGGAGTTATGAGAAAGAATAAAATGTAACACCACTAACTATACATACTAGAGGCCTGATGCATGAAATTTGTGCAAGAGTAGGCTTCCTTCCCCTGGCTGCCAGCACCAGCTTCCCTTGGCACCCACGATCTAGACTTCCCTTGCAGCCCCAGCTTCATCCAGAAGGTAGTCCAGAAGGTCATCCAGTCTAATTAGCATATTGTGCTTTTATTTTTAAAGATATATACTTTGACACTTTGACATTAGAAATTCAATTCAGAAATAAAAGTAGATTATATTCTATAAAATATGTATACAGTTGGCATCCTGGAGAATAGACAAACTACACAATATCATATAGACAAGAAGACAATAAACATGAATGTGTGGTAAAGACATTATTAATGGATAAGCAAGAACTATCATATTGCAAACTGAACTTAGTGAGAGTGGAGAAAGGGAAACATTAAAAATATAAGGCTTTTTTTTTCTCTTCTGCATTCTCTTCCTATAACTATTCTCTTCAACTCATGAAGATTCAGTCCTAAAGCAAACAGGTGGATAAAACTCAGGTAGTAACCAAAAACTGATTTGACTAGAAAGGATATCTACATGAGAAGTGGTGGAGGGTACAATATATTGGAGCCTGAATAGTGTGAGGAGAAATTCCACATGTGTTTTTTTTAAATACAATGTTCATCATATAAAGAAATAGATACATTAAGTATAATTAAAGCCAGTTTCTCATTGTTAGAGAAGGTAATTACAAACATGAAAATTAAAAAAAAACTAGAATAGATCTTATAGTATTAGATTAGACTTGAATATACCTATGTTCACTCAAAATTTTGATGACAGATTGATAGATAATAGGTAGAAGCGTAAATATTGATGGAAATGAAACTAAATATAAATTTCCTAACTCATACAGAGAGCTGGAAGCAGCCATACCCCAATAGCAATAAAATGCAGAATCTTCAAGTTTTGGCTTACAAATACCACTCTCCTTTAAAACATTCTCATTGAAGAATGGCTGATACAGGCTATAAGCAAATAAAAGTGTACAATGATCCTGGAACAACCTATTTTGACAGATAGCAGGAAACTGCTCAAGGATGCAACCATATCAAAACATACAAATTGAATATACCTACTGGTCAAATATCCATAAATTTGAACATTGAAATAATAATAAAAATAACAGGTTATAACATTAAATAAAATAGAAAAACAATAATCT
The DNA here is from genome assembly GCA_011751065.1 of Lasiurus cinereus. Taxonomy (NCBI): domain Eukaryota; kingdom Metazoa; phylum Chordata; class Mammalia; order Chiroptera; family Vespertilionidae; genus Lasiurus; species Lasiurus cinereus. The sequence goes on from JAAGEH010000426.1 coordinate 8,641,546, forward strand.
AATGTTATTTTTTAAAAAAAAAGAAGTTTCATAAGAAGCAGGTATTTACACACCCTCAAAATATCACCTAAGAAAATATTTATTAATTACAAAGGAAAAAGCATAACTTTTGAGTAATAAAATCTGGCAGACATCACCTTATTCAAGTGATCATCACTGCTAATGGGACAAATCTAAAGTTTGCACTAACTAATAAGATGCTATAAGAATACAGCATTATATCTGTGATGTTCCTGCTAACATGTCATAATAGAGGAAACACCACAAAATTCCATGCTAAGGAACATTCTAAAAAAATAAATAAATACCATAATCTCAAACATGTCAAGTCCATGAAAGTTATATAATAACTAAAGAATTGTTTGAAATTGGAGGTGGGAGTTTTGTCTATAGGCTTTAATAATATTGGAGGTCCTATATTGAACACATCACATAGAATCTTTAAGTATTTTGTCAGTGAAATCATAATTTAAAAATTGCACTTACAGAAATTAATTTTATTGCAAAAACTTTTACTAAGGTCAATGAATAGATTCATAGACCCTGAGTATGCTTTTCTATTAAAAAAAATTGTATGTCTGAGGGACAGTGCAGGCATCATGATTCGAGAAAAGGTGTGCAAAGTAAGTTACATCTTTTTTTTAAATATAGTTTATTGATATTTTACAGAGAGGAAGGGAGAAGGATAGAGAATTAGAAACATCGATCAGCTGCCTCCTGCACACCCCCTACAGGGATGTGCCTGCAACCAAGGTGGAATGGAACCTGGGACCTTTCAGTCCACAGGCCAACACTCTTTCCATTGAGCCAAACAGGTTTCGGCTACATCTATTTTTTTTTTAATTGGTTAAGGAACTTTGAAAGTCTGAATTCACAAAGGCTTTATATAGAACCCCAAATACAGTAAGAACTCTGAGTGATTAAACTGCTACTGGTTGCAAATTAAGCAAAAGAAGTTATGTTTTAATTCCCAAGTTATTATTGTAAAGAAATTACAGCACACATTTACTGTCCAAATTTTACCCTAGTGACCTAAAATGTTGAATGTGGGATCTTTTTAAGAAGGAAGCTTATGCACTTGATTTTGTTTTAGTATTAAATACTGAATTTTAATTTTAATAAATTTTCTGTAGTATAAAGAATAGTTTGTATTTAAACTATATTATGTAAATACCAACTGAAAAATTATTACAGAAAGTAAATACCTTTTAACCACTAAAGATATTTAAATTAGAAATATGAAATATATTTAATATGTGCAAAAAACTAACAACTCAGTGCCGGTGCCAGCCGGCACTACAGTCGAACAGCACCTGAAAGGGGGGTGAGGATTAAGAAAAGAAAAGAGACAGACACAAAGATGGGATCGGGAGGACTGACAGTTCAAGACTGCAGCCCCGAGTTTATTTTTCTAAGCCTATTTATACATGTTAGTTATGCTAGCGTGTTTGCAAGCCTTTCATTATTTCCTTTATTACAGAAACTCTTGGTTTCAGTTCTCTTATCTGACCTTTAGCCATTCTTTGTTTCAGGACAATCAGTTTGTTAATCACTAAACCTCAGGCAAGAATAGACACTCAGGATCATTTACTCATGGAATGTCGTGGTTAAGCAAACTCCATTTATGATTAATTTCCTCGTTCCTTAAGCTTTAGCTAACTAAGCAAGCAACCTTAAGCAAAGCTAGAAACAATTCCAGTAAAACTAGGGGGGTCGAGGTGCTGAGGCAGCTCACTTTGTGAACGCTTGCCTCCCCGGGACTTTGTCAAACCGAGACCGTCCTCGACAATTCAGAGTTATCCCAAAAGATATAACAATGTTCAAAACAGCCTAAAAAACTCTAAACTACTCATAAAGGCAAAATTTTTCATTATTTCCAGCCAAAAATACACATTAATATGCAAACAATATTGATAAATTGTGATTGTCAATATAAGCCTAAAAAAAGTAAACACTTCCTAACAATTCTAGTTTATGATATTGAAATGAGCTTCCTTATGAGAAAATCAGTTCCATTTCCTGAAGGCAAAGAAAAAATAGGCAATTACCCTTCAGAGAAATTAAAAAGAAGATAAATATATATTAGTGCTGACATTCTGTTAATTCATGAAAAGGGAGACCTTGTGTGGAGTTATTGGTAGGTATATGTTATACTCATAAATATTGTAGAATATTACACACACAAAATATATTTTGAAATAGTTCCTTATTCATATATATATATATATATATATATATATGGCCAGATTATTATGATCTTTGAATGAATAATAATCTGGCCACTCAGTCTATATCCTATATAATAAAAGTCTAATATGCAAATTGTCCCATCAACTAGGAGTTCATCCATGTCCTCTCCCCCTAGCCAGGTTGGCTGGATCCCACCCATGCACAAATTCATGCACCAGGCCTCATACATGCACACATACACATTGAGTGGCCAGATTATTATGCATTAAGAGATCATAATAATCTGGCCACTCAGTGTATATATATACACTAGAGGCCCAGAGCACAAAATTCATGCACAGGGAGGGGGTGTCCCTCAGCCTAGCCTGCACCCTCTCCAATCTCAGATCCCTTGAGGGATGTCCAACCACCCGTTTAGGCCAGATTCTATTCAAATTGGACTTAAAGGGGCAGTCGGACATCCCTCTCTCAATCCAGGACTGCTGGCTCTCAACTGCCCTAGCCTGCAGGCCTGGCACCCTCCACTTGCTCTCCCCTGCTAGCCGGGTCCTCTCAAATTCTCTACCCTGAAGGCCTGATCCCCCCAACTGCTCTCGCCTGCTGGCTTGGTCTCTCCCAACTGCCCTCCCCTGCAGGCTTGGGTCCCCCCTCCCCCCGCAACTGTCCTCCACTGCAGGCCTGGTCCTCCCACCCCCAACTGCCCTCCATTGCAGGCCTGATCTCTCCCAACTGCCCTCCTCTGCTGGCCCAGTCACCCCTAACTGTCTTTCCTGCTTGCCTGATCGCCCACAACTAGCCTCCACTGCAGGCCTGGGTACCTCCCAACTGCCCTCCTTCTTCCCTATCTTCTCACAACTTCCCTACCCTTCAGGCCATCTTTGGTGGCCATCTTGTGTCCACATGGGGGCAGCCATCTCTGACCACATGATGGCAGCCATCTTGTGTCTTGGTGTGATGGTCAATTTGCATATTACTCTTTTATTAAATAGGATGAGTGTGTGTGTGTGTGTGTGTGTGTGTGTGTGTGCGCGCGCGCGCACGCGTATTAATTTGAAAGAGGAAGGGAGAGGAAGAGAGAGATAGAAACATCAATGATGAAATGATGAGAGAGAATCATTGACTGGCTGCCTCCTGCATGCCCCTTCCTGGCATGTACCCTGACCAGGAATCAAACCATGACCACCTGGTTCATAGAATGATGCTCCACCACTTATCCACACCAGTCAGGCTAAAAGACATATTTTTGTAAAAAGAGCCTGACAAATTGACCCAAAGTATTGCAGCCTGCTCATTATTCCCCAAATTCATTTTACCATTTCACCTTTTAGTAAAGAATGCCTGGGTTTTGTAGGAATAACTAAGGAAGTCGCAGACTCCCTGCCGCCAGCTGGTCCTGGAAGTCTGTTCAATGACTCTGAGTGGAAGGGTTGTGTGCAGGTTCTAATCATATCTGAATGAGGACCTGTTTGTTCTCCGCTTTCTCTTTTCTTTTCCCACAGGCCAGACAGCAGAAACTGTGAGAACATATCAACTTCGACAATGCAGACAAGGAATACTTGGAGATAGTACATTAAAACATAGAGGGAATTCTGAGTTTTGTATTCACTTCATTTGGGGTCTATTTACTGTGTCTTAGCCCAGTGGCTTCTTATATGCAGGTATTGGATGACTCTTTGGAGAGTATGAAAGCATCAATAGATTTAAGGGAATTCATTTTCAAATCTTTAACATCCATGTACACTCTTTAAAAAAATTATTTGCCTGAGAACATGACTGAGTTACTAAAATAAAGCTCTTCTTCATCTCTACAAAAGAACCACATACCTCATTAACTATCCCTACCTTAGTATAGTATCATGCTCAGGCTGTGGAAACCCACTTAGCATAAAACTAGGAAGTTTTTTAAATGATTAAATAAGAACCCATAAACCCACAGGACTTCTCATATTCCTCTGTCACAATTATAGTTAAGAAACATGAATAAAAAGAGGAATCTAGATTCAATGAAGGCAGTGGGTTCCAGTGCCTGCTCTCTCTCTCTCTCTTAAAAATTTTAATTTACTTTTTAAGAGAGAGAGAAAAAGGGAGGGAGGAAGGGAGAGAGAGAGAAACATTGATAGGCTGCCACTGAGGATCAAACATTGATAGGCTGCCACATGAGATGACACCAAACCGAGCCACATCATATCTGTTCTTTTCATCATAAGACATAAAGACTCTAAAAAGACCAGCTGAGAAGAGAGAACCATCACATACAGAGCTCTGCTCTGCTAAGTCATATCAACAATCATCCTCAAGGTGTAAAGCCTCATTTGAATGATCCTTGAGTCTCCTAGGAGTCCTAGTTTAAGAATAAAAATAACAACCCAAAGCTAAAATGTATGGAACATTAACCATATGCTAGGCACTGAATAACACCATTTTCACTTTGCATTATCCTCATTTTACAGAATGAGGCACTAAAAGATGGGCAAATGTTTTAAAGTGTCATGGGAAGTGGTTAAGTAAATATTAAACTATCAGACTTGAAGTAATAATTTGTACTTCTATAGTCCAAGGCCTCAATTATAGATAACTTGTCTGATAAATAAATATCAATAAAGGTGCACATAGATTTATGATCCCTTCCAAACTTAAAATTCTATAAAAGGCCATAGATTTTGTTAAGCAAAAAATCTTTTGATTACTTAGGACATCATAGAAAACCGTACAATAATATTTTCAAAAATATTGATGCTTTGTATATGAATAATGTTAACTACTTTACTTTAATCTCTATGTAGTCAATTAATCACATTAGATGGTTTGTCTATTTGAATCCTGGGTTTGCATGGAAATCTATGCTGCTATAGATCTTTATAAGTAAGTATAGATCTTTATAAGAGGTCCAGTGCATGAAATTCATGCATGGGGGGTGGTGAGATGTCTCTCAGCCCAGCCTGCACCCTCTCCAATATGGGACTCCTCAAGGGATGTCCAACTAGGCCTAAACAGGCAATCGGACATCCCTCTCACAACTCAGGACTGCTGGCTCCCAACTGTTCGCCTGCCTGCCTTCCTGATTGCCCCTAACCGCTTCTGCCTGCCAGCCTGATAACCCCTTACCACCCCCTGCCAGCCTGTTTGCCCCTAACTCCCCTCCCCTGAAGGCCTGGTCAACCCCAACTTCCCTCCTCTGCCAGCCTGGTCACCCCTAACTGCCCTCCCCTACAGGCTTAATTGCCCCCAACTGCTCTCCCTTTCAGGCCTGGTCCCCCCCACTGCCGACCCCTGCTGGTCATCTTGTAGTGACCATCTTGTGTCCACATGGGGGCAGGATCTTTGATCATATGGGGCAGCCATCTTATGTGTTAGAATGATGGTCAATTTGCATATTACTCTTTTATTAGATAGGATTAGGGTAGATATGGGTAGAAACCTAGGAATAAAACCTCTCGTTTAAATAACTATAAATGCAATTTTATTAAGAACTTAAAATGTTTTTCAAAGTAAGTATAGGTGTAACTACATTAATAACTTCAAAGAATTTCCAAAGTGATTATACCATTTTACATCTACCAGCACTGCCTGAGAGTTCTAATTGATAAACATTTACACTACTATCTCAATATTTTAAATGTTAGACACTTTAGTGTGTATATAGCTATGCAATGCATTTTTTATTTGTGTTTCTCAAAAACATACTTTTATGTGCCTCTTAGTAATTAATTTATCTTGTCAATTGTCTGTTCAAATCTTTTGGCCATAATGTTGGATTATTTTTCCCTTACCATTAAGTTGTAAGAATTTTCATTTATTACTGTTATAAATGAAATCACATGTTTTTAACATTTTCTCAGGTCTCTGAGATGCTTTTTCCTACACATTGTTTAAGAAAATAAGTTTTTAATTTTGATAAAGTAGATTTATTCATTTACAAATTATGAATGCTTTCTCTCAATTTTTCTTTCCTTTCCCTGAATTAAGTATAATTTTTTTTTAAAGTTTAATTTTTAAACAGATGTTTTAGTTTTTACTTTTATGTTTGGATCTATGATCCTATGTGAGTTAAGTTTTTTTATGAAGACTGTTAATGCTCAAGGTTAATTTTCCCCCCATAAATATATGAAAGTTATCAGCTTAATTTGTAAGAAAGATTGCTCTCTTCATCATTTAATATTCTTAAAGTTTTGGCCAAAAATCATTTGAACTTATACTAGCATGTGGAACTTACTTTTAGACTCACAATTCTTTTGTTTTAACAAATATGTCCATTTCTTGAAATAAGTTCATGTAAACCCTCTATCTTTGTTCTTTTTATATAGTTTTTGACATTAAATGACAATTGCATTGCTATACAAGTTGTATAAAAAGCTGAATAATTGTGGCAAAATACCTGTTAGCTATTAATTATATTAAATATATAAATTAGTTTTCAATAAATATATAAAAATTGAATTAGATATTTAGTTTATATATCTATTATAAATTATAATTATAATAAATCAAGTTATAGATTTCAAAGACTGCTTCTATAATTTAATATTGTAATATCCAAATATATCCATATTAAAAAAATATGGACCTATCTCATTCATCTTTGTGCCAATATATCACACTATTCCATTATATTAATATACTACCATTGATTAATTTTAGAAAATTTAGGATGTTTCTAAAATAAAAATCTTGTACAGAAATTTGATATAGTAGCCTGCTTATATAACCAAGGTAAATTTCTAAAACAGTAATAACTAGATTTGTACATTTTAAGTTTTCAAATGCACATTTTAAAAATGTGAAAAATCCTTCATAAATACTGGCCCAAGTTAGATTTTTATGACTGCATAAGAGGGCCCATTTCCATAGACACCTAAAAACTTTAAGTATGATAAACTTCATCCTTCTTATTATTTCTCTAATACTTGATTATGATTTATTGATAAAATTGTGAAGAATTTACCTTAGTGTTCCAGAACCAATTAGATATATAATGATTGTTTAGGTGTTTTTAAAGTTTTGGGTGAAGCCAGGAATGTGTAAATTCTAGAAGTAAACTTAAAAACTAGTTGCTCATTCCATGATAAATGAGTCCTTGATTAAATATGTCTGAGTACTTTCTATGTTTGGCAACCATTATTTATGTCTCCACCATATATTTAAAATAAATTGGTGAACAAGATGGACAAAACCATCATTTTTCATAGGCCTCAATTATAAAGTTGTTGAACATGTAATAAACTAACAAATAGTTATAATAAGCTGGACATATAAAATATTCATTTGTTTTCAAGAAATATGTATTGAGCACCTACACCCCTTAGGATATATCATTTAATAAGGCAGAAAACATCTGCATTCTTGTGAACCTAATATTTTAGAAAAAGCTACATAACAAATATGTAAATAAATTGCATTGTACTTTAGATGCTTGATAGAAGCATAAAATAATGGACTAAAGTAAAGGGAATTAGAAGGCAATGATGAGGCGTGCACAGAGTATTATAACAATGTTATGGCAGAATGATGAGTGATCACTAAGAAAGTGACATATATAAGCTGAGATTAAATGGCAAAAAAAGAAAATATCCATTTGAAGATTTACAGTCAGAGGGAATAGACAGTGCAAACGCTCTATAGCAGAAAAAAGAAATTGGCATATTTGAGGTTAAACAAAAAAGCTGATATGTATGAAGCTTGGAGCTTAGAGTTAATACAAGAATCATAGGAGTTGGTTTTAGAAGCTGGAAAGGGCCATGGACTTAAGAAAGACATGTATAGAAGAACCCATCATTTTAAATCATATAATGTATCATCATAAAAATTAAATATATATATATATCCTCATAAATATTCATATAATTTTTTTTTTTTGTGTGTGTGTGTGTTTCTGGAAACAACCACATAGTGACATGAATGATGGTACTGAGCCCATGTTGTCATTTGATTCCACTGACTTTTTAATAGGATTGGGTAAATTTTCTGAGTTGTTCCAAATGAGATGTCAGGAGCAATGTTGATTTGTTACATTCAGGAGTGCCAGAAATGATAAATATATATGCCAGAGAAGCCATAACATTGAATAAGAGAAGATGGCCAGAAGGTGTCTGAAAAGAAGGAGATGGCAGAAAGAGAGGATGGCATATAACTGAAATGCCAAGAACAATGCCTTGGCAAACACACACACACACACACACACACACACACACACACACACTCACACTCATACAAACACAAAACAAACAAAAGAAGCAACAGGACATAACTTCCTTTGTATTTATTTAACTCAATTTAACTTCTGTTTTGTCTCTATTTCATCAGAGGAAAGATGATTAAATGTAATTTGTGATTCCTTGCTATTATTTACTGTTTTATCTAAATTGCACAGATGGGAGAGGAAGAATTGTTTGTCTTCATTTTAATCTGTCTATGTTAGTCTTGTCCTCAAACAGCAGTCTACACACTTGCCAATGAGTTCTCCTCCACAATCCTTCTTAGACCTGAATTTTCTCCCCCAATATTCATATGGTAAACACAGCACCATATTCATCCTGTTGTCCATTAATTTGTCCAACATTTTCTAAAGTCTGTTCTTCCACTTCTTTCTTCTCTTTCCTATTTTCTAAAGTTGTGTCAAAGAAGCAGGAGTTCCACACTTCTACTTTTAAATTTCTTAAAGCAGACAGGTCTCTCTGTATATTACCATCTTCTTTCTTAGGAATTAGCACCAGGAGCATGTTTTTAAAAATTATCCCCCTTTTCCAAAAAGCCATTCACTAGTTTCCCCTTTATTTTTTCATCCATGGCCAGCCTCAACCCCACAAAAATCTGTCAATCTGCTTTCTAAAATCATTTTTTACTGTTTTGAATAATAATATTCCTTGAGGCCCTAGATTTGGAAAATCAACATGCAAAACGGAAAAGTGAAAATAATGATGAGTTCTTTTGCTTTTGCTTTCATATTCCTCCCATGAATGAATAAGCACAGCACAAGTGTCACCTGATCTAGTGATGGTGTGTGTATATGTGCACATGCACGCTGGGGAGGGATATTAAACCCCAGGATAGATGAAGAGGCCCAAAATATAGAATATAAGGCAAACCCTGTTAATCTCTTAAAATTGTTATAGTGCTACTGATTAATAACATTTCAAGTTGAGATGCCAGAGCAGGACACAAGATTGAAAACTCTATCTTAAAGGCAAACTGAATTTGTGAAGCATTTAGATATTCACTTTTTTATGCTTGGTACAACTGACCACAAAATGAAATGAAGTTAAAATTTTGCTATCTTCTAGATGTGGTTTTTAGAGATGTCCCTTGAGTCCTTAGAATAAATAAAGGAAAAAGATAAAGACCACAACTAAATTTAAAACATAGAATTAGTTTTATTTATTTTAAAATAAATGAGTTCCCCTGTTTCTGCTTACCATTCATGTTATACATTATAGCAATTTGTAATAAATAGTATCATTACTAATTATAGTGTTTTGAACTTCAAAGAACAGCAATATAGTGAGAACTAAGCTTCTGGAAGAGTAATTTGCTCTTATATAAGAGAGCTTTGCTTTCACACTTTATTAATCTGTTTATAAAACCTCCTCACAACAATGAATTCAAGTAGTGAGAATACATACTTTAGCTTTAACTAGCTGTTAATTGAACAAAGTCTTTGTAAAGTCTTTTGATGCTTCTAACTACATATATATCTGTCACTAAAATGAGTGAGTGAGCTAATTAAAAATCTAAAAGGTAAGGTTAAAACTTCCTTGTTAAGTATATTGGATAGGGCAAATCTAATTTTAAAGGTTAACAAGAACTTGAAAACTACTGAATCCAGCAAATAGTGATACACCTAATATAATTACATGAAATTTGAGGGCATATTCATCTTTATTTATTAAAATTTGTAATTCATTATGTCAAACAAAATCTGAATAAAATATATTACGGAGCATATTAAGTAAAATATAAACTGAGGTCTTTGATTCAAATTTCAAATCCACTTAATTAAACATTATTTGTATGAGCTATTTCTTTTGAAATATCATTATAAAATGTATGGATTTTCTACATTTGGTAACTTTTATCTGGATACTTGATATAACTCAGTCACTAATTAACAAAGCCCTGACCCTATTTTCAAAAGCTAGTGTGAGCCATACAATGATAAATTTAAAAAAGTATAGTAAGTAATTTTACAGAGGAATTTAGAGTACTTAATGTAGAAAATAGAAGATGCACCTAACTCAGAGATGGGAGAGGGAAGATTTGGGAAATGTTTCTAAGTGAAATAGTCTCAATGATTAGACATTATCTAGACCACGAAAGAGACGAACAGTGCTCTAAGCAGAGAAAAGTCAGCAGGTGATAAAGCTAAGAAGAAGAAATTCAGCACATTTGTGCAACCCTAGATAGCTGAATTACCACATCCCCAAATGGACAAGAGAGCATAGTAAGAAAACAGGCTGCTAGATGCCTGAGGCTTAGAGGTTGCATATATCAAACTAATGGTTTGAACTTTGTTTTCAAGTCCCCTATAGGATTTTAAACATAATAGGTTCAGAGACGCATATATTTTTTTTTTATTTCAAAAAGAGATTTTCTTTTAGAGGTATTTAGCAGTAAACATAAAACCCAGAATACAAAAGCAGTAAATATGACAGAAACAAGAAGATATGACCCAAAAGATATAATGCAAGGCATCTTTTCTCCTCTCTTTTTAAAATTTTCATCTCATATTTCTCAGCAGGTTAAACACTGTCTGCCCTTCCTTGTGGGATATCACAACAAAGAAGATGTAAAACTTTGGTCACTTGTAATAGTGCAATTGTTCCACCATGTTTTTTCAGATTCAGAATCTAACAGGAATTATGTTTTCCAGATGTTGAAATATACATTTTTATGACCTCAAAGTTTAGCATCAGGCTTTTTATTTTCAAAGCACAGAGCAGTATATTTAATGTCTTAAGGCACTCAGGGTCATGTTCAACTCAAAACCAATTTTGATATGATTTTTGCAAGAGACAAGCATTACTGATTATTTAGAGCCTAACAGTCTCTTGCACTGACTTTATCCTGAGAGAGAAAATATTTCCTCACTGATTGAAATATTTATCTGTTTGCCTGTGTAAGGTATTTTGGTCTCTCATATATGAGAATATATTTCTAGAAGGCTTTTCCCTCTTCTATTTTCTGCATTAAGTACTCTAAATTCCTCTATAAAATTACTTGTTATACTTTTTTTAAGTTTATCATTGGCTCACACTAGCTTTTGAAAATACGGTCAGGGCCTTGTTAATTAGTGACTGACTTATATTAAAGAAGAAAAATAAGGAAAATTAGGAAGAAGGCATGGTCAGTCCCAGTACATCAATCACTTAATCAAATCCAAGCCTATCTACTGTCTAATCTGCCCAGATCCTAAGAAGTGAGTACACAGACTGGACTAAGAATAAGAATTTAACAAGAATAAGCAGAAAAAAAGTTTTGTAAAAGGAGAAGTTAGACATCTCCTAATAAGTTTATCTAAGAGAGCTAATGGGTCAGTGAGATCAAACACACTTACTATGTTTAGAACAACAGTTCAGGAATGAAAGGTTTACTTTTCTAAAAAATAAATAATTAATATGGTATAGACAAGTAATGAGGTGGGGGGGAAATGAGGAAGAGAGGAGAGGAAGGGAGAGCTCCCAGAGAGACCTATAAGGAGTTTCTGAAGGAAGAGATGATATTGACTTTGCAGGTATTTTTACTGTCTAGGTCAACGGGGTATCTCATGAGCTTACACTAGAAGATAAAACTAAGGAGTAGGTTCTAATGAAGAAAACTAGGGATCAATCAATGAATGCATAAATAAATACAACAACAAGTCACTATTTCTATAAAAATAAAAATTATAAAAACACCTTGGTATCAAAATCGTCCCTGGATTAAAGTTTGAGTGTTAAGTCAAATAAATTGATCAGAGAAAATTTTAGCTCAGGAAAAAGTCAAAATCAAGATCAGTCAAGTCAATGTGTAGCAAGAACTAGTTATACTTACTGAATTTTATTAATTAACTTTTCAATAGGGAATCTATTTCCCAAGAGAACAAAGGGCCTACTGAGAAAATGAGTTGATATATTAGGCCTAGCTCTTTTAAAATTTCAAAAATAAACAGTTTCATGAATATTAGTAGTTTTAAAGAGTTCCTAATTATATCTTAATGTTTTAAAACAACTTCTTTTTCTTCTTGTTGTTACTACTACTGCATATTTTTTAAGTCTGCAGGATTGTTCAAAAAGAGCAGAGAGTTAAGGAAATTGGATAATGCTGTGCTTTACAACAGATTTGTAATTAAAACAGAGACATATTTGATGAAAATCACACTCAAATATAATGAAAACACATCCCTAGGCCCTCTTGTAAACATAACAAGAAAAAATTTAAAGGCACGATGAAGAAAATGACAGAATTTTTGTTATTTAAGTAACAAGAGACTCCATCATTCCTTATAAGCTGAAACCACAGTCATCTTCTCTCCTAAAGAATTGCAATGGCATTTTGTATGACATTATTTACTATATATTTACCAGAGGCCCAGTTCATAGATTCTTGCCCAGGGAAAGTAAATTAATTAGAAGGTGGCTAGTGGAGCTGGATTGGGTGAGATGTGCTGGACATGCCCGGGAGCAAACCTCCTATGGTCCCTCCCTGGCTAACTATACCTGGGCAATGCTGGGGTTCAAAGGGCTTCTGCAGAGTGAGCAAGGTTCCTCCAGCAGGTGAGGTTTTTTGGCCTGGCCTTCAGGAATCGGGCCTAAACTGGCAGTCCAATATCCCCCAAGGGGGTCCCGGAGTGCAAGAGGGCATTCTGCAAAGTTGCTGTTGCTTGGCAGCTCCTGTATTGAGCACCTACCCCCTGCTGGTCAGTGTGTGTCATTGCTACCAGCCAGTCAGCCAGTTGCTTAGGCTTTTATATGTATAAATTCATTTATTCATTTATTCATTCATTCCATATTCATGAGCATCTACCAAGTGGTGGAGACTGTGTTTTTCTTTGTTTTTCTTCGATCAGCCGCCTCCTGCACGCCCCCTACTGGGGATGTGCCCACAACCAAGGTACATGCCCTTGACCAGAATCGAACTTGGGACCTTTCAGTCCACAGACAAACGCTCTATCCACTAAGCCAAACCGGTTTTGGCGAGACTGTGTTTTTCTATTACCATTTAGCCTACTGGGTCTAGAGTTTAGTTATGAAAACTTCCTTGTAATACACAGAGGAACAATTGAACAATTGCATCTGAGTCTGGTAAATATTTTAGAAGGGAAAGCACAATAAACTTAGAGGTTACATGGGGTAAGGGGTATGTGTAAAGACCAGAGTTGCAAGGGTGGTCACAAAGGATATGAAGAGAATGAAGTTTTAACTGAGACCTGAAGTGTTTACAGGAGAAGTTAGCAAATAGAAGGCAAAGTACATGAAAAATGATATTTCAGTAAGAGGTAGCATTGTGCACTTTAATAGCAACAGAAGCTTGTTTTAGGAAATAAAAATGAAAAGAATAGCAGAGCTTATAAACAGAATTGAGAGAGAGAAAGAATAATAAGAAATTGTGTTGCCTGTTCAGATTTGCAAAGAATCCTCTAACTACAGTATGGAAACAAATAAATATTTGCTAAATAAATTAAAACATTTTTGTAGTAATGCCTGCCACAGATGACAGCTTAAAATACATTAGTGGTAATGATATAAATATTACTTGCCTGATTAAAAAACTAAGAAGTAGGTGCTACCAGTTTTAAAAATTAAATGGATGCAACCCTAAGGGATTGTTGCAATAAAAGTTTTATTAGATTGAGCAAGAAATACAGGGCCTGGAAAAAGTAGATTTATAGCTCAGAGTATACAAAAAAGTTTATTATTATTTATTATATTATTTTTCCATATGAACAACTGTAAACCTACTTTTGCTCCATCCTGCATTATAACAGAACTAGAGGCCAGATGACAAAATTTGTGCATGGCGGAGGGGGGCAGGAGATGTCCTTCACCCAGCCTGCTCCCTCTCCAATCTGGGACCCCTTAAGGGACGTCCGACTGCCCATTTAGGCCTAGTCCTACTTGGAACAGGCCAAAGTGGACAGTTGGACATCCCTCTCAAAATCCAGGACTGCTGGCTCCCAACTGCTCACCTGCCTGCCTTTCTGATCATCCCCTAACCACTCCCCTGCCAGCATGATTGATGCCTAACTGCTCCCTTGCCAGCCTGTTTGCCCCTAACTGCCCTCCCCTGTAGGCTGGTCACCCCTAACTGCCCTCTCCTGCAGGTCTGGATCCCCCCTAATTTCCTTTCCCTGCAGGCCCAGTCACCCCCAACTTCCCTCCTCTGCCAGCTTGGTCACCCCTAACTGTCCTCCCCTGCAGGCTTGATCACCCCCAACTGCCCTCCCCTACTGGTCTGATTGCCTACAACTGCCCTCCCTTACAGGCCTGGTCTCTACCAACTGCCCTCCTCCACTGCTGTCCATCCTGTCATGGTCATCTTGTGTTCACATGGAGGCAGTCATCTTGTGTGTTGGAGTGATGGTCAATCTGCTTATTACTCTTTTATTAGATAGGATAGAGGCTTGATGCACGGGTGGGGGCCAGCTGGTTTTCCCTGAAGGGTGTCCTGGATCAGGGTGGGTGTTCCCTTGGGCTGTGAGGTGGCCTGGGCGAGGGGCCTGTTGTGTTGTGCAGGCCGGCCATGCCCCCCGGTAACCCAAGCGGAGGCCCTAGTATCTGGAATTTATCTTCTACAAATGAAATTTTGTAGCCTGGAACAGAATCAGGCCTTCTGCTGACACAGCCATCAAAACTTTGTTGCCTTAAGTGGAGGCCAGGCTGTGTGGAAAGCTTGGCTTCCTCCATTGCCAGGGGCACCCCAAGCCTCCCTCCTCCTCTCTCTGTGGCCACAGTCATCTGGTTAGGTTAATTTGTATACTTGCTCTGATTGGCTGATGGGAATGGCTGGCGGGCGTAGGAGAGGTAAGGTCACTTTTCATATTACTCCTTTATTAGATAGGATGAGTAATGACTGTGATATCAATTTTTGAACTGGAATGCGGATTCTTTGTCTGCCAGAATGGAAGAATAAATCCACAGACAGAAAAGTGGTATAGCAAAGATGGAGATTTATTAAAGAACATGTACAGACTCCCACGTAGGGAGGGGGAGGAGTCCCTAGAATGGACTCCCATGTAGGGAGGGGGAGAAGGGTCTCTGAACTAACTCCCATGTGGAGAGGGGGAAGGGTCTCACTGGGTTCTTTTTTCCCATTGCTTATATAGGCTGCAGATCCTGGTGCCTTGATATCCCCTCTAATTGGTCACTATTCGAGACTGGTTACTATAGTAATTCCTGGGCTCAAAGGTCTGTGTGAGGTTCTCCCCATCTCCTTCCTCAGTGTTTTCCTATTCCCTATGGGCTTTCTTCCCCTTTGGGATGAAGGGCTTCCTTCTCTTTATTTTGTAAATATAGACCTTTCTTGGCTACTTCCAGTTTCCTTCTCTTATGTAAATATACCTGTTGCTGCCTCCTTGTCTTATGGAAATGTAACTGCACCTGGCTTGTCTTATGGAAATGTATCTTCTCCTAGTCTGCAGCCCCTCCTTTTCCCATGGACCCCAATTCTAAAAAAATCCCTAAGCTTGCCTATGTCACCCTAAAATTCCTGTTTCAAATGTATAATTGATAATTAAAAACAAATATAAATCTTTCAAAATGTTTGGCTGGAAAGAGAAGAGAAAAATTATTTGGCAGTTGTATATGTATAGAGGCAGGGAGGGGAAGGGTGAAAGTGAGAAATTTGAGCATGGTTCCATGCAGAGTAGGAAGTAATTCAAAGAAAAAATGGAAAATATACCAAAAAAGGAAAATTAGAACTAAAGTTTTATTCTTAATGAGGCAAACGTGGTTGGATTCAGAGCAAATGTAGAAGCATCATCTTCATATAGAAGTATAAATTTTTACAGTAAGTAAGAGGAAATAGATATGTTGTTCTTGAGGGAGTTGTGACCGGAGTTTGAGGAATAGTTAAATATTAAGACTGATAGGTTGATTGTGAATTTAGGGAAAGACAAGGGAGATCTAGGAAACTGTGGGTGTAAGCCCAGAGTTTGGGGTCCCCAACAATCAACCACTAAGGAGCCTTTTCCGATGCAAAAGCAAAGAGTCTTTATTCAAACCCAGGTTTGGCTCCCAGCCTCTTTCTGGTGCAGCAGTGAGACGAGAGAGCGAGCCGGGCAGGAACAATGAGTTTTATGGGGTAGGATAATTGGGAGGGCTTAGAAAGTGACGAGGTTTACAGAGATTGGTCACTTGAATTAGGGTCTTTCGGTGGTTTAGCATAAATGGGACCTTCGCTGTGTTCCTGGAGCTTCCTTGGTTCATTCAGGTGGTGGTCGGGGAAGTTATGACATTGCTGGCACACCTGTGGCCACTCCCAGAAAAGGGAGGGAGTTTAGGCAGGGGGCCTAGCCCTATAGGACAAGATGGAGGGGAGTTCATTTCCTTTCATGGGTATATATGAGGAAGTAGTTTGAGACGTTACATTTAATCTGAAACAAACAAAACAAAAATACAGGAAAAATAGAAGTGAAATAATAAACAGAAAAGAGAGTGAGGAGGGAAACAAATAAAAAAAGTGGTGAACAAATCAAAAATAGAATAGGACCTTGATGGAATGTTTCTATGAACCCCTTCATCAGTAGGTGTATCCCACTTACAGGGAAAACAAAGCAAGACATTTGCCAGAGGAAGGTATGGCTAAAATGAGTTGAAGGAGAAAGTTAATCAGATTAGGGAGATCAGGATCTAGGGCCAAAGTGATTTTTTGTGGGCTACTTAAATATTGAAATCATACCACCACCCCTTCTCTCCAAAAAAGATAAACAGAATAGCTGGGTGGCAAAAGACTTGATAAGGGGGGACAGCAATAGGAAGAGGTAGGACATAGTATGTCCAAATGGCTGTTGCCTCAAAAGGGCATGAGGGTGACCCAAGGATGAAGAAATATTGATCCGAAATTAGTTTGGCATAAATACAGAAAACTGGTCCCTTCTCTTACCCTCACCCCCATATATATGAATGTGAAATAATCAACCTCTCAAAATCAATAGCCATTTAATCCAAGTCATCAAAAAGTTCCCTTTCAAAACAAATATTTTTATTCATACATCTCTCTTGTTCCCTCCTTCCAATTTTCTCTATTTATGTTAAGCCTAATATTAATTTCCATTCCACATCACAGAAAATGTGTCCACCTTTATATTGGTGGTTATGATATAGGATACCAATTATAGTATTGCCAGCATACTAGCAACTGGCAACTAAAATTTTGTCTAGATAATTTTTCAGCATTTTTCCTTAATATTTTGCCAAAGTCTAAGAGGACTTTAACTAAAAATTTAAACTAGAAATTTTACCAGTATTGGGGAACACATATTTTGTTTAGAATATTTTCAGTCAGGAAGTACGCGCGCACACACATACTTCTAGTTTCAAAATGCTCCAAGCCCCAGCCAGTGTGCCTCAGTGCTTGAGCATCAACCAGTAAAACAAGAAGTCATGGGATTGATTCTCACATAGAGCACATGCCCTGACTGTGGGCAGTATGGGGCATGCAGAAGACAGCCAATCAATGTTTCTACCTCTCTATCCCTGCCCCTTGCTCTCTCTTTAAAATCACGCCTATATAATAAAACCCCAATAGGCAAATGACCAAAAAGCAAAACAACCAGGGAAATAACTGGTTGCTATAATGTGCACTGACCACCAGGGGGCAGATGCTCAACACAGGAGATGAAGGCTACCCTGTGGCCGCAACAGGGATTGGGGGATGGGACTGGCCAGCAGGCAGTGCCAGACTGCCAGCCAAGGAGGTGCCAGCAGGGGCCTCAAATCTCACCCCCAGCCAGTCACCCCACAGATGGTCCTGATAGCCAGCCAAGCTTAGGGACCCTACCCTATATATTAGAAACAGTCTCTTAGTTTTAAATATTAAAACCTAGTAAGGCTACTTTCACACTGAAAAAAAAAAACACAGGATGATGCAGCGATGACATGCATGGACTCTGGCTTGCACATTTTGTGGTCAGCCCTAATTCTGAAACTTATAACTGTGTCACAAAGCCAATTACTTAACTTCTCTCTGTTTTAATTTTTCCACCTATAAGATGGGGAAAATGATGCTATTGCCTCAGAAGGATCATGTTATTTACTACTTTTCATAATCGGGGCAAAAAATAAATGTAGCTGCTCATACAACAGCAAGATTCCTTTCACCTGTATGAAAAGTATGGTCACTGGTGCATGCAGCATCCTGAATTGTGTGAGGGATGTCCAACTACTGGTTTAGTGGTTTAGGCCCAACATCCCCCAAGGGGTCCTAGATTGTAAGAGGATGCAGGCCGGGCTAAGGGATCCCCCCTCCCCCGCCATGCACAATTCTGTGCACTAGGTCTCTAGTAAAAAGATATTTTAAAAAAATTCTTCAAGCTAAGCTGACTTAATCATGTGGCTAATGCCTGTCTACTTGAATTGATTTATTGTTTCTTAATAATATTCATTATTGAAAAGACTTCTGATAAGTTTGATTATGAAGTGATTATTTTCAAATTGTCCGTTAGGTATTAGACAGTAACTCTAAATTTTTCTGATGATTATAAATTTTAATTTCTTCCAATCTTAATATATTAAATCTCAGAGATTAATTTTAAATTCTAACCAAATATATAGTAAAACAAGGAAACACCGGTTGGTTATAAAGCTTAGTTAAGGGAGCTCTGCCATAAAATTCTGTTAGAAGTTTATTCAATTCTGATTATAGAACTATTGGTCATAAGATTATATTTTTAGCCTTGCAATTAAAACATTAAGATGATCCAGTTTCTTCTAGTTTTCAAGAGCCTCAGGAAACTGAATGTATATTGTGCTATGTGTGCGTGTATTTTTTTTTAATATATTATAGATTTTGTCACAGGAATTAGGTTTTAGAATTATATTGCTTCATATGTTCCTTGAAATATAATATTATGGCTATAACCTTTATCATGTTTTGTACTTTCTCTGTAAGGTCATTCCGAGCCTTAACCTTTATTTGCTTAGAAGTCAGTGAGAAGACAGAAGCAGATGCAGAAAATAATATTTGTAATTGAAAACTGGCCAAAGGTCAGCAAGCCATACCTGTCTTTCCAGGGCATTTTGTGCTTTTTGACTCTGGTTCATCATCCTTGAAACCTAAATAAGCATTGGAATGAAAACAAAATGTCATAAATCAATTAATGAAAAAGCAAATTAATTTTTTGGTGGCCTGATTATGCCACTTCCTGCACAAAACATTTTGTCATTGAGATGATTATTAATTTACCACATGAGAAACAGGAGCAATTCCCTCCAAGTTCATGTGTATCTGTGAAACCATCCACAATATTACTTAAGAAATAGGAAAATTTTCTAACCTCTGACAAATATTATTGAATAATACATGACAGTTTGAAAACTATAAGTAATTAAAGGATATAGTTGCTACAGTTATAATCTTTAATAGTATGTATCTATAAGGATGTGGTCTGGATATTGTTTGTTATTTAAAAAAAATAATTTTGACTGTCTAGCTTTAGGATCCCTGATAAAAATGAACAAACTTCCAAAATAACAAGTGTTTTGAGAACAGGATCTCAAATGCCATGCACTGCCACCTGCATTCATTATTTTGTCTGCATTACCCCAGTGTGATCAGACTATTCTAGATGATGCCATTTCACTTCTTTGCTAATATGTCTCAGTGATGCATCACTAACACTGGGCACTATTTTCCTTTTGTCCATATTTTTAGCTCTAAGGTGAATATAATTCAGAGCATTTACTTGACTTCCTTGTAAATATTAGTGAAAGGAAAGTTTATATTGCATTGGAACTGAAAACAAATGTCATAAAACAATTAGTAAAAAAGTTAAATAATTTGCACTGTATTTATTTAAATGTGTTTTTGTGGTTGTTGTTGAAGATCCAGCTATTTGAAACACTAGATGCTATTTATAGTACCTAAGGACCTTGTCTAAACGATTTTAGGCTAAGAGGAAAAATGATTTATAAATTATATACTTTGTAGATTCCTCTACTTTGAAAATGTATTGAGTAGCCAAATGAGTAGACCACGTAAATGTCTAGAGCAGTAGTTCTCAACCTTTCTAATGCCACAACCCTTTCATACAGTTCCTCATGTTGTGGTGACCCCCAACCATAATATTATTTTTGTTGTTACTTCATAACTGTAATTTTGCTACTGTTAATGAATCGTAATGTAAATATCTGTGTTTTCCGATGGTCTTAGACAAACCTGCTCCCACAGATTGAGAACTGCTGGTCTAGAGACATGTTAGAGGTCTGAATCACCATAATAAAATGCATAATTTAAATCTATTTGAGAAACTCATGCATGCAGCTTAACAAAAAATAAGATAAACAACCCAATCAAAAAATAGGCAACTGATCTAAATAGATACTTTTTGAAAGAAGACAGAAGGAAGGCCAAGAGACATATAAAAACCTGCTCAAAGTCACTAATCATCAGAGAGATTCAAATCAAAACAACAATGCGGGACCACCTCATACCTGTCAGAATGGCTATCATCAACCAATCAACAAATGGTAAGTGCTGTTGAGGATTCAGAGAAAAAGGAACCCTCGTGCACTGTTGGTGGGAATACAGATTGGTTCAGCCACTGTTGAGAACAGTATGGAGTTTCCTCAAAAAACTAAAAATGGAATTCCTATTTGACCCAGTGATCCCACTTCTAGAAATATATCCCAAGAAACTAGAAATATGTATCAGAAAGGATATATGCACCCCTATGTTCATAGTAGCACAATTCACCATAGCTAAGATTTGGAAATAACCTAGTGCGCATCAACAGATGAGTGGATTAAAAAACTGTGGTACATCTACAAAATGGAATACTACGCTGTGGCAAAAAAGGAGTTCTTACCATTTGCAACAACATGGATGGAGATGGAGAGCATTATGCTAAGTGAAATAAGCCAGGCAGAGAACGATAAATACCACATGATCTCACTCATTTGTGGAATATAATGAACAACATAAACTGAACAAAAATAGATCCAGAGACAGAGAAACATCAATCAGAACAGCAAACCTCAGGGAAGATAGGGGACAGAGTGGGTAAGGGGAAGAGATCAACCAAAGGACTTATATGCATGCATATAAGCCTAATCAATGGACAAAGGCACGGGGGGGGGGGGGCCGGGCCATGAATGGGAGGTGGGTGGTAATGGGGGAATAAAGACATATGTAATACCTTAGTTAATAAAAAATATCAATTTGATGTTTGTGGATAGATGGACCCTTTCATTATTACTAATTGTTTCTATCTCCACACACATTTTTGTCTTAAATTCCAAGTTTTTATTGTAATAAAATACATACAAAATAAAATTATTTATTTTATCCATTTTCAAGTGCACAGTTCAGTGGCATTAGTTTCATCCACATTTGGCAGTCGTCACTACTATACATTTTCAAAACTTTTTCATTGCTTTAAACAGGAACTCTGCAGCCATTAAGGAGTAACTCCCTATTCTCCTCTTGCTCTAGTCCTTGATAAACTATAATCTATTTCTAACTTTGACTATCCTATCTAATAAATAGGGGATTTGCAAATGGACCATCACTCTGTCACAAAGATGGCTGCACCCACAGCTGAGGGCAGGTTCCCATAAAGAGCCTTAACGAGGGACCTGAGGCTACGCCCTCCCACCCCCATGGGGCTTGATAGGGGACCTCAAGCCATATCCCCAACTCAGCAGGGCTTGACAGGGGACCTCAGGTCCTGCCCCTTACCCAGCAGGGCTTGACAGGGGACTTCAGGCTGTTCCCCCTGCCCTAGCACCAGGCCAGGGGAACTCAAGCTGCACCTCCCACTAGGTGGGGCTTGACAGGGGACTTCAGGTCATGCACCCCACCCCAGTACCAGGTCGGCTGACCTCAGACTGCACTTCCCACGCTGCAGGGCTTGATAGGGGACCTCAGGCTGCACTCCCCATCCCAGCACCAGGCTAGCGGACCTGAGGCTGTGCCTTCCTGACTGACTGGGCTTGAAAGGGGACCTCAGGCCATGCTCCCCACCCAATGGGACTTGATAGGGGACCTCAGGACATGCCCCCCACCCAGCGGATCTTGACAGGGGACCTTAAGGTGCACTCCCAGTGCTTGGTTGGAGGAACTCAGGCCTCTCCCTATGCCCAGTGGGGCTTTACAGGGGACCTGAGGCTGTACCCCCCTGCCGATGGGGCTTGATGGGGGACCTGAGGCTATGCCTCCCTCACGGTGCTAGGACGGGGAACCTGAAACTGCACCCCCTCCCCACCTGCAGGGCTTGATGCGGAACTTCAGGACATGCCCCACACCCAGTGGGGCTTGATGGGGGACCTCAAGGCACACACCCCCACCCTAGTATGAGCTGGGGAACCTCAGGCCATGCCCCTGTCCTGGCACCAGACCAGAGGACCTGAGGCTAACCCCCCTGCTCAGTGGGGCTTGACAAGGGTGGGACTGACCAGTTCTGGATCTAGCCCAATGAGGGGCGGGGGGGAGCACCAGGTCTGGGTCTCACGTGATTTTGAGGCACATGTGGATGGGCAGGGTCTTTACTCTGGGTCCCATGGTGCACCCAGATTCTGACAGGAGGAAGATTTTCATATACATTTTACTAATTTTCTTTCATCTCTGACACTTCTATTATAGAGAAAGGGCAAATAGCAATCTAATTAATCCCCTTTTAATGTGCAAGAATTTCATGTACCAGGCCACTGGTTATAAATATTTCATTTAAGTTGAATTATACAATATTTGTTATTTTGTGTTTAGTTTCACTTTAACATATGGTTTAAGTTGTATCTACATTATAATTTGTGTGAAGATATCTGTGTTTATACATACCACATTTTTGTTTTTCCATTTATGGTTTAATAAATACTTGGAATGTTTCCATATTTTGGCTATTGTGAACAATTCTGCAATAAACATTAGCACACACGTTTCTATTTGTGTCCCTATTTTCAATTCTTATAGGTACATACCTAGAAGTAGAACTGCTGGGTCACATAGTAATTGTGTTTGGCTTTGAAGGACTCACAAAACTGTTTTGTACAATGGCTGCATAGTTTAACATTTTAAATCCATTATGCCCATCTCCGCTTTTTCATTGAGAATTTAGTACATTTACATTTAAAGTAATTATCAATAAAGAAGGATTTACTTCTACCATTTTGCTATTGACTCTTTCATGTGTGTCCTACAATTTTTTTAATTGCTCAATCTGCTATTGAATCCCTATGGTCAATATTTTAATTTAGTAATTATAGTCTTTAGCATCAACTTTCTGTTTTTTGAATAATTTTATCTCTCTTTTTTAATATTCTCATTTTGTTCTACATTGTTTCCATGATTTTCTTGAGTTTTTGCCCAGGTTTTCCTTTAGGTGTTTGAGCATATTTAAGACTTTAAAAATACATTTTGTCAATTAAATCTACTTTCTGTACTTTGTTAGTGATTGCTTCTGTCTATTTTTTCCTTTGAATAGAATAGAGTTTCTAGTTTCTCTGTATGCCTTGTGATTATTATTATTATTATTATTATTATTATTATTTTGCTGTTATGGAAAACTGGACATTTGGGGTTTGCTGTTCCTTGATTTTTAATTCTGTAGTCACAGATTTATTTAATGACTTCTAAACTATTTTTTCAAGATTGTATTCCATTGTTTGTATGGTCACTGAAGTGTCTATTTCCTCAGCTTGTGTTCAGCTACTGTTTTAAGAGATTTCCCTGAACAACAGTGAAAAAAGAAATCAATAAAACAAGAACAAACAACATGACACACAAAAACATAGAAAAAAACAAGCAGAAACAAGCACTCTCTTTAAAACAGACTGTGATCACATTATCAGTGGAGTCCTCCTGTGTCCACACTTGTGGCTGGTGGAAGTGGAGCTCTTTGGGTACCACGGGAATAAGAATTTCCAGAGACTCTCATGGGAGGATGAGCTTTCAAGAAAAGCTTTATTGATTTAAGTGAGTTCACCTCCAAGGTCTCCCTCCATTCCACCATGGAAACAGCCTCGTTTTTGTCTTTAGCACGGTTATGACCAAAGCCACTTCCCAGAGTCTCACTCCATAGTAAAGCACAGTCCAGACCAGCATCTGAGTAAGTTAGCTTATGTCCTGATCACCAGGTCATGTGGCTTCTAGGGCCACATGGCAGGCTAATGAAGGTCACATAGCCTGTGAGTACAAGGAAGCAGAAGTGAAGAAAGTGTAACAAGAGAGCAAGAAGTCTTTGTCTAAGGGTTATAATTAAGAGCTTAACCATTTGAGCCTTCAAGATTTCGAATGCTTATATTGGCTCCACTCCTCTGTCCAATTACCTTTTTTCCCAGGTTAGACTGACACCTTCCCTACATCACCCCTACTTCACTGCTCATGAGCTCCTCTTGGCTGGACATCTTCCCCCAGTGATCTGCAGCAAACGGACCTGTCATTGCCTGGAGAGTGTAAAGTTGCAGCTTCTGGGGGAAGCTACCCAGAGGACGATGCTTAGAATGTCTGGCCTCCCCTTGGCTCTCTTCCTATCCTAATACTAGCTAGCTAATCATGATGGGAACAATAAGAGAGTAGGCCATTACTTAATAATAATCAGCTCAACCCAACAAAGAATACAACATCTGTTAATATTGATGCAGCCAATGTAGGAGTACTTTAAAATATATAAAGTAAATACTAATAGACATAAGGCAGAAACAGCAATACAATAAGAGTAGGAAACTTTTATACCCTACTAACATCAATAGATAAGTCATTCAGACAGAAAATCAATAAACAAACATTAACCTTAAACAAGACATTACATTAGGTAAACTTAACAGATATATGTGGAATATCCCATCCAAAAGCAACAGAATACACATTCTTTTCAAGTACATTTGAATAATATTCCAGGAAAAATCATATGTTAGGCCACAAAACAAGTTTCAATGAGTTTCAAAAGACTTAAATCATATTAAATATCTTTTTTCCATTCATAATGGTATGAAATTAGAAATCAACTACAAGAAGAAAACTGAAATATTCAGAAATATACACAGAGTAAACAGCATAACCCTGGACAACCAATGGGTCAAAGAAGTTTTTTTAAAAAAATACTTTGAGACAAATAAAAATGGAAATATAACATATCAATACATATGGGATGGAGGGAAAGCAGTTCTAAGAGAGAAATTCAGAGCAATAAATGCTGACAAGAAAATAAGAAAAATCTCAAATAAGCAGTATAACTTCACAATCCATAAAATATCAACAACAAAATGAAGCTCAAAGTCAGTAGAAGAATGTATCAGAGAAAAAATTAATGAAATAGAATAAACAGACAATAAAAAAATCAATGATTCAAAAACATTCAAGAAGAAGGAACACTTCCAAACACCTTCTATGAAGCCAGCATCACCCTAATAGCAAAACCAAATAAAGACAACAAAATGAAAGAGAATTATAGGCCAATATCTCTCATGAACATAGATGCCAAAATCCTCAACAAAATTTTAGCAAATCAGATCCAGCAGTACATCAGAAAGATCATACACCATGACCAAGCAGGATTCATCCCAGGAATGCAGGGATGGTACAATATCCGCAAATCAATAAATGTGATACATCACATAAACAAATTGAGAGATAAAAATCACATAGTCATATCAATTAATGCAGAAAAAGCATTTGACAAAATCCAACACCCTTTCTTGATAAAAACTCTCAGCAAAGTGGGGATAGAAGGGGCATACCTCAACATCATAAAAGCCATAGATGATAAACCCACAGCTAACATCATACTCAGTGGGTAAAAACTAAAACCATTTCCCCTAAGAACAGGAACAAGACAGAATGCCCACTCTCACCTCTCCTGTTCGACATAGTACTGGAAGTATTAGCCATTGCAATTAGACAAGAAGAAGAAATAAAAGGCATCCAAATTGGAAAAGAAGAAGTAAAGCTGTCCTTATTTGCAGATGACATGATATTGTACATAAAAAACCCAAAGGACTCCATTCCAAAACTAATTGACTTAATTAATGAATTCGGCAATGTAGCAGGATACAAAATTAATGCTAAGAAGTCTGTGGTATTTCTATACACTAATAGTGAAATTATAGAAAGAGAAACTAAAAAAGCAATCCCATTTACCATCACACCCAAAAGATTAAGATACCTAGGAATAAACCTAACTAAAGAGGTAAAAGACCTTTATGCAGAAAACTACAGGACACTGAAAAAAGAGATAGAGGAAGATGTTAACAGATGGAAGAGCATACCATGCTCATGGATTGGGAGAATCAACATCATTAAAATGTCCATACTACCCAAAGCAATCTACAAATTCAACGCACTACCCATTAAAATACCAACGACATATTTCACAGACCTAGAAAGAATTCTTCATAGATTCATCTGGAACAAAAAAAGACCATGGATAGCTACAGCAATTCTGAGAAGGAAGAATAAAGTAGGTGGGATCTCAATACCAGACTTCAAGCTATACTACAAAGCAACTGTTCTCAAAACAGCCTGGTACTGGCACAAGAACAGACATATAGACCAATGGAATAGAATAGAGAACCCAGATATCCACCCAAACCACTATGCTCAATTAATATTTGACAAAGGAGGCATGAACATTCAATGGAGCCAAGATAGCCTCTTCAATAAATGGTGTTGGGAAAGTTGGACAGATACATGCAAAAAATTGAAACTGAACCACCAACTTACACCAAATACAAAAATAAACTCAAAATGGATACAGGACTTAAACATTAGAAAGGAAACCATAAGAATACTAGAGGAATCCACAGGCAGCACAATCTCAGATATATGCCGAAAGAACTTCTTCACTGATACTGCTCTAAAGACAATGGAAGCTAAAGAAAAAATAAACAAATGGGACTACATCAAAATAAAAAGCTTTTGCACAGCAAAAGAAACCATCAACAAAACAACAAGAAAGATCACTGTATGGGAGAACATATTTGCAAATGTTATCACTGATAAAGGTTTAATCTCCAAAATCTACAGCCAACTTATACAACTTAATAAAAGGAAGATGAAGGATCCAATACAAAAATGGGCAATGGACCTAAATAGAACCTTTTCAAAAGACGACAGAAGGAAGGCCAAGAGACACATGAAAACATGTTCAAAGTCATTAATCATCCGAGAGATGCAAATCAAAACGACAATGCGATACCATCTTACACATGTCAGAATGGCAATCATCAACAAATGAACAAATGACAAGTGTTGTCAAGGATGCGGAGAAAAAGGAACCCTTGTGCACTGTTGGTGGGAATGCAGACTGGTGCAGCCACTGTGGAGAATAGTATGGAGTTTCCTCAAAAAACTAAAAATGGATCTCCCATTTGACCCTGTAATCCCACTCTTAGGAATTTATTCTAAGAAATTACAAACACCAATCAGAAAGGATTTATGCACCCCTATGTTCATAGCAGCACAATTTACAATAGCTGCAATTTGGAAACAGCCTAGGTGCCCGTCAGCAGATGAGTGGATCAGAAAACTGTGGTACATCTACACAATGGAATTCTATGCTACCATTAAAAAGAAGGAATTCTTACCATTTGCAGCAACCTGGTTGGAACTGGAGAGCCTTATGCTTAGTGAAATAAGCCAGTCAATGAAGGAGAAGCATCACATGATTTCACTCATTTGTGGATAATAAAGAACATTATAAACTGATGAACAAAAGGATAGATATAAAGGCAGTAAAGCTTCAAACAGACTGTGAAATTATAGCAGGAAGATTAAAGTTAGGTGAAGTAGATAAGAGATCAATCAAAGGACTTGTATGCATGCATATAAGCATAACCAATGAACATAGACACTGGGGGGTTGGGGTATGGCTGGGAGGGAGGGGAGGCAATGGGGAGATATGTATAAAAAATTAATAAAAAGAAAAAAAATCAATGAAACTAAAAGTTAGTTCTTTAAAAAATAAATAAATAAGCCTTTACCAGTTTGGCTCAGTAGATACAGCATAGGCCTTCAGACTGAAGCATCCCAGGTTCGATTTGGGCCAAGAGCTCGATCCCCAATAGGGGACATGCAGGAGGCAACTCATCAATGATCCTCTCATTATTTATATTTATCTTTCTCTCCCTCTCATCTCTCTCTCTCTCTCTCTCTCTCTCTCTCTCTCTCTCTCTCTCTCTTCCACTCTGAATTCAATAAATATATTTTTTAAAAAAGATAAATAAAATTGATAACCTTTAGTTAGACTCACAATGGTAAAAAGATAACTCAAAATCAGAAATGAAAAAGAATAATTTTAAAATTTGTACAATTAATGTGTTCTGGGTAAATGAAGTGTTGTTGCTTTAAGTTGTGATTTTCTAGAAAAAAAATAGCAGAAAGATTTTAAGTTTTAACATTTCACATTATGACTCCATATACCTATTCACTTTAAGCTGACAGGATTTAGGGGGGTGGAAATGGAAGGAATGTACCTTGAATATCAAACTGAAAATAAGACAGTACATCAATAAATAAAAATAAAAATATTGAATATTTTGAGCTATAGTTATACTAAAAAAAATTCCAAAATTTACAAAATCATAAAATGAACAAAGTAACTATACTTGGTAAGAAGTCCTGGCTTTGTAGTTCTGAACTGCTACTTGTTAGTAGGGATTCTAATTCAGATATTTAACTTACCTTATCCTTTATTTATTTCCCAATAAAGTGAACAGAGTAAGTACCTCAGAGATTTGTCAAGATGAATGAATATAACAATTAAAATGAAAAATCTAAAATTTATATTTAAATAACCATTTCATTTATTCTTCTTTATCTAAAACTTCCTAAAAATAATTCCCTCATATATTATTTATTTTATGTTGCAGAATGTAGACTTTCTATAGTTTTAATATTGAAAGTTTAGAATTACATTTTTTATGGCTAATATTTACTGAGAGGCACAGCAGTTTTCATTCAGAATAAGCGTAATAATTTATGAACTCAGGAAAATCTATCTGTAAATGCTAGTTAACTTCATGACCTGACCACTTAGAAAATTTATGCATTATCTCCTAGTCTCAGCAAACTATCTTATCTATTAAAAGAGCCACAAGCCACACCCACCAGCCACACTCACTAGCGAATCAGAGCAAGTATGCAAATTAACCCAACCAAGATGGCTACAGCCACAGAGAGAGCAGGAGAGAGGCTTGGGTTGCCATTGGCAATGGAAGAAGACAAGCTTTCCACACACCCTGGCCTCCGCTTCAGGCAACAAAGTTTCAATGGCTGCCACCACAGAGCAAACAGAAAGCTTGGTTCTGCTCCAGCTACAAAGTTTAAATTGTAGAAGATAAATAAATCCCAGATACCAGAGTCTCCACTTGGGTCACTATAGGGCATGGCCAGCCTGAAAACCACCACAGGCCCCTCGTCCAGGACACCTAATGCCCCAAGGGACCACCCACCATGATCTGGGACACCCTTCAGAGCAAACCAGCTGGCCCCAACCCACGCACCTAGCCTCTATCATATCTAATAGAGTAATATACAGATTGACCATCCCAACACAAAGATGACTGCCCCCATGTGTTCAAAAGATTCTTCCCCCATGTGAACACAAGATGGCCAGCAGGGGAGGGCAGTTGGGAGTGACCAGGCCTGCAGGGGAGGACAGTTAGGGGTGACCAGGCCCATGGGGGAGGGCAGTTAGGGGCAAACAGGGTGGCAGGGGAGCAGTTAGGCATCAATCAGGCTTGCAGGGGAGTGATCAGGCTGGCAGGCAGAAGCGTTTATGGGCAATCAGGAAGGAAGGCAGGTGAGCAGTGTGGAGCCAGCAGTTCTGGATTGTGAGAGGGATGTCTGACTGCACATTTAGGTAGGATCGGGCCTAAATGGGCAGTCGGACACCCCTTAAGGGGTCCCAGATTGAAGAGGAAGCAGGCTGGGCTGAAGGACACCACATCCCCGTGCACGAATTTCATGCATCAGGCCTCTAGTCATTTTTAATCCTTATCTGTTTGATGTGTTAAAAAAGGACCAGTATTTGTGAAATACTTTATTTTCTAAAAAATATTTTTATTTATTTCAGAGAGGAAGGGAGAGGGAAAGAGAGAAAAGAATAACATAAATGATGACAGACAATCACTGAACAGCTGCCTCTTGCATACCTTCTCTTTGGATCCAGCGTACAATCCAGGCAGGTGCTCTTACCAGGAATCGAATCTTGAGCTCCTGATTTATAGGTCTACAGTAAACCACTGCACCACACCAACCACTGCACCACACCATTTTCTTTTTTAAAAAAAAATGTTGGTTGTCTATTTTTTTCAGAGAGAGAAGGAGAGAGGGAGTGAGAGATAGAAACATCCATGAGAGACAAACATTGATCAGCTGCCAACTGTACACCTCCTACTGGGGATCAGCCTGCAACCCAGGCATGCACCTTGACCAGGAATTGAACTAGTAGCCTCCTAGTGCATGGGATAATGCTCAACCAACTGAACCACCCTGGCTGGGCATGTGAAATGTTTTGAAATCCCTTAAGTATAAATATCATAGCACAAATATTTTCCCCAAATCCACAGGCTCTTGAGTTTTAAGTAAAAATCTCTGGGTAATCCAGTTTATTATGATCATAATGGCTGAGTGGTTAATGTAAATTCCATTCTTGTATTTATTGACTGAGATTTCTATACTGCAAAATGAACAGAGTTGATATAAAAAAAGCTAAATTACAAATGACAGAGTTGAAGGTAGTTATCTACAAAGTAATATGAAAAAAAATTCCTTGATAAATTATACTACAGGTGTTTCTTTTTCCTGACCCTGACATTTACAACCAAGATTATCATAGGCAACAATTTTAACCAGTTTTGGGATTTTGATAAGAACTAATAATGCATCCACATGTTTACACACTACCCACTGCTTTGCCAATTATAGAAAATTTTCACTCCAGACATTGTTAAAAACAAATGAACACATTACCAACAGATCATAATGTTGAAAACAGAAGAAACATTAAGCTAAAAGAAATTGCTTATTATTTTAACTGGGATTGTGAGAAGGAGCTAAAGAATTATATACAATTGATTGTTGGAAAGAAAAACTAACTTCTGTTTAGGAATATTATGCAAATAGGATTATCAAACTTATTTAGGGAAACATATTTCATTTTAGATTTCAAAAAAATAAAACAGAATGCCATATACCTTAATGAGCTAGCAAGCATTAACCTGAACATTGCAAAAGCAAAAAATGGCTTTATTTCTGCACCCTAACAACTATCTCAATCTCTATTTTGAAAAGATCATCGATGATTGCAAATATATGTAGAGAGAAGAGTCCTTAATTATTACTTCATCATAAATTTAATTTCAATAGATTAAAAAGTACACATTCTCACACAGAACCAAGGTTAGCAATTAGAATATTCAACTTTCAACCTGATATTCATTAAAGTAGTCCTATAATAGGCTCCTGAGAAAATGGCCTCTTAGAACCTTCTGATAACAACTCTCATCAGTGTCCATCATTCCTTTTATACTCTCTTACCCTCTTCACTTTCCAGCCCCCAAGAGGTCAAGAACTATGGCTAATGCTGTAAGAGGAAGTATAGATGAGCAGTAGGAGAAAGAGAATTTGACTATACCTCCTAAGTGAACCCTTCTTAATGGATACCATCTCAGGGTAGGGCAGAGAGGGAATGCTTCAACATTAACTGAAGTTAAACATTATAAAGAATTGGACATTTTAATCATGGGTCAGATAACTTTTATATAATGCAAATCTAAAAAAAACCTCAAGGACTATGTTTCACCCAGGCTACAGGAACTGAGTAACCTTCAAAAGGCAGTGGTGGCCCTGGCCAGTGTGGCTCAGTTGGTTGGGCATCAGCCAGTGTGATTCCCTCTCAGGGTATATGCCTGGGTTTCAGGTTCTACATCCAGTAGGGAACATGCAGGAGGCAGCCAATCCATGTTTTACTCTCATATTGATGTTTTTCTCTCCCTTTCCTTCCCTCCCTCTCTAAAATTCAATTTTAAAACATCTTTTAAAAAGACGATGGAAGTATAAGTTTTATATTTATTTATAATTGTTCCTTGCAAGTCATATTTGATGTTATAAAAATTGCATCATGTACAGAGAGAAATCACTGACTGATACTGGTATAAGAGTTTTGATAGTATCTAGTTTTTTGTTTATTTTTTAAAAATTAATGTATTACATGTGCACATATCTTCCCATTGCCTACCCCATGCACTCCTATGCATGCCTAAACCCCCTAGTGCTTTGCATCCATTGGTTATGCTTATATGCATGCATACAAGTCCTTCGGTTGATCTCTTATCTACCCCATCTCTCCCTAACTTTCGCACTATAATTTGACAGTCTGTTTGATGCGTTACTGCCTCTGTATCTATTTTTTGTTCATTACTTTTTAATGTTCTTTACTTTCCATAAATGAGTGAGGTCATGTGGCATTTTTCTTTCATTGACAGGCTTATTTCACTTACCATAATACTCTCCAGTTTAATTAATGTTGCTGCATATGGTAAGAATTCCTTCTTTTTTACGGCAGCATAGTATTCCATTGTGTAGAGGTACCATAGTTTTCTGATCCAGTCATCTGCTGAGGGGCACCTCGGCTGTTTCAAAATCTTATCTATTATAAATTGTGCTGCTATGAACATAGGGGTTTACATATCCTTTCTTATTGGAGTTTCTATTTTCTTGGGATATATTACTAGGAGTGGGATAACTGGGTCAAATAGAAGTTGCATTTTTAGTTTTTTTTTGGAGGAAACTCCATATTGTTCTCCACAGTGTCTGTACAGTCTGCATTCCCACCAGCAGTGCACAAGGGTTCCTTTTTCTCCGGATCCTCACCAGCACTTATCCTTTGTTGATTTGTTGAAGATTGCCATATTGACTGGTGTGAGATGGTATCACATTGTCATTTTGATTTGCATCTCTCGGATAATTAGTGACTTTGAGCATGTTTTCATGTGTCTCTTGGCCTTCCTTCTGTCTTCTTTCGAAAAGATTCTATTAAGGTCCATTGCCCATTTTTTTAATAGAATATTTATCTTCCTTTTATTAAATTGTTTAAGTTGGTTGTAGCTGTTGGAGATTAAACCTTTATTAGTGATAACGTTTGAAATATGTTCTCCCATAAAATGGGCTTTCTCCTTGTTTTATTGACTTTATTTTGATGTAGTCCCATTTGTGTATTTTAACTTTAGCTTCCATTGCCCTAAGAGCAGTAGAGTGAAGAAGTTCCTTTGATGTATGTCTGAGATTTTGCTGCTTGGGATTCCTCTAGTATTTTTATGATTTTCCTATCTTAGGTTTAAGTCTTTTATCCATTTTGAGTTTATTTTTGTGTATGGTGTAAGTTCGTGGTCTAGTTTCAATTTTTTGCATGTATTTGTCCATTTTTCCCAACACCATTTATTGAAGAGGCTATCTTGACTCCATTGTAAGTTCATGCCTCCTTTGTCAAATATTAACTAAGCATAATGGTTTGGGTGGATATCTAGATTCTCTATTCTATTACATTGGTCTATATGTCTGTTCTTGTGGCGCCAGTATTAGGCTGTTTTGAGAACAGTGGCTTTGTAATACAGCTTGAAATCTGGTATTGAGATTCCACTTACTTTATTCTTCTTTCTCAGGATTGCTGTGGCTATTTGGCATTTTTTTTTGGTCCAGATAAATCTTTGGAAAGTTCTTTCTAGGTTTGTGATATATGCCATTGGTATTTTAATGGGGAGTATATTGAATCTATAGATTGCTTTGGGTAGTATGGACATTTTAATGATGTTGATTCTACCAACCCATGAGCTTGATATGCTCTTTCATCTGTTTACGTCTTCCTCTATCTCTTTTTTCAGTGTCCTGTAGTTTTCTGCATATAGGTCTTTTATGTCCTTAGTTAAGTTTATTCCTAGGTATCTTAGTTCTTTGGTGCAATGGTAAATGGGATTGTTTTTTAAGTCTCAGATTCTGTAAGTTCACTATCAGTATTTAGAAATGCTATAGATTTCTTGGGATTGATTTTGTATCCTGCTACATTGCCAGATTCATTTATTAAGTCTATTAATTTTGGATGGAGTCTTTCAGGTATTTTATGTACAATATCACGTCATCTGCAAATAAGGATAGCTTTACTTCTTCTTTTCCAATTTGGATGCCTTTTATTTCTTCTTGTTGTCTAATTACAATGGCTAATACTTCCAGTACTATGTGAAACAGGAGTGGTGAGAGTGGGCATCCCTATCTTGTTCCTGTTCTTAGGGGAAAGGGTTTAATTTTTGCCCATAGACTATGATGTGAGCTGTGGCTTTATCATATATGGCTTTTATTATGTTGAGGTATGATTCTTCTATTCCCACCTTGCTAAGAGTTTTTATCAAGAAAGGGTGTTGGATTTTGTCAAATGCTTTTTCTGAATCAATTGAAATGACTATGTGATTTTCATCTCTCAATTTGTTTATGTGATGTATCACGTTTTTAGTTTGCAGATAGTATAGCATCCTTGCATTCCTGGGATAAGTCCTACTTGGTCATGGTGTATGATCTTTCTGATGTACTGCTGGATCCGATTTGATACAATTTTTTGTTGAGGATTTTGGCATGTATGATCATGAGGGATATTGGCCTGTAATTCTCTTTCATTGTGTTATGTTTTGTCTGATTTTTGTATTAGGGTGATGCTGGCTTCATAGAAGGTGTTTGAAGTGTTCCATTTTTTTGAATTTTTTGGAATAGGCTGAGAATGATAGATTTTAATTCTTCCTTGAATGTTTAGTAAAAGTCCCATATGAAGCCATCTGGCCCCGGGCTTTTGTTTGCTGGAAGCTTTTTGATGATTGCTTCAATTTCTTCCATAGTTATTGGCCTATTGGGATATTTAGATTCTTTCTGAGTTTTGGAAGGTTATATTTTTCTAGAAATATCTCCATTTCCTCCAGGTTGTCCAGTTTTTTGGAATGGTGTTGTTCATAGTATTTTTTAACAATCCTTTTTATTTCAGTGGGATCTGTTGTTATTTCACATCTTTCAATTCTGATTTTGTTTATTTGGAGCTCTCTCTTTGCTTCTTGATGTGCCTAGCTAAAGGTTCATCAATCTAGTTTATCCTTTCAAAGAACTAGCTCTTAGTTTCTTAATTTAGTTGATTTTTTTTTGTATTGTTTCTTTGGTCTCTATGTTATTTATCTCTGTTCTGATCTTTACTATTTCCTTTCTTCTGCTTACACTGTGATTTTCTTATTGCTCTCTTTCTAGCTCTTTGAGTTGTAGGGTCAGGTAATTTGTTACCATTGTTTCTTGTTTTTTGCCATAAGCTTATAGAGCTATGAACTTCTCTTTTAAGACTGATTTCACTGTGTACATAGATTTTGAATTGCTGTGTTTTCATTATCATTTGTTGCCATGATTCTTTTTAAATTTCTTTCTTAATCTCTCTGGTTACCCAGTTGTTGTTTAATAGCATACTGCTTAGTCTCCATGTGTTTGATTTCTTTGTATTGTTTTTATTGTAGTTGATTTACAGTTTTATGCCACTATGATCTGAGAAGATATTTGATATAATTTATATCTTCTTGAATTTGAAGACACTTTGCCTATGGCCAACATATGGTTTATATTTGAAAATGACCCATGTGCACTTGGGAAGAATGCATATTCTGTGGTTTGGGGTAAAATGTTCCGAAGATGTCAATTAATTCCATCTGGTCTAATGATTCATTTAGGATTGATGTTTCTTTTCTGATTTTTTGATTAGAGGATTTGTCCAATGGTGATAGTGGGTATTAAACTCTCCTACTATGATTGTATTGCTGACAATCTAGCCCTTGACATCCTTCATGAATTTTTTTTATGTATTTGGGTGTTCCTGTATTGGGTGTGTATATGTTTACCAGAGTTATTTCTTCTTGTTGGATTGTTTCTGTTAGTATTATGAAGTAGCCTTCCTTATCGCTTGTTATGTGGTTCACTTTAAGATCTAATTTGTCAGATATAAGTATAGCTATCCCAGCTTTTTATTCACTTTCATTTGCCTAAAAAACTGTTTTCCATCTCTTCATTCTCAGTCTGTTTGCATCTTTTTTTCTGAGGTGGGTTTCAGACAGCAGATATATGGGTCATGTTTTCTTATCTAATTCATTACCCTATGTCTTTTTATTGGAGCAGTTAATCCATTTACATTTAAAGTTATTATTGATATGTACTTATTTGTCTCCATTTTTATTCTTTATCCCTGTGTTCCTTCTTTGCTTCCTATTTCTTTCTTCCTTTTTTTTTTTTTTTTACAGCAGACTCTTTAGCATTTCTTGTATTGCTGGTTTGGTGGTAATAAATTCCCTTAGTCCTTTTTTATGTGTAAGACCCCAGATTTCACCTTCAATTTTGAGTGAAAGCCACAGCATTCTTGGATTCAGACCCTTCCTTTGCATTCTATTTTATTCTATTCCCCTCTGGCCTAATGAGTTTCTATTGAGAAATCAGTGGCTATTCTGATGAGGGTTCTTTTGTAGGTAACTTTCTATATCTCTCTGGCAACTTTTAAGATTCTTACTTTGTAATTAGTGTTTGCCACTTTAATTATAATGTGCCTTGGCATTGGTCTTTTGGGGTTCATTTTGCTTGGGACTCTGTGGGCTTCTTGGATTTGTGTGTGTTTTTTTCTTCTCTATATCAGGGAAATTTTCTGTCATTACTTCTTCAAACATGTTTTCTATTGCTTGCTCAGTTTCCTCTCCTTCTGGAACCACTTTTATGCGGATGTTATTTTTGTTTAGTGTTTTCCCAAAGTTCCCTTAGGATCTCCTGCTGGTTTTTGTTGTTGTTGTTGTTGTTTCATGATCCATCAGATTATCTTTATTTATCCTGAATTAACAGAAATAATCAATACCCTTTACTAGGTATTAATGGAATTATGAAAAAAGATACTCATGTAAATTACAGCATAAGTAATATAGTCAATAATATGTATGGTGTCAGATGAATACTAGAATTAGCAGGGTGGTTACTCCATAAGATATATAAATGTCTAATCATTGAGTTGTACACTCGAAACTAATATAATATAAAAATAAATTTTTAAAGGTAGTCATTTATTCTTCCACAAAGTTATTGCTAATTTTCTTAGTTTCTTATTTCACAATCATGTACCTTGTTTAACTACTCCTCTTTTTTAAATAAATCTTTATTGTTCAGTTTATTACAGATGTTCCTCCTTTTTTCCCCTTGTAGCTCCTCTCCACATGATTCCCCAACCCTCACCCCCTCCCCTTACCCCCTGCCACTGTCTTCATCCATAGGTGTAAGATTTTGTCCACTCTCTTTCTACACCCCTCACACTCCCTTTCCTCTGAGAACTGTCAGGCCATTCCCTTTCTATTCCCCTGATTCTATTATATTCACCAATTTATTCTGCTCAGAGGATTATTTATTCACTTGATTTTTAGATTCATTTGTTGGTAGGTATGTATTTGTTATCACTTTGTTGTTCATAATTTTTATCTTTACCTTTTTCTTCTTCTTCCTCTTCTTAAAGAATACCCTTCAGCATTTCATATAATCCTGGTTTGTGATGATGAACTCCTTTCATTTTTTGTCTGTGAAGTTCTTTATCTGACCTTCAATTCTGAATGAAAGCTTTGCTGTGTAGAGTAATCTTGGTTGTAGGTTCTTGCTATTCATCACTTTGAATATTTCCTGCCACTCCCTTCTGGCCTGCATAGTTTCCATTGAGAAATCAGCTGACAGTCATATGGGTACTCCCTTGTAGTTAACTAACTGTTTTTTCTTGCTGCTTTTAAGATTCTCTCTTTGTCTTTTGCCCTTGGCATTTTAATTATGATGTGTCTTTGTGTGGTCCTCTTTGGATCCCTTTTCTTTGGGGTTCTGCGTGCTTCCTGGACTTGTAAGTCTATTTCTTTCACCAGATGGGGGTAAGTTTTCTGTCATTATTTCTTCAAGTAGGTTTTCAGTATCTTCTCTCTCTTCTTCTGGCAACCCCATAATTCTGATTTTGGTACACTTGAAGCTGTCCCAGAGGCTCCTTATACTATCCTTACATTTTTGGACTCTTTTCTGTTTTCGTTTTTCTGGTTGAGTGTTTCTTGCTTCCTCATATTTCAAATCTTTGGTTTTAGTCTTAGGGTCCTCTAGTCTGCTGTTGGATTTCTGTATATTATTCTTTATTTCAGACAGTCCATGCTTAATTTCTGACTTGTCCTTTTCCATTTTATTGGCATTCTTATTAAGAGCCTTGAAGGTCTCACTAAGTTTCTCAGAGGTCTCACTAAGTTTCTCTGCAGTTTGTAGAAGATTCTTGAGTAACCTTTTAAATGTGCTTTTGAACTCTATGCCCAGTTGTTTGCTTCCCACCATTTCTTTAATTTATGACGTTTCTTTGTCTCTGCATGTTGGCTGCTTCCCTGTGTTGATGGCATAGTTTGTGTGCTGCCCCAGAGCTGATTCTTCGACAATCACTCCCCGCTTTGATTCCCAGGTTCCACAAAAACAACTTTCCCTTGCAGTCTCCTAAGGTGTCCCCAACTGGGTGATCCTACATATTGGGCTTAGCAATCAGAAAGCAAGAATCTGAAGAGGAAAGAGCACAAGTCTGTGCAGTCTCACTTCCCCACTCCTGTCCAAGCAGCTGGCACACTTTAATAACTCCCAGGCTGCCCTTCTGCATCAGATCAAAATGGGTTGCTTTCTACAGATCCCCTCTGTCAGTAGTTCTGAGAATCCCCTTCCACATTCACAGATTTTACCACGCCCAACAGCCACGGATTTCTCTAGCTGAAGGTTTCCCCGGTCCTCCAGCTCCCACAGTGCATGCACCTCTCTGTTCTGCAGGACCAGAGACCTCACCTTGTTGCAGGCTAAATCTGACCTTTCCATGTGGAGTGTAGAGCTCCTCTGAATCCGAGTGTTTGTGCCAATTGGGGATCAGTGTTCTGGGGCTCGCAGCTGTTCAGTGGGTGCCACAGCTGTAGATTTTCAGGCTTCCATACACATCCACTTTCTCTTTTAATATGGTACAGTCTCCATGTCTGAGCTGGAGAAAAACCGAGCAGCAAGTGGGGGCTGCCCGGTCAGGGGAGCCCTGTCCAGCAGTCCCCTACCTTCTCCTGGATTAGAGCTGTCCCTTAACTTGCCACCAAACACTCCGAGTGTGATCCTCAGCTGTTCTCTCTGTCTGCTCAGGGACAAGGCTCAGGACACATCCGTCTATTCTGCCACCATTTTTTTTTTCTCCTTGACAGTATCTAGTTTAAACTCATCCTTTTAAATGTTAAATTTTAAAAAGGGTAATATTTTTAGATTTATTAAATGCTTCTTAATAAATCTAAAAATAAGTATCTTAATATTTTTCACACAATGTACTTCATTTAATTTTAATAGAAACTCTCTATATTGGTAGAGAGAAAACAAAGTAATTTTGTAATTTATCCAAGGTCAAGTGGTTGTTAAATGCAGAGTCAAAACTATAACCTGATTTTCTGATTTCAAACACTTATATTTAAACATAATGTTTCCAATATTTTATTACTGCAGAAATAAATTATAGCATATGCCCATTTAGCACCATACTATTTTTAAATCCTCCCTAAATAAGTTTGTTGTTGTTTTTTTAATTGGCATATTCACAAGCCGTGGTCCACACACTGCAGTTCAAGAGCCACATGGGGCATTTGGCCCCTTGAGTGTGGCTCTTCCACAAAATACCGCAGCCTGTGCGAGTCTATTATGAAGAAGTGACGTTAGAAGTTTAAGTTTAAAAATATTTGGCTCTGAAAAGAAATTTCAATTGTTGTACTGTTGATATTTGGTCTGTTGACTAATAAGTTTGCTGACCACTGTTCACAAGGATAATGAGAAAACAAATGAATCTTGAGTTAGCTTTCTTTTTTCTAATCCTGCGAATAACCAATTGCTTTGTGCTGAGAGAGAGTCTTATAACACCCAAGACAGACATGTACAAAATAAGGCACCAATGCCTGATGGGATTTCTGCTAGTTTAGAAGGATCCCTCTAAAGGTAATCAACATAAAATAAATTTTTGGAAGGGCTGGTGTTGCTTTGCTTGGACTGAATTTAAATCGGAATTCACTACATACACCAGGCTCATATTTCCTCCCATACTTCAAAGCCAACGAATTTGAGTTCTGAAGAGGTAAACATCTACTACCACCTCAGCTTTTCACAATTCTTTCTGTTGAAGTAGCAGTTTTTATTTTGAATGTAAGTTTTGTTCTCAGTAACAACTGTTTGTTTTTCTCCTTGCTGCAATCTAGACAAACAGGTACCCAAGAGGAAAAAAAAGAATCTTTGTATTTCAGGGCCATTGTAGAAAATACTAATCTTTCCCTAGATAATGCAAAAGAAGCCAAACAATACCAGGAAAATAATTGACAGGTTGTACAAAGACCTAAATGGAGAACTGGGTTTATTTACTCTGTTTGATTAGTAGCCCTGAGCAAAATGTAAAGACTGCATTTTGGAAAGTAATCCACCATCAAAGAAGGCTACATTTTAATCCATTTGGATTTATTTCACTTCACTCCCACTGTTCCTCAGGAACAAAGGCCCTTTGCTGCCATCCATGTTTCTTGTTGAACAGCAATGAAAAAGCATTAAGTTAGGCCCTACTGTCACTGCGCTGAAAGTAGCAAATATCATACAGAAAACAGCATGGGTTAAAAATAGTTCTTGATATGATTAGTCACAGCCCAATAACCTCCCATTCTGCATAGGTCTAAGCTTAGTTTTCATTTAAGGTATATGATGAAGATTCCCAAGGCATAGAAATCAGACACGTTTGGTTCCAAAGTAAATAAATATCATCAATTGGTTTTGGTGACAATTATGAGTTAGTACAACTCTTGCAAAAAAAATGTTTTTATACAAAGACAGAAATAGTGGCCTGGAAATAGGCTGGCATTTCTAAGCTCGACTAGGGAAATTTTATTTTGACCCTACTTCCTCAGTATGCAGAAGTCTTCCTCATTTTTTTTCCAGACATTTTTAACTAAGACTCTCCTTTTTCAATGAGGCAAATTCAGTCAAAACTGCCAAGTGGATGACAGGTTTCTGTGTATTTTTATTTCTCCTTCCTAGGTCTTTGAGTTGACCCAAGCACCCCTTCATTCGTTGTTTCACAGGGGATATAAATTTTTTTTTACCATTCTTTAGTCTCTTAGCTATATTTATTTCCTTAATAAGCACAGAGAAAAACAATGCATATGCATCTCTGGCAGGTATAAGGGTTACCCTCCTTAAGTAGTTACTGATGAAAAGGAAACGAAGGGAGAAGTCAGAAACTGTCCAGTATATTCGGCTGGGAAGCAGAGACCTGTTTGGTTCACAGGAAGCTATACTTTACATCCCAAAAGTGGCAGCAGCATCCCTCCAAGGGGATTAACACCCCTCCCCCCCTCAGGGACTGGATTGTGTGTGTGTGTGTAGGAGGGGGAGCAGGGGCAGATAAGGACAGTGGAATAAAGTAACTATGATGGAGGGGGAGGTGCTTGACAACCTAGAGGCCTGTCACTAAGATCTGGGAAAGGGAACACTGGAAGCATGAGAAGGCCAGGCAAAGGTTGGAAAGTTGATTGGTTAATTTGTGAAGGTCTTTCCTATAAGTTTACTTATATGAGAGGACAAGGATTGAGGTTGAGGACAGCCCCTCCCATGGGTCAGGGGTGCCCTGGTCCTTCTGTACAGAAATTCTAGAAGTGTCTTTGAAAATACTCTGGAAAGGAAAATCAAAAGGTTTTATAAGAGTTTGGCTCTTGGTATATAAAACCAGAAATATAAACTTTATACAGCCAAGAATTCTTCCTTGTGCCCAGATAAGGTAAAAAAACTAAAAATAAATAAATAAATAAACAAACAAACAAATAAATAAATGAGAAATGTCAGGAAAAATATACTTCTCTGGGTCTCTAAGAATTATCTCTTGAATGATGACCTCTTGGGCCTATTTCAGAAGTGAATGGAATTTAAAAAGACCAAGAGTTTTGCAAAGATCTGAGAGCAGAACAATTTTCAATTGGGCCATGGATTACTACTGTGGTCCAGACATCCCCTGGAGCTAGCTGTGGAGTGGACTTCATGATGACATGCTTTCCAATAGAACAGAGTTGGCCTGAGATAGCTCCTCAGTCTCCTAATGGCCTTGTACATGACTGAATTTTAGTGTGCTACTGTGAAGGACATGGGCATCTTTTTGTGAGGGATTTAATCAATTAAGTCAGAGATCCATAGTCCTAATGAGGGAGAGCTGCAGCAAAAGGCAGTGTGGAATACAAAACCAGAGAGAGTCATAGGATCACACACATTTCAGTGGGTACCACGACATCAGATAGCTATATTGCGGGGTAACAAATCACTCTCACATTGTAGTGATTGAAGCTCAAGAATGTATTGGTTCTCACAGCTCTATGGGATGGTGGGTTCTGTGGGTCTAGTCAGCTTTATCTGATCTTGGACAGCATTGCTCATGAATCTGCAATCAGCTGGATATTGGGCTGGAGGCCATTCTAGGAGGACCTCGGCTAGAACGAGTTTGCTCTCATTCACGTGTCTCTCACCTCTCTCAAGCAGGCATGCTCTTATTTTGGTGGCAGGATGGAAGGATGACTGAGAGATGTGCAAGCATATTTCCCAGGCTGTTGGCTCCAAGTATGCTGCTGTTACACAGGTAAAGTAATGCTCATGAGAGATGTCGGCATTTTATATGACAATAATGGGAATAAAAGGAGAACACTGACTGGGGACATTAATGCCATTTGTGGACATCAGATATCAAAGAGGAAGACTTCAAACAGTAGAAAGTAGTTTACCACTGGACAGTGATTTATAGGTAGCACCATGGCAAAAAAAAAAAAAATTACATAGTGTCTTCATCCTATAATTTAGAGGCTATTTCTACGTGTTATAGGCACCTCTCACTAGAGAGGTGTTCCAAGACAGGATGGCCCCCTAGAGTCATGGGAAAAGCATTATTTTCAAGTTTCTGGATAAACTCCTTTATCTCATGGGAAAGGCTGTCCCCAAACTTGATCCTTGTCTTCTCATATACTAAGTGAATTTATATGAGAGACCTTGACTGCATTGTAAAAAAACAACTCATTATAGCAATGGAAGCACGCATCTTTACTGATAAAAGCAAAAGCAAAGCAAGCAAACCTATATCATACATTTGGCTTATGAAGCCCAGACAGGCTCTCAGCTGAAGAGCAGGCTGAGTGGGGATGTGAGGCGTCATAGACCCTCCTGTCTATAGGTCTTAAAATTCCTCTGTTGAATATTCTGGTACGATTCTCAAGCTTCCCTTTTATTTCGTTGTGGCCTTCCCAGATATCATGAAAAGTACCTAGCAACTTTATCTTGCCAAGACTTGAGACTGCTGGCTTCTCTGCTTAGTCCCCGAGTAAAACAAACCATTTTTCCTTTCCCTTTACCCTTCCCTTTCTGCACTCTCTCATTAGGTAGGTTTTTGTGATAATTTGCTCTAGTATCCTTGGCTGGGGAAGATATTGGTTTGTTAGTTGCAAACTGGTTGCAAATTGCCCACATTGTTTGGTCTTGTTTTAATTTTC
The DNA here is from genome assembly GCA_011751065.1 of Lasiurus cinereus. Classification (NCBI taxonomy): domain Eukaryota; kingdom Metazoa; phylum Chordata; class Mammalia; order Chiroptera; family Vespertilionidae; genus Lasiurus; species Lasiurus cinereus. Next base: position 8,685,474 of record JAAGEH010000426.1, read on the forward strand.
CTGCCTCAGCTTCCCTATTTCTCTTGACCTGGCATCCTGTAACATTCTGCACCTGCAAGATAAACATCTTTGAGGTTTGGGGCTCTGCCCTGCTATTATGTCTGTACTTTCTTCTTCTTCCAACCCTTATTCTGCCTGCCTAATTCTGTTTCTAACTCCTCTTCTAGGGAGAAGGATATAGAGAAGAATGCACTGAATTAAAGGAGTTTATCCAGAAACTTGAAAATAATGTTTTTCTGAAATTTACTAAGATCTTCCTCATGGGTATAATAAAGTTTCAAGATAAAGATAATTTATAGGGAAACTTATTTTTTGTTTACTTGGATATATGGTCTTAGAAGTCAAAGGAGCATAGGTGTGATTTCACTGTAAAAATCAAACATTTTAATGTTTCTATTAATTTTAATTGATCTGTTAGTTTTTTCCACCTTACTTTTGCTCACCAAAGGAGCCATGTGCATATAAATTGAAGAAAAGCTATATTTTTATTTCCTGAAATATTTTACAGTTATTTAATTTCAATATTCAGTGCTACCACCCAATTCAAATCCTTATTATCTTATATTTACACAATTATATCAGCATCCTGTGTCTGTTTTATTTGTCACTTGTTCAACTAACAGAGTCAATTACAAATGAGTTGTAACAAATGAGTTAGCACATATATAGCCATCACACTGACTGGTGATTGGCACATCATAAGAGGAACTCACACTAGTAGTTGCCATGATACTTAATATTATCTCAATGTCAAGCCCAATGCAACCTCATTAATAAACAGGATTTTCATTTTTCTGCTTCCACAACTATGGTTATTCTTATTTATTTTCCTTTCTCACTTTTTTTTTTTTTGGCAGGGGGTGTCAATAAATGCCACATGCACACATAGTAATATAATTCTTTTCTCTTTCAAGATTCCTGGCTAAGATCCTGTCACTCTTTAAGTTTCTATAAGGCTGCATGAGCCCTATTTTCTCTATGAAATATTTATGGCACAGCTACCACCAGGGAAAGTACTTCCATCTCTACTGACAATGTATACATTAAATACGTGTAAATCTAATGAGCAGGTGACATATAGGAATGCAACTCTCCTAAATCTTATAAAATATACTTTATCCAGAGTGCTAAAAATATTTCTGCCAGTTAAACTTCTTTCATCCAACAATGATTTCCAATTTTCCTTTGAAATATTAGAACTTCTAGCAGGATTAGAACTGCATTTCCAAGAGCAGAACTTTCTGGTTCGACATAATCCCCCCAAATTCCTAACTTTACCAGAGGATATTTACCACTGAAATTGTGCTCTTTGTTTTCTACACTAAGGTAAAAATATATATCTATTATGTCTGTCATGCATGAGAAATTTAGGTGTTTTGAAATACAGGAGCAAGCATATTTCTACATGTAAGAGAAAATGTTAATAGTTTACTAAGAAAGCATATGTGCTATTACTGTCATACTTGTCACTCCTGTAGATTTTTCCATTTTTTATTAATGTATTACATGTGTACATATCTTCCCTTTGCCCCCCCATCCCACTCACATACATGCCCTCACCCTCCAATGTCTTGTGTCCACTGGTTATGCTTATATGCATGCATACAAGTCCTTCCTTTGATCTCTTTATATATATTATTGATTTTTTACAGAGAAGAACGGAGAGAGATAGAAAGTCAGAAACATCGATGATAGAGAGAGACATCGATCAGCCGCCTCCTGCACGCCCCACAGTGGAGATGTGCCCGCAAGCACGGTACATGCCCCCAACTGGAATCGAACTTGGTACCTTTCAGTCTGCAAGCCAACGCTCTACCCACTGAGCCAAACCGGTCTTGGCCCGTTGATCTCTTATCTATACCCTCTCCCTAACCTTCCCACTGTAATTTGACAGTCTGTTTGATGCTTTACTGACTCTGTATCTATCCTTTTGTTATCAGCTTATAATGTTTTTTATTATCCATAAATGAGTGATATCGTGTGGTATTTTTCTTTAATTGACTGCCTTATTTCACTTAGCATAGTGTTCTCCAGTTCGATCCAGGTTACTGCAAATGGTAAGAATTCCTTCTTTTTTATGGCAGCATAGAATTCCATTGTGTAGATGTACCACAGTTTTCTGATCCAGGCATCTGCTGACAGGCATCGAGGCTGTTTCCAAATTTTATCTACTGTAAATTGTGCTGCTATGAACAGAGGGGTGCATATATCCTTAAGGATTCGTGTTTCTAGTTTCTTAGGATAAATTCCTAGGAGTAGGATTACTGAGTCAAATGGGAGTCCCCTTTTTTAGTTTTTTGAGGAAACTCCATACTGTTCTCCACAGTGGCTGCACCAGTCTGCATTCCCACCAGCAGTGCACGAGAGTTCCTTTTTCTCCGCATCCTCACCAACACTTGTCTTTTCTTGATTTGTTGGTGATAGCCATTCTAACAAGTGTGAGATGGTATTGCATTGTCATTTTGATTTGCATCTCTTGGATAATTAGTGACTTTGAGCATGTTTTCATGTGTCTCTTGGCCTTCCTTCTGTCTTCTTTCAAAAAGATTCTATTTAGGTCCATGCCCATTTTTTTTAATTGGGCCATTTATCTTCCTTTTATTAAGTTGTAGAAGTTGGCTGTAGATGTTGGAGATTAAACTTTTATCAGTGATAACATTTGAAAATATGTTCTCCCATACATTGAGCTTTCTTGTTGTTTTGTTGATGATTTCTTTTGCTGTGAAAAAGCTTTTTATTTTGATGTAGTCCCATTTGTTTATTTTCTCTTTAGCTTCCATTGCCTGAGGAGCAGTATCAGTGAAGAAGTTCCTTCAGTATATGTCTGAGATTTGGCTGCCTATGGATTCCTCTAGTATTTTTATAGTTTCCCATCTTATGTTTAAGTCTTTTATCTATTTTTAGTTTATTTCTGTGTATGGTATAAGCTGGTGGTCTAGTTTCATTTTTTGCATGTATCTGTCCAATTTTCCCAAAAACATTTATTAAAGAGATGTCTTGACTTCATTGTATATTCCTGCCTCCTTTGTCAAATATTAATTGAGCATAGTCCTCAGGATCCACATCTGGATTCTCTATTCTATTCCATTGGTCTATACATCTGTTCTTGTGCCTTTATCAGGCTGTTTTGAGAACAGTGGCTTTGTAATACAGCTTGAAATCTTGAATTGAGATCCCACCTACTTTATTCTTCTCTCTCAGATTGCTGTGGCTATTTGGGGTCTTTTTTTGTTCCAGATGAATCTTTGGAGAGTTCTTTCTAGGCCTATGAAATATGCCATTGGTATTTTAATGGGAAGTGCATTGAATCTATAGATTGCCTTGGGTCCAAGGCAGGCTAACTCTGCCTGCTTCTCACGTGCATTAATAAACCTTAAATGCCATTTTCACTGGATCTCAGACCTGGGACATTTTAATGATGTCGATTCTCCCAATCCATGAACGTGTTATGTTCTACCATCTGTTTACATTGTCCTCTATCTCTTTTTTTAGTGTCCTGTAGTTTTCTGTGTATAGGTCTTTTATTTCCTTAGTTAAGTTTATTCCTAGGTATCTTAATTATTTTGGTGGATGGTAAATGGGATTGATTTTTTATTTTCTCGTTCTATAGGTTACTTATTGGTATATAGAAATGGGATAGATTTTTTATTCTCTCATTCTATAGGTTACTTATTGGTGTATAGAAATGGGATAGATTTCTTGGCATTTATTTTACACCCTGCTACATTGCTGAATTCATTTTTTAATTCTATTAGTTTTTGATGGAGTCTTTTATGTTTTTTATATACAATATCATGTCATCTGCAAATAAGGACAGCTTTACTTCTTCTTTTCAAATTTGGATGCCTTTTATTTCTTCTTGTCTAATTCCAATGGTTAATACTTCCAGTACTATGCCAAACAGGAGTGGTGAGAGTGGGCCTCCCTGTTTTGTTCCTGTTCTTAGGGGAAATGGTTTTAGTTTTTGCCTATTGAGTATGATGTTACGTGTGGGTTTTGTTAGGTTGAGTCAAAGGGGAAGTCAGAGCCTATACCTGCAGCCAATACCTGCAGCCACAAGGTAGATGACGGAGATAACTGGCGCCTTCCTAGACCCCCTGGCCCCAGGCAGAAATTCCACATCGCTCATGCCCTCCACTCTTCCCCCACTAAACAACTGCATAAAAGAAGTACCGACACCCCCTTTTTGGTGTGAACTTCCCTGGTCCACTCTTGGACCAGCAAATTTTGCCTGGGAGCACAAGATTAAAACCTCCCCTTTTAATGGACTGGACTCTGACTTTTCTTTCCTGCATTGTAAACCTTACATCTGGTACCAAAACTGGGTGGGTGCACGCATCCATTTGACATTTCCCGGTCTGGGGTGCTCCCCTTCTTCTTTCTTTGTGGCTCAGGTACCTCATCAACCTCCTTACCCCTGCTTCGTAGCATCAGCGGTAAATCCCAGCCCATGCTAATTCCTCGTGGTTTTTCCAGCATCTCTGTAAACCAAAGCCGGTGTCAGATTATCTTCAGGAGCTTAGACCTCCAGGGCCTTCTGGGGGTTCTGAACCTGGGGAGGCAGTGAAGATGTTCCTGCCCCACCCCCTCGGTTCTCTGGCCTTTTGGCCTCTGTCCAGACCTGGAAGTAGAGGAGATGTCCTCTACTGTCCCTCTGGTTCCCTATTTGTAGCCTTGGCTCAAAGACTAGGACGCTGGTTCTTAGCCTCCACTCCAGGGCTTGGTATGGGTAATCAAAAATCTAAACTGGATTCTGTGATCCTAGCACACCTCTAGGGTGTCTCCTCATCAATCTGGCTACTTCTGTAATGTGGCATGGCCTCAGCATCAATTGGAATGGGTCCAGATGACTCAAAAGCAAGACTAAACATCCTCACTGACCTCAGCAATTTCTGCCAACGAGCTGGGAAGTGGCCCGAGGTCCCATATGTCCAGACCTTTTTTTTCTCTGCGCTCCAGTCCCTCCCTCTGCTCCTTCTGTACTACAGCCCAGTTCTCCTAGCCCAGGAATCACCTCCTCAGACCGTCCTCAGCCCCTCTCTCGGTCTCTGACTCTGTCTTTGACTTTTTCCACCCAGCCGCCCTCTCATTTCCACCCCTCTCCTGCTGCCCCCACCTTCTGCTCCTCCTCTTCCTCCTCATCCTTCTTCACCGCGGCTGCCCCTTTCCCGGTGAGCAGACACTGCAGGAACGCCATTGCATCTCTGGCCGTGAGCCAATCAGAGACCACCACGCAGCACAGCATGAGAACCACTTGTCCACCATCCCGCCAGCCACTCCAAACAGCTAAGTGAAATATCTGTTTTGGTTTGCTCTTCTCTTGTGTATTGTGAGCAGCCCCCATGCTGTCCACAGGGTTGGCCATTCCCATGGGGCCGCCATCTTGAAATGGCAAGTCCCGCCCCTCTCTGGCCACATAACTGTGTACTATTAATTTTGTTTTGTTGTGTTTTCATTGTCATTTGTTGCCATGATGTTTTTTATTTCTTCCTTGATTTCTCTGATAACCCAGTTATTATTTAATAGCATGCTGTTTTGTCTCCATGTGTTTGACTTCTTTGTGTTGTTTTTATTGTAGTTGATTTCCAGTTTTATGCCACTGTGATCTGAGAAGATGCTTGATATGATTTCTATCTTCTTCAATTTGAAGAGATTTTGCCTATGGTCCAACATATGGTCTATCTTTGAAAATGACCCATGCGCACTTGAGAAGAATGTATTTTCTGTGGCTTTGGGGTAAAATGTTCTGAAGATATCAATTAATTCCACCTGGTCTAGTGAGTCATTAGGATTGATGTTTCTTTGTTGATTTTTTGTTTAGAGGATTTGTCCAATAGTGATAGTGGGGTATTAAAGTCTCCTACTATGATTATATTGCTGTCAATCTCTCCCTAGATATCCTCCAAGTTTTTTTTGTTTTGTTTTGATTTAATTTATTTGAGTACTCCTGTATTGAGTGTGTGTATGTTTCCCAGAGTTATTTCTTCTTATTGGATTGTTCCCTTTAGTATTATAAAGTGGCTTTCCTTATCTCTTGTTATGTCCTTCACTTTGAGATCTAATTTGACAGATATAAGTATTGCTACCCTAGCTTTTTTTTCACTTCTATTTGCCTGAAAAATCTTTTTCCATACCTTCACCTTCAGTCTGTGTGTGTCTTTTTTCTAAGGTGGGTTTCTTGTAGACAGCAGATATATGGGTTGTATTTTCTTATCCAATCTGTTACCCTATGTCTTTTGATGGGGGCATTTAATCCACTTACATTTAAAGTTATTATTGGTAGGTACTTATTTGTTGCCATTTTTATTCTTTACCCCTGTGTTCCTTCTTCACTTCCTATTTCTTTCTTTCTTTTTTCTTTTTTTTTTTTACAGCAGACCTTTTAGCATTTCTTGCATTGCTGGTTTGGTGGTGATAAATTCCCATAGTCCTTTTTTGTCTGTGAAGCTCTTGATTTCACTTTCAATTTTGATCAATAGCCTTACTGGGTACAGTATTCTTGGATTCAGACCCTTCCTTTGCATGACTTTGTATATTTCATTCCATTCCCTTCTGGCCTGATGAATTTCTGTCAGGAAATCAGTCCCTAGTCTGATGGGGGTTCCTTTGTAGATAACTTTCTGTCTCTTTCTGGCTGCTTTTAAGATTCTTACTTTGTCATTGGTGTTTGCCAATTTAATTATAATGTGCCTTGGTGTCAATCTTTTGGGGTTCATTTTGCTTGGGACCCTGTGAACTTCTTAGATTTGTGTAGGTTTTTTCTTTCCTATATCAGGGAAGTTTTCTGTCATTATTTCTTCAAACAGGTTTTCTATTCCTTGCTCAGTTTCTTTTCCTTCTAGATCCCGTAACATGCAGATATTGTTTCATTTAGTGTTGTCCCAAATTTCCCTTAGGCTCTCTTCTGCTTTTTAATTTTATTTTTCTATAAGCTGTTATACTTGGGTATTTTTTCATTCCTTGTCTTCTAGCTCACTGATGTGGTCCTCTGCTTCTTCTAGCCTACCCTTGATGCTTTTTATTGAGTTCTTTACAGCAGCGATGTCATTTTCATTTCTTCTTGGTTCTTCTTTGTTTCCTCTTTTATTTCACTCCTGTAGATTTTGGATTTTGCAATCTGTGCTACTCACTAATAACAAATTATATTACTTTTTAGTTTTACTATGTATTCTGTGTATATGCTGTATGGTCGAATTGGTCTTCCATTCTTTTCAGCCACCTTATGACCATTTCTCTGCATACTTTCTTTGGCAGTTTGCTTGCCTCCATTTTGTTTACTTCCTTTTCTGGTGATGTCTGCTTTTCTTTCATATGCGGGCTGCTTCTTTGTCTCCCCATGGCCTCTCTTCTCTGGGTATCTGGTTATGTAGTTCTCTCCCTTCTCATCCCATGCAAAACCTGACCTTTCTGTGGTGGAGTGTAGAGCTCCTCTAAATCCCCCTGTTTGTGCCAATTGGGGACTGGTGTTCTGTGGTTTGTAGCTCCTTGGTGAGTGTCACAGTTGTAGATTCTCAGGCTTCTGATAACATCCACCCTCCCCTTCAAGATGACACGGTCTCCACGTCCAAGCTGGTGGCTCCGGGAGGGAACCCAGGAGCAGTAGGGATTGCCCAGTCAGGAGATCCCCATCCAGCAGTCCCCTACCTTCTCCTGGAGTATAGCTGTCCCTCAACTCACCAACTAACACTCCCCATGCAACCTTCAGCTGTTTCTTCTGTCTGCTCTGGGACAAGATTTGGGACATGTTCATCTATTCTGTCGCCATTTTTTTCATCCTGTAGATTTTTGATTTTGCAATCTGCCACTCACTAACAAGTTATCTCACTTTTTAGTTATTCTGTGTATTATGTGTATATGCTGTATGTCATTTTTTAGATAAATTTTCAGTATAAGGAATCACATTGTAGTACACAGTTTATACTTAGTACTTTAATGCTTTAACTACATTTATTTTCATAAATAATTTCACCTTCTTTCTAATTCTATATACACACACATACACAAACACACACAATGAGAAAGAGAAGAAGCATTTGTGGAGAATATCTTTCAGGGTATGTCATTAAAGTTGTTTTACAGTCTCCATCACATTTAATGTAGGGGTTAAGGAACTATTATGTTGTCACTAGCTTATAATTATGAATATTGGAGTTTTAATCTCTTTCATTGCACCTCTCAATTTCCTCTTAGCTGTGCATAACTTGGATTTGTGTAAATTTTCAAGTCTACGTGAACTTCTGTTTAATAACATAGTCTCCTAAGTTTTCATGTCTGTCAATGAGTCCTTTCCCATTCTTTGGCATTATAACTTAGTCTTCCCTTGTCAACACTGATCTATATAATGGCCTTGTAAAGAGAGTTAAGATCAAGTAATTTTGAGAAATGTAGTAATGAGGTAATGTTCATGTCAGAGACCTATTAGAAAATGTTAGTTTTTCCAAAACTCTAAAATATTGGTTGAAGAACTCCTTTAATTTTGTGTAATTCAGTATTTTCTAATGTTTTTGAACTTAAAGCAGTTTTTTCCCCAGGTATCAAACATGAAATTTGGTCCCAACTGAATTCTATACCTATATCTATATCTATCTATATTTATATCTATACCTATATCTATATCTATCTATGTGTGTGTAATATCATTTAAAACCATCTGAACATAGCAAATAACTGTAAAAATGCAATTCACATTTTCAAATAAAGTATATTAAAAGTGTTTTGATTATGCTAATGATGGAGATTTTCTTAGATTCACCACAAGGCAAAGGGAAGCTTAAAGCTGAGGCAATTATCTTCTTAAAGTGACATAAAAACACATGAAAACATGGATAAAACTTTTAAGAAGTTGTCTTTATTCTATATAATCAAAAATCACTATATAAATTACCTAAATGATTAGATGAATTGTTTGTATCTACTTTAGTCAGTGGAGAACTACCTTTTTGAATGTCTTCATCAATAGAAGTATTACACTTACATGATATTAAGCAACATTTATAACCTGTCACAGTGGCAAGGGATAATTCTATGGATGCTATCAGTAGAAATTCTAAGATACACTACTTAAACATTGCTTATAGTTTTAAAAATTCTAATGATAAGGGAATTTTGATTCAGGTTGAAAACCACCACTGTTTATCATGAGACATATTTTAAAAACACATTTCTTATTTTCTAATTTAAATAACCTAAAATCTATCCAAAAACCTATTTCTCTGACCCAATAAGACTGGATATTCTTGGGATAGCAATAGGAATATTTTACCAAATTAAAATTTTGTGTGTTTTAAGATCAAGAAAAAAAACAATAAGAATATCTCTCTCTCTTCGCCTCTCTCCCTTCCTCTCTTCACCTTTTTATTTATTACCCAATTTTTTTAAAAAATGGGTAAAACTTATTTTCCATTTAATTCCTTAGAAAATAAAATTTAAATTTAAAGCTGAGCCACAATGATGAATTTCAGTGTGCTTAACATATTTACTTTCTTTTTATTTGGTTCCTATAACTTAATTTATCCTGCTTTTATTTTAAATCACAATTTTAAAATGTTTTATTTTAAATTATGACTCATATTTTGTAAAACATGACAAAATTAAGATATAGACTAGACTTATTTTTTATTCCACCAAGTGATAAATAATCTATATATATAAAAGCCTAAGCAACTGTTAAGACAGGATGACCAGCATGTAGCTATGATGCACACTAACCACCAAAGGACAGATGCTCAATGCAGAAGCTGCCCCCTGGTGGTCAGTGCACTCCCACAGCCAACCTCCAGCAGCTGGCCAACCTTCCTGCAGTCCCTCCCCACAGCCAGATGGCCCAATCGGTCCCTCTCACTGGCTAGGTTGAGGGACCGCACCTGTGCACAAATTCATGCACCAAGCCTTGAGTAGTAGAATAAAAGTCTGTGGTCATGCAAGCACATATTCTTCTACCTACCAAACAAATTTAAATTCTCATAAATTCTTGGTATGAATCTGGCTGTATCCAAATCATCCTTGTCAAGGTAAAAATATATTAAGCTTTGGCTGCAGTTTCATCTACATGTGTATAATAAATTTAATTTTATGCATATTTAAAAGTTATAACACAGTGTTTTCATATTTCTCAACATTCTTTTTGCTATAATATACTGAAGGCTACTAATAATTCTTCCTTTTCAATAAATACAATCCTTTGTTTTGGAATTTAATCAACTTATGCATTTGAATGACAGTAGCTGTTTTTATTTATTAAAAGGTAAAATATTTGCAAACTTTGATAAATCATTCTGAGTAACAAATTTTTCAAGCATTCAAAAATAATCTGGAAACTCTAACATCTTAATATTGAAACATAGAATCCTTGAACCCCATAGTACAGTCTCTTATAATTTTATTCCTTCATTTTATTTGAAGTTTATACTTCAATAGTATATTTGACTCAGAAATGTGAGTGTATATCATTTTTATTCAAAGCTCAACTTTATTGATTTAACTGAGACCTTAACAGTGCTCTTTCCTATGAGAAATGCTCTTATCATATTAATGAATTTGAGAGACGCAAAGTCAAACCAAGGGAATAAAATATATTTTTGCAACTTATTAAACTAGTAAAAGGTCAAATATATTTATTGCCCCATAAACTGTTTAAAAAATACATTTACTTTTATAATCTAAATCTTAAAAGTATAGTTTAAAATATTTGCAATGGTGGTAATTAAAGTTTTTTTATGTTAAATTTTTTTAAATTAAATCTTTATTGTGCAGATTATTACATGTTTCTCTTTTTTCCCCTCCATAGCTCTCCTTCACCCAGCTCCCAACCTTCCCTCTACCCTTACCTCCCCCCACATTGAATGCATCCATAGGTATATGATTTTTGTCCAGTCTCTCCCTGCACCGCCTCACTCCTTTCCCTCTGAGAATTATCAGTCCACTCCCTTTCTGTGCTTCTGATTCTATTACATTCACCAGTTTATTTTGTTCATCAAATTTTCAATTCACTTGATTTTTAGATTCACTTGTTGATAGATATGTATTTGTTGTTCAAATTTTTTATCTTTACCTTTTTCTTCTTCTTCCTTTTCTTAAAGGATACCTTTCAGCATTTCATATAATACTGGTTTGGTGTTAATGAACTCCTTTCACTTTTTCTTATCTGTGAAGCTCTTTATCTGCCCTTCAATTCTGAATGATAGCTTTGCTGGATAGAGTATTCTTGGTTGTAGCTTCTTGCTATTCATCACTTTGAATATTTCTTGCTACTCCCATCTGGCCTGCATAGTTTCTGTTGAGAAATCAGCTGACAATCGTATGGGTGCTCCCTTGTAGGTAATTATCTGTTTTTCTCTTGTTGCTTCCAATATTCTTTGTCTTTTGCTCTTGGTATTTTAATTATGATGTGTCTTGTTGTGGTCCTCTTAGGATTTCTTTTATTTGGGGCTCTGTGTACTATCTGGACTTGTTAAGTCTATTTCTTTCACCAGGTGGGCGAAGTTTTCAGTCATTATTTCTTCAAATAGGTTTTCAGTATCTTGTTCTCTCTCTTCTTCTGGCACCCCCACAATTCTGATGTTGGTATGATTGAAACTGTCCCAGAGGCTCCTTACATTATCTTCACATTTTTGGATTCTTTTTTCTTCTTGCTTTTCCAGTTGAGTGTTTTCTGATTCTTTATTTTCAAATTTTTGACTTGATTCTTGCCTTCCTCTAGTCTGCTGTTAGGTCTCTGTATAATATTTTTTTTTATTTCATTCAATGTATGTTTAATTTCTAGTTGGTCCTTTTTCATCTCCTCTTGGGTCTCACTAAATTTATCCATCTTATCTAGGAAATTTTTGAAAACCCTTATAAGCATGGTTTTGAACTCTATATCCAGTCATTTGTTTTCCTCCATTTCTTTTGTTTGAGATCTCTTTTTTTGTCTTTGCATTTTCACTATGCCAGGAGAACATCTTTGTTAAATTCAGCCTTATGATACAAGACTTGCAAAACTGCAAAAGCCTCTCTGTTGAGCTTGAGAAGGGTGGAGTCTCAGGGCTTAAGGGACCACCTTGCCTTCCAGTCGGCCCTGCCCTCCATGGCCCCTGAGTCTCACATAACTGGGTAATCACTGAAGTGGTCCCTGTGTGTGTGCGTGCACTCTCTCACAGTGCCTCTAGAATGCTGCTTTTCTGGTTCTCCTGCGCTCCAGGACCATATGAATCTGGGTCCCCAGGGTTTTTCCCAAAACTGGGGTTTAGTGGAGTTAGAAGTGGCTCTTTCTCCCGCCCACAAGCCAGAGGCACAATCAGCAGTTCGTCCTCTGCACACAGCAGTGTGCGTGCCTGCAGACTTCTGCCCTTTCGCGGCTCTTCTAAATTTCCATGCACTTCTCCCTTTTCACATTTCAAACTCCTCCCATATGAGCTTCAGCTGGACCTGGGGTTCAGTGCCGTAGGATAAGGGGTTCAGTGCAGTTGGAATTCTCTCATCTCCCTCCCGCCAGAGGAAGCCAGCCAGGCAATGCAGCACCCGCTCTTTCCACATGCGCGTCTTCATACCTCAGCTTTTTGCAGCTCCTCTATGTCTCCATGAGCCCTTCTCTTTCCTTCTAGTTGTAGAATTCCCACTCAGCCAGCTTTCCTGTGGTTCTGGATGATGTCTGTTCTGTCTTTTAGTTGTAGTCTTGAAATTGTTGTGCGAGGCAGCAGTTTAGGTGCTCATCTATGCCACCATCTTGGATTCTCCCCCTATGTTAATTTTTTTAATGTTAAAGTCCTCAAAGTTTCTGTATTCCTCAGTAGTATTTTTTAGACACAATTAGTATTGTGCTTAGACTGGACAGGAACTACTAGTCTCTTTAAACCAGTAGGATTCACCAATGTACAGTTACGTTTTAGATGATTTCTTAAAAATACATTTTTATTCCTTTTATAGAGGAAGAGAGAGGGATAGATAGAAACATCAATGATTATAGGGAATCATTGATTGGCTGTCTTCTTCATGGTACTGAGGATTGACCAGAATCGAACCCAGAACCCCTCAGTTCCCAGGCTGACACTTTATCCACTGAGCCAAACCAGCTAGGGCTGAGATGATTTTTAAGTAAAATTTATATTACTTAGCCTAAATATACTTTGTATAGTATGAAACAGCAGCTCATTCAAATGGCCATCTTTCATTTTCCTAAAATGTATCTTTGTTGAGTGCCTGCTATGGGCAATATTGCATTTTATATTATAAAACTGGTGCTACTACTAAGATTAAAGAGTTTAGTTCTATAAAATTAAGGAATTTACAATTAAGAAGGTGATTTGAACCAAAAAGTAGCAATCTAGTTACACAAATAGATGATATGCTAGAAATTTAATTTTGAGGAAACAGTATATGTTTTCACTGTAAGAGTCAGGGCAAACTGTACCAAGATGATTTGGGTCTGTTTTTTGTTGTTCTTATTATTGTTTTGTTTGTTTGTTTGTTTTTTAATAAACCTACAATTGTTAGAGATAAAAGTATTTATTCACAGATAAAAATAAAGTGCAAGTTGTGTGGTGGCAAAAACATCATGTGCAAGTAGAAAAATAATAGTGTTTTGAATGAACTGAATCATGTGGCTGTGCCATTGGACATAGGATAAGAAAATAATGAGGATGCAGGTGGCTATAACAAAACCTGGAAAGACTGCAAATGTCAGGCTAAAAAACACAGTTTTATGTGAGGAGCCTTTGAAGGTTTTTGAACAAGAGGATGAGATGATACTAATTGAATTATAGGGAACTTGCTATAATGGTTGCATGCATTACTCATTGCAATGGTGAGCTCCAGAAAGCAATCTCTGTTCAGGTGAGAGATGTCAAGGAACTAAACTAGAAAAGAAGCTGTGAAATCAAACAGAATTTTTCTTTGGAAATGAAGCCAGTGATCTGTGGCTTATAATATGATAAAGACAAACCTTCCCCTCCCACCCCTTGTAAATTAGAATAACCACAAAGAGAAATGCCATCTCTTCAGTCCTTATTAAAAAACATGTTATTACCCTTCTTTATAAAGCATGCATACTAGTATACTGAAAACATTATCTAATCTAAAAGATGGTTGCAGAAACATCATTTGTTTTTTTCCCATGATGCAGCTGCCCTATTTCCATCAGTACTCTCAGTACCAGGGAACACAATGTGATTCAGAGTTAGTGACTAATCTTAACTTCTGGCCACTGGGGATGTCACAAAATAATAAGCAATGTGGGATGGGTCATATCTGCTTCTGCCATTATGTGAATTATTACCAGATTAGTAGCTACTGCTTATTTGAATCCCCTCAAAATGCATTTGTGAAATCCTAACCCTTAAGACAGTATTTAGAGGTGAGATATTTGGAAGTTGCTTAGGTCATGAGGACAGAGCCCTCATAAATGGAATTAGTGTTCAGCAAGAGATCACACAGATCCTTCATCTTTCACCATGTGAGGAAACAACAGAAGTCTCTAATCCAAAAGAAAGTCCTCACCTGACCGTGGTGGCCACCTGATGATGGACTTCCAGCCTCAGAACTTTGAGTAATAAATGTGTGCTGTTTAAAATATAGTTTTATTCCTGTTTAATATTGGGGAACAATAATATTCTTGGAAATATTTTAGTCATTGGATTTCCTTATTTGAACTTGGTGGGGGGGGGAAGTAAAAACAATATTATAATTCAAGACAAATTATGTACCAGATCACTTCACACAAGTGATTCCACTTAACCTGCAAGACTAATTTCCCATGAATTATCATTACACCCATGCTATAGTTAAATACATTGAAATATATAAAAATGGAATTATTCCTACAACTTACAATGCAGGTAAATGGGCAGGCGACGCAGGAACCCAGATGTTTCTCAGGTTGCATTTCCAGGCTCTCAAGCACTCCTTGACAATACACTATCTAATACTTGATTCTTTCTATACAAAGACTTAACCATCACTATGTTCTTCATTGCCATAGTCCTACTGCTCTTACTATATGTCATCCTATGAAAATGGCAAATATTGCCTGTACCTTTTACTTGTGATATCCCATTGTCAAAAGAATTCTGAAATGTTAGCATTCCTTCTGCTTAAAGATACACAGGGTTTTAATTATGAAAATACTGATGGCGATAAAGGACAAATTAACACTTCCTAATCAGTTAATGCATGCTAGGGTCTGTCCTGTATGGATCCTAATCCAATTAAAAAAAAAACAGTTTTAAAATATAGAAAAAGGCTGCGCATTATGAAATTTTTTTGTTTTTGTTTTTGTTTTTTTATCTACATGGGACACATTTCTTCACCAAATTTGCCTATGTAATTTCAACTTATTCTTCAAGTTTCAGCTGAGAAGTACCTGCTTCTAGTAGATTTTCCAATGCCCTATGTTAATGCCTGCCAGGAATGCCAATGTACTCCTCCTATGTATTTTCTTACACTCTGTCATAACCACAGACTGTGTTTGTGTTGCCTCAAGACTATGCACTCCTATAGGGAGAAATCCCTTCATCATTGTATCTCTCTCTCTCTCTCTCTCTCTCTCTCTCTCTCTCTCTCTCTCTTTCTCTCTCTCTCTCTTTCTCAGAGAAAGGGAGTGGGAGAGAAAGATTGAAACATCAATGATGAGAGAGAATAATTGATCGGCTGCCTCCTGCACATCTCCTACTGGGGATTGAGCCCACAACCCAGGCATGTGCCCTTGACCAGAATCAAACCTGGGACCCTTAGTCTGCAGGGTGACATTCTATCCACTTAGCCAAGCTGGCTAGGGCTCCATTGATTTTTAGAGAGTAGAAGGGAATGATTGAGACACACAGAGAGAAACATTGATGTGAGAGAGACACATCAACTGACTGCCTTCTGTATGCTCCTGGACTAGGGCTGAGGATCAAGCCTGCAACTGAGGGACATGCTCTTCACTGAAATTAAACCAGGGACCCTTCAGTCTGTGGGCTGATGCTCTATCCACTGAGCAAAACCTTCTTTGGCTTTTCTTAGAAAGAATACTTTCTTAAGGGATATATGTGACTTAGCTATTCTTCACAATTACCAAGCCACTTCACTTACTTATAATATTAGCACAGTTTAGAATTGAACTTTTAATCTTCTCTAAAAAGCCTTCTTTATTCTCATTAATAAATAACATGATCTCACTCACATGTGGCAACTAAAAACAAAATTAACTGATACACAACCACAGAAACACAGAAACATGGAATAGACTGTGGAATCTCAGAGGGAAGGTGGGTGTGGATTGGTGTGTGGGAAGTGATCAACCAAAGAACTTGTATGCTTATCTATCCTATGTAATAAAAGAGTAATATGCAGATTGACCATAACTCCAATACACAAGATGACTGCCACCATGTGGACACAAGATGGCCACCTCAAGATGGCCAGCAGGGTAGGGCAGTTGGCAGGGACCAGGCCTGCAAGGGGTGGCAGTTGTGGGTGATCAGACCAGCAGGGGAGGGCAGTTGGGAGGAACCAGGCCTGCAAAGGAGGGCATTTGTTGGTAATCAAGCCTGCAGGGGAGGGCAGTTAGGGGTGACCAGGCCGGCAGAGGAGGGCAGTGGGGGGTGACCAGACCCACAGGGGAGGGCATCTAGGATCAAAGAGGCTGGCAGGGAAACAGACATCAATCAGGCTGGCAGTGGAGTGGTTAAGGGGTGATTTGGCTGGCAGGCAGAAGCAGTTAGGGGCAATCAGGAAGGCAGGCAGGTGAGCAGTTGGGAGCCAGCAGTTCTGGATTGTGTGAGGGAGGTCTGACTGCCCATTTAGGCTCCCAGGGCAGTCAGACATCCCTCAAGGGGTCCCAAATTGGAGAGGGAACAGGCTGGGCTGAAGGACCCCCACCTCCATGTATGAATTTCATGCACCAGGCCTCTAGTTTTACATATATATAAAAAGCCAGTGACCAGAACACCATAATGACTGGTCAGTATGATGCCCACTGTGGAGGTGGGGAGTCAGGAGGTGGGGCCAACCAACCAACCTCCTATTGCCACTTCTTCCGCTTGGACCCTACCCGTGCATGAATTCATGCACTATGCCCCTAGTATATAATAACCCATAGACATAGATAATAGTGTAAAGGCCTGGGCAAGGAGTGGGGACAGGTTTGAGGTGTCAATGGAGAAAAAAAAGGAGACATATCATACTTTCAACAATAAAGATTTTTTTAAAAAAAACTACGTATTTTTTGGAGAATCCAAGATGGTGGCATAGGTAAAACACCTACACTGCTGCCTCGCACAACAATTTCAAAACTACAACTAAAAGACTGAACAGACATCATCCAGAACCACAGGAAAGCTGGCTGAGTGGAAATTCTACAACTAGAAGGACAGAGAGGGGCTCAGAGGAGCCGCAAAAAGCTGAGGTACGGAGATGCATGCGTGGAAAGAGCAGGTGCTGGAGTACCTGGCTGGCTTTCTCTGGCGGGAGGGAGACGGAGACTCTCAATGCCATTGAACCCCTTATCGTATGACACTAAACCACAGATGCAGCCAAAAACCATACAGGGGGAGTTTGGACTGTGAAAAGGGTGAAGTGCACAGAAATTTAGGGGAGTCGCAAAAGATCAGAAGTCTGGTGGCGCGCAAGGCACTGCGCGTAGAGGACCTACTGCTGATTGTGCAGCTGGCTTTCATGAGTGAGCGGGAGAAAGACCCTCCCAACTGTGCCACTTCTAACTCCACTAAACCCCGGTTTCAGGCAAAACCCTGGGGACCCAGACTCATATGGTTCCAAAGTGCAGGAGAGCAGGAGGACAGCGGTCTAGAGGAACTGCAAGAGAGAGAGAGCAATGGGGGAAAACAAACGACTGGATATAGAGTTCAAAACCACACTTATAAGGTTTTTCAAGAATATCCTAGAAAAGTTGAATAAAGTTATTGAGACCCAAGAGGAGATGAAAAAGGACCAACTAGAGATGGAAAAGGACCAACTAGAAATTAAACATACACTGACTGAAATAAAATATATTATACAGAGACCTAACAGGAGACTAGAGGAAGGCAAGAATCAAGTCGAAAATTTGAAATATAAAGAATCAGAAAACACTCAACTGGAAAAGCTAGAAGAGAAAAGAAACCAAAAATGTGAAGATAATGTAAGGAGCCTCTGGGACAGCTTCAAGCGTACCAACATCAGAATTGTGGGGGTGCCAGAGGAAGAGAGAGCAAGATACTGAAAACCTATTTAAAGAAATAATGACTGAAAACTTCCCACATCTGGTAAAAGAAATAGACTTACAAGTCCAGGAAGCACACAGAACCCCAAAGAAAAGGAATCCAAAGAGGACTACACCAAGACACATCATAATAAAAATACCAAGAGCAAAAGACAAAGAGAGAATATTAAAAGCAGCAAGAGAAAAACAGTTCATTACCTACAAGAAAGCACCCATACAACTGTCAGCTGATTTCTCAACAGAAATGATGCAGACCAGATGGGAGTGGCAAGAAATATTCAACGTGATGAATAGCAAGAACCTACAACCAAGATTACTCTATCCAGCAAAGCTATCATTCAGAATTGAAGGGCATATAAAGATCTTCCCAGATAAGAAAAAGCTAAAGGAGTTCATCAACTCCAAATCAGTATTATATGAAATGCCAAAAGGTACTCTTTAGGAAGAGGAAGAAGTAAAAGGTAAAGATAAAAATTATGAACAACAAATACATATCTATCAACAAGTGAATCTAAAAATTAAGTGAATTAAAAATTTGATCAACAGAATAAACTGGTGAATATAATAGAATCAGGAGTACAGAAAGGGAGTAGACTGATAATTCTCAGGGGGAAAGGGGTGAGGAGTGTACAGGGAGAGACTGGACAAAAATCATACACCTATTGATGAGGTCAATGGGAGGGAGTTAAGGGTAGAAGAAGGGTGGGAACCAGGTGGAGGGGAGACATGGAGGGGAAAAAAGAGAAACAAATGTAATAATCTGAATAACAAAGATTTAATTAAAAATAAAAACATATTTTCCTCATTTTTTCCATTAATGTATTTAATTGCAATAAGTGATTTTTAGTGATAAATCAATATTGCAAAACTAGTTGGGAAGTGCTTGTTATTTTGTATAATGTATTAGAAAGTTAGAGTAAAACTGATGCTAATTTCAACTTTAACGTTGGTAAAAGATGTCAGGAAAGATTAAGATGACCAAGATTTCTCTGTGGGAAGTTTTTTAATATGAGCGTGATTATTTTAATTGATGCAAAAATAATTATTAATTTTAAAAATTAATGTAATGTTTAAATATGTTTTTTCTAGTAAGTTATTTTCAAGAAAATTTTCCATTCCTCTTAAATGGCTAAATATAATAACATAAATATGTTCATGATATTTTGTTATTATATTTATTTCTGAATGTCTATAGGAAGTTTAGTGAGGTTTCTCTTTCTATTCCTTATAATGATATTGTATGGATTTGTTAGGATAAACTACCCTTGACCTTTCCTGTCTAGACAAGTTTTCTGAAATATGTTGTTATGAGCTTTTTCCTTTGGCTTCAGGCAGAAGACTGGCACCTACAGAAGCAAGGTAAGATGCACTCCCTCTGCCTGACCAACTCATGCCCCCACACCTTGACTGTGTAAGAGAACATAACCACTCTATGGCTGCTGACACGGACACACTGGTCTTAGCATGTGTGAGAGATTGCAGTACAATTTCTTAAACTCAAAAATATTTTTTTTCTTAAACTCTCACAATGTCTGTTGGCCTGATTCCTGTAGGCATGGGCCTAACAATATTCTCTCTTCTTGATCAGTTACTAGTATACAAAAGTCTAATCAAGTTTATTGATCTTTGAAAATGACCTATTTTAGACTTCATTGATTTCTCAATTTTGTATTTTTATTTTTGCTTTCTTCCCTATCTTTATTATTTCTTTCTTTTCAAGGGTTTGATTTATAGGGCCTTTTCATTTCATGAGATGAATGTGGAGGTCATTCATTTTCACTCATATCATCTTTTGATGTATGATTTTGGAGCTATATCAATTTAGCAGCATTTTAGATATTTTGGTATTTTGCAACTTTATTATCATTTTAACTGAAAATATTTTCTAGTTTTCATAGCATGTTTTTCTTTGACCTATGTTGCATTTAGATTGTATTCCTTACTTAATTTCCAAACACTGGAAATCATTTTTTTTTTCCAAGCCAAATTCCACTGTGGTGATATACAGTATATTAAATTAATTAAATCTCCTATAGTTGGTGGGGATTGCCTTAACACATGGTCCATTTTAGTAAATATCTCAAATTTACCTAACAAATGTCTCCTTTGTAAATATTGGACTATAGTTTTATACAAGACTAGAGGTCTGATGCACGAAAATTCCTTCCTTTCCCTGGCTGCCGACAAAGGCTTCTCCCTGGCACCCGGAAACCTGGGCTTCCCTCCTCCAGCCACCAGCTGGCACCTGGGATGAGGGCTGCTTCCATTGGGCTCTGGCTTCATCAGGAAAGATTTTCAGAATGTCATCCAGAAGGACATCTGATTTAATTAGCATATTACCCTTTTATTATTATAGATATCTTTGTGTTTGTAGATCTCTGATGACATTTTTAAAACTATCATTTTGTATCTTATTTAGCCTTGTAAAATTATTAATATGAGTACAATGATCTCTTTTGAATCCTATGTCTGAAGGTAAAGCTTGCTCTACTATGTATATCATGGATATGCATTCCAGGGTATCAGGTTCAATTGAATGAATGAATGAACACATGCATGGATGAGTGAAAGATACATTACCTTACTCAATACTTATGCTATCCAAAATACCTTATAGTTATAAAATCATTTTCAGTTTTAAAAGTACATTTGCACATTTTACTATACTTAAATAATAATAATAATAAAAATGTTTATCAAATTTCAACTATGTGTTAGACACTGGACAAAGCACTTTACATAGATTTTTTCATTGGATACTCACAATCTATGTGTCTTCTTAAATTTCATGTTCTAGAGCAGGAAAATGAAGAACATGAATGTTAAACAGAAGTAGCAGAAATAGGATTTGAAATAAGTATTTTTAAATTTAAAAATCCCAAGTTATTAAGTGCTAAAACATCATGCGTCTCTTATCTGTACATTTTTCTCATAAGAAAATCCTGGCCCTGACTGGTTTGGCTCAGTGGATAGAGTTTTGGCCTGCAGACTGAAAGGTCCTAGGTTTGATTCCGGTCAAGGGCATGTACCTTGGTTGCAGGCACATCCCCAGTAGGGGGTGTGCAGAAGGCAGCTGATTAATGTTTCTCTCTCATCAATGTTTCTAACTCTCTATCCCTCTCCCTTCCTCTCTTTGTAAGAAATCAATAAAACATATTAAAAAAAGAAGAAAATTATCTTGTACTAGAAAATAGAATTATAAATCAGTAATTCAAAATTCTATTTTGAACAACATACTTCTAAGTTCTATAAGCCAAAAAATGGCTTAAAAACAATCATATAACTTTACTGAGAGTGACTGTCAAAATATTCTAAAGATCTTAGGTGTCAAGTTGAAATCATAACCTGAAACATTCTTCATTGTGATTACATTTTAATGTGATACAGTTTTTAACCCCTACAAAAATAGGTCAAGATTTTTAATTTTGTTTACACTGTTCATGTCTTTATTGTTTAAAATATTATAGAAACTTTAGTTGTTAATGTTCTTCAGTGATGGCTCACCATTCCAGTTTTAGTGAGTGTATGATTGCTTCTGTTCCTGTACCCTGTATATTCTACTTGTAATTTTCAAATGATAGCTTAGTACATGGTGTCCTTTTTCAATGTAGAGTTTCAATACTACTCTTTTCTCAATGAAACTTTCTTGAATTACAGTTTTTAGTTTAATTTGGTTTCTTTCATAATTTTCTTTCGTTGTGCCTATTGTTGTCTGTATCTTAGATCTTCCTTCTCTTTCATTTAAAGCTATTTTTAGTGGAATTTTTCAGACTCTTCATTTTGTTTTCCATTTTTTGTATTTTATCTCTTTCCATGTTATATTGCTCTTAAAATTGTATCTATGGAGTTTTATTTCTCTTGTATTACTTCCAATGTAGTCTTCATTTTGAAAACCCATTTTTTCTTTTTTTGTTAACTCCATTCTGTCAGTTCTATTCAAGTGATACTTTTTTATTCAACATTTCATTGCAGTGATTTGAAACCTAAACACTGGAATCACAAATTCTACTGTGATTCTTTTTTAATTATTTTATTATTTAAAAATGTATATGTTAATGTCATGATCTATTTTATATGCATGTATTTCTGTTAAGCTTTCAATATCTAATCAGAAATATAATTGTTTTAATTTCCATTTTCCTTATAGCAACTTTGGGTGGGTGAGAACAATAACATAAAAGGTTTTGTACTGTGTCTGTTTTTTGTTTGTATTTTTTAAACATAGAATGATGCCTGATCCTATGGAAGGTGGGAGGGTACTATATGTCTATAAGTATTATATGTATACATGTAAAACAATCTGTAATCCCTAGCACATATTTGGCCAGTGTATCATCTATGAAGTCTAGTGGTTTATTTAGAGACAAATTCTGTTCTTGACATTTTTTTCCTAAGCTTTCTTAACATTTTACTTTTTGCGTCCACTTTGTACTTTGAAAACTCTAATCCAAATAAGAATCCAAACTCAAATGTTTTATCTGTTTACCTAGAACAAATGGATGCATAAATTAACTTTCAATATATCTACCTCAGACAGTGCACCAATATTATCTGTCCACAATTTATCACAAAATAAACTTAAAGAAATGTGTTTAAGTGAGGGCATTCATGAATTATCCTATTGCTTAAAGAATATCTACCTATTCTCACAATAATCAGTCACAGATTTTAATGAAGGAGAAGTCTTTCGAATGTGAGATTTTAGAGAAAAAAATAGCTAGTCATTAAACTATACCAAATAATTGTGTCAGCAACTACAAAACTGTGTGTGTGTGTGTGTGTGTGTGTATGTGTTTCATTTGTATAATAACTTGTAATAGAGAAATGCAACTTGTAAGAGAGAATTGCATAGTGGCATCTGTTAAGATACATGGCATATTTTTGTCATTTTATAACTGACATGTCAGCATTTAGAAAGAAGAAGCTACTGACATGGATCTGTTTGCATCACAAAAAATAGATTTTTAAAAAGGGAGAAATTTTTAATGCTAATTTTGGTAATATGAAAACAGTGCATTTTACGCATGAGTCCACAAATTGAAATGAGCTTTAGTAAAAACTACTCCTTGGAAATATTTGAAATCTCAATGACAAAATACAAAATAAATGTTTCCTTTGAGATATAAACCAATTTTAGTTAAGGAGAAAGCTCATTTTATTAGATACTTTAAGCTAACATTGTAGTTTAGAATTCCAAAATTTCAGACAGATCTTCTTAGAGGTGGAGAAATCATTGTTGTCAGTAATAATAATAAGAAAACTATCTTCTCTAGGAATTGGACATTGTTTTTAACCCCAAGAGCCAAAATGAGTTTGATAGTATGTAAATTGAGTAAATCCTCTTGAAATACTTTTCTTCTTTTTACATCTCTCCTATCAGTTATCTAAAAATCAGTAATATTTCAAGAAGGTCACAAGGGCAAATTTACAAAACAAAATAACCAGTCTAAGAAGAAAGATTGACTATTTTATTTTCCTTTTGTATTTTTCTTTTTCATTTACAGTGTCTCTCATTCAGTAATTTATGGCTTCTGTCAGATGGACCCATGTGAATCTTGGCACCCCATATTTTCCACAAGTGTTCCTCTTGAATTTAGTGATTTTATCTACTTAATGTAATTTCAAATAATTTGGCTTACAAAACAAACCTGTAAATACACATAACCAATTATTATTTCCATGTTACCAGAGAGTAAATGTGGACAAATTGTATGTCTCAAGATCATACCAATTTTAGTAACAGTACACACACACACAAATAAAAAAATACCTTTTTGGATTTTGATATCCCAAGTTAATTTGAAGAAACTAAGATAATATTGGTAGTATTCTGTCAAGTGCAAGACATGTTACAAATTTAACTTTTCTTTAAAAAAGTTGTTTTCTTACATTATCCCTTACATTAAGAAGTATTTTAAAACTTAAATTATGTTATTTTTAAATAAAATGTAATTCTATGCCTCTATTTTATTTGTACAAACATAAAACTAGGTTAAACTCCTTTTGCATATGTGCTTATGCAACTATAAGTCAGAAGCAAATTTACAAATTAATCACGAACAAACCTATCCAAGAGTAAAATTCCAATTAACATAATTGAGCCTGGCTGGTGTGGTTCAGTGGATTAAGCCTTGACCCATGCACCAAGAGGTCAGTGGTTCTATTCCCTGTCAGGATTCATGCCTGGGTTGTAGGCTTGCTCTCCAGCAGAGGGCGTCCAAGAGATAGTGGATAGATGTTTCTCTCTCATCGATATTTCTACCTCTCTCCATCCCTTCCTCTCTATGTTAAAAAAAAAAATCAATAAAAACATATTTTAAAAGCAAAACAACAGCTACACTGAGTTTGATGGATGATACTGGATTAGAAATAAATCACTGATCTTGATTTTATGTCTTGTTCTATATGTAATCTGCTTTTTTCTCTTTTCTTTAACAACACTAATATAGAATATGCTGATTACAAACATATTGCAAAATATGGACTTAAAAATACTAAGTTTTTTTTTATTAGAAATCAAACTTCATCTTTATCCAACACTCTACTAATGAGCATTTGCCACTGTAAAGGTATGCCACTGATTATTATAATGCTACCTCATTATCTAAAAATTAAGATGAATCCTATAGTTTAATAAACACTGAATTAAATGTGCAAATAATCCAATCATTGTTAGAACAGAAAAAATGCTCCTGGTTCACTTATTAGTTCTTCATAAAGAAAGCATTGCAGGTTGTTCCATGCAAGTAGTTCATTCAAACATTGAATATACTACTAACTCATTTTGAATTCTGCTCCTTTCACTAGAGTGTGCTGTGTGATAACCCAGTTCCCCTGATTCTTTGCACTAAATTTAGACTATTAGATATCTTTGCTTGCAAAAAGCACTAGATCATTTAGCTTTTACTTCTCAAAAATATGATTGTAAATACAGATATATTGGTTAGGAAATGCTAGCAATCTTCAATTGCACAATAATTAATATGATGTTGAACATGCTTTAGTACTTTTTAAAAGAAATTATAGTCATTAAAACCCAAATTATAACTATTTTAGAAAGAATCAAGAGTTCTAAGAACATTTCCAAATATGTCCATAGTCATCAGTTTGAGAAATTCTGCCATACTGTCTCTCAGTAGAAGAATCTATTAAACAATTTAAAAGAAAAAAAAGGAAGCATTCCTTGCTTGTCGTCATCGTCGTCATCATCATCATCATCATCATCATCTTTTCTATAATTATTTTGAAATGTATTAATTTATTCTCTGGGTCAACACGCCATTCTTTAGTATTCTAATTTCAGAACAATAAAATGTTCTTCTCCTTTAAGAACTGATTTTTCCCTACTTGGATGAATTAATTCATTCTTACTTCTGAATGTATATATTCACCATAGAAATTTTTATAATAATAATAATAATAATAATAATAATAATAATAATACTCTTCTGAGAATATGTCAACCAAAGTATTACAAACTCTCTTCAGAGTGAAATATTTAAATATAGCAGTTTCTCCTGTCCTCCAAAAAGTTAATACTTATAGAATCACGTAATTTAAATATTTGTCCTTGAATTAGAGTGTTTTAGAAACAAGACACATAGTATACATATTAATAGGTAAAGCCTATCATAAAATATCATACCTCAATCAAATGACTTGTGTAAAAAAAAAATACTTACTACCTGGCCATCGTTTTTGAAACCTCAAGAAAGGATTTTTCTGATAATTTTTAAGAGAAAGACTATGAACCTAAAGTTTATCCACAACACATTACATAAACTTCTACAAAGTTCATAAAGATTGACTTTAAATAGACAATTTACCAAACATGTATCAACATGCTATACTTTAAAAAATATTACAAGATAAAATATTAATTAGAATTATGATATACAAATATTACTAAGGCAAAAAACTTAAAAATTAGAAAAATCTATGCTAGTGAAGTAAGCCTTTAGAGTAGTTGTAACTTCATAAATATCACAAGTAGAGAATTCTTTAGAGATTAATTTTCTCTACTTTTTAGGTGAGTCAAGATGTCTGAGTTAGGAATGGAGATTACAAGGGATAAGATGCCAATTACCTTGCTATTTCAATTGTTTCTTCAGTTCAATTTGATCCACTTTCCACCAGTTGCCAGAGAATATATTTAAAGTGTTTTATTTCTCTTAAGCAACTACATCTGTATTAGCTGTTTAACCATACAACTATAACTATACTCCTAGTAGATGTTACTTCCTAAGTCCTTTACCTTAAAATGCGAATAAAAACATATCTCAGAGAGTTGTAAAGATTAATGGAAATTACATAAAATATTTAT
>JAAGEH010000426.1:8712368-8734903 GCA_011751065.1 Lasiurus cinereus
TCTTTTGCTCTTGGCATTTTAATTATGATGTGTCTTGGTGTAGTCCTCTTTGGATTCCTTTTCTTTGGGGTTCTGTGTGCTTCCTGGACTTGTAAGTCTATTTCTTTTACCAGATGTGGGAAGTTTTCAGTCATTATTTCTTTAAACAGGTTTTCAGTATCTTGCTCTCTCTCTTCTTCTGGCACCCCCACAATTCTGATGTTGGTACACTGAAAGCTGTCCCAGAGTCTCCTTACATTATGTTCACATTTTTGGATTCTTTTCTCTTCTTGCTTTTCCAGTTGAATGTTGTCTGCTTCTTTATATTTCAAATTTTTTACTTGATTCTTGCCTTTCTCTAGTCTGCTGTTAGGACTCTGTATAATATTTTTTATTTCAGTCAGTGTATGTTTAATTTCTATTTGGTCCTTCATCATCTTTAGTAGGACCTTTTCCATCTCTAGTTGGCTCTTTTGTATCGCTAGTTGGTCCTTTTTCATCTCCTCTTGCGTCTCACTAAATTTATCGAATTTTTCTATCATATTCTTGAAAAACCTTATAAGCGTGGTTTTGAACTCTATATCCAGTCGTTTTTTTTTCTCCATTTCTTTTGTTTGTGATCCCTTCCCTTGTTTTGGCATTTTCACTATGCCGGGGAAACTTCTCTGTTGGATTCAGCCTTATAATACCAGATGCAAAACTGAAGAAGCCTCTGTTGAGCTTAGGAGGGGTGGAGTCTCAGGGCTTAAGGGACTGCCTTGCCTTCCAGTCGGCCCCGCCCTCCATGGCCCCTAAGTCTCACGTGACTGGGTAATCCCTGGAGCGGTCCTTGTGCGCGTGCACCCGCAGTGCCTCTAACCGCTGCCTTTCCAGCTCCCCTGAGCACTAGGACCACACGAGTCTAGGTCCCCAGGGTTTCGCCCGAAACAGGGGCTTAGTGGAGTCAGAAGTGGCACAGTTTGGAGGGTCTGTCTCCCGCCCACTCGTGAAAGCCAGCGGCACAATCAGCAATCTGTCCTGTGCGCAGCACCATCCGCGTGCGAGACCAGACCTGATCTTCTGCGACTCCCCTAAATTTCCATGCACCTCTCCCTTTTCACAGTCCAAACTACCCCCATGTGAGTTTCGCTGGATCTGGGGTTTAGTGTCGTAAAATAAGGGGTTCAATGCCGTTGGGAGTCTCCGTTTCCCTCCCGCCAGAGAAAGCCAGCCAGGTACTCCGGCACCCGCTCTCTCAGCGTGCGCGTCTCAGTACCTCGGCTTTTTGCAGCTCCTCTGGGTCTCCGTGAGCCCCTCTCTTTCCTTCTAGCTGTAGAACTTACACTTGTCCAGCTTTCCTGTGGTTCTGGATGATGTCCATTCTGTCTTTCAGTTGTAGTTTTGAAATTGTTGTGCGAGGCAGCAGTGTAGTTGTTTACCGATGCCGCCATCTTGGATTCCTCTCCCAGATATTTTTTGAAACTAGCCTTAATAATGTGTGAATCAGGGGGGAAAAAATCAACAAATGGATTGTGAGGGAGAAGAGGAAATGCGGAAAGAAAAAAAAGACATTGAATAAGAGGTATTCAAACAAAGATAATGAGGAAAAGAGTAAAAATAGAATGCCTGCTCAGTGCAGTGTTTTCTGACCTTAAACCTAAGATGCCTTTAGTTCTGGAGCCTTAGGGGTAGGGGCTTTGGCCAATTCCAACTCAAGGAATTGGCACAATTAGCCTCAGGTTAGGTGGTTTTCTAATGAGAGCATCATGTTATTCCTAGATGTAGATGGGCAAGACTGGTGAACGTTGATTTTCAGGCCTGGATAACATTACTTCGGATAACATCCTGTCCCTGGTGGACTGAGCCAAAGTACCCACATTCTGGCTTGCACTCATTTGACTCCTTCTTGATATATTTCTTGACAAGGTTGTTTCTTAAAAATCTGGATACCGTCCAGGAGATTTGTACCTGAAATTTATGCCTCTGAGTAATTTTCAAGGCATATGCTAAAATTTATGTGACAGTTATTGGAAAGGTTGAATTATATGGGTGTGGGCAAGCAGAATTTTTTTTTCTTCTCATAAATATCTTCAAACATATTTTTTAAAGATTTCCCTCCTAGTTGCCCATGAATATCTTAAAGAAACCCTGTAATTTGGGAGATACTTATGGATATTAAACATCTTATTTTGAAATATTAAAAAGTCCAAACTAACTGTACTAGTTTTCCTTTGTAACAAATTACCACAAAATTAATAGCTTAACACAAATTTATTATCCCCCCCATTTCTCTCGGCGGGTTTCTATACCCTGGGTTCCACAATGCTAGAAGTTAATCTGCTTTCGAGATCATTCAAGTTGTTGGTTGAATCTAGTTCCTTGTAATTTTAGGACTGAACTCTTCATTTTCTTGCTGATAAGCACCAGGAGGTCACTCAACTCTTAAGAGTTCTCTCTTTGGTCCATGCACATACGAGCCCCTCCAAGTCAGGGTTAGAAGCAGGAGGTCAAATCCTCCTCATCCTTAGAATCTCTCTAGATTCTCTTTCTTTTTTATTTATTTAGCTTTATAATTGAAAGTATTACAGACCTTTGCTTTGTTTTTCATGTTTGTTTGTTTTTTATCCCCCAGTGACCCTGCACTTGCCCCTCCCAGGCCTTCACCATACTATTGTCTGTGTCCATGGGCTATGCATATATGCATATAAATTCCCCTGCTAGTCACTCCTTTGTCAATATCATCTGGAAAAAGATTACTAAGAACATGCTTGTAGTTCAATAAGTTGGATATCTAATTTGTTGTAGCAAGAGAAAACACACACAAACGGAATTGTGGGATTTAGAAAAGACTTAACATTCAAAGGGTTTCCATTTCTGTTATATGCTTTAGGGAGGTTTAAGGAAATGAGTTTTATTATGGATTAGATGTTGACAGGAAGTGGAGTACTTCTATGATTAATGTCTTAGTCTGTTCGGGCTGCTACAACAAAATACCATATCCTGAGTGGCATATAAACAGTAGAACTTCATTGTTCACAGTTCAGAAGGTGGGAATCAACGATCCTGGTCGGGTGGCAGCATAGTTGGGTGAGGGTGAGGGCCTCTTCTTCAGTCTTCTCCTTGTACCCTTACGTGACAAAAGAGAGCATGGGAGTTCTGTGGGAAGCCTTTCACGAGAGCACTGATCTCATTCATGAGGGCACTACCCTCATAACCTGGTCACTTCCCAAAGGTTTCCACCTCCTAATACCATCAACTTTGGGTGTTAGGATTTCAAGACGTGGATTTTGGAGGAACACAAACATTCTGATCACAGCTATTGGGCTGGTTATCTTAAATAGTATGCATTTACAGTGTCTCTTTATAAAAGGCAAAGAAGCAGAAGTTAGTCATTTTAGTCAGAAGAGTGGAATGTTTGGTATTTTGTATGTTGGACAATGTTTATGCTGATCTATGTTCAGACATGATTATGCAATGGTCTTGTTTTTATCTGGACCCATCAAGATCAGAGTAACTTTTGTCTGATACTGATGTTTTATGAAATTATATATGTTCCACAGATGAACATCAAAACCTGATTGTAAGTATGCTGGCTCATAGTAATGCCAAGGCTTGCCTGTGTTTTGATTATCTTACATTATTATATGTCCCCTTCCCACTAAAACAATATACTTCTGAGATTAAATAATTATTTACTATTAGACCCCAAGGACTTGTTATTATACCCACCAGACATATAATGGGACACAATGAATATTCATTGAATATTTTATGTAACAAATAATTAGTTTTTTAATAGACATGTAAAGGGTCCACTCATTTATTTATTGAACATCCCTTTCTTCTATCACCATTAACTGATTATTGGATATGTCCAGTATATAAATACTGCATTCCTTATCAAAAATAAGTATAGACTCCAAATTAATTATTATTCAAAGGAGAATCATGATTTAGAATAAAACATGCTATAAAATATATATAATTAATTGCAATTTGTGATTGAAGTTTTTAAACAGAAAATTTATAAATGAAATTTAAATTATAATCCCTACTTCCTAATTGATATTTTTGGCAATGTTTGCATCCATACTGCAATTATAACACTTTCTTCTTGACAAACCTTGTAATGACCATAGTTTATTCACCAAGGATACAACTTATAGAAACATGAGCGGAGGATCTCATATCTGGGGCCATGTGCTTGAGCAGCAGCTGTTGACATTGTGATGACACATTACACTAATAAATAATTAAACTGACTTCTATCCTATCCCCAGTGCTCCACTGACAAATGAGACGAGGTAGTATATTATCAAAGCACCATTGTATTTGTGATGCATTAGAATAGAATGCCACCAGAGAGTCTTTCTCCTAAGTGAAATATTGCTCTGTCCCAGGGTCTTGGACATCTAAGCATCCATTTCTAAATCTATCCATGAAAATATTTGAAAAATAATATCAAAGTTTTTTTAATTTACTTTTTTAATCTTAATATATCAAAAATTGGAATGCATATGTATGCTAGTTGGGAGCTCAAGCAGTTCAAAGTCATAAATAATGCATTTTCTATGTATTCTTATCTATGAGAAAAGGCTAGCTCGCTTTCTGAGGAAAAAAGCTTAAGGTAAAGGGCAAACATACTAAACAACTGTCTATAAGAGTGAGTGTGATTACAGGCCCTGAGATGAACAGAAGCAGTTTATGTGAGGTTTAAGAAAAATAGACTCAGAACTATCACACACACAAAAATGATAGTGAAAACTTCTTACTTTAAGATGAGTTTAAAACCTTTCACTGCAATGCTTGAAAGCCTTTATTGTCAACACCACCCATTTAAGCAATTATGAACAGAACAGAACAAAGAAGGACATGAGGCATCAAGGTGCAGGCTCAACAATAGAGGGGGAATGTAAAGGCTATGAAATCCAATCTGGCTTCTCCATAGCTACTAAGGTATATAGTTTTTTATAAATGTTAGATAATTCCGACTCAAGATAATCATCTGGTTTACAATCAATTCAGACAAAGAACTATCAAAGCTACATGAGCCCATGGGGAAATGTCATAAGCCTACCCTTTCCAGATGTACAGATAGTGCCTTACTGAATGTAAGTGGCTAAACAGACAACTGTAACTTGAAATCCATTCCATAGTCTGCTCAGCAAGCCAGAGGCCCTTATGTGGTGGGGTCAAGTCAGAACATGGAGAATTTTGCCAAATTATTTCTGGAGTGAGTGACTTATGAAAAGTCTACCCATAGGGAGTATCTTTTTGTAATTTGTACATAGCTGGCATATGTACTTCTAGAGAACGTAGGAAAGAGAAAAAATGGTCAGATGCCTTATATTAATTTATGTTTAAAAGATAAAAGTAATTTCAACCTGTTTCAGAAGATACAATAGTCAAGTACACTATACAATTAGTAACACCTAGAGACTCACCTTACCAATTGCAGAAGGACTGGCTGGATCCAAGACATACTTTCACAGAAACCTCTTTGATACCCTGCGTCATTTTAATGATTTTAGCTTGGTTCAACACTTATTCTGTGCATTTATGGACTCCCAGTTGAGCAGGTTAATCTGCCAAATTGCATACCCATATTTCCCCCTGCATTATTAATTCTCACACTGATGTTGAAACCGTAGACAACAATCAATATCTATAAGAATGATACAACATTTGCAATCAAAATGACACAGACCTTACAACTAAGGCCCAGTGACCCAGCTGGATTGGCTCGGTGGTTGAACATCAACCTTTAAACCAGAAAGTCACTGTTCCATTCTCGGTCAGGGCACATGTCTGTGTTGTAGGCTTGATCCCTGGTGTGGGTTGTGCAAGAGGCAGCTGATTAATGATTCTTAGCATTGATGTTTCTATTTTTCTCTCTCTCTCCCTTCCTCTCTGAAATCAGTAAGAATCTATTTAAAAAACAATAACAAAACCAAGTCTTAGAGCTCCCCAGCTTTGCCAGAAATTACTTATCTTTTATATGAATACTGACATTTTGGATTCTTGGGGAAATAGAGTGCTATAGATAGCAAAGCTGCAATTGGAATATTGTGCATATGATCATTTATTAGCCAGTATGGGTATATTTTAATAATTTAGCAATTGGCACAGCCATTGCAGGACATGTGGGTTGATATCAATCATAGTTGGAACTGGCCTTCCACTTCTACCCAAGATCTTCCTATTTGAAGTATGCATCCATCTTTTATTGTGAATTCTTTAATTGCCATTTATTCTTCCCTAGCAGATTAAGCCTCACATCTTCCTAAGTGAATAAATCCTTATTATTTCCATTATTAGAAATAAAATTTTGGAGGGTAGAGTTTATTTATAAGTTCATTACTTTGAAATTGAAAGAGTACTAGTATAACTTATGTCCATGGTACCTTATTTGTTCAAATATAAACTTTACACTTTATATCTGCAATCTCTACAAGTTAATAGCCAGATGCATTGATATTGATTCCTTATATTATACTTACAAAAAATCAAGTTGTCCCATCCTAAAATTCCCTTTCTTCTAGACTGTTTTCACTAATCTTTTTCTTCTTTTAAATACCAAAATTCTTGAAGTAGAGTCTCAACTTTAATTCCTCATATTAATT
This sequence comes from Lasiurus cinereus, assembly GCA_011751065.1. NCBI lineage: Eukaryota > Metazoa > Chordata > Mammalia > Chiroptera > Vespertilionidae > Lasiurus > Lasiurus cinereus. The sequence goes on from JAAGEH010000426.1 coordinate 8,718,950, forward strand.
TGCCTACAAATTCACTAACACACAATTTTGACATCTAGTCTAATAAATAGGTTCCTGCTAAGAAAATTATCAATCTTTGAGGTTCCAATTCAATGGTTTATTTAATCTTAACAAGTTACTTTCTACCTTCTTTAGAACATTCTTTCTAAGTCTTCTCTGATAATATTTTCCTCTGCCTGCTCTGTGTATTTTGCTATTCTCTCATATTTGCTTGTCAATCTTTTTCTCTCCTAATTCTGCTTGCTTGTTCTGGGCAATCCTAACCATTACATTCATCCTCTACATTATTATGTGTCCTGAACAACATTTATTTAAAATATGATACATTTTTTTAAACTAAAAAGCAACTCTTTCAGTTTACTAAAAAGTTCCTTCATCCGAAGTGCAATTACCCCTCCAGCCTCAATTCTTTTTTCATCACCCTGAGAACAAACTTGCTTTTAGTTCTGCCTTCCCAAACTGGTTTCATGTGACTCTTAATCTACTTGGAATCATTTGCCCTCAATCATGTAGCACCAAAAGCTTGCAAACCATCAATCCTCCTGATCAACACATCATCCCCAATGCTTCCGCTGACCTTGCATGGTATATTATTGTTTAAATCATCTTAAGACTTTCCACTCTAGATTTTATTATCTTTAACTGATACACATCATTTACACTGCAGTTTGGATCACATCATATCTCACTGTAAATGCTCCCTCAAATCTCGTTCAAATATGACCCGCTTGAAGATCTTTTAACATTGCCTTAGAAATAATGGTAACTCCGCAGTGTTTTATATAACTTTGTCCTTACCCCCACTTCTTTAACCACATGAATCTATCTTATATACTGTTGTCTCATCACCTAGTCTAATTCTTTGTAGAGTAGGGATTAGCTAATGAGTCAATAAGAATTATGTGCTGATATTTCTCTAACTACCCTTGCTGGCAACACAGAACAACCCCTCAGCTTATTTACTCCTACCTCAATGATTTTTTCAACTTGAGATTTAAGCTTTTTATTCTGTTACCTTTCTGGCTCTTTCTGAATTGTAGAAATGTATTAGGAAAGGGGAAAATCATATGTAGTGAAAACTGTTAGGAGATATTTTTTGAAAAATACAAAATTTATTTTCAAAACACAGTAGTAAAATAACGACAGTATACTTGCTTTTACAGAGAGGCACATTAAAGAGAAAAGAAAAAATAAGATCTGGCATCATACTTACAAGTACTACATTTTAAATTGCCCTGTATAAAACAAAAACAAAAACAAAAACAAAACAGACCCAAAGTAAACAGAATTCAACTTATAAGGTTTTTGTGGTTTGAAACTGCATTGTACCATTTCACAGGAAAATGAGCTGCTAGAAAGTCAGCACAATGTATTACACTGACTTTTTCCTTTTTAAACTAAATTTTAGGGTGACATTGGGTAATAAAATTATGTAGGTTTTCAGTGTACAATTCTATGATAGACTATCAGTATACTGCACTGTGTACTCACCACACAGGCAAATATCCTTTTATCACCATATATTTGACACTCACCATATATTTGACCCACTTTACCTTTTACTTTCCCTCCACACCTCCCCTTTCTCTCTGGAAACTATCATATGATTGTGTCTATGAGTTTTGTTTGTCTTGTTTGTTCATGTGTTACATTCAGTTTTATATCACTTTTATTTATATTTGGAATCGAGAACATACCATCTATTTCTAAAGAAGTTAGAGTACCTGTTAGCTTCTTATGTCCAATATGGAAGGGTGTAGATATATAGTATTATTCAACTTAGTTTGTGTATTAAAATAGATATGAAAACTGAGGACAGTACTCATAGGATACCACTCACATATGATGACTAATATAAGTACTCAAACATCTACTTCTGGAATTGCTTTAAAAAAATAATATATAAAAATTTTCTTTTCATTATATGTGTTTCCTGTGTCTAACCATTTCCATTGCAAATAATTTATTTCAAGAAGGACAGTACTTGCGGTAGGGAAAGATGATTTGTGATTGCACATCATTGTAACTATAGAGAAACCCTTGGTCATCTATTTTAATGAAGTTTTAGAAATACAACATTGGACATTTTAATTGATATAATGATACTGCCATATATTAGAAAATGAGGCTGCTGGTTTTATGGTCAAGTAGGTATTTCAATTGTAAATTATTGTTTTATTGGTAGATCAGATGATTATGCCATTATTTCATAGTCTTTCATAAAATAAGACTATGGATGTGCAATAAAATTACTATATTCACTGCAACAATAATCATTTCTCATCCCTTTCAATTGTTTAACTCAATTGTAAATCAGAAATTAAAGCACCTTATTTTGCCTGGTTAATGTATGCTCCTGAATTATCTGAATACTAGAGGCCCAGTTCACAAAATTCATGCACTTGAAGGGGGGAGGGTCCCTCAGCCTGGCCTACACCCTCTCACATTCCAGGAGCCTTTGGTAGATGTCCAACTGCCACGGAAAGAGGAGAGGCTCCCGCCACCACTGCTGCACTCACCAGCCATGAACCTGGCTTCTGGCTGAGTGTCCTTTCCCCTGTGGGAGCACACTGACCACCAGAAGGCAGCTCCTGTGCTGAGCGTCTGCCACCTGGTGGTCAGTATGCATCATAGCAACCGGTAGTTCCACCATAGGCCAAAACTGGCTCTTAGACATCCCCCAAGGGGTCCCAGATTGCAAAAGGGTGTAGGCCAGGTCAAGGGACCCCACTGGTGCACAATTGTGGCCAACGAGGAATACAGGAAATTGACCAGCCAGGGAGGGACCACAGAAGGGCTCCAAGGCATGTCCAGCCATTTTTTCTCAGTCCTGATCAGCTGGACCCCAGCAGCAAGCTAATCTGTTTGGAGCATCTGCCCTCTGGTGGTCAGTGTATGTCATAGCAACTGATCAGCTGTCTGCTCCCTGGTGGTCAATGCATGTCATAAGAAGTAGTTGAACAGCCTTAGCATATCATTAGCATATTAGACTTTTATTATATAGGATTTTTTCCTATAAAATATCCCTTTCTATAGGAGATGGAATGTGAAAAACTATGAAAGCTAAACTTCTTTATAACCAATAATAATATCTAGTAGAAAAACCATTGCCTTACCTATATTAAATACTTAACCTGTTGTAGGGTCCTCGTTTTTTAAATTGCGACTAACATATTAAATATCTTAAAATTTGTTGCTATCCCCAAATATATAGTTATATAAAGTCCTTATTTTTAACTCTTGTAATATATCACTGGTTAAACACATTAAATATATTCATTTATTATTTATAAGCAGTGCATATTTATGAATCATTCCTATGGAACAGTTTCCAAGCTAAGTCCTTTTTTTATTTTTTTATATTTTTAAAATATATTTTATTGATTGTTTACAGAGAGGAAGGAAGAAGGATAGAGAATTAGAAACATCAATGAAAGAGAAACATTGAGCAGCTGCCTCCTGCACAACCCTATTGGGGATGTGTCATAACCAAAGTACATGCCCTTGAATGGAATCGAACCCGGGACCCTTCAGTCCGCAAGCCAATGCTCTATCCACCAAGCCAAACCAGCTAGGGCATAATTCCTTTTATATAATGCCACCTAATTCAGATACTATTGTTATGGAAAAATAGGCGTGTGTTACTTAAGTTTCACAAAGATATAAATTACTTTGTTCTTTTTAAAATTATACCATGTCAATCAAATAATGGAAAATAATTTTAAACAAGATGATATATTCTGTCTACTTGTGTTGTATTAATTAAAATAAATAATTAAATCTTTTACCTGTATATGATTGCCATCTGCCTTACCTAATAAATGATAAGGTAAGGCAGATGACAATCATATGATAAGGGGTATATTATATATATATATATATACGATAGCCCATCATATATGAAAATGACAATATTCCTCCATATACATTGAGTAACTTTTTTCCATAGAAATGATACAGTTGCACTGACATTTCACCTCTAACAATAGTATATAATATTAGACTCTGGAGTAGTGATGATCTGTCCTAGTTTGAGATTTTTAAGTTTATCTAAGAAGATATATAAAATGAAATGTATATAAATATATCTTCTGAGATATCATCACATATGAAACATTTGGCAAGAATTTGAAAGGAGAAAATGAAAAGGACTTTGCACTTTAGACCTAAATTAATAGGATACCTTTAAAAATTTTATCATAAGTAAAATTTGAGGGCTTTTTTATTATTTAATATTTGTGTCCTTTTTTCTTTGATTTCTGATTCAGAATCTCTAAATCTTCCACCTACTCCTTTCTATCTTTTGTTTTGTATTCTTTCTTTCAAGTTTTATCTTCACCATAAAAAGGCATTCTATCTATATTAAAAGGATTTAATGTAGAGGCAACTCTTTTCCCTCCTTCTCTTCTTATTCCAACACAATAAAAGCTCTAGCCATTTATTATTAGAGCAATTGCCTCTCTTCTTTGATACCAAGGCAGTGGTTGTCTCAGCTTTTAAAATGGACAAGAGTCTCAGCATCAAATGAAAAAGACTTGAAAACTCTCATACATTTTGTATTACATCTAACTTCATGCTTAAGAATTCTCCTTTATAGCATAATTTAAAAGTACTGTATAATGTAGCCCTAGCTGGTATTTCTCAATGGTTAGATCATTGGGCAATGGATTTAAGGGTCCCAGATTCAATCCTGGTCAAGGGCACATAACTCAATTGCAAGGTCAATCCTGGCCCTGGTTGGGCTCATGCAAAAGGCAACTAATAGCTGTATCTCTCTCACATCTCTCTCTATGTCTCTCCCCCTCCCTTCTACTCTCTCTAAATATCAGTGGAAAAATACTTTCAGGTGAGGATGAAATCAATATCAGAAAAATAAGTGAAGTAATTCATAGGAGACTTGGAAAAATACAATTTCTAAGTTTTCTATCTGTTGCTAAGGCACAATTTGAAAATAATGTTACCTGGTTTATTCCCAGTTGATTATACATTATACTGAAAATTATGTACCTTAAAAGACATTTTAAAACTGCCTTTTGAATAGCTATGTAAAAACCCTTTCTAGCTTTTCTTTCATCTGTGACAATTCAGCATTCAGAATGTGCAGAAAATCATTACCTATCACCACCAGCATGCTTCTGGAAGCTGTTCTGTGGTCAGAGTGAAAAGGGAATGTATCAATTTCACAGTCAGTTCAATTCAATAAATATCTATACATCATTTGCTATGTAATAATATATTTTTCTTTTTTTCAATCACAAGTTTTCATTCAACACTATTTTGTATTAATTTCAAGTGAATAGCACAGTGGGTAGTCATTCACATAGGTTACAAAGTGATCCTCCGCTCTGATTATTCAAATGCTCACCTGGCACTATAGATAGTTATTACAATACTAGGGGCCCAATGCATGAAATTCATGCAAGAGTAGGCCTTCCTTTCCCCAGCTGCTAGCACCAGCTTCCCTCTGGCACTCAGGACCCAGGCTTCCCTCACAGCTCCGGCTTTGTCTGGGAGGTCGTCCAGAAGGACTTCCAGAAGGACATTCAGTCTAATTAGCATATTATGCTTTTATTATTATAGATTGTTAACTGTATCAGCCATGCTTTATCTTACATCCCCATACAAGTGTTGGCAAGGATATGGAGTAAAGAGAACGCTAGTGAAATTCTCTGTTAGTATGAATGCAGACTGGTGTAACCACTAGAGAAAACAGTATGAAGTTTTCTCAAAAATTTAAAAATGGAACTGCCTCATGATAGAGTGATTCTACATGTGGGTATACATTTAAAGAAAACAAAAACATTCATTTCATTGCAGCATTACTTACAATAGCCAATATATGGAAGCAACCCAATTGCCTGAGTGGATAAGAGACCGTAATGTGCCGCCTTACAGACAAAATAAGTGTATTAAATCAGCTTCCTTGGGTACATAGACTGCTGTTGACTGTGAGTTTAAAGTTAATAAATTAGCAATGCATAATAGGTAAGATATCCTTGAACAAAAACACACATAAAGCCCTAGCCAGTTTGGATCAATAGGTAGAGCTTCGGCCTGCAGAGTGAAAGATACCAGGTTTGATTCTAGTCATGCACAAGTTGCGGGCTCAATCCCCAATGTGGAGCATGAAGGAGCCAGACAATCAATGATTCTCATCATTGATGTTTCTATCTCTCTCTCCCTCTCCCTTCCTCTGTGAAATTAATAAAAATATATATTTAAAAAACACATAAAATAACTTATGCGTTGTTGAGATAATAAAAAAACATTTTGACCAGAGGCTTTCAGGAATCTAACCCGGTATTTCCACTGTAATTATTCAATATTTGCTATATATTGCAAATATATATTCTTCATAATTTCCACTAGTAAAGATAATTTAATGTCTATCTATCTACCTACCTATCTATCATCCATCTGTAGTTTCCTTTATTTTTATATTATAGATTGTAGTTTGGAAAAAAGTTGACGTTACCTTCTGTTAGGTTGTTTCTATCTTATTTTTGTATTTTATATTTTAAATTTGGAGTTTAATCAAATAATGATAATCATATTATTTCTAATCTAAATTATCACTGGTATGATTTACATTAAAATATTTTCTATAGCTATAGCACCTTTTCATTCTTATGATAAAGCATAGTTGAAAATATACAGCATATCAAACATAAATATTTGTCAAAATGTAAATAACAAGTAGAAATATATACATGTTATTTTTGTACACAGGATTAATTTTTTCACATAATCAGCATTCAAATGAAGAAAAGAAATAGTGGTAGTACAACTCAAAGTGCCTATCAGGTCCCTTCCCATTTAAAAGCATCCATCTTTACTGGGAAATTGAGAAAGTCAAGCACATGCCAAAGTGAAATTCATGCTTTAAAAAGATCTGAACCCTGGCTGAGTGATTCAGTTGGTAAGAGCATTGTCCTATGCACCAAATGGTTGTGGGTTTGATTCTTAATCAGGGCATATACCTAGGTTAGAGGTTCAATCCCCAGTCAGGGCAATATGGGAGGCAGATTGATGGTTGTTTCTCCCATCAATGTTCCTCTCTTTCCTACCCTTCCTCTACCTCTAAAATCAATAAAAAAATACCCTCTTGTGAGGATTAAAAAAATAATATTAAATATAAAAATTTCTGAGAATGCCTTGGCTGGTTTGCTCAGTGGATAGATTATCAGCTTGTGGACTGAATGTCCCAGGTTTGATTTTGACCAAGGGCACATGCTTGGGCACATGAGGGCTTGATCCCCAGTAGGGGCATGCAGGAGGCAGAAAATCAATGATTCTCTCTCATCATTGATGTTTCTATCCCTCTCTCCCTCTCCCTTCCTCTCTAAAATCAATAAAATATATTAAAAAAAAATGATCTGAGAAGATTCTAACTTTTCACCTCAGGCTTATTCTGAAGATCAAGGTAAGCTTGGGTAAGTGTCAAAGGAGTGTGTATCCCAGAGACAATCTCCTAACATTTTAGACAAGTTTTTTGTTTTTGTTTTTTAGAGCCTGGCATTCAAGAAATTCTGACAAAATGTAAGGTAAATTTAGCTAAGGAACGGAGACTTCAGGAACTAAACACAACAAGGAATACAGTCTTTTCCAGAATGTTTTTTTGAAATCATTAAACAATGAACGGTTATAGCCTTACAGAATCAAGAAAAGTTTTAAAACTCCACTAACACTTACAAAGAACGATAATCTGATTGGCATAATTACCACATTATAACATTAAAATACCCAGGTTCCAGAAAATAAACAGAAAGCACAGCTCACAAACAATTTGACAGAAAACATCCCAAAGTAAGTCCAGAATTTGAATTTACTAGAAAAACACTTTAAAAGTACTGTTAAAAATATGTACAAAATGATAAAGGAAATCAGACAAAGATTTAAAGGAAAGCAGGAGAATGCTGTACAAACAAAATAAGAATATCAATAAATAGAAATTACATAAGAATAGGTGGAAATGAAATGTACAATAACTGAAAAAAATACTAGAGGTGTTCAACAGCAGATTTAAGTAGAAAAATCAATAAGCATTAAAATAGAGTAATAAAATTTGAGTCAGAGAAGCTAAAACAGTTTTTTTTTTAAAATGAACCACCTAAGACATCTGTAGTTAATGATAAAATACACTTTTGCCCACATGGTCATTTTGTAAGACAGCAATTCTTTTTGTCTTTCAAGTATTTTACAATGTGTTGAAACTGGTTTGGCTCAGTGGATGGTGTGTCAGCATGTGGACTGAAAGGTCCCAGGTTTGATTCTGGTTAAGGGCATGTACCTTGGCTGGGGGCACATCCCCAGTTGGGGGTGTGCAAGAGGCAGCTGATGTTTCTCTCTCATTGATGTTTCTGACTCTCTTATCTCTCTCCCTTCCTCTCTGTAAAAAATCAATAAAATATATTTTTAAAAAAGTATTCCACAAGGCAGTCAATCCATACTTGTCTTTTGCACACTTGCATGTCTGCACAGCCTTAGCTTTCTACATTGAAGATGTTAATAAATATAATTTGTTTTAATAATGTTTAAGCAGATTAAATGGTACATAATTTTAAAATATGGCTTATAGTTACTTAAGTGACTCAACAATGATCATAAATTAAATAAGAAATGAAAACAATATATGTATAATTTCAATCATTTAAATGTTGATATTCAATCATACTTCAATTTCATTTTCACAAAAATTACTTAATGTAACCTTTAAGTGCATCTTTATTAGAACTTAAATATTATTTAAAATTAAGCTTTTCTCTATAATTTATATTTTAGATTATATTTTTAAGTTTCTTCCATTTTCAATGGTGGTGATATAAACGTATTGTTTTTTGTGTGTGAGTGTATTTTTTTTTTTTTTTTTTTTAAATATGTGGCTAATGTGTAACTGTTACTTAAGAAAATGTATAGTATAAACATCACAATTTCTTTGTTTCTTCAGCAGTTCCATGTTGGTTTTTAAAAAATTACAAGCACTTTTATATTGGTTTTTAAATGAACTCTTTTGGTACAAAAGAAATTGGAAAAACTAGCACAAAATCACAATGCTAACCCTACGGCTGGTATGTCAATTACAACTTGCAATGTCTCAATCTGTTTACCAAATTTAACTACGCTGAACAAAACCCTCTGGGCTTCTGCATATAGAACACTTGTTGTGTCACCTATTAAGCTTGTTGTATTGAGCGAGAGAGAAAATGTAAACCCATTACTGTAGCTTCATGTTGGTAATGTTAGGGTACAATACTTTCTTGCATATGGCTGAGGTCTCATTCAGTGTAACATAATGATGCCTCCTACTAGTCTGAGGGAAGACAAATCAATAATTGCCTGCTGAAAGAAATTGTGGCTACGATGGAGAAAGAAACAAAACTAAAATTACTAAATACCACTAGCTTTGAGAATGAAGCTTTTTTTGAATGAAAGCATTTTGTTTTTAATTGGGAAGGATTTTTTGAAGAGTGAAATAGTTTAGGTTTGTAAGGACCTTAAGCAGAGGAAGAAAATATATATAATGCTGAAAAAAGTGACATTATGTTCATGCTTTTTCAACAGTCAGGTTTTGCCTGATTTTCTCAACCACTTGGTTTTTATAACTGACAACCCTAAGAATTTGTTAAAATAAAACATCAATGGAGCATGTGAAATGTCAGCATTCAAAGTTTAATATTTTAATTCCATCCTAAACATACTTTCAAAATAAACTACTATCTTTAGTGGGGGCGGGGGGAGGGGACCCACATAAGTTTTTCAAGAAAGTCGACAAGTGTACTTCCACATGTTTTTGCATGTTGAGATTATCCTCTTACTGAAAGTACCTATTATTTACTTTGGTTGGATACAGGATAAAACCTGGATCCTACAGTAATAGCTCTATGCTGAACTTATAGAATTAGAATATTATATTATTTCTTTATATTATAAAGTTAACCTCTTTAGATGTATAGAGAACATTTACATTTTCCATTAGGGATTTGCTACTTCAGAAGAATTAAAGCCATTTTATCCTAGTGGTGGCAAACCATGGCTCATGAGCCACATGCGGCTCATGAGCCACCGTTTGTAGCTCTGTTAACTAATGAATTTGCTGACCACTGTCATATACTACCCTTTATCTCTTTGCATACAATATGCCACAATTGCCTAATCCTCACAGCTTCCAACTACACAGTAACATTTAGTCTAGTCCAGTGGTGAGCAAATTCATTAGTCAACAGAGTGGCAAACTGCAGCTCGTGAGCTGCATGTAGCTTGCGAGCCACAGTTTGTTGACCACTGTCCTATGTAACAAAGAGGGAATATGCTAATTGATTCTCACACTGTCACAAAGATGGCAGCAGACACAGCCAATGAAGGAATATGCTAATTGACTGTCCTGCCTTCAATGATGGCAGCACCCACAGCCAATAAGGAGGGAATATGCTAGTTGACGACCACACCCCCAAAGATGGCAGCACTCAAAATCACAAAATGGTGGCACCCAGGCCCCTCAGTCCTATTGGAGCAGCAGGCACACCTGCCTCTGGAGTCCCCCAGTCCCTTCAGCCCCCCAGCCTGCCCAGCCACCCAGGACCACCTGAAGCTCAGGTAAGCAGGGCTGGCTGAGGCTTGTGCTGCTGGCAGTGGCAGCAGCAGAGGTGTGATGGGGCATCGCCTTCCCCTGATTGCTGGGCTGCTTACTTCCCAAGGGCTCCCAGATTGTGTGAGGGGGCAGGCTGGGCTAAGGCACCTCCCCTCCAGTGCATGAATTTTCATGCATCAGGCCTGTAGTCCATAATATTAGGTTGATGTCCCCAGGGTCTTCCATCAATGATTATTACTATTCCAATTTCTACAAGTTCATTTTAGTGTGTACCATACAAAGGCCCCAAATCAAATACAATGTCAGCATTCTGTTTTAAAAACAGAAATACAGCATTAGTCCATGTGAAAATGACCCAAGATTTTTTAGATTATCAAAAGCTAAGTTTGTGTAACACATTAGGTTGCATAAAGCTTACACAGACTAAACATTTATAATAGATTAAACCAGAAGAACGAATATGAGTGGGATTTAGAAGTCTTATTACAGCAATGGCCCCTGAGGAAATCAAGATTTAGTTTTAAAAAAGAATAGTAAGCATCCTTGGGAGTTAGTTGTAAAGTTTTCACTTAACTAATTATGTTTCCCTTGACAAGTTATTAAACTTTTAATTAGTACAATCAATGTGTAAATGATGTGATTTATAATATCCTGGAAATTCTAAAATTAGATAATAATTATACAGTTTGAAGAGCACTCTCTTAGAAATGAAGTAGGCTTATTTTTTTTATTCTTTAAAATATTAAATGACAAGTATGTGCAAAGTGAAGTTACAGCACACAAAAGGAATCAAGAATACTAAGTAAAGCTGTCCTCATTGATAGAACCTAGAAAAATAAGGGGATAAATAACATATAAAAGTAAGACTCCTATGACCTATATATGTCATTTGTCTATAAAAAATAGCATGCCTTACCCTTTATACAATTTCTATCACCCATAGTTAAATGATAAACTAGACTGAAGTAATGAATGTTTGCTATTGAGAGAGTATGAAGTAGAATGGTATTAAAGAAGCTTATGAAATTGAGTGTATTACATAGATAAAAATCCCCACCCCTATTGAGTCAGACTTGGCTGGAAATTTTACATGAATCTAGATATTGGGATTATCTGTAGATAATAAAATCTTCTAAGATTCTAATGACCAAATGGTCTCTTTTTTCATTTATTCTGCTTCATGACACTAGAGATCAAGTCTAATATATGTGAGGAAGGGAGGTATCAAAGCAGGGAATTGTTCTTTGTTGGTTATAATAAAGTTTTATTACTTTATAAACAATTATGTTTTCACTATTCAATAAACTAAATATGCTTTGTAGACAGTCTTTTTCATGATTTTTTACCAAACGTATTTTGGAGTATTATTAAACACTCTAGTGGCCCAGTGCACAAAATCCGTGCACGAGGAAGGGGGTGTCCCTCAGCCTGGCCTGCACCCTTTCCAATCTGGACATCCATCTCACAATTTGGGACTGCTGGATCCTAAGTGCTCACCTGCCTGCCTGCCTGATTGCCCCTAACCACTCTACCTATCATCCTGCTTGCCCCCAACAGCCCCCCTACCAGCCTGATCACCCCCAACTGTCCCCCTGCTGGCCAGCTTGCCCCCACCTACCCTCCCCACCAGTCTGATCACTCCCAACTGACCCCCACTGATGGCCTGCTCACCCCCAACTGGCCCCTCCTGCTGGCCTGCTCATCCCCCACTTTCCCCCCTGCCAGCCTGATCACCTCCAACAGCCCCCTGCAACAGCCTGATCACCCACAACTGCCATCTCATCCTGGCCTGATCACCCACAATTGCCTTCCCCTCTTGGCCCCTAACTACCTCTACCTCGGCTTCGCCACCATGGCTTTGTTCAGAAGAACATCTAGAAGGTATCCTGGAAGATCTTCCAGTTTAATTAGCATATTACCCTTTTATTGTAGAGACAGAGGCCTGGTACATGGGTGGGGGCCAGCTAGTTTGCCCTGAAGGATGTCTCGGATCAGAGTGGTGGTTTCCTTGGGGGTGGGATAGCCTGGACAAGGGGCCTGTGGTAGTTTGCAGGCCACCCATGTCCCAGTCAGCCATGTCCCCATTGGGGTGTGGGTCCCCACTTGTGACAGTGCCGGCTTCTTTGAGGGGCTGGGGCAGTTTGAGGGCCAGCCATGCCCCCATGAGGTGGGGGTCCCTGCTGGGGTGCCTGGCCAGCTGATGGCTGTTTTCAGGGTGGCCACACCCCCCAGTGAGGACCCTCATCCCATGGGGGCATGGCCAGCCTGCATAAGGGGTTGTGGCCATTTTCAGCCTGGCTATAACTCTTCAGGGTAAGGGTCCCCACGGGGTGCCTGAGTGAGAGACTGATAGCTGTTTTCAGGCTGGCCATACCCCCCGAGAGGGGACCCTCACCCCTGTGGTGGTATGGCCAGCCTGGGTGAAGGGCAGAGGGCCATTTACAGGCTCCTCCTTTGGCAGCCTGCCCAGGCAATTCAAGCCTCCCATGAGGTCAGGCATGCTCCATGGCTGTCACCCACAGATCACTCCTTCAGTGTCTGGCTAGGGCAGGTGGGAAGCTTAGATTGATCCTAGCCTCCCACCTGCTCCAGCTGGCTCCATGGCTGCCGCCATCTTTGTCCCACTAATTTGCATATTCTCTCCTGATTGGCTGTGGGTGTCACAGAATGACAGTCAATTACCATATTTCTTCCCTATATTATATTATATTATAGTAATTATATTAGTATAGATAGTAGGCACTGGTCCTTCCAGAAATCCCTCTCAAGCTAAGAATTACAAATTAAAAACCAAAACTGCCCAGCTGGTGTTGTTCAGTGGTGGAGCATCAAAATATGAACCAAGAAACCACTGGTAGATTCCTGGTCAGGGCACACACCAGGGTTGAGGGCTCTATCCTCAGTAGGGAGAAAGTAGGAGTCAGCTGATTAATGATTCCCTCTCATCACTGTTTCTATTTCTCTATCCCTCCTCATTCCTCTCTCTCTAAAACCAATGAAAACATATTTAAAAATAAAAACAAAAACTCTAATGAATCTACTTCCTATTCTCTATCATTAACATGTGTAATTTTTAAATTATCCTATAAGAATTGTTTTGTGTGTGTGTGTGTGTGTGTGTGTGTGTGTGTGTGTGTGTATGCTTTAATTTGGAGAAAGTTGTTCATTATTAGATCTTAAAAATCTACTTGCTTACTTATACAAAGTAATATATTCCCCATTTTCTAATTTACTAGATAATATTTCTAGAGAAACCTTATTTTGTTATTGTTATCTAAGCTCCATACTTCAGAGTATCATTAAGCATATAATAATCAACTACAAATATCTGTGATTTGTTACAAAAATCATATTCAATTTAAAACTAGTAATATATAAGTCTGGAATAATTACCTCATATACTATAATTAATATATTCATGTCTAACAATGTTACAGAACAAAAAGAGGGGTGTGTGTGGGTGTGTGTGTGTGTTTATGGACTTGAGATGTATATCAAAGAAGAAAGGAATTACTGTTCGAGAAGAATGACAGATATCTGAACTTCAAGTTGCTTTTTTAGGCTTAATGGTAAAGAGGCATGAATAATGTCAACCCAAATCAGGCTGTAGACTTTGATATTTCAGGTTATAAACCATACAGCCTATCATACAGTTGATATTTAAAATATATTTTTTAAATAAAATAATGTAACAATATGTATCCTCAAAAAGTTTCCAAATCAGTCATAGTCTGTTTATAATATTACTTGTAAAACTGTAGTTGAAAAACATAGGGAAGAGTAAATTAAAGAGAAAGATAGTGATATTATGAGGAGCAAAAAAGTAGACTTTTTATTATAATGATAATTATAATGTAGAATCAGTTTTTTCCATAACTTATCACTGTTCCTATGGCAATTATTTATCTTTTCACATGCTATTAAGTAAAATGTCTAAAAATTTAGCAATTACTTCATCTCATTTTTATATTGTCCCATAAAGAATTTAGCATCTATAATAATAAAAGGGTAATATGCTAATTAGACCAGATGTCACTCCAGACGTCCTTCTTGACAAATCCAGGGTTGGAAAGAAGCCAGCCCCGATCCTGGGTGCTTATGGGTGGCCCAGGAGAGGCCAGCAAGATTCCTGGGTGCCTGAAGTTGGCTGGAGGCAAGCTAGCCTGGGAGCTGGTTGCTGTAGAGAAGCTAGTGCCAACAGCCCAGGTCTGGGTGTTGGGGGGAAGCCAGTCCTGGTAGCCAAGAAAAGGAAGGCCTTCTCTTGCACAGATTTTCATGCATTAGGCTTAAGTATGTATAAAAGAAGGGAAGCACACATATTTAAATCAAGATACCTCATATTTATATCAAAATGCCCTGTGAAGTCCCTAGTACTGCCAAATGATCTGATAGCCACAAAGAAATACAGCTTTTGTTCTGATTATACCTGCCAGGACAGATAAAAAAATACATTTTCTCACTGATCAAAAAGATGTTCTTCAGATCATGATTTTATTACCTTTTGAATAAGAATTACTAGTTTTACTTAATTAAAAGAAAAAATAGCCAAAACCAGTTTGGCTCATTGGGTAGAGCATCAGTCTGTGGACTGAAGGGTCCCAGGTTCAATTCTGGTCAAGGGCATGTACCTTGGTTGTGGGCACATCCTCAGTAAGGGGCGTGCAGGAGGCAGCTGATGAATGCTCTCTTTCATCGGTGTTTCTAACTCTCTATTCCTTTCCCTTCCTCTCTGTAAAAAATCAATAAAATATATTTAAAAAAGAAAAAATATGATTTTATTTAACAAGATTATTTTCTCTTGGAGAGATGGGGATGTTGCCAAGTTTCTGAATAAGAACTATCAAATTAGGTACATCAGATGTAATATTCAGATCTTGAATGTATGCAGTCAATGTTACATATGAAGCATTACTAAATATTACTGCAATAAAAACCCTTAAAAAGGTTAAAATCTGTTTTCATGGGGTAATTGATTGATGCAACCACATGGTGAAGTGCATTAATATTGACTTCTCACAACTGTAAATTACTTATGAAGAAATTCCAGAAAAAAATGTAACAATAGTGAATTCTGTTTGCCAATTACAACTTGTGAACTATGGAGATATCACTAAAAATAAAGAAATTTAAGAGGGGGAGGAGGAGGAGGAGGAGGGGGAGGAAAGAAACTCCAGAAAAAAATATGACAATAGTGAACTTTGTTTGCCAATTACAACTTGTGAACTATGGGAATATCACTAAAAATAAAGAAATTTAAGAGGGGGAGGAGGAGGAGGAGGAAAGAAACTCCAGAAAAAAATATGACAATAGTGAACTTTGTTTGCCAATTACAACTTGTGAACTATGGGAATATCACTAAAAATAAA
>JAAGEH010000426.1:8735003-8748590 GCA_011751065.1 Lasiurus cinereus
GAGGAGGAGGAGGAGGAGGAGGAGGAGAAGAAGAGGAAGAAGAAGAAGAAGAAGAAGAAGAAGAAGAAGAAGAAGAAGAAGAAGAAGAAGAAGAAGAAGAAGAAGAACAATAACAACAACAACAACAACCACTACCACCCATCCACCCTGGGTCCATAAACATACTTACAAGCCCAGAAAACAAATTTCATAAAACCTAGCTTCCTCCATAATCACGATCACAGTGTACCAATGTCTATTTCTTGGTTTTGATAGTTTACTACAGTTCCCAGTATGATATTACCACTGGGAAATAAAAATAAAGATACACAGGACATGTCTGTACTACTGTTGAAACTTCC
Organism: Lasiurus cinereus; assembly: GCA_011751065.1. Lineage (NCBI taxonomy): Eukaryota > Metazoa > Chordata > Mammalia > Chiroptera > Vespertilionidae > Lasiurus > Lasiurus cinereus. Next base: position 8,735,345 of record JAAGEH010000426.1, read on the forward strand.
TGCAAATATATAACTATTTCAAAATAAAACTTCAACAACAACCATCTCATTAATCAATGGAAAGGTATTTATCACCATAGAGCAAAGGCAAAGTTAAAAGTAAGATATCCTATTTAATAAAAGAGTAATATGCAAATTAACCATCACTCCAGTACATCCACAAGCCAAGCCTGCTCGCCAATCAGGAGCAAGTATGCAAAATAACCCAACCATGATGGCTGCTGCCACAGAGCAAGCAGGAGGCTTGGGTTTTCCCAGCAATGGAGTAAGCCAAGCTTTCCACACACCCTGGCAGGACCAAGCCTCCACTCAACGCTACAAAATTTCAATTATAGAAGATAAATAAATCCCAGACACCAGGGCCTCTGCCTGGATCGGTGGGAGGAATGGCTGGCCTGCAAACCACCATAGGACCCTCATCCAGGCTGTCATATGCCCCAAGGGAACCCCTACTCTGATCCAGGACATCCTTCAGAGCAAACCATCTGGTTCCCACCTGTGCACCGGGCCTCTATCCTATCTAATAAAAGAGTAATATGCAAATTGACCATCACTCCAACATACAAGATGGCTGCCCCCATGTGTTCAAAGAAGGCTGCCCCCATGTGGACCGAAGATGGACACCACAACATGGCCAACTTGGGAGGGCAGTTGGGAGGGACCAGGCCTGCAAGGGAGGGCAGTTGGGGGTGATCAAGCCTGAAGGGGAGGGTAGTTAGGGGTGACCAGGTGGAAGAGGAGGGAAGTTTGGGGAAACTGGGCCTTCAGGGAAGGGCAGTTGGGGGGGACCCAGGCCTGCTGGGGAGAGTGATTGGGGGGGGACCAGGCCTGCAGGGAAGGGCAGTTAGGGGCAAGCAGGATGGCAGGGGAGCAGGTAAGCATCAATCAGGCTAGCAGCTGAGGGGTTAGGGGGTGATCAGGCTGGCAGGCAGAAGCAATTAGGGGCAATCAGGAAGGCAGGCAGATGAGCAGTTGGGAGCCAGTAGTCCTGGATTGTGAGAGGGATGTCCAACTGCCCATTTAGGCCCAGTCATAAAGAATCAGGCCTAAATGGGCAGTCGGACATCCTTTGAGAGGTCACAGACTGGAGAGGGTGCAGGCTGGGCTGAGGGACACAAACCCCATGCACGAATTTCATGCACTGGGTCTGTAGTTTTATTTATAACATCCCCTTGGAATTTTGCTCCTTCTAAATTCCAATGTTAGTTTATCTGGAGCATGATCTACCAATGGGCATCTGTATTAATTTTAGTATTTATAACTAAGTCTGTAGTATTAGGATACAAATGATTTTTGTAAATTAGAAGATGTCTTTCAAATAGTAATTTTGCTATAATGACATCAATGGGCAAGAGACCTGAAAGGTAACTAGAGGTTGTTAGACACTTCAGAGTAAGGTGGAATTTCACAAAGTAGATGCAACCCCTGTGATGGTACCAAGCAGTGATTTTCATCTCATGGAATACATAAATTCATAAAGTTCTGTGGCACACCAAAAATATATTATACTAGAGGCCCAGTGCATGAATTTGTGCACCAGTGGGGTCCCACAGCCGGGCCGGCAGGGTATCCACTGATATTCCCCAAGGGGTCCTGGATTTCAAGAGGGTACAGGCCAGGCTGAGGGACCCCACTGGTACAGGATTGGGACCAGGGAGGGATGCAGGAGGTTGGACAACTCGGCAGGGACGAAGGAGGGCTCCAGGGTATGTCTGGCCCCATCTCCCTCAGTCCTGATCGACCCCACCCCAGCAGCAAGCTAACTTACTAGTCGGTTGTCTGTCCCCTGGTGGTCAGTTCATATCATAGCAAGTGGTTAAGCAACCTTAGAATATCATTAGCATATTATGCTTTGTTTGGTTGAATGGCTGACCAGATGACTGAACACTTAGGCTTTTTAATAAAATAGGATTCTTTTACCTATCTGATCAAAACAAGATCTAGTTTTGGTTCACTCACACTGGACATCAATTTTTTGTCTTTTTTTTCTTTTTATTAATTTTTATTAATTTTTTATACATATCTCCCATTACCCCCCTCCCTCCCAGGCATACGCCAACCCCCCAGTGTCTGTGATCATTGGTTATGCTTATATGCATGCATACAAGTCCTTTGATTGATCACTTATCTACTTCACCTAACTTTAATCTTTCTGCTGTAATTTCACAGTCTGTTTGATGCTTTATGATTTTTGTCCCCCTGAGAATTATCAGTCTACTCCCTTGCTGTGCTCCTGATTCTATTATATTCACCAGTTTATTCTGTTGATCAGATTTTTAATTCACTTAATTTTTAGATTCACTTGTTGATAGATATGTATTTGTTGTTCATAATTTTTTGACTTTTACCTTTTTCTTCTTCCTCTTCTAAAAGAGTACCTTTCAGCATTTCATATAATCCTGGTTTGGAGTTGATGAACTCCTTTAGCTTTTTCTTCTCTGTGAAGCTCTTTATCTGCCCATCAATTCTGAAAGATAGCTTTGCTGGATAGATTATTCTTAGTTGTAGGTTCTTGCTATTCATCACGTTGAATATTTCTTGCCACTCCCGTCTGGCCTGCATCATTTCTGTTGAGAAATCAGCTGACAGTCGTATGGGTGCTCCCTTGTAGGTAATGAACTGTTTTTCTCTTGCTGCTTTTAATATTCTCTCTTTGTCTTTTGCTCTTGGTATTTTAATTATGATGTGTCTTGGTGTGGTCCTCTTTGGATTCCTTTTATTTGGGGTTCTGTGTGCTTCCTGGACTTGTAAGTCTATTTCTTTTACCAGATGTAGGAAGTTTTCAGTCATTATTTCTTTAAATAGGTTTTCAGTATCTTGCTCTCTCTCTTCTTCTGGCACCCCCACAATTCTGATGTTGGTAAGCTTGAAGCTGTCCCAGAGGCTCCTTACATTTTCTTCACATTTTTGGATTCTTTTCTCTTCTTGCTTTTCCAGGTGAATGTTTTCCGCTTCTTTATATTTCAAATTTTTGACTTGATTCTTGCCATCCTCTAGTCTGCTGTTAGGACTCTGAATAATATTTTTATTTCAGTCAGTGTTTCTTGTATGTCCTTTTTCATCTCTTCTTGGGTCTCATTAAATTTATCCAACTTTTCTAGCATATTCTTGAAAAACCTTATAAGCGTGGTTTTGAACTCTATATCCAGTCGTTTTTTCCCCTCCATTTCTTTTGTTTGTAATCCCTTCCCTTGTCTCAGCATTTTCACTATGCCAGAAGAACTTCTGTGTTGGATTCAGCCTTATGATACCAGACTTGAAAAACCGAAGAAGCCTCTGTTGAGCTTGGGATGGGTGGAGTCTCAGGGCTTAAGGGACTGCCTTGCCTTCCAGTCGGCCCCGCCCTCCACGGCCCCTGAGTCTCACATGACTGGGTAATCGTTGGAGTGGTCCTTGTGCCCGAGTGCCTGCAGTGCCTCTAGACCGCTGCCCCTCCGGCTCCCCTGCGCACCAGGACCACATGAGACTAGGTCCCCAGGGTTTCGCCCAAAACAGGGGCTTAGTGGAGTCAGAAGTGGCACAGTTGGGAGGGTCTGTCTCCCGCCCACTCATGAAAGCCAGCAGCACAATCAGCAATATGTCCTGTGTGCAGTGCTGTGCATGCCACCAGGCCTTTGATCTTTTGTGACTCCCCTAAATTTCCGTGCACTTCTCCCTTTTCGCAGTCCAAACTCCCCCCATATGAGTTTTGGCTGGATCTGGGGTTTAGTGTTGTAAGATAAGGGGTTCAATGCCTTTGAGAGTCTCTGTTTCCCTCCTGCCAGAGAAAACCAGCCAGGTACTCCGGCACCCGCTCTCTCCACGCATGCGTCTCCGTACCTTAGCTTTTTGCAGCTCCTCCTGGTCTCCGTGAGCCCCTCTCTTTCCCTCTAGTTGTAGAACTTCCACTCAGCCAGCTTTTCTGTGATTCTGGATGATGTCCGTTCTGTCTTTTAGTTGTAGTTTTGAAATTGTTGTGTGAGGCAGCAGTGTAGGTGTTTACCTATGCCACCATCTTGGATTCTCCCTGGACAGCAATTTTTGATGTCATTTTTTTTTTTTATGTGGCAATTTAAGGGGAAAGAGGTCAGTGTCCCTGATTAAATAAACAGGTATTGTCTATTTTAAAATGTTTTGTGGTTGCTCTGACTGGTTTGGCTTGGTGGATAGAACATCGGCCTGCAAACTAAAAGGTCCTGGGTTCGATTCCAGTCAATGGCTTGTGTCTTGGTTGTGGGCACATCCCAGTGGGGGGTGTGCAGAAGGCAGCTGATTGATGTTTCTCTCTCATTGATGTTTCTAACTGTTTATCCCTCTCCCTTCCTCTTTGTAAAAAAATCAATAAAAATATATTAAAAAATGTTTTGTGGCACACTGGTTGAAAATCATTGGTACAGAGATATAACAAAACTTAGGCTAAATCACAAATCACAATTAGTGCTGTGATCACAATTAAACCTGACCTTATCTGTAGAGGGCTGAGGTACTAGATATGGTAGAAAGGTGACAACAGCACATGTCAAAGTGACTATAACGGAATTTGTGAAAGAACGGAAAGAAATGGCTGTGAGAGTAATGATTCACCAATAACACAGATCTTAACCTATTTAAGAACTAACATAAACATTTAATCAATTTGCTCTATACATGTCATTTCTGAAACTCTCACCGATTGCTGGGAGGAATATAAATTGGTGCAGTTTAAAAAAATAATTTGGGAACAATTAAAAATGATAATTTTTCATAAATTTTATTGATTAGTTAGACTTCTAAAGATTTACTCTAAAAGCAAAACATTTTAAAGTTATCTGAATAACTAAAATAAGTATATGCATCCAGTTGTCAAACACAGTGTGACAATAACAAGGTGGAGAGTGAAGAAAGAGCAAATGGCAAAAATGGGGTGATGCTGTGCACTGAATAATGGCTCCAAAAACAGTCAATGTTCTAAACTCAAACTCTTTTATTATGGAATCTTACATGATAAAAGATATTTTGTAGGTGACATTAAGTTAAGGGTTTTGATATTAGGAGATTATTCTATATGTTTGTGTCTGGATGGGCCTGATGTAACCACAAGGATCCTTATGAGGAGGCAATAGACTAGAGAGAAGAGGAATTGCTAGCCTGCTGGTTATGAAGATGGAAAAAGGGGTCACGGCCTAAGCAATGCAGCTGCTTCTAAAACTTAGACAGGCAAGAACACGGATTCTCCTCTACCATCAGAAAGAAGGCCAGGTTCCAAACTCGTTTTAGTGTTTTGACTTCCATAACTCTAAAATAATAAACTTACACTGTTTTAAGTTGGTAAATTTTGATAATTTTTAACTGGCTGTGTGTAAACTTTTGTGGCCATAATCATTTCTTCTTTCTATCTTACTATGCGGAGTATGGAAAAAGTAGATTTACAGTTATTCATATGGAAAATAATATAATAATAGATAATAATAATACAAAAAAAAACTCTGTTTCATGTCCTCACAACAACAAACCTACTTTTGCCCCACCTGTTTTTATTATTTTTCTCTAATGAGTATCTACTTAAATAATACAGTAAATCATAAGTAGTTCTTTAAGATTCTGAAAAAGAAATTAAAGACATTTGGTGGACTTATTTGTGAATTTTTTATCAGTTGGGCCATTTCCTATTCCTTTCCCATTAAGTCATGTAGGTGCCTGGCCACTTAAATTGAATGACCAAAATCTGACCTTATCTGTAGAGGGCTGAGGTACTAGATATGGAAGAAAGGTGATTTTTCTTACTTTAATATCAATGTGTTCTAAGCGCAGCCAAAATTACATTTCTACTAGGACTGTATAGTATTCATTTTCCCAGAGGTGGCGGGTTTCTACCAAAAGGATCATCTACTTCCTATGACATACACTTAATGATTTTTCAGGAATGGAAGCTAGAAATTGTAACATTCTGACACAAAGAAAGTAAGTGAGGATGTTGAGACTTGAAAGGTTAATTGACTTGGCCCAGAATTCTGGTCAGGAAAAAACTACATCTACTAAATATTATAGAATGTTGTGACTCTTGGAATAGCAACTGGTGATGAGGATATGTAATCAGCAAGAGATGTGATGGCAAACCCGGGGCAAGCCAAAGGAGCAGATTGTGCACTTTAATTTATATATAGTTTCTGGAAGAGCACCCAGGGAAATTTGGTCTCATTCACTTTCTCTTTATGAGTGGTCACTATGACCTTGGTGAACTCACTGAGTGGCAATGCTTTGCTAATGGAGATTCCAGCCTATTTGATTTTTACCTAAATTGATGAGGGCATTTTAATCAAAGTATTTCGACACATTACACTATCAGAAATAATGATCAAAGGTCTTAACCCATCTCTTATTTGAATGATATTTTGAAGTAAATAAATTCAAGATGAATGAATACATTTGAAAAAAAAATTAATTTTACTTTTTAAACTTATTGCATAATTTACTGTGGCATTTTCTACAGATTAGCTTAAGTATTTATATACTGTAATTTCATGATAATTTGTATTAATTTCCAAATCTTATTCCTCATGCCTGAATATTAAATAAATTTCATAACTCTTTGAAATAGCTAAAAATAAATATTATTTTAAATTTGGACATGTTGCAGCCATAAATAACAGTTTCAAGATATAAGATCAATATTGGTATGTCTATATTTAGTCAGACATGCTTTGTTTGGCCAAACATTATTTACGTTTTATAAAAATTAGGCCAATTTTTAAAATAAGGCTTTTTCCACTTAGAATTTGGATTTCTATTTTTTCTTGAATAATTAAAATATCTGGCAATATACAGCTAAAAAGAAGCATGTCCATAATTGGACAAACTTAAAGAAAAATTTCATGCCTTAGAAGATTGGTGCATGCAGGCACACTCAAATTTCTTTCAAATCCCACCACTAACACAACACATGCATACAATTACTTTATTACCAACCTAATGCTCATAGATTTGCATCTTACAGTTGTTTATATTTGGCTTTCCGAATGCTCACAATGAAAAAAAGATATAAAAGTGAAGGGAATTTGCAAAGGGAATATGCACAGGTTCCAAATAAAAACTTAACCTTCTTAAACATTTAAAAAATGATCTAAGTATTACTCTTCATTTGCCAGGAAGCATCAGACCAGGACTTGACATTTGCAGAGAGCTGACAGTGTCTCCTTCAAATGGACTTAGAAAAATTCTGTCAATAAGGAGTTAGTCTATTACTTGTAACTTTCTTTATTCTTTTTTTGTTTGATCAAAAGTTAACACTGCCTTCAGACCCTGACCTTTCTATTCACCAAATAGGCAAGCATAAGGTCAACCCTTTTCCAGAGGCTTATGGAAAGCATTTCTGTTAGAAACAGTCATTTTTGGTACACATTAAAACAGTTGGTAAAAATGCTATAGGTTTTCTCAATGTACGTTTAATAATACACAATACCAGCATATAAGAGTCAATTTACTTGAATGAAAGCTACAGAAATATACAAATGTAACAATTCTTTCTTTACAAATAAGAGCTCACAAAATCTACATGGTGTAGATAGATACATGTCAACACGTTTGGAGAAAGACATGACACACTTTAATTTCATAGTAAAGGAAAGAGAGTGCCACTTGATGAAGGCTTCAGGGTTGGGAAATGTCTCTGCAGGGAAGAGCAGTTTTCTCTGTGTCACTGACTGCGATTTAAGGGATAATTTCATTACATTTATATCATCAAAATAAACAAAAGATAGTTTTATGTCACAAATATGCAGCATTCATCATATAAATCCTCTCAATTCCATTAATATTTTCAGACGAGAGATTCTAGGCCAGAAGTTTAACAGAAATTTATCAGTGAATGTGATGTGAGTATGGTGTGTGTGTGTGGTGTTTGTGCTTGTATTGGTGTGTCTGTGTATCTGTGAAGGACAATTAGGAAACAGAATCAGAGCAGGCAAATTAGATCAGAATATCATTTTGTGCAAACCTCATCTTAATACAAATGTAAGGCTTTTATATTTTCCATCAGTATTGATGAGAACTCCATGTGAATTAAGACAGCACAGGCCTCAAGCTATTTTACAACTTGTCAAAATCATCAAGAGAGAATGTTTAACTCTTTTACATATTTGTTTGGAAAGGACCTTATATATTTCAATGAATGACATCTTTATTTTGATATACTGAGAAATAATTAAACACAAATACTATCCATGGCAGAAAACTTAGATTACATTGAAGAGCTGAGAAATGTGTAATATAATTTTGTTTCTAGTAAATATACACGAACACCTTCGTAATTCTGTTATGCATATCTGCTAGCACACCAGTTTTTGTGAGTTTTTTTTTTGTGGGGGGTACTTCATCTAAATTTTAATGGTATAATAATTTTTACTACAGTTCTCAGAAAACATTCACAGACCATAATAAAATGTGTGTTTTTTGGTGTTTTCTTTTTTGGGAATGTTAACCCTTCAGCCTCTGCATCACCTTTGAGCTAAATCAGGAACTTTGTGGAAGACAGAGTTGACAAGATCATTTAAGACTAGGATTTTAACATTGGATTAGAGAACATTCTAAGTCTCTTCACTTCTCCAAGTTCTTTATTAGAAGATGAATGTGATAAGTAGAAGAAAGCTCTAGCCAGGTCTGAATTGCCAGACTCACAATATTCCAGTTAGACTGAAGGAAAAACAACGAGAGTAGCACCTTGGAATCAAATGAGCTCAGAATTTAAAGTTAGCTCTGAATCAAATGAGATCAGGGAAGGCTAAGAAAGAAACTAACATTTCCTGGGCAGCCATTCATATTAATACAACTGAGGAAACTGAGGCAGTCAGAGAGTACTCAGTCCATATCCACACCTAAGAACATGAGGTAGCTGGAATTTCAAGCCCTCTCCACTTCAAAGATGATATAATTTTAAACTGGCTCCTTCTTACCAGCTTATATGATATTTGATTGCCCTGGTTAGATAGACAAAAAGAAATTCAAGGGACCAAAGAAGGACAATTAGGAAACAGAGAATCAGACCAGGCAAATGACATCAGAATATCATTGAGCTTAAAAGCAAATATTTTTTCCTGAACCTTGTCTTTTATGTCTTTTCTTATGTTTCATGCCTGTTTACTCTATCTTTTTAAAATTAAAAATGTTTTATTAGGATATAAAGTAATATATTCTTAGTCTTATAACATAGGCTTTACAAGAAGTTGTACATTTAAAAATCAAAATAATCTCAAATCACAGATAACTATCTTGGTATAAAAACTTCCAAGATTGTATGCATTTTTGTCTATGTATAAATAAGTACTAATATTTTAAAAAATAATATTCTTATGAAATAAAACTAATAGTTCATGTTTCTTATAGATATCCCTCCTTTTTTCAACTCATATGCCCTTTTTATCTTTCTACATTAACAATATATATTTATATCTATATCATCCTTTTCAACAGTTTCATATTTCATTTAAAAAAGTTTATTTTAGTTCATCTAATTGGTTTTTCTATGGCTATTAAGCAGAAGGGTTGCTATAAATATGTTGAAAATATATTTATGATTATTTTCTCAATATGTATTCTTAGTGATGGGTCATCTTTGCATATTTTCATAGCTAGTTTTTAAGACAGCATTTCTGAAGTGGAAGGTATGCCTTTTTTCTCACATATTTACACACACAAATTATTCTACTTCTTTAGAATTATTGCCAAAAAAGTAGGATTGAAAAGATATAGCTATGTTTTAATGTTGTCCAGTTCCATCCATGCTGTGGCAAATGGTAAAAAATCCTCCTTTTTACAGCAGTGTAGTATTCCATTATGTAGATGTACCACAGTTTTCTAATTCACTCATCTGCTGATGGGCACTTAGACTGTTTCCAAATCTTAGCAATTGTAAATTGTGCTGCTATGAACATAGGAGTGCATATATCCCTTCTGACTGGTGTTTCTGTTTTCTTGAGATATATTCCTAGAAGTTGTATTACTGGGTCAAATGGCAGTTCCATTTTTAGTTTATTGAGGAAACTCCATACTGTTTTACACAGTGGCTGCACCAGTCTGCATTCCCTCCAACAGTGCATGAGGGTTCCTTTTTCTCCACCTCCAGGCCAGCACTTATTGTTTGTTGATGTTAACTATTCTGACAGGTGTGAGATGGTATTGCATTGTTGTTTTCATTTTCATCTCTCAAATGATTAGTGACTTTGAGCATGTTTTCATATGTCTCTTGGCTTTCTGTATGTCTTCTTTCAAAAAATATCTATTTAATCCATTGCCCATTTTATTATTGGATTGTTTACCTTCCTTTTGTTAAGATGTATGAGTTCCCTAAAAATGTTGGGGATTTAACCCTTATCTGAGATAAGGCAAATAAGTTCTCCCATGCTGTGGGCTTTCTTGTTATTTTGTTGATGGTTTCTTTTGCTGTGCAGAAGCTTTTTGTTTTGATGTAATCCCATTTGTTTATTTTCTCATTAGTCTCCATTGCCCTAGAAGCTGTATAGGTAAAGATATTGTTATGCCAAATGTCTGCTATTTTAGTGCCTATGGCTTCTTCTAAGATTTTATGGTTTCTCATCTTACATTTAAGTCCTTTATCCTAGTATGCTATAAGTGAAATAAACCAGTCAGTGAAAAATAAATACTACATGATCTCACTCATTTGTGGAATATAAAGAACATTATAAGATGATGAACAAAAATAGATACAGGGGCAAAGAAGCATCAAACAGATTATCAAACCACAGTGGGAAGGCAAGGGAGTGTTGGGGAGTGGGGTAGTAAGAGATCAACCGAAGGACTTATATGCATGCATATAAACATAATCAATGGATGTGACATTGGGGAGTGAGAAGATGGAAAGCATGTGCGGGGGAGGCAGGAAAGGGGAATCCAGGCACAGGTCAATGGGGGAAAAAAGAAGATATATGTACTACTATCTGTAATACTTTAAAAAATAAAATAAAATTTTAAAAATGAGAAAAAAAGAAAAGATATAGCTATATTTTAAATTACCCTTTTAAGTACATTAGTGATTGAAAAATTAATGATAGAAAAATTGTTTTCATTGGATTGCTCATCTCTTTCTTATTAATACACATCAAATCTGTATAGAATAGAATATTAACCCTTTATCATCTATGTTATAATGTTTTATCAAATTTGCCATTTTTTAATTTTTTAAATGTTGGAAATGCTTTTGTTTCATTGCATTTAAAATTTTCTGAGGTCAAATTTGTCATCTTTTCCTCTGTAGTCTCTTTCTGTGATGGCTGTGAACCTTTTGAAGGGTGGCCTATAGGCCATTGGGTTGAGACAAGAGCTACCCCTGGTTGTGATGCGAGGTGAGCCATAGGAGTAGATGTGAGGGTTATCCAGGCAGTTTTCTAACACCCCATGGCCTAAGGAGGGAGCTATAATGACTGTCTTTTTTCAAACATTGCCACACTGAAGAAACTGTGATCACTGCACATTCTGGTCACTGTCTGCTCTCTGTGATGCATTTTGTTGTCTTCCCTTAGAACACACACACACACACACACACACTCACACACACTCACACTACACAAATCCTATCTAATAAAAGAGTAATATGCAAATTAACCAGCACTCCACTACCTCCACAAGCCATGCCCACAAACCAACCAGGAATGAGTATGCAAATTAATCCCAACCAAGATGGCTGTGGCCATGGAGTGAGCAGGAGGGAGGCTTGGGTTTCACCCACAATGGAAGAAGCCAAGCTTTCCACATACCCTGGCAAATCAAGGCCTCCACTCAAGGTTACAAAGTTTCAATTATAGAAGATAAATAAATCCCAACAAAAATGGCTGCCACCATGGAGCAAGCAGGAGGCTTGGCTCTGCTCAAGGCTACAAAGTTTCCATAGAAGATAAATAAATCCCAGATACCAGGACCTCCACTTCGGTCACGTTGTGGCCAGGCTACAAACCACCACAGGCCTCTCGCCCAGGTTGCCCCACACTCTAAGGGAACCCCCACCCTGACTGGGATACCTTTTAGGGCAAACTACCTGGCCCCCTCTCATGCAGCAGGCCTCTATCCTATCTAATAAAAGGGTAATATGCAGATGGACCATCATTCCAACACACAATATGGCTGCCCCCATGTGGTCAAAGATCCTGTCTCCATGTGGATACAAGATGGCCACCACCAGATAGCCAACAGGGGAGAGCAGTTGGGAGGGATCAGGTCTGCAGGGGAGGGCAGTTAGGGGCAAACAGGCTGGCAGGGGAGCAGGTAGGTATCAATCAGGCTGGCAGGGGAGTGGTTCAGAGGTGATCAGGCTGACAGGTTGAAGCAGTTAGGGGCAATCAGGAAGACAGGCAGGTGAGCAGTTGGGAGCCAGCAGTCCTGGATTGTGAGAGGGATGTCTGACTGCCTGTTTAGGCCCAATCAGGATTGGGACAGTAGGACATCCCTCGAGGGGTCCCAGATTGGAGAGGGTGCAGGCTGGGCTGAGAGACACCACCTCCACCCGGCATGAATTTTGTGCACCAGGCCTCTAGTGTATGCTATATATTTTCTTACATATTAACAAATGAGATTCTAAAAGAATATTGTAAAATTGTTGGAAAATGTATAATTTCCTCAAATGGTTAATTCCATAGGATACGATAGTTTGACAGAGAACTTTACATGTACAAACAATCTTACATATCAAAAAGGGCTGGAAATCAGAAGACAAATTTTGTCCTTGCCTTGCACTAAACATTTGGGTGGGGATGGAGTTGGGGATGGTTGGGATGCCACTTCTCTCAAGATCTGAGTCTCATCATCTGTGCAGAACTTGAAGCACACCCCTTCAAGTAAACATTTTCCACTCTTCTAATATGTTCAGTTTCCTCCCTCTAACCTGCTCTCTATGTGAAATAAGACTAGTTTCTTACCACTTCTACTCTTTCAATAAGGCAAAGGAGAAGAGAAAGAAGAAATAATAAACATAAGTGTAAAACACAAAGAATTAAGGCAATATTTATTTGAAGATTATATGATTATACTTTATAAAAAAAGAAAAAACTCTGCTAGGTATAAAAGTAAATTTATAAAGGTCTCAGAATATAAAATCAATATATACATATTAGTTATATTTCTTTAATCTAGAAAGAAATTAAATTATATTAGAAACAAAAATTTATAAGAAACTATTTGCAACAGTATACAAAATGTCAAATACCAAGGAATAAATTTATCAAAAAATCCAAAAGCTTCCTAGACTAAAATTTATGAAACATTGTTAAGAGGATATAATTAAATA
>JAAGEH010000426.1:8748990-8781552 GCA_011751065.1 Lasiurus cinereus
GCATACTACCTTTCAGATGTTCACAAGCCAATGCTAAAATGCACAAAGAAATATAAAAACTGTAAAGTTAGATCAAGCAGAGGGAACTGATGCTAAATAAATTGATGTTACTATAAATCTATAAGAAAAGAGTGTAGTATTGGCATAGATTAGTCAAAAAGTTACAGAAAAAAATTCCAGTCTGTTGTTTAATATTTAATAAAGACATTCATTCTACTAAATTCGACAGATGATTCTGTGTTAACTAACTTTTGGTTAAGAAGAGGGATTTAAATGTATATCATATTTGTACAGACATAAATATAAAAGCTAAAAATATAGTTATAAAAAGAAAATATAGAGGAATCGGGTAAGTAAACAATCATAAAAGTAAATAATGCCAAATTGAACTTCATAAAAAAACAACTTACTGATCAAAAGACCCCATTCAAAGAAATAAAAAAAGTAAGCTTCAAACTAAGAAAATATACTCACATACATATTTCTGACATAAACTTGTATACAGAATATGTAAGAACATTAAAAAAATGAGTTAAAAAAATATGAGGGAAAAACCCTGGATATACACTATGCAAATGAGGATACAAGCAGGGAAAGAAGGCCAATTCCATTATTCATAAAAATAAATCAATAAATTATACAATAAGATACCACATTATACTGCTGTTATGGAAAAAAGTCTTATGAGTAATAAGCATATATCAGAAAATTACTAAGTAATTTGATCATTCATGTACTAACTTTAAGGGAAGAAATATGTACAACTTTAGAAAACTGGCATTTAAAAATAAACTTATTATAAACTTCTTTATGATTCAGAACTTCCATCACTATGTTATTTTTTTAAATAAACATATATAAATATCCACAAAATGGAATGAGTACAAGAATAGTCATTGGTGCTTTATTCAGAAATGCAATATTTTGAAACAACTCAAATGTCCCTCACAGGAGAATAAACAGATTGTGATATATTCATATAATGGAATATTATTCAGAAATTATAAGAAATGAACTACTTATCATACAACATGAACATTTTTCTTAAAAGTTCAGCAAAAGAATTCAAAAAAAGACTACATACATTTTTATTCCATTTACATTACACTAAGTAATAAAAAGAGATGTAAATCAGTATAGTGATTTTCTCTGTGAGATGAGAAGGGGCAGGAGGAGTTTCTAGAGTGAAGGCAATGTTCTATACCTTAATTGATGTACTACTTAAACCCCTGTATACATTTATAAAAAAACCACTGAACTGTGTCCTTATCAAATGGCACTTTGTAATATGCAAGCATGTCTCAATTTTAAAAATAAAAGAAAAAATACAAGTTGACAAAGTACATTTCTTTTTCATTTATTGACTAACTAGAGGCCTGGTGCACGAAATTCATGCACAGGGCAGGAAGTGTACCTCAGCCCAGCCTGTACCCACAATTTCCAGGACTGCTGGCTCCCAACTGCTCACCTGCCTGCCTTTATGATTGTCCCTAACCGCTTTTGCCTGCCAGCCTCATCACCACCTAACCACTCCCCTGCCAGCCCAATTTGCCCCTACCTGCCCTTTCCTGCAGGCCTGGTCCTCCTCAACTGCTCTCCCATGCAGGACCAGGACCCCTTCCAATTGCCTTTTCTGGCAGGCCAAGTCACCCCCAAATTCCCTTCTCTGCTGGCCTGGTAAACCCTAACTGCCCTCCCCTGCAGGCTTGATTGCCCCAAATTCTCCTCCCTTGCAGGCCTTGTTTCTCCCAACTGCCCTTCCCTGCTGGCCATCTTTTGGTGGCCATCTTGTGTCCACACTGGAGCAGGATTTTTGACCACATAGGGGCAGCCATCTTGTGTGTTGGAGTGACAGTCAATTTGCATATTACTCTTTTATTAGATAGGATAGAGGCCTGGTGCATGGGTGGGGGCGAGCTGGTTTGCCATGAAGGGTGTCTCACATCGGGGTGGGGTTCCCCTGGAGTGTGGGGCACCCTGAGCAAGAGACCTGGAGTGGTTTGCAGGCTGGCCACCACCCCCTCCCCAGCCCACCCCCTTTCCTCTCCATCCCTGGCGACCCAAACAGCAGTCCTGGTATTTGGGATTTATTTATCTTCTATAATTGAAACTTTGTAGCCTTGAATGGAGGCCTGGGCCCACCAGGGTGTATGAAAAGCTTGGCTTCCTCCATTGCCGGGGAAACCCTAGTCTCCTGCTCCCTGCCTGGCCACAGCCATCTTGGTTGGGCTTAATTGGCATACTCGCTCCTGATTGGGAGGTAGGTGTGGCTTGTGGATGTGGCCAAGTGATCATTAACTTGCATATCACTCTTTTATTAGATGGGGCTAGTGGCCCATTGCATGAAATTCATGCAATGGGGGCGGGGGATCCCTCAGCCCAGACTGTACCCTCTTCAATTTGGTACCCCTTAGGGGTTTTCTGACTGCCCGTTTTCTGTCTGACCGGCAGTCAGACATCCCTTTCGCAATCCGGACCACTGGCTCCTAACTGATCACCTGCCTGCCTGCCTGATCACCCCTAATCACTCTGCTTGCCAGACTACTCACCCCTAACTTGCCCCATTGCTGGCCTTCTTGCCCCCAACTGCCCCCCCTCTGCCAGCCTGATTGCCTCCAACTGTCACTCCCTGCTGGCCTGCTCACCCCCAACTGCTCCCCCATCCCAGCCTGATCACCCCCAACTGCCTTCCCCTGCTGGCCTAATCGCCCCTAACCGCCTCTGCTTCCAAGGCTTTGTCTGGAAGGACATCTGGAAGTCTCCTGGGAGGTCTCCCAGTCTAATTAGTATATTACCTTTTTATTAGTATAGATTACTACTGGTAAGTAGCTAGTCAATTCCTCCCCATTTACAATTTAAAGTTCAATTTCTTGTCTTTGAAATGTGCCCAAGGGTACATCCTTCTGTGTTTTACTATTCTTCACATTAATTCCAACTGCTTCATAGGTCTCCCTAGCTACAGCATCTCATTCCTCATTTCGTACATGTTCTTATTTACTGCTGAGTTCATTAGAAAGTATTTCATGGAGCCTGTATTATTTTCTCTGATTTGGCCTGGTACTTCTCCCACAACAGAGAGGAAATTTATGAAATTACTAATAAATAAGGAAAATATTCCACCCCTGGCTAAGAATCTCTCTCTTTATTTCATAATATTGTAAATGCATCTTCTACCAAACTGTCTCTTTCAAAGCAACTGAACAATATTTTCTAACATGTTGTGCCCCTTTCTAGAATATGACAGACAACCAAATTAATTTATCCTTCCAAAGTGTTAATGGCTTGTGAAATTGGACTCAATGAAATGATCTGGACAAGCTGCATAAACCTTTCTCTCACACAGACTTTCCTATTTTTAAGAGCACTGCTTGGTTCATATTTCAGAACCATAGTGCTCTGTAGAGACAGAAGAGGGTGGGAAGTGGAAGAAAGAAAACATAAAAGGAAATTAAAAGGACTTCTATTCAAATGAAGAGGAATAATTTAAATAAGAAATTTCATGGTAGCCATGAAGAATGTACAGTCTTTTTAATTTTACAAACAACAATAAACCTGGCTGGTGTGGCTCAGTGGTTGAGTATTGACCTATGAACCAGGAGGTCATGGTTGGATTCCTGGCCTAGGTTTCAGCTCAGTCCCCAACAGGGGTGTGCAGCAGGCTTCCAATCAATGATTTTCTCTCATCATTGATGGTTCTATCTCTCTCTCCCTCTCCTTTCCTCTCTGAAATCAATAAAAATATTTTTAAAAATAACAATAAAAATCCAAATATAAATATTTAAATATTTTCCTTTTTAAGTTTATATTGAATTTATTGGTGTGGTTTCTGATGTACAATTCTATAACACATCATTTGTACCTTGTATTGTGTATTCACCACCCAAAGTCAAGTCTCCTTCCATCAACATTTATCACCCCTTTAATCTCTTCTACATCCCCCACTCCCTTTCCTTCTGGTAATCACCTACCATTGTCTGTATCTATGAGTTTTTTGTGGTTGTTTTTGTTTTTTTGCTTAATCCCTGCACATTTTTCACCCAGCTCTCCAAGCCTCCTACACTCAAACAGCTGTATTTGTCTTGCCCTGCCTTATTGTATTTAGCATAATGCTCTCCAGGTCCATCCATGCTATTGCAAAAGGAAAGATTTCATAGCCAAGCAGAATTCCATTGTGTAAATGTACCACAGCTTTTTTATTCCTTCATCTACTAATGCACACTTAGGCTGCTTCCAAATCTTGGCTATTGTAAATAATGCTGCAATGAACACAGGGTGCATATGTCCTTTTGAACTAATTGTTCAGGTTTCTTCAGATATGTTCCCAGAAGTGGAATTTCTGGATTATAAGGTAGTTCCATTTTTCATTTTTGAGGAAACTTCATACTGTTCTCCACAGTGGTTACACTAATCTGCATTTTCTCCACATCCTTGCCAATACTTGTTTGCTTATGTATTCATGATACACATTCTGGCAGGTGTGAAGTGAAATCTCAGTGTGGCTTTAATTTGCATTTCTCTGATGATTAGTAACATTTAGCATCTTTTCATAGTCTACTGGCCACTTCTCTTTGGAAAAGTATCTATTCAGGTACTTTGCACATTGTTTTAATTTCTCACCCCAGAATACTTTTTCCATTGATTTTTGAAAAAATGAGAGAGTGAAACACAGAGAGAGATCCATGAGATCCATGTGAAAAAACCACATCAAATAGTTGCCTCCTGCATGCACCCTGACCAGGCCCCAGGCCAGGGAGGAATCTGCAACCAAGGTACATACTCTTGACCAGAATAGAACCTAAGTCCCTTTGGTTTGCAGGGTGACACTCTATCCACTGAGCAAACCATCTAGGGCTTTTGCACATTTTAATTGATTTTTTTTGTTTTTTTGATGTTGAGGTTTGTAAGTTCTTTATAAATTTTGAATATTAACCCCTTAATCAGATACATCATTGGCAAATATGTTCTCCCATTCAATAAGCTGTATTTTCATTTTGCTGATGGTTTCCTTTGCTGTGCAAAAACTTTTTCATTTGTCCTGGCCTATAATTCAGTTGGTTGGAGCATCATCCTGTACAACAGTAGACTGCAGGTTCCATCTTTCATTAGGTTACATACCTAAGTAAGAATTAAAAAAAAATTAGTTTGACATAGTCCTATTTGTTTATTTTTCATTTGTATCTCTTGCCCAAGGAGATATAAAAGAAAAATATTGCTATGGAGAAATGTCTGAGATTTTATTGCCTATATTTTCTCCTAAAATGTTTAAGGTTTCAAGTCTTAAATTTAAGTCTTTAATTTTGAGTTTATTCTTGTGCATGGTGTAGGAAGATGGTCTAATTTCATTTTTGCATGTTTCTGTCCAATTTTCCCAACACTATTTATTAAATAGACTTATTTTTTTCTGATTGCATATTCTTACCTCCTTTGTCAAATATTAAATGACCATAAAGGTGTAGATTTATTTCTGGCCTCTCTATTCTGTCCATTGATCTATATGGCTGTATTTTAATTAAATATATTTTATTGACCTTTTTTACGGAGAGGAAGAGAGAGGGAAAGAGAATCAGAAACATCAATGAGAGAGAAACACCGATTAGCTGCCTCCTGCATACTCCCCACCAGGGATGTGCCCCAAACCAAGGTCCATGCCCTTGACCAGAATTGAACTGAAAGCCCTCAGTCCACAGGCCAATGCTCTATACACTGAGCCAAACTGGTTAGGGCTATATGGCTATTTTTAATGCCAGTACCATGCCTTGTAGTATAATTTATTATCAGGTAGTGTGATCCCTCCAACTTTGTTATTCTTTCTCAAGATTACTACAGCTATTCAGATTTTTTGTGGTTCCATATTAACTTTTGGAATATCTATCCTAGTTCAGTGAAATAGGCCATTAGAATCTTGATAGGAATTGCATTCAATCTATAGATTGCTTTGTGTACTATGAATGTTTTAATGATGTTAATACTTGCTATCCATGAACATGGTATATGCTTCTACTTATATGTATCTTTTTCCAAGTTCTTCAAATTTTTCCAAATACAGGTCTTTCAGATCCTTGGTTAAAATTATTCCTAATTATTTTTTGATGCAATTGTAAATGGATTGTTTTCTTAGTTTCCATTTCTGATAGCTTATTATTAATGTATAAAAATGCAACTGATCTCTGGACATTAATTTTGTATTCCGCTACTTTACTGATTCATTTACCAGTTCTAGTAATTTTTTTGGTAGGGTCTTCAGTGTTCTCTATATACAGTATCATATAATCTGCAAATAATGATAGGTTTTCAGGATCTATTGATATGATTATGTGACTATTACCCTTCATTTTGTTTATGTACTATATCTTACATTTATTGTTTTATAGATATGATACCATCTTTGCATGCCCTGAATAAATCCCACTTGATCATAGTGTATATTTTTAATGTATTGTTTGATCCAGTTTGATAATATTGCGTTGAGGATTATAGCATCTATGTTTAGCATCTATGGCTTATCATTTTCTTTCTTTGTAGTGTCTATTTCTGGTTTAGGAATTAGGATAATGCTGGCCTCATAAAATGAGCTTGAGAGTCTTCCCTCCTCTTTAATTTTTGGAATAGTTTGAGAAGAATAAATGTTAATTCTTCTTTGAATGTTTGGTAAAATTCACCTTTGAAGCCAATTGGTCCAGGACTTTTGTGTGTTGGGACTTTTTTTGGTTACTGCTTCAATTTTGTTAGTTGTAATCTGTCAATTCAGATTTCTGTTTCTCCTTCATAAAGTTTTGGAAGATGCTAGGAATTCATCCATTTAGTCCAATTGTCCAAGGCGTTGTCATAAGTTGTTCACAATATTTTCTTACAATCCTTTTGTATTTCTGTGGAGTCAGGTGTTTCTTCTCTTATATTTCTGATTTTATTTGGATCCTCTCTCTTTTTATATTGATGAATCTGGTTAAATGTTTATCCATCTTGTTTATCTTTTTTAAAAAATGAGCTCTTGGTGTCATTTTTTTAAAATATATTTTTTATTGATTTTTTTACAGAGAGGAAGGGAAAGAGATAGAGAGTCAGAAACATTGATGAGACACATTGATCAGCAGCCTCCTACACCTCCCACAGTGGAGATGTGCCCACAAGCAAGGTACATGCCCCCAACCGGAATCGAACCTGGGACCTTTCAGTCCACAAGCCGATGCTCTATCCACTGAGCCAAACCAGTCTTGGCATCTTAGTGTCACTTTTGTCTGCATTGTTTCTTTAGAATTCATTTCATTTATTTCAGCTCTAATCTTTATTATTTCTTCTACTCACTTTTGGCTTTGTTTGTTCTTTTTATTTTTAGCTCCTTTATTTTTTTTTAATTTAATAAACCTTTATTGTTCAGATTACAACAACTGTTCCTTCTTTTCCCCCTGCATAGCTCCCAGCCCTCCCTCTGCCCTTACCTCTCCCACATTGTCCTCATCCATAGGTTTATGATTTTTGTCCAGTCTCGCCCTGCATCCCTGTCACCCCTTTCCCTCTGAGAATTGTCAGTTTACTCCATTTCTATGCCCTTGATTCTATTATATTCACCAGTTTATTCTGTTCATCATATTTTTTATTCACTTCATTTTTAGATTCACTTGTTGATAGATATGTATTTGTTGTTCATAATTTTTTGACTTTTACCTTTTTCTTCTTCCTCTTCTAAAAGAGTACCTTTCAGCATTTCATATAATACTGGTTTGGAGTTGATGAACTACTTTAGCATTTCCTTATCTGTGAAGTTCTTTATCTGACCTTCAATTCTGAATGATAGCTTTGCTGGTAGAGTAATCTTGGTTGCAGATTCTTGCTATTTATCACTTTGAATATTTCTTGCCACTCCCTTCTGGCCTGCATAGTTTCTGTTGAGAAATCAGCTGACAATCGTATGGGTGCTCCCTTATAGGTAATGAACTGTTTTTCTCTTGCTGCTTTTAATACTCTCTCTTTGTCTTTTGTTTTTGGTATTTTAATTATGATGTGTCTTGGTGTGATCCTCTTTGGATTCCTTTTGTTTGAGGTTCTGTGCACTTCCTGGATTTGTAAGTCTATTTCTTTCACCAGGTTGGGGAAGTTTTCAGTCATTATTTCTTTAAATAGGTTTTCAGTATCTCTATCTCTCTTCTTCTGGTATCCCCATAATTCTGATGCTGGTATGCTTGACGTTGTCCCAGAGGCTCCTTACACTACCTATTTTTGGATTCTTTTTGCTTTTTGCTTTTCCAGTTGATTATTTTCTGTTTCTTTATTTCAAATCTTTGACTTGCCTTCCTCTAGTCTGCTTTTAGGTTTCTGTATAATATTTTTTTTTTTATTTCAGTCAGTGTATGTTTAATTTCTAGTTGGTCCTTTTTCATCTCTTCTTGGGTCTCACTAAATTTATCCATCTTTTCTAGAAAATTCATGAAAAAACTTATAACAAATGTTTTGAACTCTATATCCAGTTGTTTGTTTTCCTTCCTTTCTTTTGTAATCTGCTCCTTTGTCTCCACATTTTTGCTGCTTCCCTGAGTTGGTAGAGTAGCTTTGTGTCTAAGTGTCCTTTATGGCCCAGTAGCTCCGCCTCACCAGTTACCTGAGGTGGATTCTCTTGGTGTACCCCTTTGTGGACTGTGGGTACAGCCTTGTTGTAGTTAAGCCTTGATTGTTGTTGGTATCACTGGAGGGAATTGACCTCCAAGCCAATTGGTTGTGAGAATCAGCTGTGTCTAAGCCAGGAAAACTTCTGTGCTGGAGTCAGTCTTATGATACAAGACTTGCAAAATTGCAAAAGCCTCTGTGCTCAGCTTGAATGGGGTGGAGTCTCAGGGCTGAGCAGACAGCCTTGGCTTCCCATCAGCCCTGCCCTAATAGGCCCCTGGTTCTCAGTGTCTCTCGGTAATCAATGCAGCCCTCTCTTAATGCACTTGTGTTCATACACCTTCAGACCTCTGCCTTCTGTGTGCTCCGGGGACCCATATGAGTCTGGGTCCCCAAGGACTCGCCCAGAACTGGGGTTCAGTGCAGTCGGAAGTGGAGTTCTGTGCAGTCAGGAGGTTCTGTCTTCCTCCCGTTAGGGAAAGCCAACAGCGCAATCAACAGTCAGTTCTCTATGTGCGCACTGGCGCGCATGCCTCCAGACCTCTGCCTTTCGTAGCACCCCTGAGTTTCTGTGCACTTCTCCCTTTTTTTGACAGTCCAGACTCCCCCAAGATGAGTCTCTCCTGGTACTGGGGTTCAGTGCATTTGGGAGTTTCTGTCTCCCTCATGCTAGAGGAAGCCAGCCAGGTACTCAGCCACCCATCCTCTCCACACATGTCTCCGTATTTCAACTTTTTGCAGCTCCTCTGAGTCTCTGTGAACCCCTCTCTTTCCTTCTAGTTGTAGAATTCCCACTCAGCCAGCTTTTCTATGGTTCTGGATGATTTACATTTTATCTTTTAGCTGTAGTTTTGAAATTGTGCAAGGCAGCAGTTTAAGTGTTCTTGGTTTCCCTCCTAGCTCCTTTAATTTTTTTTTAATTTTTTTATTAATTTTTATACATATCTCCCCTTTGCCCCCCTCCCTCCCAGGCATACCCCAACCCCCCAGTGTCTATGTTCATTGGTTATGATTATATGCATAGATACAAGTCCTTTGATTGATCTCTTATCTACCTCACCTAACTTTAATCTTCCTGCTGTAATTTCACAGTCTGTTCAAAGCTTTACTGTCTCTGTATCTATCCTTTTGTTCATCAGTTTATAATGTTCTTTATTATCCCCCAATGAGTGCGATCATGTGATGCTTCTCCTTCATTGACTGTCTTATTTCACTAAGCATAAGGCTCTCCAGTTCCAACCAGGTTGCTGCAAATGGTAAGAATTCCTTCTTTTTAATGGCTGCATAGAATTCCATTGTGTAGATGTACCACAGTTTTCTGATCCACTCATCTCCAAAATCTACAACCAACTTATACAACTTAATAAAAGGAAAATCAAGGATCCAATAAAAAAATGGGCAACGGACCTAAATAGAACCTTTTCAAAAGACGACAGAAGGAAGGCCAAGAGACACATGAAAACATGTTCAAAGTCATTAATCATCCGAGAGATGCAAATCAAAACGACAATGCGATACCATCTTACACCTGTCAGAATGGCAATCATCAACAAATCAACAAACGACAAGTGTTGGCGAGGATGCGAAGAAAAAGGAACCCTTGTGCACTGTTGGTGGGAATGCAGACTGGTGCAGCCACTGTGGAGAACAGTATGGAGTTTCCTCAAAAAACTAAAAATGGATCTCCCATTTGACCCTGTAATACCACTCTTAGGAATTTATCCTAAGAAATTACAAACACCAATCAGAAAGGATTTATGCTCCTTTAATTTTAAAGTTAGATTTTTTATTTGAGATTTTTCTTGTTTCTATAATGCTATGAATTTCCCATGAGGGCTGCTTCCATTGTGTCCCCTAGATTTTGGGTTGTAGTGTTCTCATTTTCATTTGCTTGAAGGTGTCTTTTGATTTCTTAATTGATATCATTGTTAACTTGTTTGTTATTTAGTAACGTGATTTAGCCTCCATGGCTTTATGTGTTTTTTAGTTTTTTTTTTTTTTTTTGTTTTGTTTTGTTTTGTGATTGATTTCTAATTTAATACCATTATGGTCAGAGAAAAATGCCTGATATAATTTCAATCTTCTTAAATTTATTGAGACTTGTTCTGTGTCCTAACATGTGATCTATCATAGAAAACGTTTATGTGCACTTAAAAAGAATTTATAATCTGCCGCTTTGGGGTGAAATGCTTTAAAAACATCAATTAAATCCATTTGATCTAGTCACTGTATTCTGGTATGTCATTTAAGACAGCTGTTTCCTTATTGATTTTTTTGTCTGGAAGATCTATCCACTGATGTCATGAGGTATTAAAATCCCCTACTCTCATTGTATTGTCAATCTGTCTTCACGTACATCAAGATTTTCTTTCTATATTTAGGTGCTCCTATGCTGGGTGCATAAATGTTGACAAGAGTTATTAAATGTCTCCTTCCTTTTATGGAATAGCAAAAACTTTGATATATAGCTCTTTATTCATGTGATTAATATCAATATAAACTGAAAAGTGACATATAAATGCATTTTCATTTTATAGTAATTCAAACAATTAAGGTACAAAAAATATTATCAGAGGAAAAATATGGCTCACATGAGCCACCACATTCCACACTTGTATATTCAACTGGAGTGAGAATTTCTCCCACCCTCAAATTTGTACAACTTCATGAAAATGAAATAAATATGAAGCAGAATGGCCAAGACTTGTAGATTTTCATATTAAGAACTAGAAAATTGAGAAGCTGAGATACAGTTTTATCTGAATATTTCCTATAAAAGTCAAATTAAAAATTTAAAAATATTTCCCAAGCTACCAGTTAAGAAAGACCTTTAATGAGTGGTTGACAGCTCTAAAATGTGTTAATTGTTCCTAATTATTCATCCTGCAATTGGAAAACTCTGTTCTTAAGATGCAGAAGTCAATCATGTCTAATTCTTTCTAGAGAAACTTTCTCAAAACAGCAAAGTAGACTGCTACTGTTGTTTATTTTTAGCATGTCTACCCTATCTAACTTGATCCAGTTTGTGAAAAAAAGGAAACAAAACAATTATCTGTTATCTTAATGGCTTTTGGTATTATCTGGACTCTCTCTACACCTGGAGCTATTTCAGTGTGGGCAGCAAAAATGCCATCAGTTAACATATTGCCCAGTAGTATCAACTTGAACATTGACACTTTCCTCTTGCATTCTGTCCAGATCTACACACACAGCAAGAGACGCAGGATTCTGAATGGAAATGCTGGCACAACCTGACGGATGCTGTCAGAGCTCCCCAGTGTGAAGTGCTTTGCTACTAATGATTCTGCCACACTGTGCCAGCAGGATATTATTAACGACACTGTCTGAGATCTGCAAATCTCTGGCGTATCAATTAGCAGAAGTTTACACTATCAATTTTATTCTCCAGGTTAAATATCCAAAATAAAGAACAATCATATACAAGGCACATGGTGATTTTTCTGGATGTTCTGATTATTTGTTATTAGTGTCATTTTTGCTTTAGATTTTTAAAAATTATAATAAAATGACTAAAATTAGTCTGTCTTCTCCCATCCATTTGGATGATGTTATGAACTTAAGGATATGAATGGGGTGGTATTAGGAGTAGGTTGGAGAGGGACTAGGTGATGCCCATGAAAGATGCTTTTAATGATTTAAAGAGATTCTCTCTTTTTTTTGGAAAATGCTTGCAGATAAGGGCATGTAGCATTCATGATAACTTTTGCTCAAATTGCCTCTTGATCCTTTTTAGTTACTTATTGCAAGCATGTGTGCACAAGCTACACACACATGTCAACAATTCCTTGCACAGGAAATAATATTCACTAACTGCCTTCTATATTTCAGACACAGTCCTAGTTTCTGTGATAGGAAACAAATACTCTGTCACTTAAAGTTTACAATTGAATTTTTACTTTTCCCCCACAAATTAATTAGTTGAAATAACCAAAGTTAACTATTTCAGTGACTCCTCCCTCCAATCACAGACTTATTTGTGCACAGTGAATTAAAATTCTTTATCTATAAACCCCTTCATTTTATAAAATGATCTACTTTTGAATTGATTCATGATTATTTAATACCAAATTAATATTTGGATATTACAAGAAAAAGAATGTTGGCTACTACTTAACATTAGTTATGTGCAAAGTACCATGCTAAGGCATTTGTGCTCATAATTAATTCACTTAGCAACCATTACCGAGTATCTACCACATGCAAAATAATAGGCTGTGCAACAGAAACAAGCTGTCTTCTATAAACTGTATATATTCAAATTGGAAGAGATATATTTGTAAAATAACAAATAGGATAGAAATAAGAGCTATAGTAAAACTTAAATATTGTGATAGGTTCTGAGCCTTTACAATGTTATATGAAAACCCTGCATGTTTTCACCTCAAATTTCCAAATTAGGAGAAATATCATGTATTTCCGTTATATAGTTTTCTCTTAACCTAAATTGAAAAAAAAAGGCTTTATTCAGTTAAGAAGTGATTAAGTGCATCCATCATAATCAAATTTTTCTGCTGTAAGAAAATTAAATGATTGGGTATATGCTCTTTTTCTGAATAAATGGAAAGGCAAGTGAAACAGAAAAAGATAATTCCATATTAGTGTTTTTATTCTATTTTTTAAAAATTTAAATATTAAAGCTGATATAATCAGAAATTCAATTTTCATTTTGTGATCCCAGTTTCTTTTGCCTATTTTTGTAGGGGTAAAAAACTGTATCACATTAAAATGTAATCACAATGAAGAATGTTTCAGGTTATGATTTCCTAAGATCTTTAGAATATTTTGACAGTCACTCTCAGTAATGTTATATGATTGTTTTTAAGCCATTTTTTGGCTTATAGAACTTAGAAGTATGTTGTTCAAAATAGAATTTTGAATTACTGATTTATAATTCTATTTTCTAATACAAGATAATTTTCTTCTTTTTTTAATATGTTTTATTGATTTTTTACAGAGAGAGGAAGGGAGAGGGATAGAGAGTTAGAAACATTGATGAGAGAGAAACATTAATCAGCTGCCTTCTGCACACCCCCTACTGGGGATGTGCCTGCAACCAAGGTACATGCCCTTGACCGGAATCGAACCTAGGACCTTTCAGTCTGCAGGCCAAAACTCTATCCACTGAGCCAAACCAGTCAGGGCCAGGATTTTCTTCTGAGAAAAATGTACAGATAAGAGACGCATGATGTTTTAGCACTTAATAACTTGGGATTTTTTAATTTAAAAATACTTATTTCAAATCCTATTTCTGCTACTTCTGTTTAACATTCATGTTCTTCATTTTCCTGCTCTAGAACATGAAATTTAAGAAGACACATAGATTGTGAATATCCAATGAAAAAAATCTATGTAAAGTGCTTTGTCCAGTGTCTAACACATAGTTGAAATTTGATAAACATTTTTATTATTATTATTATTTAAGTATAATAAAATGTGCAAATGTACTTTTAAAACTGAAAATGATTTTATAACTATAAGGTATTTTGGATAGCATAAGTATTGAGTAAGGTAATGTATCTTTCACTTATCCATGCATGTGTTCATTCATTCATTCAATTGAACCTGATACCCTGGAATGTATATCCATGATATACATAGTAGAGCAAGCTTTACCTTCAGACATGGAATTCAAAAGAGATCAATGTACTCATATTAATAATTTTACAAGGCTAAATAAGATACAAAATGATAGTTTTAAAAATGTCATCAGAGATCTACAAACACAAAGATATCTAAATAAAGTAAACTTCAGAGAGCAACAAGCCTTTCATATAACAAATCAAACCAGAGACCCAAAAAACAGTGGCAGCATTATAGAGTAAAAGCATCATGAAAATAAAGAATGGACTGAATGAAGAAGGCCTTTGCCTTTAATTTATATTTATTAACAAATAAGGCAGGCTTTATATAAAAGGACAAGTTGTTCTGAAATGAGGGATGTTCAAAGAAAAATAATTAATGACTTATATTTTTAGAACATTTCTATCTCCTGTAAGAAAGATAAGCTTTGAAAGTTAAAACATAGTAAAATAAGGATACTGTAGAATTTGGTGAATTTGTCAATCCACAAAAGTCACCTAAACTTTCAACTTGAAGTACTTTTATATTCATTTTGAATCACTGAGGACATTCATTCCAAAAGAGATAGTACATACTGGGTTGCAATGTCATTCTTTTGGGGAAACATCAGATTAAGAGATTAAAATGGGCAACATTTGCTTTGCTTCTTGAAATCAAGTTTTTTTTTAAATCCCAATAGGTAAAACTGGCTAAAGAAAATTAATTATACTATGGATGATTCTCCATAATTAACCATTGTGGAGAAAATTAAGGACAAATAAAACCTGATTTCAATAGTTGATACATTACCATTTGTTCCAAAATGTGCTTTCTAGTATTTAAAAGGAAACCACGTTGGCTTGATAACTTTTTTATCCCAACAGTCCTTGTTTTTTCAAAACAACACATACACACATAGAAATATTTAAGGGGAAATATTTAATTTTAACCATTGGCATTCAGTGGGCCAGAAATATTAGAAGTTGGATATTCCTTGTCCACCTGGAGTCTATTAAAGTCTAAATTAGAATATTATTTTCCCAGAGGGTAGAAAATGTTTCTAAATCTATTTCTAAAGGTATGAAAAAGCAAGCTCAGAGCTGTGAGTTCAGATTGATAAAAGAAGTTAAACTCTAAGGCCAAAATGATAGCCTCTTATTAAAATGGGGCATGCTCTAAAATAATTGTTTAAAAAACAGGTTTTTACAGCAAGCCCCTTATTTGAATGTGCCTAATATTTAGAGACTTGATATTTCATTTTTTATGCAATTTTCTAAAAATACAAAGAAATATCACTTACTGATAGAAAGGGTAAGTCAGAAAGACTTACTGGAGCCTAAAGTGAGATGTAACAGCTGGATATGTTGTGGGAATCGTTCCGTTAACCTGGGAGCTCTGCTGCTTTATCTTTAGGGCATACAGCTTGTTTTTCTAGATTGAAGTAGCTTATATTAATTTCTTCTCAGGCCAGTGTGTAGCTACTAACTTTGGGAATGACCCTCTGTGATGTGCAGTAGCTTACAAGGGCCTGGGATTTAGAAGGGAGTTTTAAGACTCAGCTACTAGGAATCTACACCAACATAGTCTAATCACCAGGAATATCTGTCAAAGGCTGGCAGGCTCTCAAGCACATGAAGTCCAGAGAAACAGCTTTAGCAATGGTGTTATAAAATTAAAACTTGATAATAAGGTGTCCTTTCAGGAAAATAGAAATTTGAGTGCACAAGGATTAGGCAGTATCTTGGGAACCCAGAAATCTCATAGGCTGAAAACAGTCAATATTCTGTATTTTTAAAAAAACACAACTCCTTACTATTACACACAGCACCTCTACACCTCAGGATATAGTTCTGAGCATTCCTTGTAGAATTGCTTTTCATCTAGATTCTATTCCTTAGGAGACTGAAGCTGCAAGTTTTCCCCAGGCCAAATAAGAGAAAGAAAAGGCTTTTTTTTTGTATTTTGTCATTTGACACACCAACCTCATACTTCTTTTTAGATATTTTCTCTTGTGTGTGGTATGTACGTGATCTTTATTCTCTGTGTTCTTATCTGGCATTTAAAATTCCCAGCGGTAAATCAGGTTTCAGGAGAAAGTTGAACCCTGTGTCTCTGAATTTCCAATATATTTTTCTTTCTCTTACAGATATCATTTTGTGGTAGACAGGACAGGCAAGGGCACCCTATCTAATAAAGAAGGAATATGCTAATTGACCATCACTCTGTCACAAATATGGCTGTACCCACAGCTGAGGCCAAGTTCCCATAAGAAACCTTAAGAAGCAATCAGCAGGGACCCGAGGCTACACCTTCCCCCATCCCCATGGGGCTTGACAAGGGACCTCAGGCTGTGACCCCCACCCAGCAGGGCTTGACAGGGAACCTCAAGGTGTCCTTCCCATACTAGTGCTAGGCTAGGGGCCGTCAGGCTGCTCCCCCAGCCTCAGAGCCAGGCCGGGGGACTTCAGACTGCACCCCATGCCCGGAAGGGCTTCACAGGGAACCTCAGGCTACACCTTCAACCTTAGCACCGAGGTTATGCCCCTCTGCCTGGCTGGGCTTGACAAGTGATCTCAGGCCATGCTCCCCACCAACTGAAGTTTGATGGGGGACCTCACGGTGCACCCCTAGTGCTGGGTCAGGGGAAACTCAGGCCAGCCCCCACCCAGCGGGGCTTGATGGGAGATCTGAGGCCACATCTCCCTCCCAGCACTGGCCCAGGGGACCTGAGGCTGTGAACCCTGACTAGCGGAGCTTGATGGGGAACCTCAGGGCATGCCCACACCCTGTAGGGCTTGACAGGGGATCTCAGGCCATGTCTCCTACCTGGTGGAACTTGACAGGGGACCTCAAGACAGGCCCCTCTGCCCCAGTTTGGGCTGGGCGACCTCAGGCCACACCCCCCATCCTTTTGCTAGGCCAGGGGACCTGAGGCTATGTCCCCTGCCTGGCAGGGCTTGACAAAGGTGGGACTGGTTGGGTCAGGATCTAGCCCAATGGGGGAGCAGGGCGGCTGGGTCTGGGTCTCACATGATTTTGCGGTGCTTGTGGGTGGGTGGGGACTTGACTCTGGGTCCTGTGGTGCGCCCAAGACACTGACAGGAGGAAGATTTTCATATACATTTTACTAATTTTCTTTCATTTCTGATACTTCTATAATAGAGAAAGGGCAAATAGCAATATTAAATTATTTCCTTTAATTAATCCCCTTTTAATGTGCATGAATTTCGTTCACCAGGTCACTGTGTATTAATAATATTCATTAAAACATCACTTTCTAGATGACAATTTAAATAAAATTATTTCATTTGCATGAATACCAGGTTTAGTTGTAGAACTAAGACTCTGAATAGAACAATGTTTTCTTAAAGAAAATGAATGTCCTCTAATGCAGAAAGGTAAAATACTATTTAAGGTTGAGTTTCTTTTAAAGTTTAAGGGTAGTCTAAGAAAATAAAAACAGAGTGATTACAGCTAAGCTTACATGTGACAGCTGCCAGTAAGAGTACTGTAGACCCAAGATGTTGGATATCTGATGAAGTTATCTAACTACCCATTTTTTCTTGTAATGCTGACTCTAAAAACATTTTTCCTTTAATGTAATACTTTAATTTATATGTGAGGTATTAGCTATTCTTTTATGATGTCAAGGCAATTATTTTGTACAATACTTTGTAATGATCATTTACTTATATTTAACTTTTCATATATTTTGTCTTTAGTCTCTAAACTAAACTATCTTGAACTTTATAGGCTCTGGGATTATTTTCCTTTACTTTAATCCCTCCCTAACCATCTAGGAAGGTGACATGTGCATAATAGTTACTGATATGTTTGCTTGGTGTCTGAATATAAAATTTGTAATTCTAGGGTAAATATATTTCTATTTTTTAATGCTATGTACTTCTGGATTAAATGTGGCTATATTTATATATTTTTTGATACTGCATAATATATGAAACCCTAACATTTTGGGAAAAATGGTATTTTGTCTCAATAAGTTAAAATTAGTGACTAGAGCCTAAAATCTGAGATTGTTACCCAAATTTAGCAATCCTTTTTGGCCTTTGCTATGACTTTTGACAATAATATCAGGGATCTATAAAGTATACATTTACAAAGATTTGGCTAGAATAACAAAATTTCACCCCTTTAAATAATATTATTTTAAATAATATACTCATTATTGGCCTTAGTATCCTTTCACTAATTTATTTACCTGAGATTCATTTTAGATTTTATGATAATTTCTTTAATTGATATTCACCTATTCTTAAACTTCAAAACAAAAAGTACAACCTGGTGTTGCCCCTTGATTCAGAGTCACTAGGTACTTCTAAGCATATTATTATTTTTCAATTCACAAAACACAGTCTATAGTATTATCTCTGCTGAGGCTTTATAAATTGTTAAATGAAGTGGACACAATTTATAATGCAAAATAACAACTGCCTTATATAACCATCTAACCAAAATTATCAACATTATGTACAATATAATGGGGTCTAGATTTGCGTCACCACACATGGTAATAATAACCTGAAAAATATATCTTCTGGTAAAATTACTTCAAAATTATATCTGGAGAGCATCTGTCAATAAAATCAAATCATTATAAAGTAAAGTGTGTCTCAAAGCAGAAGAATATATTGACCTCAAAGCCTGATGGTTTGGTTAATCTGTAGTGGTTATCTATGACTAAATAGACATGTGCCTCTCCAAAATTAATTTTTAAAACATTTTAATTGAATTTTAGAAAGAAGGGGAAAGAGGGAGATAGAAAGGAGCATTGATATGAGAGAGAAACATCAATTGGTTGCCTCCAGCACACACCCTGACCAGGGATAGAATCCACAACCTGGTCATATACTCTCACTGGGAATCAAACCATCAACCTTTCAGTGCAAGATACAATGCTCAACCAACTAAGCCACATTGGCCATTTTTAAATATACTTAAATTCATTTTTAAATATACTTATGTGGGCATTTAGTGAAAGGAAAAAGTCAGAGAACAAATGAAAGAATATATCCCATTTAATTCATCTATTCCCTCACCTCTATGTGTATCTTCTTACCCAACTATCCACCCTCCATACTTTCCTCATCCTATAATGTATCCCAAATTTATAAAGATCTGCCCAATCCCTCATTTTTTTCCTATGAGAGCAATAATGTACTTTCTTTGTTAATCATTGTCATTATTTATTTGATTGTTTCTCTCAACACTTAACTGTGAAAGAAACTTCATTGATCCCAAGAGATTTAAGCCCAAGACTGAACAAGAGTTAAGTCTGAGTAGGGTTCAAACCCAAGCATAAGAAGTTATTTCAGTAATTCTAATGGTAGAATATTAAACTTGACTACAAAGATGAAAGTTACCAGTACTTAAATAACTGTTAGACCTATGAAAATATTACTGTCCCTTGGAAACTTTCCATGACCTTGTTTGAAAAAGGTGTGTTTGTTTTTATTCTTTTTCCAGATGTAATTAAGTTAAAAATCTCCAGATGAGAGCATCCTAGATTAGAATGCATCATAAAAATCAATGACTAGTTTTTTTTATAGAAAAGAGAATGGGAGAAAACACACAGAACAGAAGGTATGAGAAGACAGAGACAGAGATTGGTGTGATGTTGCCACAAGCCAACGGACACCTGGATCAGTCAAGGGCTAGAAGAGACAGCAAGAAAGAGTGGCTCTGCCAACACCGTGACTTGGCACTTCTGACCTCCAGAACCCTCAGAGAACACATTTCTGTTATTTTAAGTGACCAGTCTATATGTATACATATATAAAAGCCCAGTGACTGAACGGCAGAATGACCAGAACTACCAGTCAACCAGTCACTATGACATGCACTGACCACCAGGGAGCAGACACTCAATGCAGGAGTTGTGTTCTGGTGGTCAGTGCACTCCCACAGTGGGAGTGCTTCTCGGCTGACCAGGTTGAGCAGCACTCCCACAGCAGGCCAACCCTTGAAGGCCATGTTACAGAAGCCCTAAGAAACTAATACAAAAACAGAGCCCCTTTATAAAGTAAACAGAAGTATTTGGCACGTCTGGCAAGTGGAGTCACATATGTCATAGTGCTTTGCTAGCCATCAACTTAAAGACTATCCTAGATCAGTGGTGGGCAAACTGTGTCTTGTAGCTCTGTTGACTAATGGGTTTGCCAACCACTGGGATAGAGACTTAATCACAAGGAACAACAGCCTGTAATTAATGGAATCAAGGGTCTAGGTCAATGGTCGGCAAACTCATTAGTCAACAGAGCGGCAAACCAAGGCTCGTGTATTGCATGTGGCTCACAAGCCGCAGTTTGCCAACCACTGTCCTTGATAATGAATATTAGTGTTTCAGGTGAGAGATAATTAAGGCTCAGACTTTGGTGGTGCGAGCAGAAATAGAGAGAAACCTTAGTAATATGTAGGAGGCAGAAGTAGAAGGACTTGAGGATTACTGGGATGCCAAAAGTTGAGGAAGAGTTAAGGATCAAAGATGTCTCTCAGATGTCTGTATTGATGAAAATTAAATAAATGAAATTTTAGACCCACCATTCAATGTGTAAATGATTAATATTAAACCAAATGGTAACTATTATGTGATGATATAGAAAATGCCACACTCAATAAAACATTAAGTTTGTGTAACTTAAAATAATGCAATGGTTATTACAATACAACTGATATTAAAAGAATGCAAATATTCAGCCAAATGGCCCAAAGCATATTCGGTTGTGTGAACAGTAGCATTCTTTTAATCACCTTAGATTTACACAATAATATTTTACTTTAGCTCTGGGACATAGTCTGGGCACAGATTTTTATTTAACATTTGAAAGTCCCATGAGAGTTTATCATTCTTTGTGGCAGAAATTTAAAAGAAACATTGCTCTTCTCAATGTAAAGGTTATTCCTTTTCACTGAGTAGCTTCCCTGCTTCTGCCTTATTCCTAAGGCTTGTGCATTAACACACAAGAGAATACAATTAAATAATGCTCTTCACTGATTCTTGTTTCAGAACTTTCACATATGCATACCACAGAGGCACATCAAAGGTCCCTTGTTGTAAACACTATAGAAAGCACTAAAAATGAGTGAAATAAAGCTTAAAATGAGAGTCCTATTTAAAAGGTCTGGATAAAATCCAGTCAATAATCATACAGCAGCATCGGTTAGATAAACTTTTCAAGAATTCTGCAGGTGTGTTGTATAAGTGAAGGTTATCTCCCTGGGAAAGCACTTGAGGACAATATGCTTCTCTTACCTGATCAAATCCTTAAAGAAACAGGAAAAAATAATTATGTGAAGCCTTATAATAACACTTAGAAAAACCTACAAAATCAGACTCCATGCTCTTAGAAAATTCATATGATAGAAAAAAACAAACTTTCACATGGCCAGTTATTATTTTTAGGTCCGAATGAGTCTACTCTGGCTCTGCTCTCCATATGCGTATTCATTTTTCCTCTCACTTGCTTCTTTCAGAAATTCACCAGTGTCTCCTCAGGGAGAAGTTTGGTACATTTTTTATTTACTTAGCCCTATGAAACTATTTACAGTTTTTATTTTATTGTTAGTACTAGTTTAATTATCTTTTCTTCTGAAATAAAAATTTCTTTAAAGGAGGGGATCCATTTTCATTCCTAGACCCTCAAACTGTAAATCAATACATAGAGTTTATTGACCACTTAATAAGTATTGCCTAATTTAAAGTAAAGACTAACTCCAATCTCACTCCATGAGATGCCCTACTTCCATTCTCTCACTCTTTATATCTCTGGTTCATCCTGAATCTATTCTTAGAAATAACCCAAGTTCACAGTGACCTAGTTCTTCTGCAGTTATAAAAACCACTAGTCTTAGATTTGAGAAAACCATTTTAAATTAATTACCAACAAATTGTAATTTAGGCAAGTAAACTAATAAATATGTTGCTTAATCATTGTTTGCTATTGCATTACACAAATATGACTAGATAGATTTTACTAAATTTGAGATTAGTTAACATAAAATATAGATTACATAGCATGTAGTAATAAAAAAGCTAAAGACAAACCTATAGGAAACTGGAAGAAATTTAAGGATGTAGATATTTTTTTCAAACAACTGTAAGTGTTAATTTATGGAAAGAGTTGCAAGTGGGAGGGGAACTCTGAGTGACATATTTCAGGCTAAGGTACAGCACAAGTTCTTTATTACACAAAAATTAATGATGAAACAAGCTAGGGGCGGGGAGTGCCAGCTTATTTTCACTAACAAGATCGGTCCTATGTAGACTGACTTTCAAACATAGGATATTCATCCTCAGATAACCATTGCCTAGAAGAGAGACTAGAAGGGCCTAGTATACTGTTGATAATAATGTATGGCCTTCTGAAGGTATGAATGTTGAGTTTAAGAAAGGTGAGATACCAAAGAACTAAAAATGGAACTCCCATTTGACCCAGCAATCCCACTCTTAGGGATATATCCTAAGAAATTAGAAACACCAATCAGAAAGGATTTATGCATCCCTATGTTCATAGCAGCACAATTTACAATAGCTACAATTTGGAAACAGCCCAGGTGCCTGTTAGGAGATGAGTGGATTAGAAAACTATGGTACATCTACATAATGGAATTCTATGCTGCCATAAAAAAAGAAGGAATTCTTACCATTTGCAGCAATCTGGATGGAACTGGAGAGCCTTATGCTAAGTGAAATAAGCCAGTCAATGAAGGAGAAATACCACATGATCTCACTCATTTGTGGATAATTAAGAACATTATAAACTGATGAACAAAAGGATTGATACAGAGGCAGTAAAGCATCAAAAAAACTGTCAATTTACAGCAGGAAGGTTAAGAAGAGGTCAACCAAAGGACTTGTATGCATGCATATAAACATAACCAATGAACACAAGACACTAAGGGGTTATGGTATGCCTGGGAGGCAAGGGGCAATGGGAAGATATGTATATATGTAACACAATAATAAAAAAAAGAAAAAAAAGAAAGGTGAGATACATTTCTAGTAGATTACATTCATAAAAATGTAGTCAGGATTGAATTCAAGTATTTCAAAGTCAAGGTAAAGACTCAGCTTTGCATTCAATATAAGTTTCAATAAATGTATTAAGGGGAGTAAAATACATGTAATATAAATATAATGAAATCAGTTAAAAGCACAAGTTAATCAAATGTTCTTTTAGAAAAGATGGAACCATTTCTATGAAATGATTTTTTTTATTTTTGATATTTCATTTATTTGCTAAATGTAGGCTGCCTTTAAACTCTATTTTTAACATGTCCTTCATCCCCAATTTGAGATCTTGAAAACTGCTTTTGTCTCATGCCTCTTCAAACCATCTCGCTCTTCTCTACTATTAAATTACAATTATTTGTTGATTAAAATTGATGAACAACTGAACTAACATTTTGTTTCTAGTTATCAGTGCTTATGAATAAACTACTGTAAACATTTGCATACTGATATGTTTGTGAACCAAGTTTTCATATGTCTAGAAGGGGGATCCTTTGCCATATGGTAATTGTATGCTTAACCATATAAGAGACTGCTAAACTACTTCCCAAAGTAACTGTTATTTTGCACTTCCACTAGCAAAGGTTTGTGTGTATCCTCATCAAAGCTTGGAATTACCAGGTTTGATATTTCGTGTGTGTGTGTGTGTGTGTGTGTGTTGCCATTCTAATTGGTTTATTGTGGTGTGTCACTGAGTTTTTGATGCACATTTCCCTGATTACCTAAGATGCTGACCATCCTATATAATAAAAGCCTAGGTGGCATCACAAGATGGCCACCTAAGATGGCCACCCTCATGTCGTCACATGATGGCCTCCACAAGATGGTCAGCAGGGGAGGGCACTTGTCGGTAATCAGGCTGGTGGGAGAGGGCAGTTGGGAGCAAACAGGACAGCAGGGGACGGCAGTTGGGGGCAATTGGGCTGGCAGGCAGGTGAGTGGTTAGGAGCCAGCAGTCCTGGATTATGAGAGGGAAACTGGCAGTCAGACATCCCCTAAGCAGCCCCAGATTGGAGAGGGTGCAGGCCGGGCTGAGGCACAACCTCCCCGCCCTGCTCTTACATGAATTTCATGCACCGGGCTCTAGTCTTTCTATAATTATAACCTATCTGTTTATCCTCTGTGATGAAATGTCTTTTCCAGTCATTTGCCCATTTTTAATTGGGTTGTGTCGCTCTCAGGGTTCTGAATTTTGAGAGATCTTTACATAGTTTGCATACAATGTACTTGTCAGAAAATGCAAGTATTTTCTCACAATCTATGGTTGTTTTGTCTTAACAGCATCTTTCACAGAACTAGAGTTTTTAATTTGAGAATGTATAACTAATACATTTTTCTAGATTCTTTGGTAGTTTCTATGTAGTCATGTCATATGATAATAGACAAAGTTCCTCTCTTTCCAGTATGTATCCCTTCCTTTTTCTATTCTAGCCTTATCCTCGCTAGGAATTCCTTTGAGATGTTAAACTGGAATGGTGAGGGAAGATACCCTTGTCCTATTCCAAATCTTAGGGAAATGAAATCCATCTTTCCCTATTGACTATGATATTAGATGTAGGAATTTTGCAAATCTAATTTTAACAGGCTAAAAATGTTCTCTGTGATTTAAAGTTTCTTTACTTGATGTACAAATTAATAAGAATTAACTTGAATGAAAGATGAATTTTAATGCAACCTTTGCATCTATTAATATGATGGGCTTTTTTAATTCTTTAGTCTGCTAAAATGCTGGGTGATATCGATTGATTTTCAAATGATAAGCAATTTTTTTTCTTCTTTGGATAACCCCATGTTTTCTTTCTCTATATTGGTGGAATTAAATAGCTAATTTTGTTGAAAATTTTTGTATTGTTGATAATGAGGGATTTTGGTCTTCAATTTCAATAGATTGCCTTGTAGTACATTGGGAAATTGCTTTCTTCCTAAGATGAATTTGAGTTGTTTCCTCCTCTTTGTAATCTTTGGAAGAGACTGTGGAGATTGAATGTTTCTTCTTCAAATGTTTTCTAGAAGAAATCCGGATCTGAAATTTTCTTTGTTAAAAGGGTTTTACTATAAGATTAATATCTCTTACAGATCTGACTACCTCTTCCAGAAAGACTTTTCTGTCTTCATGAAATTATAAAATATATTCTACGCTTTCTGGATTGTATTTAAGAACTGAAGAATATGCCCATTTATATAATGGAAATCTGTAACTGGTTCAGCATATAGGTGAATAAATACTTGTGACATACTTATCAGGTATTGATTTCTAACAGGTAGCCTTTTCATGGCAAATTCTCTTTCTTTTCCTTAGCTTATATATCATTTTCCTCCCTGAAAATTATAAGGTACACTTGCTTATAATGAGAGAACATGTTAATAATTTCTGAGTGTCTGGACCTCTCTTATTCATATGTTTCTACATAGGAAGATATTCAACTTTCACCACACCCATTTCTTTATTAAATATGAAGCATCTTTATTCAGTTATCAAACAGTGATACATATGAGCAATGTCTGCAATTTTCAGAGAGCCCAACTCTATGTCATTCTATATTTTTAGAGCCTTTTAAATATATTTTATTTTTCATTTATTATTCTGTATATTTTCTGAGCTAAATCACATATAATCTTTTTAATTCTCTGTGATTACATAGAGTTAACATCAGGATGAAAGCTAAAAATGAATAACCTTTGAAAACATGTTCATTTAATGCCACATATCCATGTCCCATTTTAGAATATTTGAATAAATTAAAGCAATGTTAATTTTCTTTCAAACTATGTTTGGTATAGTAGTTCTAATTTACTAAAATGAAATGCCTTAACTCCTAAAGTACTCAAAGAAATTTTATCTTTTCCCACTGCTCTCTATTACATTCTTACTTCCTCTCATCTTTCTCAAGACCAATCTTCTGAATAATCTGTGAGTCTACTATTAGATATCAGCATAATGAACCATAGGTCTGAGTAAACTCTAGTGTGGATTGAAAAGGGGCCACATACTCAACCTAACAAGCTCCGGGAAGGCCTACATGATGGCCCTCCAAACTCAGATACCTAAATTAACTACATAGGATTGTCTGAAATTAAAACTTTCTAATTAAGAGTCTTGGCAGATAGTCATATCTTGGCCAATATTTTTCCCTAACAAAGGTTAATCTTTTGATCAACTGAATCTGTCTCTTGCCTTTTTTTTTTTAATCTACTATGATAACATACCTATAACATACCTTTGGAATATCAAAGTAATTTCCTTTTTTTTCTGGACTCCTGAAAATAAAAACAGTATACCAGAGCAGTAGACCTTACAAACTCAGAGACTGAAAGTAACCACATAGGATGGTCTGAATTTAAAACTTCTTAACTAAAAGAGAGTCATAATGGGTAGTCATATCTTAGGTAAGTATCTTCCTTGACAAAGGTCAGTGGTTACCTTTAATTGTTGTATTGCAAATCAGCGAGCTGGACAAGACAACTTAATGAGCCAATTAGTTAGGAGTCATCTGTATTGCGTGCAGATTCAGAGCAGATTACCTCTGTCAAATTCTGAACCAACACAGGAGGGGGTATTTCCTTTTTATATCATTTTAGTTCTTTGTGTTATTTTTGTAGACAGCTTGTAACCTTGAATACATATCATATCTATACAGGCATCTGTAACCTTGAATATCATATCTATACAGGCACCTAGCATCAATATCAGCATATCAGTCCCTTATATTAGATGGCTAGCTTGCAAGGTCAATTAAGTTTATCTTTTCTATTATTCAAGCTAAAAAACAAAGTTATATTTTATAGAATAAGAGACTATATAAAAATAACAGATAGTTCAAACAGCAGTTTTCCAAAGGAGGGGCCACCATGCTTCAAAACAAGCTCTATATTATCTAAGTCATGGTAAGCAAACTCATTAGTCAACAGAGCCAAATATCAACAGTACAATGATTGAAATTTCTTTTGAGAGCCGAAAACCAACTTCTGCACCTGGGCCATGAAGTTTCAATCGCACTGTACGTGCAAGCCCGCACGTGGTATTTTATGGAAGAGCCACACTC
Organism: Lasiurus cinereus; assembly: GCA_011751065.1. NCBI lineage: Eukaryota > Metazoa > Chordata > Mammalia > Chiroptera > Vespertilionidae > Lasiurus > Lasiurus cinereus. The sequence continues at coordinate 8,776,240 of JAAGEH010000426.1, forward strand.
AAGGGGCCAAAGAGCTGCAGGTGGCTTGCGAGCCGCAGTTTGCCAACCACTGGTCTAAGTTATATGTTTTTAATCTTAAATGTGCCTTCCATTACTCTTTTTAAGTCTTCTTTATGTTCTTACATTAAGCCAATAAGAGAAGACTTGTCTGTACAGAAAACCTTGTTTATAGAAGTGCTAAGTGATCAAATATAAATTTAATAAGGAACCACTGGTATATACACAAATATTATGTACTGCTAAATGTAAGTAGGTATTAGCCATGATGTACTAGATATGCTAAAGCAGTTGAAGAATTAAAAAAATACACAAGTTTTATATTATTTTACTAGAGGCCCGGTGCATGAAATTCATGCAGGGGGGGAGGAGTGTGTGTCCTTCAGCCATGCCTGCTCCCTCTCAAATCTGGGACCACTGGTTCCCAATTGCTCACCTGCCTGCCTTCCTGATTGCTCCTAACCACTTCTGCCTGCCCACCTGATCACCCCCTAACTACTCCCCAGCCAGCCTGATTGATGCCTAATGCCTCCCCTGCCACCCTTTTGCCCCTAACTGCCCTACCCTGTGGGCCTGCTCATCCCTAACTGCCTTCTACTGCAGGCCCAGTCACCCCAACTTCCCTCCTCTGCTGGCCTGGTCACTCTAACTGCCCTCCCCTGCAGGTTTTATCACCCCCAACTGCCCTCCCTTGCAGATCTAGTCCCTCCCAACTGACCTCCCCTGCTGGCCATCTTGTGGTGGCTATCTTGTGTCCACATGGGGGCAGTCATCTTGTGTTGGAGTGATGGTAAATCTGCATATTACTCTTTTATTAGATAGGATAGAGGTCTGCTGCATGGGTGGGGGCCAGCTTGTTTGCCCTGAAGGGTGTCCTGGATCAGGATGGGTGTTACCTTGGGGCATGGGGTGGCCTGGGCGAGGGGCCTGTGGTGGTTTTCAGGCCAACCACGCACTTGGCAACCCACACTTAGGACCTGGTATCTGGGACTGATTTATTTTCTACAATTGAACCTGTGTAGCCTGGAGCGGAGGCCTGCCAGCCAGGGTATGTGGAAAGTTTGGCTTCCTCCATCGCCAGGGGCAACCCAAGCATCCCTCCTGCTCTTTGTGATCACAGCTATCTTGGTTGGGTTAATTTGAATACTCACTATGATTGGCTGGTGGGCGTGGCTGGTGGGTATGGTTAATTTGCATGTTGTTCTTTCATTAGATAGGCTATTTTAGAAACATTTAAAAATATTTAATTACCAAAAATCAAAAGTCCAATCTTCATTGAAATTTTTGCTATTAACTAAACTTAAAATGCTAAATCATCACCATTTAAATATTGAGTAATTGGTTGTTTTTTGTTTTGCTTTGCTTTTAGAATTCCTGGAACTCTATGACTATTTAATTACATATAATTTTTTTAAAATTTAATAAATCTTTATTGTTCAGATTATAATTGTTCTGCTTTTCCCCCCCATAACTCCCCTCATCCCAGTTCCCCACCCTCTGCTGTTACCTCATCCATAGATGTACAATTTTTGTTCAGTCTCTTCCCACACCCCCAGACCCTTTTCCCCCTGAGATCTGTCAGTCCACTCCCTTTCTAAGTCCTGATTCTATTATATTCACCAATTTATTGTTTATCAGATTTTTTGTTCACTTGATTTTGAGATTCACTTGTTGGTAGATATGTATTTATTGTTTATAATTTTTATCTGTACCTTTTATTCTTCTTCCTCTTCTTAAAGAATACCTTTCAGCATATCATAGAATTTTGGTTTCATGGTGATGAACTCCTTTAGCTTTTTCTTATCTGTGAAGCTCTTTATCTGAACTTCAATTCTGAATGAGAGCTTTGCTGGGTAGAGTAATCATGGTTGTAGGTTCTTGCTATCATTTTGAATATTGCTTGCCACTCTTGTCTGGCCTGCATAGTTTCTGTTGAGAAATCAGCTGGCAGTCATATGGATGCTCCCTAGTAGGTAATTAACTGTTTTTCTCTTGCTGCTTTTAACATTCTCTCTTTGTCATTTGCTCTTGGTATTTTAATTATGATGTGTCTTGGTGTGGTCTTCCTTGGATTCCTTTTATTTCAGATTCTGTGTGCTTCTTGGACTTGTAAGTATATTTCTTTCAAGAGGTGTGGGAAGTTTTCAGTCATTATTTCTTCAAGTAAGTTTTCAGTATCTTGCTGTCTCTCTTCTAGCACCCCCATAATTCGGATATTGGTATACTTGAAGTTGTCCCAGAGGCTCCTTACACTATGTTCATATTTTTGGATCCTTTTTTTTTTTTTTTCTTTTTTGGTTCAGTGTTTTTTGCTTCTATTTCAAATCTTTGACTTGATTCTTGCGATCTTCTGGTCTGCTGTTCAATGTCTGTATAATATTGTTTATTTCAGTCAGTATATGCTTAATTTCTAGTTGGTCCTTTTTCATCTCCTCTTGGGTCTTGCTAAATTTATCCGTGGTTTTGAACTCTATATCCAGTCATTTGCTTTTCTCTATTTCTTTCATTTGTGACCTGTTTCTTTGTCTCCACATTATGGCTGCTTCCCTGAGTTGATAGAGTGGCTTTGTGTGCTAGGTGCCCTTTAGGGCCCAGTGGCTCAGCCTCCCCAGTTACCTGAGGTGGACATACTTGGTGCATCCCTTTGTGAGCTGTGTGCACAGTCTTATAGTTAAGTCTTGATTGTTGTTGGTATCACTGGGAGGAATTGACCTCCAGACCAATTCGCTCTGAGGATCAGCTCTGTCTAAGCCAGGAGAACTTCTGTGTTGGAGTCAGCCTTATGACATAAGACGCAAAATTGCAAAAGCCTCTGTGCTCAGTTTGGATGGGGCAGAGTCTCAGGGCAGAGCAGACAGCATTGGTTTCCCGTCAGCCCTGTCCTAATAAGCCCCTGTGTCTCAGTGTCCTGTGGTAATTGCTGCATGCACCTCTGAGAGAAAGCTTCCCTGGCGTTCTGCCCGCTGCCAGACAATCCAGTTCCTCCCTGAATGAGTCTGGGACCCCAAAGTCTCTCCCGGAACCGATGCTGAGTGCAGTCGGAAGCTTTGGTCTTTGTCCTGCTTGAGAAAGCCAGCCTCCTACTCAGTTGCCCACCCTCTCTGCACACATATGCCTTGGTACCTCTACCTTCTGCAGTTCCTCTGAGTCAATGCTTTCTCTTTCCTGACAGTCCAATTTTTCCCTGTATGTGTCTGGGTCCCCAGAGTCTTGCCTGGAACTGGAGTTCAGAGCAATCGGGGGCTTTTGTCTCCCTCCCGCTTGAGAAAGCCAGCCACATACTCAGTTGCCAGTCCTATCCACGTGCACATCTCAGTACCTCTGCCTCCTGCAGTTCCTCTGAGTCTCAGTGTGCTTTTCTCCTTCCTTCTAGTGTTAGAATTTCAACTCAGCCAGCTTTCCTGTGGTTCTGGATGATGTCCATTTTTTTGTTGTTTGTTTGGGTTTTTTGTTTGTTTGTTTGTTTTTAGTTTTAGTTTTAGTTTTGAAATTGTTGTGTGAGGCAGCAGTTTAGGTGTTTACCTATGCTGCCAACTTGGTTTCTCCTTAGCAGCCATTTCTGCACAGGGTTCCCTCATGCAATCTGCACTTCATGAGAAGCCTCTAAGCCCTGCACTGCACTACCTGCCTGCATCCTACATATAATATCTTAAGTAAAAAAAAAAAAAAAGCAGATTCCTAGAAGACCAACCTAAAATTTTCCTTTCTAAATAAAGCTAACAAGGAGTCCTTAAAACTCAGTATCACACTTTCTCATAACTCATAGGCCTGGAGGTAGCAAGTGGGTCAATGGTGATAACATAGGGCATCTGTATTACTTTCAACAAAAAAGATAAATTTTAAAGATTAAGATTAAGGAGTCCTTAAAACTCAGTATCAGATCTTCTCACAACTCACAGATCAAATGACATTAAAGGTCCAGTCAAAATGTCACTTAGTACTGACTTATTACTACTAGTAGTACATGGTCATCCTTTAGTACAGCATTTAACCTGAATGAAAAACATAGAAAAGAAAAACATTTACAGGAGAGATTGATAGTCAGCAAAGAAAGTAAACCCAAAATTCAGTTTTAGAGAAATATTTGAAAAAAATTGGAGCCAAAAATTGAATGCAAATATGCAAGACTGATGTGGTGTATGTCCACAGTACTTCCACCAGATCAGAAGGTTAGTACAAAGCACTTTCAGTGAATGTTGTGATTAAAAAAGTTCTCAGAATAGTAACAGATTCACTCTATCTTACCTCACAGTCTATAGCAGCTCATATACTACAGTAACCACTTGCTACACATGGCTATGAGCACTTAAACTATAAGCAATATGAATTGAGATATAGTATAAGAGTAAAATATGTAACTATCTTTTGAAAGCTTAGTACTAAAAATAATGTATAATATTTATCTAATAATTTTATATTGCTAATGAGTCTGAAAGAAAATACTATTATAAAGCATAATAGTAATCCCTCCTTTGGCAAAACTGCTGTTTGAAACTGGTGTTTTAGAATTCTCTGCTATTTTGAAATTCTCTCCTATTTTTTGCTAGTTTCTCTGTTATTTTTAGACTGTAAAATAACTTCATTTTTTTGCTTAAGTAGAAAAGATAAACTTAACTGTATGAACTTGCAAGCTAGCCATCTAACATAAGGGCCTGATACGCTGATACTGATGCCAGGTGTCTGTATAGATATGTACCCAAGGTTCAGGTGTTTGTTAGAATGATATATACTCAAGGTTACAAGTTGTCTGTAAAAATAACTTACACAAGGACCTAAAAGATATAAAAAGAATGTTTCCTCCTTTGGGTGTTCAGAAATTAACAGAGGTAATCTGCTCTGAACCTGCACGCATTAAAGATGACTCCTAACTAATTGGCTCATTAAGGCATCTTGTCTAGCTTGCTGATTTGTGATACAACAATTATAAATATATATTTAATTTTTAATATAGCTATAAGGACATTTTCAATTACATATCTATCTAGTATAATATTTCCATGATATAGTGCTCAATCTTCCAAAGTAAATTTTCCTTAAATAATTGATTTATGATGTGCTTAACAAAAATAGAAGAACATAAAAATATATACATTATTGCCCAGCTGCCATGGCTCAGTGGTTGAGTGTAGACCTATGAACCAGGAGGTCATAGTTTTATTACCAGTCAGGGCACATGCTCAGGTAGCAGGCTTAGTCCCAAGTGGGGGGCGTGCAGGGGCAGCCTATCAATGATTCTCTCTCATCATTGATGTTTTTCTCTCTCTCCCCCTCTCCCTTTCTCTCTGAAATCAATAACACACACACACATATATTATA